>CM067369.1:6039792-6682514 GCA_034401795.1 Chaetoderma sp. LZ-2023a
ACGACAGACGATGTTAAGAACCACACGGGTGAAAACCCGAGGAGCCGTGGAAATTCCGAAGGGCAACACCCTGAATTCCCACTGTCTGCCCTGGAATGCAAATCTCAGGAAGCGACAGAAACTCCCGTGGATGGGGATGTGGAAATAAGCGTCCTTCAAATCTATCGACGCCGTCCACATCCCCCTCTCCAACCCCGCCAACACCGAGCGCACCGTTTCCATCTTGAAACTGGGCGTCTCGATGAACTTGTTCAGTGGCTTGAGGTTGAGAATCGGTCTCCACCCTCCGGTGCGTTTTGTTACTAAGAACAGGGTTGAATAGAAGCCCGGACACCTTTGTGCCGGCTGAATAGCTCCTTTTTGTACGAGGGAATTTATCTCCTCCTCGATACACAACCTTTGCTCTGGATCTCTCGGAACGGGAGTCCAGACTGGCACCAGAGACAGTCGCGACGGCGGGCCTGTCACCCACTCTGGATGATAGCCGACGGAAAGCCATCGCAAGACTAAACGGTCCTGAGTTAACCGTTCCCACTCTTGCATGTGGCCGGCTAGCCGGCCTCCCACCGGCCCACCTAGGGACCGCGGTGGACACGAGGCATGCAAGAGCGGCACTGTCTCCGTCGCCATACACACCGGAGTGGTTCTTACCGCGGTAAGCGTCCTGTCAGGACCGATAACCACGCCCAGATCCTCGCGCGCCCCGCCCCGCCCCGCGCGCACCTCGGTGCGCGGGCGGCTGCCTGGCTGACGGCGCCTGAGGAACCTGCGCCCCCCTCGCTGCTGGCCGAATCGCACGCGGCCGAGGCCGACGCTGCGACGGTGGCTGGCCACTGACCTGGCCAGCACCACCTCGAGCCTGCAGGGGACGACACGCCGGGGCCGCGGCGCGAGCGTTAGCACGACGCAGCACATCAAACTGCTCGCGCAGCGCCCTCTGGTTATTCACCAGGGTGACCGTCTCTTGGAGGTGGCGACATCCCTCACCTCCAAAAAGACCAGGGCCCGTCATAGGCGTACGCAGTAGCCTATTGTACAGGTCCTGAGACGGGCACAGATTGTCCAGGGCAAACGTGCGTCTTGCCCTGACACTCCTGGTCACCGCCCGAGTCATACAGTCCAGCGCCAGGTTAATACCATCCTGGATGGTTCGCTGGACAGTGACCGGACTTGGCTGGCGCGATGCGGATGCCGTTACTACCCCCTGTAACAGCTGGGAGACGTGGGACAGAGCGGCAATCGAAGCCCTCCCACTCTCCTCCGCATCACGCAACGCGGTATTCGCCGAACGCAACGCGTTCGCGCACAGGACACCCGTGTCAGAACGGGAGCCTGGCCGCGCATCCTCACCCAAAGCCGCGCGGTCATCCACGCTGGGCTTGGGCACCACACCGTACCGCTGGTAATCCAGGGGCACGATGCGACAAACGCCTGGCCACCTCGCGAGGGGCCTTCGCGAGACGTCCACTCGACTTAATGGACGACTCCGCCGCCTTGAACATGTCAACGACATGCTCCGCCAGCGGCAGAGAAGGCATAGCGTTAGCAGTCGGTTTCCCAGCTAACCACGGCGTGTGAACACGCTGGCTAGCCGACTGCTCCACGGGCAGATCAGGCCTAACGCTCACCAACCACTGGCAAGCGTCATACCAATCCTCCTCCGTGGCTAACTGCGAGCGCTCTACAAGACGGGGTCCTTCGTCTTCCTCCTGAGCGCAAGCAGTAGAGCTTGACGGCGGGTATGCTGATACACCTGGCAAGCCAGGGAAAACACGCGGGGCCTGACAGCACCGGCATGAGAATATCACTGGTTTGACCAGGAGCAGGCACCGTGGCAGAGCGCGGGGTATATATAGTCTCACCACGGGCCCGGCCAGCACCAGCAACACCCTCGGCAAGCCGAGGTATGCGGTATCGCTGGCCATCAGCAGCGCCCTGGGCCACCACCTGAGCCGCGGACTTTACTCCAGGGTGAGTAAAACCGTGGAATAAGGCGCCTGTATTCCCCGCGAGGGGTGCACAAACGTCTTCATCCATGTCCACGTCGTCAGACGGCGACCCTAGCAGGTAATCCTCATTACCCTGGTCAGAAAGATTAGACCCCGGGTCAGCAAAGAGAGCTAACCCGGGCTGACCAGGAACGGTGCCATAGGAGGTACTGGCCACCGCGGCGTGCGGATACCCCTGGACTGATAAGCAGCCCGCGGGTTCCAGCGACAACCGTCCACGGTCCCCTATCGGCGCGGCAATAAGCCTGCTGCCAGGGCCGTGGAACGCCCCCTCTAATGGGGCCACCTCTGAATCGTCGAACAACGGAAGCGGACTAAGGAAAATCGATCCAGAGGCGGGGATTACCTGCTCCGAAGCCGATGATGAGGACAGTAAAGGATTTGGTCCAGGAAGCATGCCACGAAGCAACCCTGGAACCAAATCCCTTACTGCCCTCTTCATCTCTCCCAACATCTCGGTCCGGAAGGCCTCCATATCCACCGCGGACGAGACCTTCCCCTTACCCTTCCTACTTACAACCTCTCGTTTCCGCTTCTTCTTCTTCTCCTCCTCTACCACCCTGTCCGTCGCCTGTAAGCAGCACAAGAATTCGGACATTAACTCGCCCCCCCAGTGCTTACATATGTCACAATTAACCAATGGACCACAAGGGCTTACATTGATAGCACAGATGCGGCCAGAACTTTTCAAGAATAAAACGACCACAGGACGCGCAACTCGGTCCCTGAAACAGGGCAAAGGACAAGGAGTATGAGCAACTAGTTAAGCTTAGAAACTCAATCCAACTCAAAGAGAAGGAAATGATCATAAAGATCAATATACATCAGAAACCAGCATAGCGCTTAAATCGCTGATAAATACATAGCCAGGCTGATTATGACGTCATTAATCCCGTGACAGGAAAAAAAAAATTCGATCCCAACAAAACATCCAAGTGCAAGGACGAATTGTATGCTGAATGGATAAGTCGACTACACAACCATCAGATACATATAGATAACTCTTTTCTGGCAAAAATGTTAATTATCTCCCTTTGTTTGTTTACAATAATTAACATCACCACATTATCAATAACTAGATACCTGACACTTTGTATAGACAAACCATCCAACGTGACGAACCGGAGAACTCCACCATCTGCACGCCTCTTAACTCTCTCCACCTCATGGGGAAGGAATTGGATCAAGAGGGCAAAGTGAGAAGACCTTTATACTAGGCCTCCAACTCACTGGACATATTCATTTGGTTAGATAACCTAACAGTGTTAGTAGGAAATGGAACCATGGTGGAGAGAAAACTAACTCTCTGCTGCTGTGAAGTGACCACCTAGCGTCATACAGACCTGTGGACATAAACAGAAAGAGAAATTAGTCCTAGGTAGCACCGAGTTGACATAAACCAACTAACCAAGGCGCTTATCACGGTAAACGCGAGTCCCGGAAATACAATACACCGGGAAGAAAACTCGCTAATTTTACTAGAAGTCACCTGATTTAAAGGTCCTAAGTCCTTCCGTGGCGAAGTGTATCCTCCCGCCATCTAAATCAGACACTAACACTCCAAAATAACACTAATAAAACAGTTTAAGAGTAGAAAAGCTTATGACAGAAAAAGACATGTGTGTTCTCTTTGCCAATAATCTAGCAAAGAGGTAGTGCTAGTCTGCGCATGCGCGGTGGTGGGGCTGGCATCCGCCGGACTACGCTCTGACTCCCTGCCCAGTAGGGGCACCTAACTGTTTTAAATCTGAGTGTTTATTGAGTGAAAGCCAATATTTAGCAATATCAAAAGTATTAGGGAGGTAAGTATACTCTTGAAGTGAAATTGAATCTTTATGCCCTAAGGATTGTTCCTGCCAAATTTAATTGAAATCGGACCAGTGGTTCTCTAGAAGACATTTCCCATTGCTTTAGTATGGGAGATTTTGGGGGGAGAAATGATCCACGATGGCTGCCAAACAGTTTATCCGACAGTTTTGAAAATGGCAATTTGAGATCACAATACCCCAAAAATCTATAAAACCAATTTCAGCCTCAAAATCCATCAAATAAAAAATCAAATATGGCCACCAAACACGCTACATGCTGATTGGCCCATGGCACCCATGTTTTTTGACAGATCAACTTCCCTTGAACAAACTTTATGGCCCTTAGTCCCTAATCATATCTTCCAAATTTAGGTCTGATCCCTTCAGCGGTTCTGGATGTCGTTTTCATGAAAACTAGGTCATCCAAGATGGCCACCAAACTATTGGGCCAATCAAGTTCCCTTCAACAAACTTGGTTCAGCTCTCCCTAGATGATCTTTCATAGGTTCTGAATCGATCTCCCAAGTAGTTTTGGAGATTTTTTAAGACATTTCTAAAAATCAGCTAAAATCTGAATCTCTATGCCCTAAGGATGCTTCCTGCCAAATATAATTGAAATCGGCCCAGCAGTTCTTGAGAAGTTGTTTAAAGGAAAAGTTGCCAGACAGTCGCCATGGCATAAGCTCACTTGTCATTTCAGGCCAGCTGAGCTAACAATTCTACACTGAAGTTGAAATAGAACAAATTCATGTAGGAGAAAATGTGAACTATTATTCCACCTTTAATTGTTCCTTCTAATTATTAAATCACCCAAAATTCCAAGTGAGTTTAATGCCTTGATGAACATTCAATTTTAACCAAACTTGGCTGGAAGGGTGGTAGTACGCTTCAGAACTTCTATACAGAAATTTGATTGGTAAATTTAAAGATGAACAACTGTCGAGGAAATCACTTAAAACTCTGCTCACGAACCACTAGGCCAACCTTAAACAAAGTAACTTGAACGACACTAGCGTGGTACTTCTAGGCAGAAATTTTATTGGTCAAACTGCCCAGATATCATTTTCTACTTCCAGAGATTTCCAGTACATAACTGGCAAATTTTAACCAAACATTGCTGGAAGATCCCCAGGGTATAGGCTTCTGATCTGGTTAAACTTTAATATGCTAGTATTTGTTCAAATATTGCTACTCCAGGTGAGCCACACACGCTCTTGTGAGCCACACACGCTCGTGTGCCTCTTACATACATATATATTAGTGTATCTTTAGCACTGACCTTTGCTAGCCAAGCAGCTTGTTGCCACTCCCCGTAGGTTTGCAGATAACGACATGCATCAAGTCCCTTATCAATCAGACACAGCAACTGGACACCCTCTGTATTGGATATTAAAACAACGCGATTATCGTTACTTATTATCCTATTAATGATTACGATTGGGTAATGGAATTGGAATTTTTTCATCCTGAATGACCATTTACAAGCCAAAAGAAATTCCTTTTGAAAATGTACTACAGGAAAGACTGGCTCAGTAAATTTTTAAACATAGTTTTCTCTTGGACCACAGATAGACATTTTCAGGTTATTTTTGGTCAGCTTGACAATCAGAAGTTTTATTGTTCAATTGTCAATCTACAATACTGTAAAATAGCACTAATTAACTGTCAGAAACTTTCTCATGGACAATGTCCATTTGCAAGCCAAAAGGAGAATGTTATAAAAAAAACCTTTCGACTGGAGATATTTGTGTTTTGGTGTGTAAATGGACATTGGTGGCGAGTATGAGAGAAAGCACTGGTTTCTGTCCATTAAACCCGTAATGGCTATATTTGGTCAAGAAAATCTAAATATTTGCTTATTAAATGTACATTTGCAAGCCAAGAGGATATTTTTGAAAATATACCACTGGAATGACTGCAGTTATTCCAGTGTTAAAATTAAAAAGATAATCTTCTCTTGGCCTGAAAATGGACATTCGTCAAGACCACTGTAGAGTCCTGCTTTGGCCGACTTTGCCATGAAAGTGTTAAATGGTTAAGATGAGAACATAGATTCATTTTTGGAATGATTGATCACTAGCTGATACTATACCCATGATAAAACACATTAAGTCCCCATATCTCAATTTCTAGACAATAATACAGAAAAGCTATTGAATATTTTGAAATTAACATGACTTGAAGCTGACTGCCCTAGACAGTAACACTTTCCAGTCATTAACTTAAAAATATTCAACAGAACATGCTATGCATCGAAAACAATGTACTTTTTCAGTGATTTGTCGGTGAAAGGGTTCAGACAAACTAGATGGACTGCGTCCCACGTGTCAAGCGTCCCATGTGTCAAGCGTCCCACGTGTCAAGCGTCCCACGTGTCAAGCGTCCCACGTGTCAAGCGTCCCATGTGTCAAGCCCTTTAGTTTTTCTACATGTCACACATGTTTTCCAGTGTCGCAAAAGAAGGATTTCTTACAATAATATATACCTTGATAAATTAAGAAAACATTGAACTACTTTATCATTCTTTGAATTCTTGGTCCACAACAAACTAAGTCCAAACCATGTAAACTATGGAAACAATTTGACAATCAATTTCCTTATGATGGAGTCTGGATGCAATGATGGCACAGAACAAATCTGTACAGTTTTATTGTGATCGGTTAAGCCCTTGATGAACTACATGTCCATTGAAAAACTGTAACATTCATCCACACGCCATTTGGATCGCTAGGTCCAGCCATCCTATGCTTCGCATATGGCTCGACAAAAAAATAACTTGAAAATGATGCATATATATAATCTGCTGGAAACGAGACATATATTATTTTAAAAACGTACCAGAGAGTTTTCCATTGGCAATAAGATTGGTAGCAACAAGCTTTATAGTACTCTGTGAAGCTCCTGATGACCGGATACTGGCCACTAAACAGGCTCTGTCAAAAAACAAATATGTCTTGTTAAAGAAATGCTCATTTTTGACAGTTTAAATTAAAAATTTTAGATAGCTTACTTAGGCTTTTTGTTCACGACGGTGCATAATGCAGCAATAAAATGCTTCAAACCAGTTCTGTACCAAACCATTCAGCCAAGCTCATACAAGACCATCACATTTTCTGTCATCTCTGCCTTTAACAATCTCCATGTCGCCTCTGCGCTTCCACTCTTGCTCCTCCCATGTAATGTACAGCGTAGGTCTGTATATGGCATGTGTTTCTTGTTTATGCACATGACATATCAAAGCTTTCATCATCTACCCCCCCCCCCCCCCCCCCCCTCTCTGTCTCACCAATATTGTTGCATTGGTTAACATGGTGTTACAGTAGTTATTCAGGATTCTAGAAATGAAACTTTTTTAAACCTGTGTAATCTGCTTTCTTGTTCATCCACTGCATGATTTGGTGAGATGTTTATATTAATCTGATTCTGCCGTTCACTTGACATTGCCTTTTAACCCAAGACATTTCATGAAAATTTTGATTTTCTCAGAAAATGTCTATTTGCAGGCCAATAGAGTACTTTTGAAAATTTATCACTTGAATGCCTGCCTCGGTTATCAAGCCAGTCATTCTTGAGGTAAATTTTCAAAAGCTCTTCTTAGTATGCAAAGGAACATTTCTCAAGACCACTGCAGAAGCCAGTATTGGCTGATATGAGTGTTAAAGGGTTAAAGTTTTCTATCTGCTGTTGGATTCTGTGACTCAATTCCTGACCATCACCTTACTCTATTAACCCTGTAATGGTCAAGCCGGCTCAAACCATCCTCTGCAGTGGTCTTCAGAATGTCCATTTGCAGACCAAGAGAAAACTATTTTTGTAAATTTACTACTAGAATGACTGGCTGGATAATCGAACCAGTCATTCCAGTGGTAAATTAAAAAAAATAGTATTCTCTTGGCCTGCAAATTGAGATTAAATCAAGAAATATTTTGATTTTTTAAAAAAACCACCCAAATTTGAACATTTAAAAAGTTAATCTTAAATTCTATTGACATGGTCAACTTATCCATGCTATCCATCTTTGCCTGTATCTGGTCAGAGCATGAGACATACTTAGCAATGGAAAATTAAACCAGGTGGATAGAATCTCTGTAGCTGCGGGTGAAGCATGAAAAGTAGGTCACACTGACATACATTTGCTACGCTACATACCTTAAGTCTGCAATGCACGCATGCATATACCAAGTTTGATTACTGTATACAAACAATTCTTAAACCGCCAGCCCGGAATAAGCTTATGTGACTGACTGACGAATTAACTAACTATCAGGGAGACATCGCAGTTTCTTGAGATGCTGCCCTCCTGACCAGATGTCTAACACGACAAGTGACAGCTCTTCATATGTAAACAAGCAGAAATTTGTGCAATACTGACTTTGTTCGTGTTTGGAAGAGTTTTTGTCGCTGTGACCTTGATATTTGACCTTTTGACACCAAATTTGACAAGTTTTGGGACCCCATGTACAACCTTCCACACCCTTCTGGTCAAGATTTCTCCAGTAGGAGTTATTCCGAGAAATTTTATATTTATCTGAAAATATTATTCAAAATAAGCATTTAATCTGGTCGCTATGGACTTGAACTTTGACCCCAAATTTATCACACATTTTCTGGATGCCATGGACAAACTTCCACACAAGTCTGGTAAAGATCTCTCCAGTGGAAATAATTTTTTTGAGAAATTGTGTCTAAATAGTTTTCAAAATAATCATTTTTAAATCAGGTGGTTTGGCTTTGACCTATTGACCCCAAATTTATTACACATCTTCAGGACCCCATGGGAAACCTTTCCCAAGCTTGATTACTGTATACAAAAAACTCTTGAAACAGTGTGTAATACGCTTTTAACTGACTAATAAACGAAGAAACAAAGCGGTTTATTGAGATGCTACCTGTAGCTAAAGAAGGTTTTATTCACATCTATACAAGCATTATAAAATTATCTAATTTTTGTGCTAATTGTTAAAGTATATGGTTAGACAGCATAAACTCTAAATCAGATTATTGCCAACTATTCACAAGAATATTCATTATGTCACGAATAATTTTTTTGCCCTGTAGGTTGGGTTTAGAATACACCTTCCGTATCCTCTGCGTGTCGTAAGAGGCGACTAAAGGAGGTAAGGGTGAAGTAACCCTGACAGAAACCTCGAGTGCTGAAGCCGGAGGTTCCAGGCCGCACGACGCACCCTAATAAACCATGGATCCACGCACTTAACGCTTATGATCATGTCGATAGTCACTTACAGGACTGGCGGTATGATCAGCGAACGAAAAGAAGACGAATAATTTGCATCCTGTAACTCGCATTAATAAAGGTTGTACATTATTTTTGTTATAGTTGTTCATCCTGCAGTACTCTAAATTTGCACAAATCTAAGATTTCAAAATATACCAACCTGAGTGAGTCAATATAATAGCCATCATTTTCAGGTTCAGTCTCTAATAAGAGCTGAACAGCGCGGTCAGTCTGGCCTAATAGCATACAATTCTCGGCACATTTTTTTGTGTGTTCGTATGTCGCTCGCTTACTGTCATGCAATGCTAAGCGGTCCAGCTGGTATTTCTGCAAAAAAATAGAACGAGCTATGTAATAATGCGTGTATAGTAATAAACAAGGTGGTAATCTGATTGCTGAGCTATGTCCACCATTCACATAATAATAAACAAGGTGGTAATCTGATTGCTGACCTATGTCCACCATTCACATAATAATAAACAAGGTGGTAATCTGATTGCTGACCTATGTCCACCATTCACATAATAATAAACAAGGTGGTAATCTGATTGCTGACCTATGTCCACCATTCACATAATATCAGTTTTTCTGTTATAAATGTTCCTAATAGAGGGATCCAGATTTAGATAAGCGTCGTCCACTTTTTATGTATGTTGGAATGAACCTTTCCATTTTTAGCTAACCCCCCCCCCCCCACACCCATCTCCAGCTAAGCTCCACCCACACCTCGCTCGTGTTTGGATCGATCGATCGCTGAAATCCCTGACTATAAACTTTCAGAAAACTATAACGCTAAGCTGTTGAAGATTTTGAAAGAGTTAAAGAATCATTTATGAGGTAATGATTATGACATCATCCTACACGCCGCTTAGCTGATTATAATGTCATATGATGTCATTACTCTGGAAAGGTCCATTGATTTGAAACATTGGAACCAGAATCAGCAGAATCTAAATTTAACAGTAACTATGCAGGTCAGCTGTTGAATATTTGACTGGGGATATAGGGAGCAAGACCTCGCAGTTAAACTAATTTAAAAATATTCAACAATGTTTATTAAATTGTAAATTCATCAAAGACATACATTTCATACACTTTGTGATGTAGCTATAAGTGATTTTGATTACGATGTCAGCTGACATGTGACATATTTCATTATGACGTCAGATACGTGAGTAACAGATAGGATTCCTCCATAGAGAATATTTGCCCTATACATCTACTCTGGTTTAGCGGGCCGTGTCTGATGAAGATCATTTCACAATGTATATTAGTGTCCCACCATGATCTTGACCATTGACTACCAACTCAATATGGCACCACAACACAACATGCAGACGTCTTCTGCTGAAGATTTTGACCTTATATGAATATGGGTCTTAGTGTCTGCAAGGGCAACGTGAATGTTAAGTCTGGAGAAGATTCTTTCATTGGAGCATGGGTAAACATGTGTAAGGAAACTCTCCATAATTCACCTTTCCAGAGTGCCCACCCATCATATGACGTCATAATCAACTACTTGATGTGTAGAATGACATCATAATGAATGACGTCATCACGAATGCATATTTGAAGACGGACTATGCGTTGTTGTACAAATTCTATGTCTAATGTCTATATTTAATAAATATTCTGTTGAATATTTTGAAACTAATTTGACTGGGCGCTGTTGCTGCCATAGGCAGCAACAACACCCAGTCAAATTAGTTACAAAATATTCAACAGCTTCCCTGTATAGTTTTCAGGAAATTGATAGCTATGGCATTCGGGGATCGATCAATGTTAACACGGTGAGGTGTGGGTGGAGCTTAGCTAGTGATGGGCGGGGAATAGCTAAAAATGGAAAGATCCATTGGACAACGAGGACTTTCCCAAGAGATAGATGTATTTCTAGTTAAACTCTGCCCAATGTTTTCCATTTGTTGGATTAAATTTGAAACATAAACATTGAATCCTGAATTCTAAGAATCTATATTTTAAAGTAACTATAGTAGCTGTTGGATATTTTAAGACTAATTTAACTGCGGGCAGCAACAGCACTCGGCCATCTTACGTTCAAAATATTCAACAAAATGTTTATTGAAGTAAATGTCCATTGAAGAGCTGTAACATTTACATAATTCTTGGTAATCTCTGCACGGTGGATGCCATTGGATTGCTATGTCAACATTTCTCTCTGCCTCACATAGGACTAGACAGAAATCAACATTGTTCTGTGAAATAAAGGAAACCTGCACAGAAACAGCAAATTTAACTACAGGAGGGGTGGCATGGCATTGGTGGAAACAATAAGTTGTGTTTCTAATATTAGATAAATGTGCAGTCATCCCATAGGGCTCATGCCATAAATAAAGAATCTGGAACGAGGTCACTTTTCATATCACTATTATGGACCGAGTTGAAAATTATCAATTTCCACGAGCTTTAGCGAGTGCAAAATTGATAATTTTCAACGAGTTTGAGATTTTATTTATCATATAAACTGTAATTTTGAAATATTTGCCAATAGTTGCTGATGAGACTGTTATCTGATTTCTCATTGTTGATTTTCGTGAAATCGATATGGCCGCTGTGACGCACCACTACTTGATAACAGGTACTGAATGTGCAGCAAAATATAGTGACAAACACAAAATCTGGCGATGTCAGCCGTTAAATAGTATTTTAACTGGTCATTGAAAATTATAGCCACGGCCATCAATCGTTACTTCGCTGCTGACTGATAAGCTGTCAAGCGATGACATTTTGCGATGACGTTTCATGAATGACAAATCGTAGTAAACAAATCGTAGTAAAACAGTACCGCGCAGTAATCCCTACACGTCATGCTCACATCAATCCATGTTTTAATTGGTCAATTTAAATGGGCTGTGCACCCAACAGCCAATGAAAATGCTCCATTGAATATGGCACGTGTGCTCATATCGAAAACCATGGAACGGGCTAGAAGGCTTGTTTATATGATAAAAATCATGAGTACATGTAAATCCCATGATACACAAGTTTGTAAGAACAGAATACTTGTAAATTATTTATAAAATGTGGGCAATGAACTCCAATTAAATGAAATAGAGAAATAAATAAGAAATAATTAATATATTTTTTATATTGATCATTAAGATGAATAGCAATCACACAGTACCTGAAAGCTCTTATGATCGCACAAAACATCATAGCACCTGTCCAGTGGTTGATCTGTGAACACAGAGGTGACCGTCTCTGTAGATGTCACAGGGTCAAGTCGAACCAGATCTGTACTCTCCAGCACAGGAGTGGTTGGTATGAACAAAGATGTATCAGATTGAGACACTCGACTTGGACTCTGCATGGAAAACAAATAAACCCATTCATCATTGAACTAGGTGTATCAGATTGAGACACTCGACTTGGACTCTGCATGGAAAACAAATAAACCCATTCATCATTGAACTAGGTGTATCAATCACAACCCACCAGCTAAATTACACATAACACATTTACAGGGAGTCACCTGGCTTTTCCAAAGTATTAGCTAATATGGTAGACAAATACAATTTTTTTAGACAAATCTGAAATATTTTAGTCAATGTTTTTCAATGACTACACTACGTCGCCACCAGTTAACCATATAAAATGAACACTACATACCATTTTGAGACTAATTTGCCTGGAATCTGTTGTTTTCTATGGCACCAACAGCTTCCAGTTACAAAATTTCAAAATATTTTCCAGGTTACCTATATGGGCAGGTGCTTTTAAATTAAGATATTGGGATTCCAAGTCTAATTGATCTGAACAAAAAAAACCAGTATGTTAGAAATTACATTAATATTTATCTAAGATATTCTTCACAATTAATCATTAGCCACAGATTTAGCTGATCCTAGTTTCTATTGGCCAGATTTAAACAAGGTATTTCTGATATTGTGAAGGGTTTGTTATGTCTGTTCAGTAAGGCAGAAACCAGGTTTCCATAAATTTGCGATGCCGTTAATTTGATCTATCTAAAAACATAAAATTACGATATTGTACAATGATAAACTGAAGAAATAAGTTAATTGTGAAAGATTTTGCTGACTTTCAGTCAAATTAATTTCAAAATATTCAAACAGAATTATTTCATTAAGAATATACCTTTCCTGGGATTTGTTGTTGAAAGGTTTTGCTGAGCATTTTGGCTATTATAAGCCACCCTATTCCTAAGTTCATAACACAGTTTGACAGGACACAAATCGACAATCGCAAAGTGATGTTATTATTCTTTTGCTGTGGCGATTCAGTGCAGACCATATTTGATCCATAACAAAGGTTTTCTCCAAAATTATGTTTATGAGTCTGTCAAAGAGTGATGTTAAAAGTTTTGAAAATGGAGAATGTTATACATTTTTGTCGTCAATGTTTTCTTGATTTATAATACACATGTATATTTGTCAGAAATATATGCTAACTGTGAAAAGATCTGTGTTGTCATGAGGCTAATAGGACATGGCTCAATTAAATTTCTGAAAGTCCACACTTAGGTGAAAGGGGAAGACAATCTCACTAATAAGACTGCCCTCATTAGCAAGTCCATCCATGTAACAAGACAATTAGCTAACAAGGCCATCCCTATTAAGGCTACCTCATTAGTAATAACACAGCATTTTCCGATCCCAAGCGTGTTTTAACGGGAGTTCCATTGTAGACTGACTTATATCCTGTTACACAGAAAAACTAAGATTTCATAGAAACTACAGTATAGCTCATAAATACACTAACATGTTTCCATAACAAAAACAGAAACATGTTAATCAAAGGGATGCTAATCTCATCTCAAATGTTGTATTGCACAGATAGAATATAGTTTATAGATTCCATATCATTCATATCCTGTCACATTCCCTGATCTGTATCGCAATTATCTGTTTTGTAATATCGAGTAAATGTTGAACAGTGATCGACACCATTTTGTCGCCTCAAGCTATTGTGAGTGATGTCATGTAAGCTCCAATGCATCACATTCTTTATTATGTAATGCTCATCCCATTGAATATTTTGAAACTAATTTGACTGGAAGTTGTTGCTGCCAAAATATTCAACAGCTTACCTGTAGGATTGCTTTTATACCACATTGCCAAACTATAGCTGCCGCCTCTATGACTGAGCGTATATACTGAGGCAGACACACTAGGATTTTTCTGATTGGTTGAAAAGTAAATCATGACAGCCATCATAGGGTGTAGAAATGTCCCAACATTTAACTGCTAAATCCTGAATATCTTTCCTTAGCGGCGTGATAAAAACCTTAAAAATTACCTGGATAGTTTATGAGCGGCGTGTTAGATCACCCGAATAGCTATCAAGAGATGGGACTAGTTATCCTTTAATAAGAAATGTTCTGTTGAATATTTTGAACATAATTGTTCCAATCCAAATATGTTCAAAATATCCAGCAGTATGTTTTGTTTTATAAACCTATTAAGTTAATATTCTGAGCTGTTCTGTAGAAGGCTGGGGGATGCACATGTTCAGCCATCTGGCTTTGTTAAAAACTAACATTCTATTAAATTCTCAGATCAGATGTCAGATGCCATTCATATTGCTAACTCAAGCCATCCTGGTTCGCGTAGGGTCCGAAAATATGATGTCCAGTTTGCAGCATATTTTTGCAGTCACAAAACATTTTCATCGGCATTGCTTTCAAAATTAATACTTTTGTCTATTAGCTAAAGCTTATTACCTTGCTCATTGGAGAATGTCGTTCTGAGCGCAGATAATGAAGAGCCACGGTCCAGAAATGCAGATCTGCTTCATCCCCAAATAACCTGTAAGCAAAAGACATGAAGAATACATTCACAGTCATCAATAGTCATCAATATTCAGCAAACAAATATACTCAAACATTTTTCTGTTAATAGTAGGGTTGCACAATTATTCACTTTTCATAATCGCGATCATTTAAAAAAAATAATCGCGATCATACGATTAATCATGAACTATATTAACTACATCAATGCCGCTTAGAGGACGTTATTATGCTACTGCAGATTGTAAGATTATGGGTTAGGCACATGGGTATACATACATGGACAGAATACGCCAGTTGCTTATTGCAAACAAAGGAATGTATCAAGATTTTTCTAGATGGAAAACGGAAGTTACCGTATTTCGCGTAATTGTAGCCTATGCTCTAATAGAAGCCCACCCCCTAACTTTGACATATGAGCTCCAATGATTTTTTAGCAGTTTCAAAATGGTAAAACTCTGTATTAGAAGCCCACCCCCTAACTCAGCAGACGGTATAGGAAAATTTGTAAGAATAGCGGGTATAATAATAACAATCGTGTCACAGGGTGTGTCTACTTCAGACCGATCTCTGCCCTGATACATTTCCGGCCACTCTAGAAGTCACTACAGGCCTCGGATTTGTAAATCTTGACCACCTATTAGATTAATACTAATAGTAGGCCACGTATGCTCAAGATATAATAAAGTTTATTCCACACTTTTGTAGTCAAAATGCGCTTAAAACAGTCTTGGTGCGATTAAATAGCTTCCTTATTATAAATATATTTTAAGACCAAATTTATGTACCAAACAAGTACGGGAGAAAATGTGCATCAATTTTGTAATGCCGATCAACATTAAATGATTCAAATTGAATTATTACGAATGACAATATAGTCGGCTTCTTAAGTTGGCGAGCCAGCGGCTCTTTTGGGATGGGAGGCGGCGTGTTCTCGCGAGATATTATACGCTAACGGGAGTTTATCAAATGGGTACCCGTTATTCAGATCAGTATAATACTCAGTTCCTATCGCGCAGTGATAATATATAGAGATCCCCGAGTTCTGAGTCCCCGATTCCAGAATATTTATATCCGAGTACTCGCTCTAAAATAAACTCTTCAATTGGAGGCGAATCACGTGATCTGTATTTTTTTCGCGATGCCATTTTATATCAAATTGTGGATTAATTTTGATGTAATAAACAACCTTTATTAAAGGATATGCAATATTTAGGCACTCAAATCAAATAATTCCACTTCCCCGGTGATGTTTTGAGGTATACATTAAACATAGGCGTAGGCGGTGAGAATTTTTACGGGAGAAAATGCGTTGAATTTCCGTGGTATCAATATTAGAACCTTTTTGGAAAAAATGTTAGCGCATAACTATTCAGAGAATGGGGAACGCGGGATAAGCGTGTGTCATTACAACAACAATGACAAATAGCGACCAAGTGAACAATCTTTATTCATCTAAAACTAATCATGAGTCAATACAAACAAATCAGTTATTTATCTATTTAGTTTATTTAATCATTCACACATTCGGCTGATAGCCGGATGTTTGTTTCCATGATTGGTAACGCGAGCAGAGTTTCGCAAGCGTAAAAGTGTCTTGACAAAAATTTCAACATGCCGATTATACGATTATTTCATTTTATAATCATCCACGATCATTTTGAATAATATAATCGCGATTAATCGAATAATTGAAAAATCGTGCAACCCTAGTTAATAGTGCCACAAAGCACTCATAACGCTATCAATTAACCTCTTATTGGCCAAGATTTTTCAATAAAATATAATTGTTGCAGGCTAAAGTCTATTTCTGTTAATTTACCACTGAAATTTACAACAAGAGGCCCAATGGGCCTGTATCGCTCACCTGCCATTTCAACTAATCTTACTTAAGTTTTACATCCATCGGTGTCACTTCCAATGACTTTCAGTCAAATGGTTTAGTTTTCGAGATATTGACAACAATCTCTGAACTGGTTTTTTTGCATTAGTGATTTTGAACAATGTTTAAGTGAAAATAGATGATATCAGTGCTAACTACAGCTGGTTTCTTAACTGTCTCACTGCTGCAAGCCAGTGCAGCCAATAATTTCAATTTTCAAAAGCTCTTGACTTCTGGAATATTTTGAAAACAATTTGACTGAAAGTTGTTGGCGGCTTAGCCACCAACAACTTTCAGTCCAATTGTTTTCAAAATATTTATAGGTTCAGAGATATAACCTTTGGAATATGTCATCTGCAAAAACTCAAGTCAGACGGTTTAAATACAATTGAAGAAAATGGTCTCTAAAGGCAGGTAGGTGGTCTTTATAGCAGGTTATTCCCCACCACCACGCACTCCATTTAACACATGCGCATCTGGCTGAATCACCAAGTTAGCAGCAGGGGTAGGGTGAGCTGGAGTTGATTAAAAAAATAATTTGACTACGTCATTGCTGCCTTAGGCAGCAACAACTTTCATTGCTGCCTAAGGCAGCAACAACTTTCAATCAAATCCATTTCAAAATATTTTTAAGAGCATAGATGTCAGAGCACATATTACATATCTTAAATATTTCGGCAGTATTGGAAAGGTTAATTTGTTAATTGGAATTTAATATCTAGTTTGGCAATAAAATCTGACATGGTGATAAATCAATGGATGGTGGGAACAAACATGTATTTGCCCTATGAAAGTGAGACTGCAAATATTTAAAGAGTGATAACACTGGCATTTGACGTCCTATCAGTTTCATTTTCACAACACAGATATTAGATGCCGACATTAACATTGTGACCAAGTTTGGTGTCAATCCATCAAAATGAGCCACCATTGTTGGTGACAGACAGACAGACAGACAGATGGATGGATGGACATACAGAAGGCGGATGGGGTCATCGCTATACGACAACTGACTGACAAGTAAGCGGAGTTAAGAAAACCAATTTCGGCTTCAAAATCCATCAAATAAAAAAATTGAATATGGCAGCCAAACACGCTAAAATTTGATTGGTCCACGGCGGCCATGTGTTTTACCTATCACCTTCCCATGAACAAACTTTAATGACCCTTAGTCCATAATCATATCCCCAAAATTTCAGCCCGATCCATTTAGCGGTTCTGCAGAATAAGTCGTTTTCACGAAAACTAGGTCATCCAAGATGGCCGCTGAACCATTTGGCCGATCAAGTTCCTTCGAACAAACTTGGTTCAGCTCTTGCCCTATATGATATTTCGTGAGTTTTGAATCGATCCACTAAGCGGTTTCGGAGAAGATTTTTAAAGCCATTTCCTAAAATCGGCCAAAATCCAATATGGCCATCGGCCAAATTGGCCGATCGACTTTGTTTGAACAAACTTGGATCCCTATGTCCTAAGGATACTTCCTGCCAAATATAATTGAAATCGGCCCAGCGGTTCTTGAGAAGAAGTCGTTTAAGAAAAGTTGACGGATGGCCGGACACCGGACAGACGATGGACAGTCGCCATGGCATAAGCTCACTTGGCCATTCTGGCCAGGTGAGCTAAAATTCAATTTCTGTTGTCAGGCAAATGGATGCCCATTAATAGGCAAGCAAATGTGTCCATATCCAGGACACGAGGAGATAAATGTACCTCTGGTTACCCAGCCAGTCATTCTAGTGAATTCTTCAAGACCACTGCAAATGTTGTTTTTGGTTGACATGACTACTAAAGTTGACATAAGAGGTAAGAGGGTTAAGCAGATGATTAGCAGACTGTTAATAATTAGAGAGAAACTGACAGAAAAAAATCTCTGCCTCCCGTGGATTATGCGTGAACCATTTATGCACCATCTCCAGCATGTCCATTAGGTCCATTAGATCCATGATCGACCTGAACCCCACAAGCTGTTATTGTAACTGGCAGGAATGGAGATATCTCTGAGTCAAAGTCTGTCTGCTGAGTCTGGAAATTATTTTAAAATGGAATAATTGTCTCAGCCATCTGAAACCAGATATCTATTTGGTCGGTTCTGAATTGGTACCTTTTGTTGCTAAGTGTACAGACTTCTAGTTGGAAGTGGTAGTAACAACAACTAAGGATCCTGGTCCAGTATTATGGATTAGTTCAGCTCCAGCACAATGACCAGACACAAGTGCCACAGTCTTAGCACACGCACTAGGGGAACATGAAATGCTGTCCCATCAAGGTGCACACTCATTGTTGCCAAACACTCCTTCACTATATTAATGAATGGACATCTACGGCATGGAGCCCACATTAAGAGTTCTGTCAATGATCTCGAATAGGTTCTGTCGTGATCAGTTCTCAAATTATGTCAAGATTTCTGTCACACCTGCAGCATCACAGGCTTAGTTTACTCTTGAGAATTAAACAAGGACATCAACAAAGCCAGCATGGTGTATAAAATCATAAATGGTTTAGAACATGTATAACCTACAACTCATACAATCAGTTCAAGCAGATGCCAGACCAACACAAGCTGATGAGTCTACATACTCGAACATACTCTAAGTGACATGTACATCCTTTTTCCCAATGAATCGGTGAATCAGCATATGCAAAAAGCATACCAGCAGATGCTGTATCAGCATCCTCAGTAGCAACACCATCAGCAGAGAGCTTCAAAGCTACAGTCAGAGATTTGTAAATCAAATGTTTTAGATTGTAAATATAAACATTTTAATTAACTATGCATCTAGTTAAAGCAGCAGACGTCGTCATATGTTTAGGTCTGCCACATGATTTTGAAGTCAGCTGATAGTGAAAGCAAATAGGGACTTGAAAACCCCAATCACATAGACAATGCAATATTGCTATTAGGAAATGGCTGCTAACACTAGGAACCTACTACAGACACATGCTTAGCTTGGATCTTTTAGTGTGCAAATTGAGAGAATGTGCAGACAACTGCTATCTCAAGCACCTCATCTTCTCCCAATATACACCCTTGTAACTAACGATTATTATCCCATGACTCCTGATGTATCTCGACATATCTTAGCCAATCTTGAGTCAACAGCGCATTAGAGTGCTCAAGATGCTACCTATAACACATAGTGCCCTTATGACCAGTATTTATCAAAGAAATTGAAATTTTACCCGAGTAGGGAATGTCCTTTTGCATGCCACTGCAATTTACACAGATAGGTTTCTATTGGTCTGCAAATTCATATTTCTCAAGACCACTGCAGCGACCGTTTTTTTGACTGATTTGACCATTGAAGGTGTAATGGTCAAGAAAATTCACAATTTTGTGGCTTAGTCAGTGACAATTTGCTGACCAAGACGACACTGAAAATTTAACACTGGAATGATTGGCTCACTCACCGAGCTAGTCATTCCAGGGGTTAAATTTCAAAAAGTCTTCAATTGGCCAACAAATGGACCACTGCAGGTCGCTTTCAGCCAGCTTAACCATTAAAAGGTCAAGTGGCCAAAACAGAGGTTAAAAGTGGATTGATTCATATTTGAATAGATAGGCACTATCTTTACATAGAATGCTATATAATAAATCACATACCTGGCAACCATCAAACACCTATGAGCGGTACCAAACATACAATGTGGCAAGTACTCAGAAATCTCCCTGTGAAAGTAAGCACATTTACACTCAATCAGATAATGCTATACCAATGTGGCTATTCACATACATACAGCAGAATGTGTCTATAACAGTCATTGTGTGGGACATCAATATGTAGTCAGCTAAGTGAAGTGCTTGATATATACACACCTTATTTTCTATGGCTAAGTAAGATTTGGAATCAAATAACTATCTTTTGGCCACAACAGCAAGTGGCTGTTGAAAACTATTAGACTGTAATAGAAAAGGCAATGAATTGTAGTCATCACACTTACCCCTTCCCGTCCCCACACCTCACCCACACCCACCACCACCCACACACCCACACCCACCACCACCCACACACCCACCAGCAGCACCTCTAACATTGTTAAGAGAGATTTAGGGATAATATTAGTTTTGTAAGAGAACATGAAATACTTATTGTGAAACATAACAAAGACAATTAGAGAACAGAGAGTTTGAGAAACAAACTGATAGACATGTAAAGAGATGGTTTAGAGGATAGAAGGGGAGTAACAGAGAGGAAGAGTAGGTGGGTGAGTGAGGGGGTGCATAGATGTGTGGGTGATCGAGGGCAGGCAGGCGTGAATGAGTGAGTGAGTGGGTGGGTGGGTGGGTGGGTGAGTGAGTGAGTGAGTGAGTGAGTGAGTGAGTGAGTGAGTGAGTGAGTGAGTGAGTGGGTGGGTGGGTGGGTGGGTGGGTGGGTGGGTGGGTGGGTGGGTGAGTGAGTGCATGGCATGAATGAGTGGATTGAAAGAGATGAGATATGAGGAAATGAGATGGGGGAGAAAGTGAGCGAGTGATGGGGGTGGGGTGAGGGGGGTGGGGTGGGGGTAATATGTTAATGGGATTCATAATCAAAATGAGTTTCATCTGGATATTAGAGCATACTTGTTGAGTATTGCCATCTGTGCATTGACTCCAGACTCGAGATCACGATCACAGTCGAGCATGTTATCCAACTTAAGCAGAAAACCTTCATTCCATGGCTGATGTGACAAGAGATACTTCAGGCTGAGTGAAGCTTTCGGAGGTAATAGGTGTGGACAAAATATGTCCTCTGTACAGGAGGTAACACAGTAATATGCGTCATTAATCAATACAGATCACAAACATGTGTCCATTTAGCACTTTATCTGTCTGTGTGCTGAATTTCTGCAGAAGACATTTTTCATGGGGTTTAATTCTGGATATGCTAACATTTTGAACACAATTTGACTGAAAGTTGTTGGTGGCTAAGCCACCACCAGCTTCCAGTCAAATTATTTTCAAAATATTCAGCAGGTCCAGAGTTATTGCCAATTGAAATTATTGTCTGGTTGCTTGAAGCAGTCAGACAGTTAATGGTAAAGAATGTTCAAGAAAATCAAAATATTCACTGACATAGTGAATGTTCATTTGCAGGTCAAGAGAAAATTTAAAAAAGAATTTATCGCTGAAATGACTGGCACAGTTATTGAAGCACTTATTCCAGCGGTATATTTAAAAAAATTTCTCTGACCAGCAAATGGGCATTCCTCAAAACCACAGTAGAGGTGGGTTTTGGCCGGCTTGACCATCAAAGGGTTAATATACAAACTATCACCATTGCTTAGAAACTATCTTCTGAATGAGCTTTAATTAAATGGGAATAAGTTTATTTTAAAACTCCATCTTACTAGAGAAGAATGACAATGGAGGGATGTATAGTAAGCTATGTATGGAGCTGATCTGCCACTCACGTATGTCATAATCACTTATTAGCTGGCACGACAATCAAATGGATGCAGGTCGGTCACGAAAGTGGTAAGGGTCTGTCACGAAATTGTTTGTATTGCACATCTTTGATGGATTTATAATTTAAAATACATTGTTGCATATTTTGAAACTAATTTGACTGGGAGCCGTTGCTGCCTATGTCAAAATCCCAAAGTCTAATTAATTTCAAAATATTCAATAACTTACCTGCATAGTTACCTTGAAATTGAGATTCTGGGATTTCTGGGTTCAAAGTCTTATGGTCGATACAAATATGTGTATAAATGTGGGTGGAATTGATTTAGAAATGGGCGGTACATAGCTAGAAATGCATTGCTAGAATCAATCTTTCCATTCACAGATTGCTAACTGATATAGTGTGCGGATTCACACTGCATAGCAATAGCAATGGGTTACCACTATTAGAAATATATTTGTGAACCAGAATTTCCATATGGTAAGTGTATTATTATTATTACTACCTCCAAGAAATCTCTCATCTACAGGTGCTGTGGCTTTGGTGAGCTTAATGTCCATCACTCGGACACAACCATCTTCCGTGGCCACCACCGGCTTGTCTGAGGCTGTCCACTCAGCATCAATCACTTTGCATATATCTTTGGGATATTTCAAAGAATATAAGCATTGAACCTAACAGGAAATAGAAATAGAAATGTTAACACAAATGCCAGCACTGCTTACAAGGGTCAAAATTTGACTATCCTAAATGAACATTAGTAATATACAACAGTGTATACATGGAACCGCACATGTTGAATATATGGTCAATGATAAGTTAAAATGTATTGGTCTTCACAGGAGATAATGTGTTCAAGTTAGACTTCAAAATTAGTAATAAAAGATTTTTTAATGCACTGCTTTAACTGGTTCATTATGTAATTTTGAGTGAAACTTGTGGATTTTGTTAAAACGATTTAAAATTGGTTTAAATTGTGATTATTCAAGATCTCAGAGATTATAATTAGTGCATAAATACAGTATATTAATTAATTTATATAAGCATGTACCATTCAAAACTATTTGATGAGATTCAAATTGAATTCACAACCACTCACCTCTCCAGCATCCCATACATCAAGTCCACTGTTGTAAAGCACTAGAAATTTCATGTTTCCTCTGCCCGGTGCAAAGCGCACTTTCTTCACCCAGCCCCGATGTGTCTGTAGATACCTAGATACAAATAACAACATATCATAGTCAAACTGTTGAAACCCTTTAATGGACAAGTGCAAATGGAGAAACCAGCTTTAGCTATGCCCCGCCCATCTTTAGCCAAACTCCACCAAGCCAAGCTCCACACACACTTTGCATGTGTTGGGATCAACCGATCCCTCAACTCCCTGACGATCAATTTCTAGAAAAATATACAGATAAGCTGTTGAATATTTTGAAACAAAATTGACTGGGTGCTGCCCATATATATATTCTGGTATATTTACTTGGATTTTTTACTCTTCAGATCCCAGATGTTGAGATGACCGTCTACGTCTCCGTATAGAATGATGTCACCCTTCCACGCAATGCTGTTGATGGTGCTCATGCCAGGCTGTGTAGAAACAGAACAATTTGATTAAACTTTCAATGGTCAAGCTAGCCAGGAATGGTCTCTGCAGATGTCTTGAGAAATGACCATCTAAAACCCACTTCTGGTCAATAAATGGCCATTTTCTGAGAGGATTGAAATATTCTTGATGAAATTTGACTACTAAAGGTTTAACAAATATTATTGAGCATATATATATATATATATATATATATATATATATATATATATATATATATATAAATATATATATATAAATATATATATATATATATATATATATATATATATATATATATATATATATATATATATATATATATATATATAATCACACTATATTGCAGACAAAATTCTAGATGCTATTGTACTGGCTTACCGTATAATAAGCATATTGGTGATCAAAATCTATTTTACAGGCAGCCTATGGGACCCTCACAGACTGCTGTGCATAATTATTGCAAACAATCTTGCTGAAAGCAGTGACTAAGTAGGACAGCAACAGATAAATGCAATATTACGAGCTTCAGTCATCATACAATAACACTCAAACATGCCATGACATTTTAACCCTTAGCACTCCAATGTCAATATCCTATTTTTTACTGTGTCAATATCAAAGAAACAGATGAACATTTTTCAACAATTTTGCTGGAAGATGTTGCTGTCTACGACAGCACCATCTCCCACCAAATTTGTTGAAAATGAACACCAGTTCATATTATAATTTAATTTTAAAATTTGGACATCAGAGTGGTACGGGTTAATGGTCAAGCAGACCATGAGTGACCTATACAGTGGTCTTGATTAATGTTCATTTGCAGGACAAGAGAAAACCATTTTTAAACATTTACCACGGGAATGACTGCCCAGATAAGCGAGCTATTCATTCCAGTTAGACGTTTTTAAGAGTAGTCTTCTCTTGGCCTGCAAACTGTGCAAACAAATTTAGACTTTCTTTGCTCAATCTTGGTGAATAAAGGCTTAACTGGAATGATTCATTCTTCATAGTTAGAATTAACTCGCAGGACCATGTGTTTTTCAGGATATTCATTCATATGTCTAAGTGCAATATAAATAAATATGTGTATATATGTATGTGCATGCGTGTGTGCATGTGTGATCGAGGAGTGCATGTGCATCGATGCACATCCCAATCGTACACATATGCACGCATGCACACATGCATAAGCACCCACACACGGACACGCATGCATAAGCTTTCTTGCACACATTCTCCTCGTATGCTCAACAGAATAGTCGAGGTTCTATTAAAACAGCATAATGGTATAGTCAAACTAGCTGCAAACATGAAAGTATAAATTAACTACATGCAATTCTGAAAGTGGGATGATTTTATATGAAAGGCATGTGTTACTGAAGGGATCTGATCCGTCACTCATGCATCTGATGTCAGAAATAAATTAAATCATTTGTTAGGTGATGTCACAATCAAATTGGCATATGTTCGTTACGAAACTGGACAAGTCTGTCACGAAAGTGTATGAACAGTATGTCTTTGGTGAATTTACAATATAATTAAGTCTGTTGAATATTTTGAAATTAATTTACCTGGAAGACGTTGCTGCTCTAAACAGCAACAACTCCAAGTCAGATTAGTTTCAAAATATTCAACAGCTTACTTTTAGCATTAAATTAAAATAGATTATGGGAAGTCACGTTTCAAATTTTCAAATCGATTCCAACACATTGAAAATGTATTTGGGAGCTATGTAGAAATTGGCGGGCATAGCTATAAATGGATGTCTCTATTGTTGTCTACCTCAGGTGGGATTTTACTGCAATCCGTAATCAAGTTGCCCTCGACGATTACATGGTAGACCACACCCTCCTGATCAGTAAAGATAAAGTGTTCCTTTGGTGATGACTTAGTGTGGCTTTTACCTTCCCTAAAATTAACACAAATTTTAACATTTTAGCCCTCAAATTTCAATTTTCTCAAACAAAATGTCCATTTGTAGATCAACAGAAGACTATTTTTAAATTTTATCACTGGAATGCCTGGCTCGATTATCGAGCCAGTCATTCCAGCAATAAATTTTCAAAAATAGTCTTCTTGTAGTCTGCAAATGGACATTTCTCAAGACCACTGCAGAAGCCGTTTTTCTCTGAGGAATTATTCAAAACAAGGGGCCTGTATCGCTCACCTGCAATTATTGGCCACTGCCACAAATGAACAAAATCAGATTACCACTAAAATAATTTACCAATCAAATTTCTGTGAAGAAGGTTTAGCAAAGCTTTACTAACAAGCACGCAAATGCATGATATGTCTCACACCTGGATGGTTTTTAGTATTATTGATCCAGTTAATACCGGTACTTAAGTTCCTATTGACTAATAATTGAAAAAATATTATCTGATGACATTGCACAAAATCAACTTTTTAATGATAAATATTGCATCCCTACATGAGATAGAAACAGTTAGTAAGGTTTCAAAATCCGAAGAGCTCTTGTTAACTAATACAGTGATTATGTGATATATCTCGCCCCAGTATTTTCTTTCATGTAATAACCATCACTATTGACGTACTGACGGTAACGCTAGGGCTTCACGATATACCAATATTATACTGAATACCGGTATCAAAGCCACACCGGTAGGACTACCAGTATGATTTTGCTAATATCGAAATATAACATAAAACTGGTATAACCTTCTGTTAGGCAGATAATCCGCTTTCCATTAGTTACATTTCAATAATATATCTGGCTAGCACGATAAGTTACTGCTCTTCGTACAGGAAAATGATATTTAACGATCACACTTGAAAAGTTTCTTAGTTATCCGTATCTGTCAAATTGTTGTTAGAGGCTAGGGTTAAAGTAATTGATAAATTACTACTTATACGAACGTACTTCATGCTAAAAATATAATAAAACTTATTTTAATTAACCTCATAGGACATGGGGTGGTTAAAAATATCTAAAAACCTTACTACAGCTGGTTAGTTAGCAATTTCCCAGAATTTTACAACTTTCTAGTGATCGGCCAATGGCCCAAGTAAAGAGGAACCGACCGAGAAACCTCAGTCCCCGCGATCTATATTCACTTCTTATGTTGGCGGGTAGCGTTAGATATTGATCGATACAAGCTACTGTAACGAGAACGAGGCTTGGCGAGCGTAGGCATATGTATTCTCAGCATATTATAGTCTATTTAGTATGTGTTATAATGGCTTGGTTGTACCACTGCGCGTAGATTTGCATGATTCCTGGCAGTTTTGTCCAGTTGTAATTTCGTCATATAAAGCACACGTTTTCATGGACAGTTTATTTATTATCCTGGCACATACATCAATACAAGTACAAAAGTAGCCAGGAAAATGAGTAAAACATAGATTTACATTCAGCATATCCAACGTCTTTGACTCGTAGCAATGACATTTGTCAGTCAAATATCAAGTCTTGGTTGTTCGCAGTTTCACTGGGTGAGTTTATTAGGGATGAGATTGTCACTGGTTACCGGTATCTCGTGATCTCAACACGGAGTAGTTGTAATATTGTGACAAATTCAAATCATTTGTACGGACGATTTGGTTGAATTTCAGCCGTTTTGGGATATGATTTAACTGAAGACAGTTAATGTTTAGCGTTTAATATCGTGATTCGTATAATTTATTGGTTTTATTGTGGAAATTTGTGTCGACTGTTTCAGGAGCGCTGATTTAGGCCTACTTTGTATGTATGGGAAATACGTTGACTGTGGAATCATACTAATGGAGCCTCACTCTATTTTGTCCATCATAATAATACCAGTATTAAAGGTATACAATATGGAAATTGATACCGTAACCGGTATTCATTTTTCCAAAACCGTGAAGCCCTAGGTACCGCATATAATGAATGCATCCAATTCCACTTTTTACTGCCAGTGAAACCATATAAATGGAATACTAACCTTATTCAGGATATAAAATAATGTTAAAATGTAAAAGTGTCTTGGAAATACATTCATTGTTTGTTTTTCTTTTTAACCCGCTTTTGTGATTTTCTTCCTCGTGTTGATCTTTGACCAAACATATCTTGTGAAAGGTCATCTTTTTTTAAGCATCCACAGGAGTTGATACAAGTAGTTCAGATTCAGTGATGTCAAGTGGCACTTCACTGGCATCCAAAAATTCATCAGTAAAGCTGCTTAACATGGTTTGCGATGCATTCAGCTTTTCAGTGCTTTTATCTAACTCTATATTGAGTAATGAATTCTGGGACAAAAGATGTGAATTCTCCTTCATTAGTCTTTCAACTTTTGATTCCAGTTCCTTAATTTTAAGTTTTAACTCACATGTTTGTGATTCATTTGCACAAATGGTTTCTTTTAGCTCAGTGCACTTATAATTCGCTGATAAAGCATTTGCCTTAATTTTCATTGCCATGCTTTGCAACTCCTTTCACGTCTCCTCAGTACAAGTGTTTCTAATTTTATACAAAGTTCCTAATATCCCACATTCTGTAGCCTTAATCTCAGAAATGTTCTTTCCTACCTGCTCACACAGTTTAATATTGTCTGACATTGTTGACTCTATCTAGAAAAGTAAAAGGGAATTTCATGATTATATTTTAGGCCTGCAGAAATTGCGTAACCCATTTTTTTATTCACGCAAAGGTTATGCAAATATTTTTAGCGGAACACTTTTGCTAGAATACATAAAGATTAGAGTAGGGCCAAACAAAATAATATATATGTTTCCGATTCCCAACCTACCTGCAAAAATAGCTGCGACCTACCTGCCTCAAAAATGTTGCTACCTCAATTTTTTCACCCAGAAAATTTGGAATGCTGGATTTATTGAATTTTCAGTATTTTTATCATATTTTCTATCTTAATTTGATACACATTTAGCAAAAACATGGTTTACAAAAGAAACACAACAAAAAAAAAATCCCTACCTACCTACCTGAATTTTTGGGGGCATGCAATCAGAAACATATATATTATTTTGTTTGGCCTAATGGAAAATCGATGGATGTGCACCATAGCATAAGCTCAGATGGAGAAATGATGGATGTGCACCATAGCATAAGCTCAGATGGAGAAATGATGGATGTGCACCATAGCATAAGCTCAGATTGAGAAATGACGGATGTGCACCATAGCATAAGCTCAGATTGAGAAATGACTGCTGTGCACCATAGCATAAGCTCAGATTGAGAAATGACGGATGTGCACCATAGCATAAGCTCAGATGGAGAAATGATGGCTGTGCACCATAGCATAAGCTCAGATGGAGAAATGATGGATGTGCACCATAGCATAAGCTCAGATTGAGAAATGACTGTTGTGCACCATAGCATAAGCTCAGATTGAGAAATGACGGATGTGCACCATAGCATAAGCTCAGATTGATAAATGACGGATGTGCACCATAGCGTAAGCTCAGATTGAGAAATGACGGATGTGCACCAAAGCATAAGCTTAGGTGGAGAAATGATGGATGTGCACCATAGCATAAGCTCAGGTGGAGAAATGATGGATGTGCACCATAGCATAAGCTCAGATTGAGAAATGACGGATGTGCACCATAGCGTAAGCTCAGATTGAGAAATGATGGATGTGCACCATAGCATAAGCTCAGATGGAGAAATGATGGCTGTGCACCATAGCATAAGCTCAGATGGAGAAATGATGGATGTGCACCATAGCATAAGCTCAGATTGAGAAATGACTGTTGTGCACCATAGCATAAGCTCAGATTGAGAAATGACGGATGTGCACCATAGCATAAGCTCAGATTGAGAAATGACGGATGTGCACCATAGCGTAAGCTCAGATTGAGAAATGACGGATGTGCACCAAAGCATAAGCTTAGGTGGAGAAATGATGGATGTGCACCATAGCATAAGCTCAGGTGGAGAAATGATGGATGTGCACCATAGCATAAGCTCAGATTGAGAAATGACGGATGTACACCATAGCATAAGCTCAGATTGAGAAATGATGGATGTGCACCATAGCATAAGCTCAGATGGAGAAATGACGGATGTGCACCATAGCATAAGCTCAGATTGAGAAATGACGGATGTGCACCATAGCATAAGCTCAGACAGAGAAATGAAAAACACACGTGAAATTTCCTTAGCAATTATGAGCGATTGCATCTCTATCTTCCATAGAATACGTCTGTGGTTTCATTGAAATCTGATGACCCATTGTTGGATAATCAGGCTGATGAAAAACTTTAACGCAAATATTTGCCAAAATATTCTAAGTCCAAAAACCACGAAAACCATAGAAAAACAGGTGAAATTTCCAAAAAATCTTAGCAATGATGAGCAATTGCATCTCTACCTTGCATAGAATAAGTCTGTGAAGTTTAATTGAAATCTGATGACCCATTTTTTAATAAGGCTGATATAAAACTTTAACATAAATGCACGCCACTGCGGACAATGACACCAAAGGTAACCCCATTGTCTCGCTTTCCCTACAGGGCGAAAATAAAACTTTAACAAAAACTCAATTTTTGTTGGAAAATAGGCTAAGTTCAAACCTCGAAAAAATTTGAAAATCATTTTGCTGATGTTGGAGACTAGATGCCATGATGGTATAGATCATATCTGTAAAGTTTCATCAAGATAGGATAAGTATTTGATGAATTATATGTTGATTGAAAAACTTTAACACTTACCTGATTTTTGTTGGAAAATAGGCTAAGTTCAAACGTCGAAAAAATTTGGAAAGAATTTGAAAATCATTTGAAAATCATTTTGCTGATGATGGATACTAGATGCCATGATGGTATAGATCATATCTGTATAATTTCGTCAAGATCGGATAAGTCTTTGATGAATTAAATGTACATGCAAAACTTTAACACAAATGACACACCACCGTGGACGACGACGACGCCGACGCCTAAGGTAAACCCATTGTTTCGCTTTCCCTACGGGGCGAGACAAAAAATGTCCCAGTGGTTAATAAGTTGTCTTTACGATTTTCTCAGAAAATACCAGATGTCAACCAAAAAAGCATGTTGTTTTGACATCTCTCCATGAAACGCACTCTAATGGCCTTTAGTCCCTAATCATATCTCCCAAATTTTGTCCCAACCCGTCCAGCGGTTCTGGAGCAGTCGTTTCCATGAAAACTAGATCAACCAAGATGGCCGCCGAACCATTTGGCCAATCAAGTTCCCTTGAACAAACTTGGTCCAGCTGTTGCTCCAGATAATGTTTCATGAGTTTTGAATCGATCCCCCATGCGGTTTCCAAGATTTTTAGGCATTTCTAAAAATCTGCCAAAATCCAAGATGGCTGCCAGCCAAATTGTCCGATTGACTTCCTTTAAACAAACTTGGATCCCTATGCCCTAAGGATGATGCCTGCCAAATATACTTGAAGTCGGCCAAGTAGTTCTCCAGAAGAACACATTAAAAATTTCACATTGCTTTAGTATGGGAAAAATATCCAAGATGGCCTCCAAACCATTTATCCGGCAGTTTTGAAAATGACAAATTTGAGATCAAAATACCCAAAAAACTAAATAAAACCAATTTCGGCTTCAAAATCCATCAAATAAAAATATTCAATATGGCTGCCAAACATGCTACATTTTGATTGGTTCACGGCAGCCATGTTTTTTGACGGATCAACTTCCATTGAACAAACGTTAATGGCCTTAGTCCCTAATCATATCACCCAAATTTTGGTCCGATCCCTTCAGCGGTTCTGGAGAAGTCGTTTTCTTGAACAAACTTGTCTTATCTCTTGCCCTAGATGATATTTCATGAGCTTTGAATGGATTCCCCAAACGGTTTCGGAGGAGATTTTTAAAGACCTTTCCAAAAATTGGCTGAAATCCAAGATGGTCGCCTGCCAAATTGGCAGATCGACTTCGTTTGAACAAACTTGGATCCCTATGCCCTAAGGATGCTTCGTGCCAAATATAATTGAAATCGGCATAGAGGTTCTTGAGAAGTAGTTTAAAGGAAAAGTTGATGGACGGATGGACGATGGATGGTCGCCATGGCATAAGCTCACATGGTCTAAAGGCCAGATGAGCTAATAAAGGATATACATATATACACATCAGGAGTTACTCTTTTGTGTTCCGGTCAACAGATATATGGAACAAGCTACCAAGTCATGTTGTCTCTGCTCCAAATGTTAAAACATTTTAACGTAGACTCGACCATTTCTGGCGGAACCATCCTATCAAATATGACTTTAATGCGAAGACTTGGGACACACAACATACATTGATATTGCTGCACACAACATACATTGATACCAATGAAGAATAAGATCTGGCATAGAGGCTACTTCAAGCCTATAGCCAGTACAAGACATCGTGTGTGTACATTGAAGTTTAATGGTTGACAGTCAATCAATCATTAAACATGGTTAATGGATGCACATTGGATATTACTGTGATATAATTCACAGAGTCAAACCTTAGTCAAGCAAGTGGTATTACTGTTAAATTCTGTGTATATTGCGCACTTTTTTGCTCAAATTACATGTTATAAAAAGCTACTGAGCACTATATACAAAGATAAATATTTGTCACATTTTTTTCCTCAGAATTTTTCCTTAGAATCGCAAAATTCAGGGCTGAAATATGATTTTATGGATCGGGAATGAGTCTGGAATAACGATCGCATTCTAACATGTCTATAATGGTACTATCTCAACTAGATCGTTGAAATGTCTTACTACTGTATAAATATTGTTATACCTTTATTAAATACCATATAGTGTTGTAAAATTATCAAATAAACCATCATTTAACTTTTTTACAACGCCATTATTTCCTGTAATTTGTTCTAATTTATTTCTATAAAGGGAGGTTACTCCCGTCTTCCCAAGTTGAACATAGAGATGTTTAGAATCCATAGATTACTACACAGATATGGACATAAATGTGTTAAAAAAAGAATGATAGAGCCGATGTTTTTCAAGGTGATCTAGCATTTACATAGATATAGAAAGGAATGTTTTATATGTGCTAAACGGCACAATGTTTTGACCAATCGGCGGGCAGGATCATTATGATTGACAGGTTAAGGTTAAAGGTCCCAGCCGTCAACGTATGACGAAGTAACTGTAGAAACGAAAGGATGAGAATAGAAAATCATTTCAAATTGAAGATAATTCAATTTATTTAATAAACAATGCGTGGAATAAACTAGATTATAGCCCTATATTATATATTATGATGATGATATACTATAATATATTATATAAACCCCACCCCCACTCAAACAATACCCACAATTGATCACTGTCGATTTTGTAAACGGCAGGCGGTCAGCTCTATCACCTTTGTTTATTGTACTTCTGACCGCATTAATCCACCCACCCCGGCCCACCACCTGACTACACTGCCTGTGAACTGAGTCTTGAAACCACTCATCTACTGCGTATATGATTGAACAAAATCTCATGGGCTCGCCTTTGATATAGTTATCAAAGTAATTACCGGCACTGTTAGAGTGAGCCAAAATTGATTTAAGTTTTAAAAAATTAAAATCGATTTTATTCTCAAGTATCAGCGCACAAAACTCATATTTTATGAATTGAAACAAAATAAATATCCGATTTTTTATGTTCTAACGACCATTTATGTTAATGAGCTCTGCTCAAATCAAATTCGGATTCTAACCTGTTCTGATGGAAATTATATTTGTATTTTTATATCATTCAATAAAGTTTAATATAAAATATTTGCTAAAAGTGTAGGCGAATGATATTCCCATGATTAAACAACAGAGTAATGCACGCCACAAACAAGATTTTATAAGGAAAGCCTATTCGACAAGCAGTAAGTCAGTGATTTTTTTCACACGTCTCTCAATCTTACTGCGCACAAATTTAGGGGTGCGCACTATGCACGATAGCGCAATATACACGGGATTTAACGGTAAGCTGATAGAGGTACAATGCAGCCCAAGAGTTATCCCCCCCTTGATAGAAGATAGTCCAAGAGTTATCCCCCTTGATATGTCATGTTTTCATAGCATCTGCTATACAATTATGGAATGCAGGGTAAGCAAGCAGCATACCTAACTAATGAGGTAATGAAGCAGTCACCATCCATATATGGAAATCTGAATGTTCTAAGCCAACACAGCCCATTACCTCATACAATCGCATGATTATTCCAGCCAATCATGGTAGATTCTACAACATAGTACCAGTGAGGTAATCATGTTAGTAGCTACTGGACTGGGCTGCTTCAGTCCGTTTCTCAATGCCAGGCAGTCAACATCTTGCTAATTTTTCCCACCACCGCCCCATCAGTATCCTCCAAAGTTTACAGTAATCAGCAATATCCTCCAAAAGTTTACAGTATCCTCCTCCAAGGCAGTGAGCCGTATCCACCAAAAGTGGCCAGTATCCTCCAAAAGCGGCCAGTATCCACCAAAAGTGGCCAGTATCCACCAAAAGTTTACAGTAATCATGTATACTAAGACATTTACCACCATATTATGCAGCATAGAATATAAATATAGAGGCATTATCAATATTCATATAATATGCAAGTATTGTTTATTAAGCAATGTGGGCACTTACGTGCCTCAAGCATCTGTATACCAGAAGCAGTCTTTCCCATGTCATCTAACTTCTGGGGGTTCCATACTGTGAAGTCTGGGGGTCCTAATCTGAAATCTGGGGGTCCTAATCTAATGTTTTGGCATTCCATCCAGTATTTCTCATCTATGCCAATATTATATAGTATCACTGACTCACAACTATGAGTCATGGGAATCCCATACTAGATTTTATGAGTACTTTTGTGCAAAAAACCATAGAAAACTAATTAGTATTTAGCAACCATACAAGATTGTCAGAGGTCCCATGGGACCCACTGCCCCTACTTTTGGTGGTCCTACGCTGCATTTTGGGGACATATAACTTCAAAAGGACCCGTATAAGAACAACTTCCTGGAACATCAGTATTAGAACCAGAAACCGAGGTGAGATTAGACTCCAAACACAAATTACATTTCAGTGAGAAAGCACACAAAATTTGGCCTAAAATATAAAAATTTTAGAAATCCTAAATCTGGGCTTGGAATGAGACAATCTTGGCAAGAGCCATGGACATTTAGGATACGAAACATCAAAATTTCCAAATAAATTTGAGCCAGAAATATGGCCTAAAATGTGGAAATTTGGACTCTAAATTAAAAGAAATTATTGTAGAAAAGGCTAACAATTAGGGTGTTGCAAAATCTCAGTTTTAAAGGAAGAAATTTGTCTGGAGAATGCAAACATTTCATTCTCAAGTGGAAAGATTTGGATACAAGAGTAATCTAGTATTTGCAGATATGTACCCCTGTGCAATACTATAATGGACATAGTGTCGCTTTCAGTATAGTTGTTTGTGTGTAAGTAGCATAGGTATTTTATATCGTGGAATTGTGTTTATGATTATTGGAAGTAATCCCTAGAAATCCTCCGTCATAACCTTATCTCTTCAGCATCCCCTACCCCTATCTCCTATGGATTTAAGATGTCACATGTGTTAGTGACATCAGTATTCGTGATGTAGGATGCAATGGAGGAATCCAGTTTTAGCTATGCCACGCCCCTCTCTAGCTAAGCTACACCCATGCTTTCACCGCATTGGGATCAATCGATCCCTGCACTCTATGAATATCAATTTCCAGAAAACTATATAGGTAATTAATAAGGAAAAATTAGTTACCTCTTCTGGGTGTAGAAATTGTTTGAGTGTAGCTTTCGTGACCATCTCGGTCACTTCTTCAGCACTAACATAATATTTTAAATGTATTGAGATCAAGATAACCTGTAACACATCAATCCATGACATTCCCTTGGCTGCTTGTACATCTGTTTTGCTGTACTGAATTCATAGTGGAAGCTCACATTGATAGTATTGTTGCTAACAGCTGTTGTTGTCTGTATAGTTTACCACCTTTCACAAAATACACACTATGGTCAAGTTCGACAGGCTAACTAGTCAATTTCATGGTTTACTGAACATGCGCAGTCACTATGCCAAGCCGAACGCTGAATAGTTAACTATAGTTTGTTGGTACCCGGTCTCCATTAACCTTTTCTGTCGTCTGTTTTGATGATCTATGAAAATGGGTTATTTTTGTCCGCTAAGACGTCAAAAAGCGTCCATATAGCATAAAGTGGGAAGGAATATGGGCTTGGGAACATTGACATACAATGGGAAAGCATAATTTCATCAAACCTTTACAAATATTTACACTTTTATATGCATTTATTCATGGCAAGCGATCAGTGTCCGCCATTTTTAAATTTACGCAAATATCGCACTAACCATCTGAACCGAGCACGGTTGCTCGGTTGACTATAGTTGACTAGCTAGTTAACTATTTGAAGTTCGACTCTGAATCTAGTTAGCTATCTATGGTTAGGAGTAGAACTTGACCTATGTGTCTTCTAATGATAACCAGTTCAAGTAGAATTTATAGTGAATGATGTAATGGTTTTAACTCTTTAACCCTCTATGACCAGAAGTGATACATTCCTTAAGTTGTCAGGAACATACCGCTGAGGATTTTGAGAATAATTTGACTGGGAGCTGTTGCTGCCATAGGCAGATTCCAGTTAAATTAGTTTCAAAATTTTCAACAGCTGTCTTGAAATTGAGATACTGGCATTTCAGGGGTTAATGTATTAAAACAGACAAACATGAATTTGAGAAAATTAAACTTACATCAAGATTGCCTCACTGCAAGCCACGCAGCATTAAATTGGAACAAATATTTATTTATTAATATGTACATAATTGAAATATAACTTGGCAAATATAAAACTGAGACCTTTAAAAAATTGAAAATATAACGTATATTTGTTTATTTAAGTCCAGAAAGGGCTAAAGCAAATCTTTCTAGCAAAGTGTGCTAGAAATTCAAATTCTCATAAAACAAGAGCAATCAGAGATGGCAGACCATCGCCCTCACATTTTTCTCACATTGTAAATGTTTTTCAGATTTTGTTGTATCACAAGCAAAGTTCCAGAATCCTAGTGTATGGTCACATCCTTTCTTCTTAAATGTTGAGGCAAATCTGACCACAGGTCTCCGAGTGATCTAAAGATCCAGAATTTGATCGGATCAAAGATTAAGTTTTCTTATTCGGATGACTAGAACTCCTCTGTCATTGTAAGATCCTTATTTGTGCTAAAATTTGAGACAAAGCTGATTCTTAGTTTTTTAAATACAGCCAGCCAGAACGACCAACCAGAGCTCATTAGCCTGTTCCACTAATGGGGCGAGGGTAATAATAATCAGCTTATTGCTATGGTAATAAACCTTTTTATTGCCTCATATGAATCCGTTGATCCGGAGCCCTCATGTTGATCCGACTTATGCGGGCCTCAAGTTACTCAATTTACAGGAAACTAGACAAGTAAATATCCTCTTTCTTTTCCGCTCACTGTCTTGACGAGAAGCTGATAAATTTGCAGCGCAATATTTCTCTATTTGCAAGGTTTTGTTACGTATTTAAGAACTGGAATATAATGTCTTCCAGAGGTAAGGGCAAGCAGCCAGCGAGAGCTACATTGGTATCTAGCACAAAAACATGAACACGTAGTAATGTTCGGCGTTCAGCCACAATGGTTGACGCAGCAGAAACATTTCACTTTGTCCGATGGGTGATTTAGACAATGTTCCAGGTCCAAGTGGTGTGAGTTATTCTGGCCCGGGGACCAACAAAGAATCTGGTAAGACTATTATTATCCCCACGTTTTAAAAAACATCGGGGATATTGTAATCGCACTATCTCCTCCCAAACCATTGGGTGGAATCAAATCAAATTGGGTATGTGGGCTACTCATATGATTCCGCTTCGCAAGACGATATTTAGATTTGGCTCCGCCCCAGGGGGGGGGGGGGGCCTGGCAGGGGTCAAACGGTCAAATCAGTTGTAACGCAGCTCCTCTGAAATTGTTAGATGGAACTGAACCAAATTTGATATCTCAGTTACCCATATGATTACGTAGTGCAAGAAGCCATTTAGATTTGGCTCCACCCACAGGGGGTGGGGGGAAGGGGCCAAAGGTCCAATTTTAACCCACGGAAATTGATTGTAATGCATCTCCTCCGAAACCGTTGGACAGAATTCAACCAAATTTGGTCTGTGGATTACCCATATCAATGTGGAGTACATGAGCACATTTACATTTGTCCCCAACCCCAGGGGTGGGTTGGGGTGGGGTCAAAAGGTCAACAAATTTATTGCAATACAACTCATCTGACACTTTTGGACGGAATTCAACCAAATTTAGTATGTCAGTCACCCATATCAATGTGGAGTGGATGAGCACATTTACATTTGGCCCCACCCCCAGTGGATGGGCCAAAAAGTCATGAAATTGATTGTAATGCAACTCCTCTGAAATCGTTAGACGGAACTCAACCAAATTTGATATCCGAGTTACCCATATGATTACGGAGTGCAAGAGGCCATTTAAATTTGGCTCCGCCCCGAGGGGGTGGGAGAGGGGTCAAAAGGTCAAATTTTAACCTGCGGAAAATAACACATCTCCTCCGGAACCATTGGACAGAATTCAACCAAATGTAGTATGTGAGTTACCCATATCAATGTGGAGTGGATGAGTATATTTACATTTCACCCCACCCCCAGGGCTGGGGGATGGGGGGTCAAAAGATCATAAAACTGATTGTAATGCAACAACTCTGACACTATTGCACGAAATTCAACCAAATTTGGTATGTGAGTTACCCATATGATTGCCGAGTACAAAAGGACGTTTACATTTGGCTCCGTCCCCGGGGTGGGTTGTGGGGCGTGTAAAAAGTTCAAAGCGGCGAACGTGGGGATTTGCGATGACGTGTCATCGACCAATCAATCTAGTTGATTTTTCAGAGGCTTTGTTGATTGCAGGTCTGATTTCTAATGCCAATGCTAATGATAATGCTAGCGCAGAATCTGCAGTTGTGGCCTCGGCTTCAGACAACAATGAATCTGAATACATGAAAGTTGGTTCTGAGGATATGTCCGCACATATCCCATATGCATTGTACCAAAATATATGGTCCAATCAGTATATTAATCTGGTAATTTTGTTGAAACGTTTGGAACTGGAGAACATGTGTTTGGGGTCAGTACTACACGTGGCCACGGATGGGTCAATTGAATGTAGGCCGAAGGTGGTATCTGAGGTCGCAAATATTGAAAAATGGATAGATCCATTTTAGTTTTTATGTCTGCAATGAGATAGTGTACATCAAATTGATGCAAATCTATGAAGGAATTCAAAGTCAATTGAGTGAAACAAAATCTTTGATGAACTATGCAGTAAATAAAATGATGGGAGGGGGGGGGGTTGCTAAAGGGAAAATATAGTTATGCAAATATGAGCAGACTTCGCAAACAAATAAACCCAAGAATTACATGCCCTTGTTACGAGGTAATTACAAATCATATCACAAGTAAATCTGAGGTTTTTTTTTAACCCTTACCGCTCTGGTGTCAAAATTTTAAATTTTCAAATTAATTTAAATGATGAACTGGTGTTAATTTTTCAACAAATTTTGTGGAAGATGTTGCTGTCGTAGACAGCAGCATCATCCACCAAAATTGTTGAAAAATGTACACCAGTTTTTTGCTATTGACGCAGTAAAAGATAGAATATTGACATCAGTGTGCTAAGGGCTAAAGGCACAAAGTAGAAAAGAAAAATATTAAACAAATGTTAGATTAAATAATATAATCTATCACATAAACAAGGCTCGCAGCACATTCCATATTTCTCGATCACATGTGTAATAGTCAACAAAAGATTTTGATTGGTTAGATACCGCGCAAGAAATATTTTCATTGCTTAGATAACATCTAACAATCGCACATGCTCCATCACACAGCAAATGTTTCCTAGCGAAGACGATGGCGAAAATGTAAACAAGACGAGATACGTTGTATTGATTTAAATTTTGTAATATTTATACTACATAGTTATTCAGATTTCAATACAAGATCAAGCGTAAGAAAGCTTCCAAAGAAGAGTTCCTGACCAGTTGATCAACTAGTTATGAAATATGTTTGCAAATGTGTATGATAGTTAAAGAAATCTTAAAAGTTGGATTAAAAGTAATTTCAAGTCCAAAATAACGATGTTGTGGTTGTCATTATTATTTGTGGTGCAATGGTCCGATCTCTTAGAAATCAGTGACGAAAAGGAACAACGTAAAATGGTGCATTGAAACTGGTTTCAGAGATCGACTTTATAGGAAAATATCAGTATTATGAAAATAGAATCTCCATCTTGGTCCTATTTCATATTGCCACTATTATCAACTCGCCAAAGCTCGTGCAATGTAATAATTTTTGACTCAGTTGATAATAGTGATATGAAATGGGAACTCATTCCAGATCCTCTATTACTTTGTTGATTATGGCTGAATTTAAATGAAATGCAAGCAGGATCTTTCAGGGATGAGAACTGGGAGAAGTTGCGCGATGTTAGCAATCTTGATTAAGGAACAAACCACCATAAATGAATGTGCATGCACAGATAGATGGATGGAGATGATATTTCTTACATCGGTAACTGAACGATCATCAGTGGGGTCAATGATATCCCTGCTACTTAATGTTTGCTCAGAGCAAGAGCACAAGTGTTTTATCATTGACTACATGTTTAGGTTTTAACCATTGTCCATCACTCAACTGCTTTAACAAAAGTAAAAGCTGGTGTTCATTTTACAAATGTTGTTATTGAAAGTTATTTCAGCAAAACCATATTCAAAATGGGTTCCTTCCAAAATGGTCTATAAATCTGATTGTCATATTAGCTATAAGTGTTAACTCTGGCGAAGAACATTAAAAAGATCTGCACAAGCATTGGAAACACCTAAGGCCTGCAAAGGTTGGGTAATATGTTAATATATTAACGCTGTTGAGGAGCATACCATGTTGAGGACCACACCACCAACAGGACCACCACAAATGTCTGATAAGCATTCAGAAGCAAAACAAGCATCAAACAAACATGGGTAGCTAACCAGCAGCAACACAAATGTGATCAGGTACAGGTCATTAGCAAATCTGTTTGAAATACAATGTAACGTTAGCTTTTTAACCCATCAAGCAAGGCAAAGATGACCACTGCATGTTTTAAGCTCCAGAAGATGGATGGTCAAGATTGCCTTTCATATATAGAAACAAACAAAAAGGAATAAAATAAGATGTTTCCATACCTGCCAGATGGATCTGTCACAGCCGGCGGTCCCATCGTCCCACCTGTTGTATCACTAGCATGCTGCCCCGATGTCTCTTGTCGCTGTAGTAATCGGCGTTTCAGAGTTTTAAGGGCATGGGAGGGAGACCATTCCTGTTATAACAAACAATAGACCTAAATTAACATTTCATAGGAGTCATAGCTTACTTGGGAGATGGTGTAACAGGAACTGGATGCTGTCATAAGAAAGTAACACCTTCCAGCAAATGGGTTTTAATAATATACACCAGTTATTACGTTATATAGAATTAAATACTGAAAGATGGATTTTCATAGGATATATCTTTTATACCAATATTTCATGGAACTGTGACAAACACTTGTGCTCACTGCTTAATTGCGAATTAGGTAGCTTTGGAAGAGATGTCAAACATTTGATAGACCGACAGCCTAACAGACAGACTGATTTATGCTAGTTGTGAGTCGCAACTAGACTGATAAAATCCAAAAATAATTTTCACAACATGAATAAATGCACAATCAATCTTGCAATAATTGATCAAAATTTAACACTGAAAATCAAGTATCTCCATATTAATAATGGGAACCATGCAGGAATAATGGCTTCAAGTCAAATAAATTGAGCCATGGACAGTTTCTGAGTAAAACAGTTTCAAAACATTCAACTATTTACCTGTAAGCTTGCTTTGAAATTGTGATAGAGGGACTTAAGGTAAGAAAGTCTTAAGGTCATGCTCATTGATTAGAAACTATAGCTGATATTGACAACATGTTGAGTGTTTTCCTAATCCTGTTGATGCTTTTCATTCAAATTATTTCAAGTGACTTTATTCAATACTTAATGCTGGGAAACACTGTTATGACTTCAGAATGGTGCTGAATAAATCCATACCAGTGCTGTTATCCTGGGCAGGTGCTTTGGCATCTCTCGCATTAAGGTCAGGTTCTGTAGGTCCCAGAGCTCAAAGGGTTTGTCTTTGAAACACACCATGAAATACTGCCTGAAAACAACAGAAGGAATTTAAAGAGAATAAAACTTACAAGGCAGTAATACCTCCTTGACAGACAGCTGATTACATTTGTGGCCAAACAGCATTCAATATTCAGAATTATATTTGTAACCAAACACCATCCAATATCCAGAATTACATTTGTGGCCAAACACCATCCAATATCCAGAATTACATTTGTGGCCAAATTCCATCCAATATCCAGAATTACATTTGTGGCCAAATACCATCCAATATCCAGAATTACATTTGTGACCAAACAACATCCAATATGCAGAATTACATTTGTGGCCAAACACCATCCAATATCCAGAAAAGTCATTTCATATGAGAACTTACATTAAAAGACTAGCCGACATTAGTGATATATTTCAAGCATTCCCTAACATGCTTGTATGGCACAATGATAAAAAACTTCTGTTAAGTGAATGTCCATTTTTAGGTGAAGAGAAGACTACTTTTGAAAATTTATCACCAGAACGACTGTCTTGCTTATTGAGCCAGTCAATCCAGTGGTACAATTTCAAAGATCATTTTCTCTTGGTCTGCAAATGGACATTTCACTGACTGAAAAAACAATACTAGGCTTATTTTTCACAGAAACACACATGTGATAGAATTCTTACAACTGTCATCTTATACTGAAAATGAAATCTAAAGTTCAAAACTTTAATAAGATTAATTGTATTACACGAGGCCCAAGGGGCCCCATGTCGTTCACCTGGAGCACCATCAATTTTTGTCAAAATTGTTGGTGGGTGGTTTAGTAGTCGTTTAAATGAGTTTGTGGACATTTTTGCAAGTGCAATATGGCCGCCAAACACGCTACATTTTGATTGACCCACGGCGCCCAGGTTTTTTTTGACATATCAACCTCCCTTGAACAAGCTCTAATGGCCCTTAGTCCTTAATCATACCGCCCAAATTTTGGCCTGATCCCTTCAGCGGTTCTGGAGGAGTCGTTTTCTGGAAAACTAGGTCATCCAAGATGGTCGCCGAACCATTTGGTCAATCAAGTCCTCTTGAATAAACTTGGCTTACCTCTTGGCAGAGATGAAGATTCCCCAAGCCGTTTCAGAGAAGATTTTTAAAGACATTTCCTAAAATCGGCCAAAATCCAAAATGGCCGCTGGGCAAATTGGCCGATCGGGTTCATTTGAATAAGCTTGGATCCCTATGCCCTAAGGATGCTTCCTGCCAAACATAATTGAAATCGGCCTAGTAGTTCTCGAGAAGATTTTAAATTTCCCATTGCATTAGCATGGGAGCTTTTGATGAGAGAATTATCCAAGATGGCCATCACACTGTTTATCTGACAATTTCAAAAATTGCAAATTTAAGCTCAGAATACCCAAAAACATATATAGAACCAATTTTGGCCTCAAAATCCATCAAATAAAAAAATCCAATATGGCCACCAAACAGGCTACATTTTGATTGGCCCACGGCGGCCATGTTTTTTGATGGAGCAACTTCCCTCGAACAAACTTTAATGGCCCTTAGTCTCTGATCATATCTCCCAAATTTCGGCCTGATTCCTTCAGCGGTTCTGGAGAAGTTGTTTTCGGGAAAAATAGGTCATCCAAAATGGCCGCCGAACAGTTCTGTCAATCAAGTCGTCTTCAGCAAACTTGACTTACGTCTTTCACTAGATGAAGTTTCATAAGTTTTGAATCGATTCCCCAAGCAATTTTGGAGAAGAATTTTTTTTAGAGATTTCGTAAAATCGGCCGAAATCCAAGATGGCCGCCTGCCAAATATAATTGAAATCGGCCTAGTAGTTCTCCAGAAGAGACATTTTAAATTTCCCATTGCTTTAGTATGGGCACCTTTGGCGGGAAACTAATCCAAGATGGCCGCCAAACCATTTATCCGACAGGTTCGAAAATGGCAAATTTGAGCTTAGAATACCAAAAACCATATATAGAACCAATTTCGGCCTCAAAATCCATCAAATAAAAAAATCCAATATGGCCGCCAAACATGCTACATTTTGATTGGCCCACGGCGGCCATGTTTTTTGACGGATCAACTTCGCTTGAACAAACTTTAATGGCCCTTAGTCCCTGATCATATCTATCATATTTCAGCCTGATCCCTCCATCGGTTCTGGAGAAGTCGTTTTTGGGAAAACTAGGTCATCCAAGATGGCCACCGAACCATTTGGTCAATCAAGTCTTCTTGAACAAACTTGACTTACCTCTTTCCGTAGATGATATCTCATGAGTTTTGAATCGATTCCTCACGTGGTTTCGGAGAAGATTTTTAGACGTTTCCTAAAATCGGCCAAAATCCAAGATGGCCGCCGGCCAAATTGGCTCCATTTGAACAAACTTGGATCCCTATGCCATAAGGATGTTTCCTGCCAAGTATAATTGAAATCGGCCCAGTGGTTCTTAAGTCGTTTAAAGGAAAAGTTGATGGATGGACGGACGACGGACGGACACATGACGGATGGTCGCCACGGCATAAGCTCACTTGGCCTTTTAGGCCAGGTGAGCTAATAATTAGAGTTGTGCTTATGAAACACATATGGCCTATTTAGTGTAGCTTTTGTACTAAAACACAGCTTTACAGTGGATTCCTGTAAATATCAATATAACCTAGTCACAACTTTACAGTGGATTCCTGTAAATATCAATATAACCTAGTCACAGCTTTACAGTGGATTCCTGTAAATATCAATATAACCTAGTCACAACTTTACAGTGGATTCCTGTAAATATCAATATAACCTAGTCACAGCTTTACAGTGGATTCCTGTAAATATCAATATAACCTAGTCACAGCTTTACAGTGGATTCCTGTAAATATCAATATAACCTAGTCACAACTTTACAGTGGATTCCTGTAAATATCAATATAACCTAGTCACAACTTTACAGTGGATTCCTGTAAATATCAATATAACCTAGTCACAGCTTTACAGTGGATTCCTGTAAATATCAATATAACCTAGTCACTAAAAGGAATATAAGCTTAAGGGGAATACATTTGTTGACTACTCTATTGAAATCTTTAAATTTGTTTACATGTGTGTATATAAATGAACAGATTGCTGTTAAACTTTTAACACTCATATCAGCCAAAAACAGCTTCTGCAGTGGTCTTGAGAAGTATCCATGTGCAGAACAAAAAGCCTTTTTTTGAGAATTTACCACAGGAATCTCTATAACCGAGACAGTCATTTCAGTGGTAAATCTTAAAAAATAGTCTTTTCTTACTCTGCAAATGAACAACTTCTTTGAGAAAATGTAAATTTTGTTGAACAAATTCGAGGGTTAAAGGGTTAAAATAAGTGTATTCTGCTACCTGCATGTAGGAGAGATGCGAAGTTATTTATCTGTACTACAGAACATACCTCAAACATGAAACTCGGATAAGTTCCACCGGTGACTCTTCATCTTTGTGCCCTCTTAATGGTGTCACCTTACCTGCATGAAGAAAGTATCACATGTCACAACATTCATGTAATCCTTGCAGAAATGTAATTTGCATAATTCATACAACTTGCGCAAATAAAACTGGTGCCAATTTTTAAAATCAGTGCTACTGAATGATGTTGGTGTTTTACGGTAACAAGTTTCAATAACTCTGATCAAATGATTAATGCTAGACAGTAGCAATGGAGGCATCCGATCTGTTATTCATGTATCTGATGCGTAGGTTTGTGCGATTATTGCGTTGAGTGATCGCGATCGATTATTAAAAAATAATCGTGATTACTCGATTAATCAGCTTGGATACAAATTACCAAGACATGACAACAAAAGAATGTAAATGACGAAAATTGCAATGGCGTTTAGAAAAGTCCATTTGCAGAGCAAGAGAAGACAATTTTTGAAAATGTATCACTGGAATGCTTGGCTTGATTCTCGAGCCAGGCATCCCAGTAATACATTTTCAAAAATAGTCTTCTCTTGCCCTGCAAATGGACATACATTCACTAAGCATAATGTCATTTTTCATGACCGATCGCATTATAAGTAATTCAGTTAGATTTTGAAAAATTTAATGCAATAGAAAATATTCACGATTATTCGCTTATTTAATTTTTAATCAAATAAATCCACGATCTAAAACATAATCGCGATTTTCGATTTAATCACATAATCGCCCAAGCCTATTGATGCCATAATCAATCACATCACTAGTTAGCTGGTGTCACAATCAGAATGATGCATAACTCTGCTACGAAAGGCTAAAGGTCTGTCACAAGTGTAAGAATTGTATGGCTTTGTTGAAACTAATTGACCTTTCTGGTTTTAGCAATGCACCGCCCATCTCTAGCTAAGCTCCACCCACACATCGCTCGTGTTGAGATCGATCGATCTCTGAACACCCTGACTATCAATTTCCAAAAAACTACACATTTAAGCTATTGAATATTTTGAAACCAATTTGACTGGGTGCTGTTGCTGCCTAAGGCAGCAACAGCGCCCAGTCAAATTAGTTTCAAAATATTCAACATCATGTTTATTAAATAGCAAAGAATTACAAACACATACAATTCATACACCTTGTCGGAGTATTTGAGATTTGGTGACGGTCTATATGGAATCCTTTGTGACGTAACGATTGTGACGTCATCATACACACGCTGAGCTGATTATGACGTCATACGAGGTCAGATGATAGATGGATACTCTGGAAAGGTGAATTTGGCATGGAGCTGTTGCTGCCCACCCACCGCCCTTCGGTTCATAATTAGTTCCAAAATATTCAACAGCTCTTCTGGGTATTCAGGTTTCTACAGATTGGCTAAAAATGGAACCCTCTATTTTGATCAATTTTCAGCATTGTGATAAAATGAGAAGTTTAGGAGAATAAGAATTGGCAACTAAACATAGGTAGCCATGTACTGCAAGTCATTTATCTCAAGAAACACATTTGGAAAGGCAAGGATTTTTTGAGACAAGTGGTCTTTAACCCCTTTCAGCGACAAATCCCTCAGAAGTCAATTCTTTATGATATAAAATTTGGCCTTAGGCAGCAACGTCTTCCAGTCAAATCAATTTCAAAACATTCAACAGTTTTCTTGTATGGTTGCCCTAAAAAATGAGATATGGGGAATTAATCAGTGAAAGGGTTAAAGCATTATGGTCAAAACTTGTCAAGAAAATCCCAATATTTGCTTTTTGAATGGCTGTTTGCCAAGCGATTACTTTTGAAAATTTACCACTGGAATGATTGACCCTTTATAGCGTCAGTCATTACTCATTACATTGGTAAATTTGCAAAAACAGTCTTCTCTTTGTCTGCAAATGGACATTCCTCAAGAGCACTACAAAGTCTGGTTTTTGGCCGGCTTGGCCCCAAGAGTCATTCACTTTCTTCAATATAACATTAACAGATATAAAACTTACAGCTTCCACTACACTGCGTAACCCTTTAACACTAATATCAGCCAAAAATGCCTTCAGCAGAGGTCTTGAGAAATGTCCATTTCCACACCAAGAGAAGACTATTTTTGAAAATTTACCAATGAAATGACTGGATCGATAACTGAGCCAGTCATTCCAGTGGTAAATTTTCAAAAGCTGTCTTTTCTTGATCTGCAAATGGACATTTTATATGAGAAAATTTAAATATGTGTAGCAAATTTGAGGGTTAAAGTGATTGTGATACAAGACTCTCTAGAATATGCCATATAATTTGTTAATTTTATGAGATTACAATTTTTTGGAACAAATTCAAGGGTTAAAGAGTTGACAGATTTAAGTAATCACAGATAGTGGCAATAATTACCCGATACAACGTCCAGGAGAACAACCTCATTCTTCACTAAGCCACTGCTTCCTGGATTAGGATAGGCAAATGTCAACAAGCTCTGCAGAGTCACCCACTCTATTCCCCTACAAATAAACATACACAAAGCTAGCAATAACCATAATTACACATCACATCAATAACTAACATTTTCAAAATAAAGTAAATATAAAATATGTCTAATGGATATTGATACATAGATGACCAGAGGGGGATCCATTTCTAGCTATGATCTGCCCATTTCTAGCTAAGCCCTGTTCATTTCTAGCTATGCCTTGCTCATTTTAGCTATGCCCTGCTCATTTTAGCTATGCCTGCCCATTTCTAGCTATGCCATGCTCATTTCTAGCTATGCACTTCCCATTTCTAGCTATGCACTGCCCATTTCTAGCTATGCCCTGCTCATTTTAGCTATGCCTGCCCATTTCTAGCTATGCCATGCTCATTTCTAGCTATGCACTTCCCATTTCTAGCTATGCGCTACCCATTTCTAGCTATGCGCTACCCATTTTTAGCTATGCCATGCTCATTTCTAGCTATGCACTTCCCATTTCTAGCTATGCGCTACCCATTTCTAGCTATGCGCTACCCATTTTTAGCTATGCGCTACCCATTTCTAGCTATGCGTTACCCATTTCTAGCTAAGCCCTGCTCATTTCTAGCTATGCACTAACCATTTCTAGCTATGCGCTACCCATTTCTAGCTAAGCCCTGCTCATTTCTAGCTATGCGCTACCCATTTCTAGCTATGCACTTCCCATTTCTAGCTATGCACTACCCATTTCTAGCTATGCGCTACCCATTTCTAGCTAAGCCCTGCTCATTTCTAGCTATGCCTGCCCATTTCTAGCTATGCGCTACCCATTTCTAGCTAAACCCTGCTCATTTCTAGCTATGCCTGCCCATTTCTAGCTAAGCCCTGCTCATTTCTAGCTATGCCTGCTCATTTCTAGCTATGCCTGCCAATTTCTAGCTATGCGCTACCCATTTCTAGCTATGCACTTCCCATTTCTAGCTAAGCCCTGCTCATTTATAGCTATGCCCGCCCATTTCTAGCTTTGCACAGCCCATTTCCAGCTATGCCCACCCCTTTCTATCCATGCCCCGCCCATTTTCAGCTATGCCACACCCATTTCTAGCTATCGATCCACGAAGTCCCTAACTATCAATTTTCTGAAAGCTATACAGTTAATTTATTGAATATTTTGTAACTAATTTGATTGGGTGCGCCCAGTCAAATTAGTTTCAAAATATTCAACAGAATAGTTATTAAATAGTAAAGACATACAATTCGTATAACAACGCTTAGTCCGTCTTCAAATATACGTTCATGACGTACTTATCTACATTATTCATGATGTCATTCATTATGATGCCATTCTACACATTATGTAGTTGACATCATATGAATGAGTGAGGAAATGGATTCATGAAATACCCTCTCCCTGTTACAGTGAAGAAAGTATTTTGTGTGTGTGCATGTGTCGTGTGTCCGGGACTGTACTTTAAAACTATTGATCTGATCTCGCTCAAATTTTAAACTAACAAAGAATGTTACTGTGATATAGGATGTCCAGATATTGGCCATGATTTGGATTTTAAAAAACCTGGACTGGATAGGATTAAAACTCAAAATGTTGCTTATAGTATCGTCAATGATTGCATATGGTTTCCATGGAAATCAGCTTCATAATGAGGAAGAGAATGAGCAGGAAAACAGTTCCACTGACGAAGATAGCGAAAATGAAGGAGAAGACTCGGCAGATAATAGTGACAGTGACTAATTAAGAGGAGTTCAAATATAGTTAGTGGATTTATAGTCGGTAGGTAAAACAAGCAACAATAAAAATATTTTGAATGCTCTTTTATTGCTCTACACAATTTCGATTCAATGATATGCTCATTTCAAGTTTAGTTTACAATGATTTCATTTTTCATCGATTCTCAAAAATTGGCTATGTTGTCAGTTGTCATAGTAACAATATTCTATTAAATGAGTAAACCGTTACTCATTATATTTGTCAAACGGTGCCTTTTAATCAATCTTAAGCTGTTTAAACTAGAATATTCCTTTACCGGTGCTTGGTCAATGATAGCACCATACAGTTGCTAGATTTTAAGCGGTGGCGAAGATTTGTGACCTTTTGATCTCTGCCGACCTCATTATGAAACTTATTTGCATGTAAAGGATTAGATATTTAGACAGTAGTTAAGATCATATTACTTCAGTACATTTATAACTAACCTGATGGCGGAGGAATGGATACTATATTCCTTTTCAAGTTGACCGCTGCTCACATTGTAGATCTGGATACAGCCTGTTTGAGTACCTAAACAAAGAATGAGCACGCCATTCTTTATGTAAGTTAAGCAAGCATGTGAGCTATCATAGGCAAAAGCAAAATAATCAGTAAATGTTTGTTATATATCACTGAATACGATGTTTCTTGTCAGGCGTCCCTTTAACCTTTGAATAACTAAATTTTATCAAAATATAAAAAATATTTGCTTATTGAATGTCCATTTGCAGGCCAAGAGAAGACTATTTGAAAATTTATCACTGGAATGACTGGCGTGATTATTGAGTGAGTCATTCCAGTGGTAAATTAAAAAAAATAGTCTACTCCTGCCCGGCTTCATCATGAAATGGTTAAAGCTCCAACAGGCTAACAACAGCCTCTGTTGTGATCATCTGAGAATTAAAGTGATTGTGACGCAAGATTCACCGGCAATAATCTGTAGCATATTCTAGTGCCTATCACTATTACACTATCCATAGACATAGATTCACGCTTTATCACTTTAACACCTGATATTTCCTTGTCTCAATTATAAATTAACTCTTGAATATTTTGAAACTAATTTGACTGGAACCTATTACTGCCACAGGCAGCTTGCAATTAAATTAGTTTCAAAATGTTCAACAGAATATATATGCTACATGCAAGCTAGATATTTCAGTATTTATCTGGACAATGAAACTTCAAGTCTTTCAATACACAAAACATGGTATTTACTCTTCAAAACTAAAGGGAACTTGCTGAGTATTCTGAAAATAATTTGAATGCTTTACGCAGAGAAAAGCTCCGAGTCAAATTAATTTTAAAAGTGAATAGAATATTTCACATCATGCGAACATACTTACCTCCCTAACACTCTTGATATACTAGTATATCGGCTATAAGTTCAATAATATTCAGAATTATAAAAAGTTAGGTGCCCCTAATGGGCAGGTGGATGTACACAGTCATGCACATGACAGACCCCACCTACTGGGCATGCACATACTGGTACTTCCGTTTTCTAATATATTGGCTGTTCAAGCAACATTGTGAAAACTTTTCTAAGCTCTTTTTGAGATTTTCAATCAATTTTATCATCCATCTTCATCTATGGCTGAGTCAAAATCACCAGAGGAGTCATCTTCATCTTCCGTAAGGTGATAGTGTTCGATATATTAATTAAGACGTGTAACTTTTATATGTTACCGGTTTTCATTCACGGCCGAGTTGGCGTTAACGCGATTTCAGGCACTGGGAATCCTTGTTAAATTCTCCTAGCGCCTAGGGCTATTATTCCCTTGTGCTTTGTGTACACAGGATCACTTATGAATGGTAAGAGCTCCTGTTCTTCTCTCGCAGGTTGTTCACGTCTCTTTTTCTGACTTATCTTTATGATATGTCTAAGGGTCGGAGACATAGGACGAATAAATATTTCCCTCCTTTTGTCCCATCCCCCTCATCAGACGCTACAAAAAGAAGACTCGGCGGATGGATGGACATGTTCTTCTGCACAAGAGGATGGTTTACCTGTGCTCAAGATAAGTGAGTTTATTAGTTATGGCACCTAATTATTTGAAAATATTTAACAATTTCTGCTGCCATCTTTATTTCACTGTATTCTCTCTTGTATGTGCATGGGTTCTCGGATATATAATTTAATATTATATTATTCTTGAATAATGAATGTATATAGTCACTAGGTATTTCTTGCATTCATTTCTGATGTCTCCTCTCCTTGAAGGAGCTGTTGCATTGAGGTTTGATGTCATAATCAACCAGAGATTTTTCTCTTTCCCTTGATGTCATAATCTTAGTTTAGAGAAATCTTATTGATGGTTTTATCATCCTTTATTATGAATGTGGAGAGATATCTAGATAGTCAGTAATCTTTCTCTCATCCTCGTCCAGTCCTGATTCGAGTCCCTGGTTGTTTTTGTTGTTGTTAACAAGAGAAGTCATCTGTCCCTTCAGGGTTGTCAGTACTAAAAGTGGGTGTCTTCTCTCTCAAGTTTGTTCTTGTATTTACTAAAATGAAATAACAAAGTTTACAAACTATTATACTCATTGTCTTCGTATGCCTACCTTTCAGAAGTCACCAAGTCTCAAGTACTTGAAGGCTAGATTCTTCCCCTACCCTTGCCCACCTTGTACAGTTTGTAGGCTGTCCAACAAATATGTCATTTGTAAAGAGTGGGGGGATCTAACCTCTGAATTCTTTGCTTTGCAGGCAAGACTGATGGTCAAGGACGGCAAGAAGGCGAAAAAGGAGGGTAAGAAGAAGGCCTCTGAGAAGGGTGAGCTCGAGGCCTTCAAGGTTGAGTTGGTGAGTGAGATGCGCAGGACTTTGAAAGATCTGATGCCTGACATGCTTCGCGGCATGTTGCCAGGCACAGGTGTTTCAACTTCCTGCACATCGACCTCAGTGCAGGTAGCCCCGTCCCTGGATCATGCCCTACTAGGCTGGACAAGGTTTTCGGTGATCCAGGGGCGGCCGTTTTGGACCCAGGCTTGATGTTCGCATCACCTGGGGATCCAGCGGCGTGAGCAGCATCAGGCGGGATCCGACCAGCGGGCCTGACCACGATCACTCATGGAGTACCCTCGTCATCTGCCCTCGGGCATTGTCCTGGTCAGTCTGGGTTAGCTTTCTTTGCTAACCCAGAGTCTAACTTTCCTGACCAGGAAGATGACGAAGACTACCTGCTCAGCCCACAGGAGGCTCATGAAGACACAGATGCGAGCATTTACACTTCTCTCATGGCACTCTCGGGAGCAGGTTTCATGATTCAGCCTGTGGGCCGATTTGGAGCGGACGGCCGCCCGTACAAGATACCACGCTTAGACGTGGAATCTTGTACGGACGACTCGGACTGCGCTAGTGTGCTTTATGCCCCTCACACGAGCGCGGCCCCGGTGTGTGGCCTACCCATGGAGAATGCCATGCCAGCTCTCGTGGGCCCGTATACATTCCCTGGGCAGCCGGGTACGTCTATAGCCTTCTCCACGGCCATACCTACGAGGGCCCGCTGCTCATCGGCAATTTGCAGGTAGCTACGGATGAATACTGGTCTGACGTGTGCGCGTGGCTCCTCACAGTCAGACCAGAGCTCTCTGTGGATAAAACGATCGCCAATAACCCCACGGGCATGGTTACAGGCAAAGCCGTTGGCCACCACGACTCAGTCTCTGCCGTATGCTGAACACATCTAATTCACTGCGGCAGAGGAGTCGATCAGACCAAAAGGTCGCCTCGCGAAGGCCCCTGCGAGGTTGCTAGGGCATGTCGAGTTACTGCTAGTCAGTACACTCGATATTGTCTAGTGCCCAGACCGAGCGCGGATGACCGTGCCGCTCTGGGAGAATATATGAGGCCAGGCTCTCGTGCTGACATGGGAGCGCACTACTCGGGCGCTATGCGCTCAGCTAATGCCGCCTTGCGTGACACCGAGCAGAGCTCACGAGCTGCGATTAGTGCGCTGTCTCATGTGTCTCAGGGGTAGTAGCAGCCTCGGTGCACCAACAGCTTAGTCCGGTGACAGTGCAACGAGCCATCCAGGATGGGATCAACCTGGCGTTTGATTGTCCGACTAGGTCAGTCACCAAGTCGCTGAGGACAAGGCGCACTTTTGCTTTAGACAACTTGTGCCCGTCCCAGGAGTTCAAATCACACTTATTGCAAGCGCCGATGGTGGGCCCTGATCTTTTTGGAAGTGAGGGTTGTCAGCACCTCCAATAGACAGTGACTTTGGTGAATAACCAGAGGGCGCTGCATGCACAATTTGAAGTGCTGTGCTGAGAACACGTGTGTGTTCAGCCCTCAGCTGCTCAACAGCAGTATGCTCGTGGCGGTGCTGGCATTGTCAGAGGCCAGCAGGGTTCAGAGACCGCATCGGCCGCGCCAGCGGCAGCGTGCTGCTGTACATCAGCCAGCAACTCAAGCGCAGCCAGCCAGGCAGCAGCCCGCGCACCGAGGTGCACGTGGCGCTGGGCGAGGAGCGGTGCGTGGTAAGTGGGCCTGAAGAGCTAAAAGAATTTTTGGTTACCACAGGTACCACTCTGATCTTGTCACACGTACCAGACACACACACACTTCTAAAATTTATGGGCACCCTGTTAACCCTAGGTGGATCAGTGGGAGGTCCTTTGACTTTCCACATTCAGGAGTGGGAGCGGTTAATTCAGGACCGCTTAGTCTTGCAATGGCTTTTGCGCGGATACAGTCCAGAGTGGATAATAGGTCTGCCATTGCATCTGTCTCTGGTACCGGTCTGGACTCAAATTCCAAGAGATTCAGACAAGCAGTTGTGCATAGAAGAGGATAGAATCTCTAATTCTAAAAGAAGCAATTCAACCGGCGCAGGATTGCCCGGGCTTCTATTCAACTGTGTTTCTTGTGACAAAGAACACCGGGGGTGGAGACCAATTCTTAACCTCAAACCTCTAAACAAGTTTCTAAGACTCCATCCCAGAAGTTTGTTTACCTGGGTATGGTCTTCGATCTGGAGACAGGATATGTTTATCCATCCCAGGAGAGAGTGGAGAATCTCCTCTCGTGCATTCAATTGGTTTTCAGCAGTCGTTATATTCTAGCACGAGTCTATCTGAGAACGCTAGGTCTGATGGTTTCAATGGAATCAGTCATTCCTCAGGCCGCCTTGCGCAGGCGGCCGATTCAGCTGTTTCTCATGACTCAGTGGATGCAGAGTTCAGGATCACTGGGCTCGTGCATTCAAGTGTTGGACCATCTCATTCATCACCTTCATTGGTGGATGGAGAGGGAATCTCATGGCGGGGTCATGCTGGCCCCTCACCACCCTCAAGTAACGATGTTTATGGATGCATCGATGGAGGGATGGGGAGCTTCCCTGGAAGAAGCCACAATATCAGGGCTTTGGAATCTGGATCAGTCAAAGGAACATATCAACATGCTAGAATTATGGGCTGTAATTCTAGGCCTGGAACACTTCTTAAAAGTGGAGGGAAAATTTGTGATGATACATTCAGACAACTCAAAAGTAGTGTTACATAAACCGCCAGGATGGTTGCCCAGTCTCTGTATGATGACATGGAAACTGCTTTACTGGTGCATGGATCATATGATCACCTTGAAAGCAGTTCATATTCCGGGAAGGCTGAATCTGTTAGCACTCATTGAGCCGAAGGATGAGCATTCTGCCTATGGAATGGCAACTAAATCAATGTGTGGTGGATCATCTGTTCTATCATTGGGGAAAACCCAACATAGAATTATTCGCAATGAAGAAGAATGCGAAGATGACGACGTACGTTTCTCCGATTCCAGATCCAAGGGCTATCGTAATAGATGCACTAGCTATCAGTTGGAAGAGAATGTATGCATACGCATACCCTCCAACAATCCTGATTCCAAGGATTCTTCAGAAGATCAAGCAGGAGGAATGCCAAGTACTTCTGATCACCTCAAATTGGCCAGGCCGATCATGGTTTACGGATCTGCTGGACCTTCTGGTCTGCAATCCGGTTCCTCTGTCTCTGATGGACAATATTATCTTCCAGGGCAAGACCCTTCACAACAATCCGTCAATGTTTCAATTAACTGCATGGATGGTGTAAAAAATCCGCGATTAAGGAGGGCTTTTCTGAGCAAGCAGCCAATTTCATGGCCAGAGCCAGAAGGGGGTCAACCTCCAGAGCATATAATTATAAAATCAACAGATTTGCAGAATGGTGCTCAAAGAGATGTATCAATCCAATGGATGCATCTATTCATGTAGTAGCTGATTTTCGCTGTCACCTGTATGATGCCTATAGTCTTAAGCCTAATTCTATTGCTGGATATAAAGCAGCATTAATGACTTATCCCTTGCTTGGCAAAGAGGGGAAGTGATGAAGTATGTGTTTTAAATACTCTTATCAAAGGTATGGGCAATCTCAGACTGAGAAATCCTCCACTGACCGTCATGGAGTCTTTCTCTGGTTCGTCAAGTTTTGAGTGATAAGCCTTTTGAACCACTTAGTGCTATTTTTATTAAATTATTGACACTTAAAGCTGTATTTTTAGTTGCGACAGCATTAGCCAGACGCAGAAGTGAAATTCATGCCTTGTCTGCTGAGCCTGACTGTTATATAGTTACAGGTGAAAGCCTTAAGCTTTTACCGAGATTGAATTTCTTGGCTAAAAATCAATCTTTAAAACATCCGGGTCAACCTATTATTTTACCTGCCTTAACCAGATATGATCCTGGTGCTAAAGCATGGTGTCCTGTCCGTTCTTTAAATAAGTACAAAAGAAGAACTCGGGTTTGGTAGGTGGACACTTAATCCCTATGGTTGTCATATATTGAACCCCATGGTAGGGGGTCAAGAGACACTATTTCCAGATTGATAGTAGAATGCATTCAATTCTGCCATAAGACAGCCACTGGAATTCAAGTAGATAGAGCCAAGGCTCATAGTGTCCATGGTGTGGAAACTTCCACTGCATTATTTAATGTTGTTTCTATTGAAGACATTGTCAGTAGCCCAGTGGCACTGCGAATAAGTTTTACCGACCATTACCTTCGTGACACTTCTAACCTGCTCGCCGTCTCAGTCCTCAGAAAATAAAATAATGTAGAGGGTTATGTTTGTAAATAGTTTCCTCCTCTATTTACAAATATCACATTTGTTGGTATGGTATCCCTACTATTATCTGGTAGAATTCTCTTCATCCGGTGGGAGGAAGAGATGAGTTAAGCACCCAAGACATCAGAGGTCAGTATATGTGACCATTTTGTTTTTTGTCTTGGTGATGGTGTCATGTATTTTATTTAATATGGTGATGGTTAATGTCTCTTAATTGTGGTCCTTTCAGAGTTTTTTGAAAATGAAGCAATTCTTCTTTTTCCAATGTCTAGTAATACTTTTTCATCAAGTATTAGAGAATATGCTAGTCATTTAGAGCAGCGTTTTTTCCTAACCTTCCTCAGAAAAAGGGGTGTGGGGTGTGTGTGTGTGTGTGTGTGTGTGTGCGCATTTGCCTTTTGATCAATCTCTCTTCATTGGTCGATTATCCGATGCAAAATTCTAATCCTGGTTGTGTTTTCAGACACAATTTCAGATGTTTTAAATCTCTTGAAAATTCAAAGATCTAGCTTCTTCGAGTGTGTGCTGGTTTTCAGGACCTTGCCTCCCTCCCGCCAAATTTACTTTCAAATTCTGGCTTTTATCAAGAATGTTAGGGAGGTAAGTATGTTCCCATGACGTGAAATAAGAAAATTTACCAAATTTCTTTTTCACGAGTGAGATGACATACTTACCTCCCTAACAGGATCCCATCCTCTCCACCCCACAGAGGCCTGGTCCTTTGGTTATTTGAATAGTTGCTTCTATGTAGCCAATATTTAGTAAATGAAGTACCAGTATACGCATGCGCAGTAGGTGGGGTCTGTCATGTACATGACTGTGTACATCCCCCTGCCCTTTAGGGGCACCTAATTTTTTATAATTCTGAATATTATTGAACTTAGAGCCGATATACTAGTATATCAAGTGCTAGGGAGGTAAGTATGTCATCTCACGCGTGAAAAAGAAATTTGGTAAATTTTCTTATTTCTTAGAATTAATTTTTAACATCTGGTTTGTTGTGATGATGGGACTAAAGAGTAGAAAATCTAATGCAATCATCAAATCTGTTATACAAACCTAATGCAAGCAGTGGTTGATAAATACTCCAGTTTTTAGTGGTGAGAGGAGGACACATTCGTATCACAGTCACTGCTCCCGATATTCCACTTATTAAACCTGTCAGGAGGAACTTCAGACACACACCATGTGGCTTCCCCTTATTAAGCTGTCTCTCCGCAGATTGACTAATGAAATCACTCAGTGTCAGCCTCGGATATTTCACATTACTAATAACAGGCAGTTTGCAGTCTGGCAGTGCTGGAAGCATGTTTTGATTGGCTGAATTGTCACTGTGTCCGGGAGTATATAAAGGCGAAAGTTGGTTCTGTGTTGTCAGCAACTGGAAGGGTACAAGTAACATATTTAACAATTTTAATGATACAGAGCTGTTAGGTATGTTTGCTTTGAAATTGAGCTTTCAGGAGTTCATTTGTGAAAGGGTTAAGTATGGCAATGGCCGTTTCCTGTTTATCCATCCATCATCTGACATCATAATTAACTAAGTGATGTGTAGGATAACATCATAATTAATTACTGCATGAATGACTCGATTTAGTCCGTCTTTAACACTTAATAGTCTGACACATTGTACGAATTGTATGTCTTTACCATTTAATAAACATTTGGTTAAATATTTTGAAACTAGTTTGACTGGGCGCTGCCACAGCACCCAGTCAAATTAGTTTCAAAATATTCAACAGCTTACTTGTATAGTTTTCCGGAAATTGATAGTCAGGAAGGTCAGGGATTGATTGATTCCAACATGAGCGAGGTGTGGGTGAAACTTAGCCAGTAATGGGCGGGGCATAGCTAAAACTGGAATGGCCCATCCACATGAGATAAATAATGCACATAAATTGATAATTTACAGTTGAATCTGTTATGAAGCCCACCTGAATGAAGAGATTACCTGCCATAAGTGACCACTTTCTTCAATTCCCAAATACAATTAAACAATACATTTGAACATGTACATGCTGTTTAACATTTTTGTTGAATGTTTTGAAAATAATCTGACTGGAAACTGTTGCTACCATTAAAATTACTGTTAAACTATACACCAGCATCCTCATTTGGTTGTCACGAACTTGAAATTCTTCTAGGCGATGGGAAGAATTAATAACAGACATATGTGGATGTTAGTTTGAATAGTGACTGTTTAAGATGTTGGTTTGATGTACATGTGGCCACTGTCACCGTAAGCTAGCTGTGTGCAGCGGAAACAACAGGAAGCCTTGCTCTGACACACACACAAACCAGCTTACACTTTCTGTTGAGCATTTGATCAAATAAATCTTATTAAATACAGCTGTTAAAAAGATGAATGGTATCTTAAGACAGAGACATGTGAGTATAAAAACTTTCTACCATACTAAGATTAGCTTACAAAGCAGGGACAGGGTGGAGAACAATGTACAGCTGATTGTTAATTTATTAGCTATTGTTTACTGATTAACTGATAGAGGGATCCATTTCTAGCTATGCCTCTCCCATTTCTAGTCAAGCTCCACCCATGTTTTACGAGTGTTTGACTCGATTTCAAACTTTGAAACCTGAATTCCCAAAATCAAAATTTCAAGGTAAGTATACAGTTAAGATGTTGAGTATTTTGAAACAAATTTGACTGGGGGCCTATGGCAGCAACGGCTCTGAGTCAAATTAGTTTCAGAATATTGAACAGAATGTTTATTAAATTGTAAATTTATGAAGTAGCGACAAACTTTTCGATTTTCATGACCAGGGATGGGGTCAATTACATTGCATCTATTACTATTACTTTCAATTCCTTCTATTACTATTACAATTACTCCAGATCTGATCTATTACTATTACTATTACTCTCATATCTATTACTATTATTTTTTACATTTGAACCATAGGTATCACTCACACACATTCACATCCACATACATGCATGAAAATGAAAACAAGTCAGATATTTGGCTATTATCCCTTTCACTGATAAAGCCCCTTTATCTCAATTTCATTGAAACCAAATAGGACAGCTTTTGAATATTTTGAAAATATTCTGATTGAAGGGCCTTGCTGCAGGCAGTAATGTTTTCCAGGCAAATTGATTTCAAAATATTCAACTAATTGTTTATTACATCATAAACAAGCAGCTACATGGGTTAATGATAAGAGTAACGAGTGTACACTCTTACCTGTTTCCCCCCAGTTCACTATACATGTTTTATTTACTGATACAATGTTAGTGAATAGCAGACTTCCTCAGCTGTGGTCAGATAATAGTCTGCTTGAATGATTTTAACCCATTTAGCTCTCTAGACAAATCTCAACATTCTATTATATGCTACCAGATCAGGAAAACCACAGAATAGTATGAAATTTGTGTTGCTGAAAGTAGTTGATGTGTTTAGAACAACTTACAATAATATCAGTTTTAAAGGGAACTTAAACGTTGGTTAATAAGGAATATACAGTTATTATCCCACTGATATTTCAAAGTCCATGTAAATAGATTAGTTATAGACTCAATCTCTGTTCCCCAGACACCATGTTGGGAGTCAATTTGACTAGAATTAAGCCTTTAACCATTATAATAATAATAATAATAATAATAATAAAATCTTTATTTATAGAGGGTTAAAAAACACGGTCAGCAATACAACTGTTCTTCCCCTTATATGTAAGATATAATGAGATCTATTGAAAGAAAAGGTGTTAGTAGACTGTTCACCTTTTAACAGCCATGTGTAATTAGTTTATTTATCTACCTAACGGCTATTTATAATATAAACTGTTATTTAAGAATGAACCCACCTATGCAAACCAGATAAACCAAATTTGTTATTCTGTAGCAAATATTCTGTTTAGTACTCTGAAATTAATTTATAATTAAGCAATTGCTGCCTTCGAAAGCAACAGCTTCTGGCCAAATTAGTTTTTAAATATTCCACAAATTTTCTATATGGTTGTCTGGAAATAGATAGAAAGATTGTTTCATCGGTGAAAGGTTAACCTGTTGATTCTGAGACTCTGGCGTATAAGATTAAATACAACAAATATATTGAATATTTTGAAACCAATTTGACTGGAAGCTTTTGCTCCCTAAGGCCTACATGTATATGGTCTTGCTGCAAATTGTTGTTGTCTTACAAGAACAGTTTAACACACATACCTTCAGAATTATACAGTTAAACAGCAGATACCCTGTTTGGCTGTTTCATTCCGTCTGTTACATATATTAAAAAATATGTGGAAGCAGAATTTTGTGGCTTGTATGCCGACCATATATGATACCCTTGCAATAGACAAGTAATAGGCTATTACCTATTACTTTTCAATCTATTACTATTACTATTACATTGTAAAATTAGCAATATATTTCTATTACTAATACTATTACGTGGAGATCGTTGCAATAGCCTATTACTATTACTATTACATATTACTATTTCCCCATCCCTGTTCATGACAGAGCTATATGGCATTATGATTGTGACATCAGCTACCTAGTGACGTCATTGATTATGACATCAGATACTTGAGTGACTGATCAGATGCCTCCATTTGCACTCTTCTCTCACCTCTGTTACTCTTACATCCCAGAAGATAACACGGCTGTCACTCATAACAAGTGAGACTGAGCGCTCAGATACAGGGCATATCGACACACCATACACCTTACTATGTCGTGTTAGCCGCATCGCATCTGACTGACAACGCAAATCATAAGCCACGTCCAGTGATACATGTGGAGGTGTGTCATCTGTTTGACAAATAAAATATCACAGACTAATTAAACAAGAATTTCACGTAATTAAGTCTCGCCTGATCCCATTGTGTATAAACATCAGACCTCGGTGACCTTGACCTTGTGAGCTTAAAGCCATCACACTGATTAAAAAAGCATCCGCTTTTGTTTCTACAAGAATTATTAATACTTACCAGATGTACTATTATGATAATGTCTATTATCTAGTCTAGCTCAAAATAAACAATTAAAACTCAGCACTCTCCATGGTCCTGCGCATACTGTGTCCGGAAATTACCATAAGCCTCCTGGTACCGAGTCAATCCCCCTGAACAGTCAGATTCGTCTTATATTTATCTTGACAAACAGTGAGAGCAGCTCAGCCTCAACTCAGCGGAGTGGCTGAGGCAGGCCATAGTACATCTGGTAAGGATTAATAATTCTCGTAGAAACAAAAGCGGATGCTTTTTTTATTCTACATTGAATAATACTTACCAGATGTACTATTATGATAAACTCCGGCTTTCGACCACCAGCAATTCCGGTGGGCGGAGGTGAGGCACGAAAAAGCTTTCATCTACAAGGCCAAAGAGAAGGTTGTGAAGAGACTGAGAACCCCAGCATACGCTTGGGTTCCGCCATCTGACTCATAGAGCGCCAAAACTTCCATGGTCTAGACCACGCTACCCCCTCCTCCTCATTTGTCCACACAAATTATGAGGATTGTCAAAAGGGAGGCAACACCCACCAGACCCATGTCAGTCCCACGTCGCGGCTAGGGCAGTCCAGGAGAGTCCAAAGAAGCTACAACTTCTAAATTATGAAAATGCTATCAATAATCTGATTAGATTTTCATAGTGGAATGAGTCTATTGTCTGTTTACAATGAATAAGTATACTAAAAACCCAGACATTCCACTTAATCAGTCAGGAAATTCGACTGTAAGTGAAATAATAATATTATTAGTCACTTAAGCTAGGAAGCACTCACTATTCTGAGTGCTTCGTCTTTCTTGTTCGCCGCAGGAGCTCGCCCATCCACGGTTGTTCGCTGAACATGTTCATCACCTGCGTCTGTGCCTGTGGAATCCCTTGTGATGTCTAGGTTGGGAGTGGTCGGATGTGGCCTAATTAAGTTTCGATAGATTAGCGAAGGTGACCAGATTAAGCGCGGTGGAGATATCGCGAAGATAGAAATCAGTAAATGATGACTCGACATGCCATTGCACTACAGACATCACCTCCTCTAATGAGACATCCTTATAAAGGGCCGATGAGGCTGCTAGTGCTCAACATCTGAATATCATTGACTATCCATTGAGAAATGGTATCTTTTGAGGCGCGAATGTGAGTAGCCTTAAGAGGGCCAAAGAAATTTTGGGTTGTCTCTCCACCCCTCTGTACGCTTCTTATATAATTTCAGACATCTGACAGGACACCAAGCAGAAGAGCTTGGGTCTTGTTTGGTTACTGTAGCTCGTGGGGGTATGCGCTGGTCCGCCATGTTACTCCGCTCCATTGCACTGCATGTACAGGATGCACGGGAGGGCTGGTTAGCTGCGGTTCTCGGGGTTGTGGATCCCGTATCGCGGCTCTCTGGAAGGTACAAAGACCGGCTTCTGGAGCCGGTGGAACAATAATGTTCCAGTGGGGCCGTGCAACCATTGCCGCCGAGATTGAACCTTATGGTCTCATCCCAACAATTGGCGTCACCGGGATGACGGTCCACAAACTAATTTAAAAGTCCGGACATAGTAATAATTAAAAATAACTACACAAACAATGGTACTCGTTTGCTAGTAAATGAGCAAAATTACAGTACATAAAACCAAACTGGTGTCTTGTCTCCGTGGGCTCACTGGGAGTACCTTACAGATTCGTAAATCCAGCAAGGTATCCCCGTAAGGGAGCATCCTAACGATGCTACTTAAATAGTTTAATATAAACAAATTATACCCCTACATGTAACACACGCAAAATATTGTTGCGAGAGGAAAGTGCGTCGCGCGGGCCTCTGTCACAGGAAAATGCTGTCACGCCGAAGCGGAGGAAAAGAGCTGGCAAAAAGGGCCACTCTTTTGATCAAACAAAAAGTTATGTGCAGTGGGTCAATCCCAGTGAGATTATAATTAATGTGATTCACACTAGTTTACGTAGACGGGTCGGATGACTTCTGAAGAATTCATAGGTCACCGTCTTAAGTAAGTCCAAAGATACTGCCTTGGTAGTTGCCGCTTTATTTATGCGGGCCTTCTGCTAAATTCTAACCTACCGTTTAGTTGTTAGATATGCTTCCAAGCTTTGGCCGCAAGTGGCAGGGATTCCTACCTATCTTTTGACACATAAGTCCAACTGGCGAAGATGCCCGGCTTCCCGAAGGTCACCCTGCATAGCATCTTCCTCAGAAAGACAGCGTGCGAACATGCTACAGAGTGACAGCTCCTGAATTATATGCTGATCCGGTCACATATCGTACCACAACCACATATAACATCACTAGGACAATTTACCGTTCACATAAGCAATTTAGAAAGTGCAATAGTATTTTTATGGCGGGGAGTAAGAGCCAGATATCCATCCCCAGTGACCTTCCCGTGAGGGCGTGGTGGGCACCCAGTCACCATACCGAGTTGGATGGTGATCTGCATCTCGTCTGTCACCCGTGTGTTACGGAACTAACATTTTACCTGTCAGGGTTATGTTTCAGAATGCCCAAGGGTGTACTGCAGGCCGGGGTTACATAATGTAATTTCTTTTCGCAGTGCGTCCTACCTTGGCGGGGGTATCTAAACTAACTGGTATCCGAAGATACAGGGGGAGTGTATGTAAAATTTACACTTTAGTTTTCACCGCTCGGAAACCCCGATAGTTTTCCAGAGTCGGATTCTGCCAACATGTCGATTGGGAGGCCAGACAATTAGTAAAAAGCCTTGTGGCTGGAGGAGTGTAGAATGAGACAATCCCTCATCATTACTAAGAGGCCCTAAGGTAATTGGCCAATTTATATCATCTAACCGGTGTGCGGGGTTACATATCCGCAACAGCCGGAAAAGAGGCGTACACAATGTGTCTCTTATGGAGAGATTGTCCCTAACTACTTTAAACCTATCCTATCAAGCTAGAATAGCCAGGTTTAGTCGGTCACATGTCAGGCTCGAGCAATGTGAGCATGATCAATGACCTCAGTGTAAAATTGATGCTGGGGGAAATAGTGATGTGGATATAATGTTGCTGTATAGTATAGCCTAGGGTACTGCATCCTATAGTTTTTATATGAACAAAACAAAATAGCTAGGATGGCTGCTTGTTATATACATAACTAACTAGTACAGTGCTAACAATATATCAGGTCATCGGACCGTGCGGTGCTTGTTAGTTGTAAGCACACAGAAATAAAGATAATATGTACAGTATGAAACAGAAAATATAAAAATGCGGTCTCACGACTGGGAAGGTACCTATTAGTCATCAGTACCTATTATGGAATTAATAAATAGCACAATAGTATAGTTACTTGAGTACCTATTGGTCATCGGTACGGTAAGAGTTCTTAAATCTCTGTAGTTGATGCGCTACAGATGAGTAGCATGAGGTGGCATGATTCCGAAGTTGCAGGGAAGATTTCTGCAGGCAGACTGTTGATGCGGCTCACTCTCAAGACGGTGAAGAAGAGCGGCTGTAGAGAGATGTCCATCAGATAGTCAGAATAACTACTACATGAATTTACACAGTAAAATCTAGTTTCCGTCCGGCGACGGTAGTTTGAAAGATACCCATGACAAAGAAGGATACAGTGGTAATTAAATATTGCATGTACATAACTGGGTACACCGTGAGGGTTACATCGCATAGCTCTTGCGGTGTACCGGGCAGAGTCCCACCAAACTGTGGGCTAAAAATGAACTAAACACACGACATGCTGCGACTTTTCAGTGTGGTCCGGAAGATCTGGCGAGTTATCCACCAAGAATCCCCATGGCTCTACATCCTGTAGAATTTACATCGTGGCCGCAAGGCCCATCTGCAGGGAAGCTCCTCTGTAAGTTGTTCCGGATAGGGAGTCCTTATTTATTTGGTTGCCCTCGGATGGCCGTTCGAGGGCTTACAAAAACTTGTGATTGCGGATAAAAGGTTGCTGACTGGCGCAGATCTGAATTCCGATAGGCACTGCTGCGGTGTAGGGTACCACAGTCAGTAAGCAGTTAGCCCACGTCTAGCACTGCGCTGGTCCAGCAACCTTGATGTCGGCTGTTCCTCGCCGAAGTGCTCTTGATTCTTGATTTTTCGCTCCTTTTATACTACTCGTGACGTCAGAGGCAGGAGGCCCAGCCAATCAGCGGGCGAGCAGTAGCCAATCAGCGTGCAGCCTAAAAGGGTGACGCAGCGATCACGTGATCAGCGCATTCCCCATTCACTTAATACATACACGTGATTACGACGTTCAAGTAATATTTTGAAAATAATTTTAGTGAGCCATTTCTGGATAACTCGGCCATTTCTGGTCCGATTTTAAAAAGGTACAGTTTTTAAATCCTCGTTTCATTTACGCCATGATTGGTACCAAGAACGACGAGAATGGAGTGATTTTAAGAAATCACAAGTACCAACTCAGTACACTACAAGTATACACTCTCTTCCAATACTGACACATGTTGCCAGGGAAGCTCTGACGCGCGCGCATGCGCACTACGCATTCTTACAGACGTAGCCGTTTTATAGAAACCTCTTTCATATGGCTTTATACACTCGCGCTATCCTACCCAGGGGGCATGCTTGGAATGGACCCATCCGGCTGATCCGCACTACACCAAACGTGGCAAATTGATTGGCTGTCCTGGATACTTAAGTGACTGATTCTTTGCCGAAAAGCAGAGGTGGTAGTAGTCTTAAACCTTCACCCGTAACGACAAAATGGTCTTGTTCAGCAAAAAGCACATGAATCTGGCTTCTCCTACTCGCCAATGTAAGCAAGAAAACTGACTTAAGCGCTAACAGTTTAATATCTATAGATCTTATTGGTTCAAAGGGAGATTGTTCATTCTTTAATAACTTCATTTAGAGTATCGTTCTCCACTCCTACTAAGGTCAGACTGGGAACAACTGAAGCTAACGCAGACCTATACGCTGCTAGGGTTGAAGGTACAAGTTTGTCAACCTCGTATAAATGACAGATAAAATCTGCTATGAGTTGAACAGTTGCAGAAAATGGATTAATATTTCTTCCCTTGCACCACTCTGTGAACTTGTTGATTCGATAATTATATGTTCTGGTGGTTGACCCCCTTCTGGCTGAAGTGACAAACTTTGCTGCTTGCTCAGAAAAGCCACCCTTAATTTCTCGCTGCTTGACAACATCCACGCAGTCAATTTGAACGTTTCCAGTCTGTCATGGTGATACAGACCTCTGTTCTGAGAAATCAAGTCCCTTCTGTCTGGAAGAAGGATTGGATTGCAGACCAGATGGTCCAACAGATCCGTAAATCATGATCGACCTGGCCAATGTGGAGCGATCAGTAGTACTTGGCATATGCACTTTCTTATCTTTGCCAGAACCTTTGGGATCAGAATTGTTGGAGGATACGTGTAAGCGTACATTCCTTTCCAACTTATCGCCAGTGCATCTACTGCTAAGGCTAGCAGGTCTGGGACACGTATGTGACCATCTTTGCGTTTCCTTTCATCACAAATGGATCCACATTTGGCTTGCCCCAACGATTGAAGAGGACTTCTGCTACCGACTGGTTGAGCTGATTTCCGTTAGACAGCAAACCGTCCTTCAACTGAGAGCATCTGTTAGGATGTTCAATCTTCCCGGAATGTGTGCTGCCAGAAGAATAACATTCCTCTCTTGGCACCACAACAGCAGGTTCCAAATCATCATGCACAACTCCGGCAATCTTTCCCGCCGTGGCAGTTTAAACAGGACACCACTGTGGAGTTGTCTGTCCTTATTGGGACTATCTTGTCTCGGATTAAGCTCTCAAACTTTCGAAGTGCTAATTCCACTGCTAATAGAGTGAGAATATTTATGTGTTTCTGCGCATTTGTCCGATCAGATTCCCCTGACACTGACAGATCATCGATTACTGCTCCCCAACCTATCGCAGATGCATCCGTGAGCATGGACATCTGCGGTTGAGGCGGCTGTAGTGGAACACCTCGCAGGAGATTCTGTTCATATCGCCACCACTGAAGTTGGAAAATCAATGGTTCTTTTACTGGAATCCTCAGAGATAACGGATCCGTTCTCTGAGACCAGAATGACATTAAATACATCTGAATCGGTCAACGCCTGAGTGCCGCATATGGTACCCCTTTCTCCAGGGATACTAGAAAACCCAGTATTTTGAGAAACTGATGCGCCGTCAGATAGGCTCCTAGAGAAATCGACCCCAAGACTGCTTGAAGACTTTTGACTCTGCTCTCCACCAAGATTGAACAGAATTCCCAGATAAACAAATTCCTGAAATGGAGTCAGCTCTGATTTCTCTAGATTGACAATCCATCCTAGATCCTTTAATACGGCTAGGACAACTTTCAGATTGTTGCGCAGAATGACTGGATTCCCCGCCTTCAGCAGCCAGTCATCTATGTAAGTATGAACAGCTATGTTTCTCCTGCGAAGATAAGTCATGGCGAGATCGACTTTGGTGAAGACTCTTGGATGTGGTCAGGCCGAACAGTAACGCATTGAACTCCCATACATTGTCTTGGAACGCAAAGCGCAGATATTTCTGAAAAGGAATTGACATTGGAATATGAAAATAAGTGTTCAGATCTATCGACACTGCCCACATGCCTTTTCTCAACCCTGTCATTACCGCTGATGCAGTCTCCATCTTGAATTTTGGTGAAAGAATATAGTTGTTCAACGGCTTGAGGTTGAGGATCGGTCACCAACCTCTGGTGAATTTTCGGAACGAGGAAAATCATCGACTAGAAGCCTTTGGAGGATTGATTGCGGACTAAATGAATCGCTTTCTTCTGAAGAGCTTCGATTTCTGAGCGAATGACCTCTAAACGATCGGTCCCCCTTGGAACGGGAGTCCATACAGGAGTCGTAGTTAACGGAACTAACGACTGATGGATGAGTCAGTCTGATTCATAACCGTTTCTTAACCAATGATAGACTAAACCGTCTTACATGACCTGTTCCCAACGGTTTGAGAACAGCAGAAGTCTGCCTCTGATGGTAGGAATCTGCATACAGCTCACAATCAATGTTGCACGACAAGATGTTAATTGGCTTTGGTGAAGAATCATGACTCCCGACGTCCCTGGCGCCACCAGTACGGGTCTCGCCGGAAACCCGTCAGGACCGCCCCCAACGTGGCTTCTTGGCGTATGATGGCCCTGAACCACCACCTCGGTTATCCTTACGATAACTGGGTCGTCCCGAGCCACCACCCTTCCTGTCATCATCATATGGCCTCTTATTAGGGGCTTTGTATGACGATGACCGGCCAAGTCCCTGAGAACCGATTGCCAGATGAGCATCACAGCCTGAGGGATGGAAGGGCGATCTCTGTCTCATTGACACCATGTTGGAGAGCTTGTCGTGCCGAGTTGCTAAACAAGCCCGGACCAATGAAGGGCGCAGAAGATAATGCAGCCCTCATCTCTGGTCCTGGTTCTATGCAATCAAGAACCATTCTCCTTCGCTCTGCCAACGTTCTGGTGATCATCCTGGCCAGGTAATCCTGGGATAAGCGCATGGTGTCCCGGACAACTTCGGGAGCAGTCTCAGGCACTACCCCCACCGCACAGGTCAGCATCCCCTGCAGGATGGAACAGCCATGCAACAAGGCGGCCATGGCCACTCTTGATGCATCTTCAATGAGCGAAAGCTAATTGAATGCATCCTTATTGGCTTCAGATACCAAGGGTCGAGAAGGACCCTTGGATTTCCCAGTCAATGGCCTATTTAGCGTCTCATGTTCCTTGACTGAAAGATGAAGAATGCGAGCATACTGATGATAAGTGGACCCTACTCCTGATCCCCTTGGGGGCCTTCGGCAAGAAATACTCCGGCTGAAACAAATGGTACGCTGCAACCTCCAACATGTCGGAAGTTTGAGTATCCAGGGGAAGGTTAGGCATGGCAGACGAGTTACTGGACACAGCGCTAGCCGCACGCTCTGACATCCTCTCCATTGCTGGATCGCGCCGAGACCCTTGGTCTGAAACCAATACGAGACTGTCAGACATCCAGGCAAGGACATGAACCCACTCAGCCTCCGAGCATCCCATGGGTTCGAAGGTTGCTCCCGATCCCTGCTGACAGCCCTGGACCCGGCTTCCAATTCGAAGGAGGTCCGTGACCTGGCTACTCGTGGCACCAGTGTCCAGTGAATCCACAGACATGGTATCTCCATAATCCATTGACTCCAACACGGGAGCCGGGACTATATCTACAATGGGATGGCCGGCTCTGAGAGGCACCGGCAAACCAGCATCCGGAACACCGCCGGGAGCCATAAAACACGGCCCGGATGCCAAACCGGATGAGACGAAATCTGGATGGAAAATCCCTGACGGAAAGTCGAGATCACCATCCGGCTAGCAAACCCGACTGTATCCTGGGGGAGACCTGTGGGATCAAATGGTATCCAACATCTGAAAGAACAGGGATGCCGAAATCTCCCAACAGCAGCAAATCCTCCTCCTCTGCCGTAAGCTCATAAGCCACAGCAAGAGAAGGGGTGGGTGTGTACTCCTCCGCAAGGCCGGCCGGATGACCGATTGGTTGTCCTGCACCGCGTTGCATCAGCGGAGCCGTGGATTGAAGACACTGGAACATGGCTTTAAACTGGGCCGCCCAGACGCCCAAGGCCGAATCCATTCTTTCGCTGAGATCTTCTAACCCTCTGAAAGAAGCCTGGTCAACTCTGGCTGCCTTATCTCTCGCGATTCTCTTCGTATGTGCTCGCGTCTCGCTATTGAACTCAGCCAATAGTTCCGACGACCACCCAATACAGACATCACAACGAGAACCCATTTTACACTTGGCACTGGCGATGCAGTGATGTCCGGCAAACTTCCGCTTCATGAAGTGGCAGTTCACTTGGAGCAGAGCGTATCCGGTAGAGCTTTGCCCTGCCCCTTCACTGTCTGCGAACACAGAATAAGAATTAAAACACTGGATATGGCACAATGCACATTAGCTTGATTGCAATCATAGATCACTTTAAAACATGAACGTTCTCTTAAATTAACATTAATAAAAACTTTTAGGCAGAATCTTTTTAAAAATTTTGACTGAATTTTAAAAATATAACCATGTTAAGAAATCCAAGAATAATAATACCGATCACTACAAACATCCTCATCAATAAAGCGAGGGCTAAAAAACTGGCTTAAACTGAGTGCATAGACACGCTAAACCAAAACAACACGCTAAACATGGGCGCCGCCATCTTGGCTAAGGGCGCATCCATCTTGGAAGGAATCGAGTCACAAGAGAAACTAACCGAGTACCCGGATAAGATTAAAAAGTTACCTGGTGATGGAGCAACTCCTACAATGGCTACCATTTTCAAACAATGTGCCAATCTAAGGAAATTTTCAAACAGTCATTATGGCACGAATGTATAAATACTAGATTGATACAACCTGCCCCTGCCACGATTTCCATTTTCCTTCCATGTAATCAATAGTCCAAATAGTCTCTAGACACGTAAAATTTAACAAAATTTTGGAGCTCAAAAACATGCGACTGTTCTGGGGAATTGACTTGGTATCTGGAGGCTTACGGTAATTCCCGGCCACAGTATGGGCAGGACCATGGAGAGTGCAGATTTTAATTGTTTATTTTGAGCTAGACTAGATAATAGACATTATCATAATAGTACATCTGGTAGAATCCTAAGAGCATAGTATCAATGTATTTGTGGTATATCTTGATAAGAGTAGTCAATCCGGAAACAGCAGCTGAGTTGCAAAACTTAATGTTGTCCCCGCCGGATGGGTGATACCAGGGATGTGATTGGCTTGCACGATTTTTGCATTGAAACATTGCGATCGATTTTGTAAAAAGAATTGCGATTTTCGATTAAATCGCAAGTCCAAATTCCCATAAGTATAAACTGGGGGGTAACGTGACACGTCACGAAAACTGGGGTTTGGAATTTCTAGAAAAATTTGAAATAAATGATAAAAAAATAGCACGAAAGTCCAACGCAATTTTATGCGACAAATTCTTACCATCTTACGTCTATGCTTAATGTATATCTTATATCCATCATCGCAGGAGTGAAATTATTAATTAAGACCACCCAAATATTGCGTATAGTTGAATAAACATCGTTTATTTCATAAAAATTTGACATAAAATGCTGTTGAAAAAAATATAAATCATATGATGTATCAGCTTTCGCTTATAGCCTCCCTTTGTAGGACGAGTTTAGGTCATTACCCGAGTAGCACGAAGATGCTAATATTAGTACCCGGGGAGATACTGCGCAATCCACATAGATAGGATGGTAGCTTCGAGAGTGACGGCGTAAACTTGTCCTATAGTGCAGTTTATAGTTGCTTTCAGAATGTACAATTTACATTTAAGAGTAATCAACAGAACGCACAGTTCAAAATACAACAATCTGGAATGCTGTTGCTTTATTTTCTTTAATTAGACATGACAGTCAAATGAAAGGAAAAATTATTACACCGCCTGACCTTGTTATTAATTGAAATTGCTAACTCTAGAATTAAAATGAATTATGTTCACTGATTATTGCCTAACCCTCTGCAACTAAGTATATACTTGGTATTTCATGACAGTCTCAGGGTCTGCAGTGAAAGAAAGAAAATTATATGGCGATTCAACGGAGTAACTAGCTGGTTTTCTCAATGACAAAGGTGTTACCTCGCTATTGTTAGCTTGTTTATCTTAGCGCTTTGTGTTGTGATTAGTAATTATTCGACACGTGCATGGCACGGCGGTATAAAACATAATGAACACAGGCGTGAATCCATTATAATTGTACTCATGTACTGCTAAAATGCGACGGAAAAGTACACACCTCAGATTTTAAACAAACATGAAATTTGTGATGATTTTTCGATTTTTCCTTAATTACATCGTAAAAATCACGATTTTAAAAATAAATCAAACTTCATGATTAAATCGAAAATCATGCAAGCCTAGGATGTGGGATCTCGAAGAACAAAATAGGAAATGGCTCGATGCATAGTGTCAGTCCTTCTTGACTTAAAAATGGTCATAATCTCTTAAGTCAATCAACCCTTTAACTGTCAGGCGAGTCAAGAAGCCTACGCAATGGCCCTGAGAAATATCCATTTGCCTGACAAGAAGTCATTTTTGAAAATTTACCACTGGAATGACTGGCTCGGTAACCATTTCCTGCAAATGAACATTGATTTTAAGCACAAATTAAAATTTTCTTGACCAACCTGACTATTAAAGGGAAAAGATTAATCTATTTCTGCAAGTATGACGCTTCTTGAAAATCTAGTTAGAAAAACTAGGATTTCCTATACAAATAGGAAAAGTCTCATCCCTGTGATGTACCTATATCTCATTTCTGCTTCACAAGTGATATGAGACACATTAATGCTCATCCCTGTGATGTACCTATATCTCATTTCTGCTTCACAAGTGATGTGAGACACATTAATGCTCATCCCTGTGATGTACCTATATCTCATTTCTGCTTCACAAGTGATGTGAGACACATTAATGCTCATCCCTGTGATGTACCTATATCTCATTTCTGCTTCACAAGTGATGTGAGACACATTAATGCTCATCCCTGTGATGTACCTATATCTCATTTCTGCTTCACAAGTGATGTGAGACACATTAATGCTCATCCCTGTGATGTACCTATATCTCATTTCTGCTTCACAAGTGATGTGAGACACATTAATGCTCATCCCTGTGATGTACCTATATCTCATTTCTGCTTCACAAGTGATGTGAGACACATTAATGCTCATCCCTGTGATGTACCTATATCTCATTTCTGCTTCACAAGTGATGTGAGACACATTAATGCTCATCCCTGTGATGTACCTATATCTCATTTCTGCTTCACAAGTGATGTGAGACACATTAATGCTCATCTCTGTGATGTACCTATATCTCATTTCTGCTTCACAAGTGATGTGAGACACATTAATGCTCATCCCTGTGATGTACCTATATCTCATTTCTGCTTCACAAGTGATGTGAGACACATTAATGCTCATCCCTGTGATGTACCTATATCTCATTTCTGCTTCACAAGTGATGTGAGACACATTAATGCTCATCCCTGTGATGTACCTATATCTCATTTCTGCTTCACAAGTGATGTGAGACACATTAATGCTCATCCCTGTGATGTACCTATATCTCATTTCTGCTTCACAAGTGATGTGAGACACATTAATATGCTCTTGCTGGTCAAGCGGATTTCCTCTACCATAGGATCCCAGATACCCGATGCCGGCATCATTGCCCCTTCAAATGATCTGCACCATACAAAATAATTAACAATCACTGCATCGAGCATCAGAGGACCCCGTTGTCCAGGAAGGCAATGAACACCGTGGAAGGTTGAGTAAAGTAATTATTAAGAGCACGAATGAGGCTTGGGTGACTTAGAAGACCAGTATTTATTTGCAATAAATGTGGAGGGCTCGACTGGCCAACATACGCAGCAGCGTATAGACAAATTAAGGAAAGCTTTAAACTTTTCAAAATAAAATAAAGATACTATAAAGAAGCTACCTGCTAAGTTTCATTAAATTATTTAGGCGATTCTGTATGCTATGCTGTTTACGAGAACATTGACAAAAAGCGTGAGTTTTTGCATTAAAAAGCCAATTTTCACCCCACAATTTTGGACCTATGAAGTGAATCCTTAAAAAGGAATATCTACCGATCATAAAGAAGCCACTTGCCAAGTTTCATTAAATTATTTTAAGCGATTCTGTATGATATGGTATTTACGAAACAATTCACAAAAATCTTGAGTCTTCGCATTAAAAAGTACATTTTCACACAAAATATAGGACCTATAAAGGTGAATTCTTCAAAAGGCTCATCCGTGTATCATAACTGAGGCATACACCAAGTTTCATTAAAATATCTGAAGCGGTTCTGTACGATATGCTGCTTACGAGATATTGTGGACGGACAGAGACGGATGTGGTGATTACTATAGGGCTTCCCCACCCGGTGCAGGGCCTGCACCAGGTGTGGGGCCCTAATTATACCATGACTAACAGGCAATGTTAGAGACAATAACATCAAATATTTTCTTAATTTAAGAAAATTATAATTTTTTATTTTTATTCAATTAACCACGAAATCTACAGTAGTTGTATCATCTTTAGTGTGTAATATTCCTGTCATTTACTTACCAAATGCACCACTTCCCTCAGAAGCTGGTGTTGTGATAATATTAGTTTTTCTCCTGACTCTCAATGATAAACTGCCGTTTTCATGCAAGCATATGAGAACATCACGCTGCATACATGGCAGGACCTGCCAACAAGCAACTACAGATGAAAATCACAATTCTACATTCTACACATTACTGTTTGAGCCTTCAGCATGTTTGATTATATATCGCATCTAGACCATAAATTAAGGTTAATAACAGCGTAGTCTATTGAGACTTATCACTATGGATATTTAAGCCTGACGCTTGTTCTTACTCGTGAGACCAAAGTCTGAGGTCAAGTTCGACTCCTATAGCTAACTAGAGTACCAGTCGAACTTCAAATAGTTAACTAGCTAGTCAACTATAGTCAACCGAGCACTCGACCTTGGTTCAGATGGTTAGTCCGATATTTGCGTAAATTTCTAAATGGCGGGCACTGATCGCTTGCCACGAATAAATGCATATAAAAGTGTAAATATTTCACTAAATAACTTATGTTTGATGAAATTATGCTTTCCCATTGTATATCAATGTTTCCAAGCCATATTCCTTGCAACTTTATGCCACATGGATGCTTTTGACGCTTTTTGACGTCTTAGCGGACAAAAATAACCCGTTTTCGTAGGTTATCAAAACAGACGACAGAAAGGGTTAATGGAGACTGGTACCCGGCTCCAAATTTTCTGCAATAGTAATTCAATAGGGGACCGGGTACCAATGAACTATAGTCGACTACGATCAAGTTCGACTGGGCATAGCAACTGCGCATGATCAGTAAACCAGCAAACTGACTATAGTTAGTGAGTCGAACTTGACCTGAATAGTTTGAGCATTCTCAGCTCTTTTGTTACCCCACACTTGGGCACCAGAAGTAGGGTGGGCTATGACCAAATAATGACATGGCTGCTCGTGTTTTTTGGTGGTACAGCATTTTTGGCGGTCCTTTGGCAACATGAGCTTCAGAATTATCCATGTCTTAACATCAGACCAAGCCGACCCCAACTCCACACCATGGAGAAGGCAAAAAGAGTGCCACTAGATACTCCAGCTCCACACCATGGAACTATTCGGGATCAACCTAAAAGGATAAAGGCCAGCCCTTTCATGCCAACTGGTCAGAACACAAGACCAGCCGACAGAACATCGTTATTATCCTCATACATGTCTTAGACCCTAAATTATTGCAAGCGTTCAAATCGACCTCATGATTTAGCCTTCTTTTACGATGACCTTAAAAGAACTTATATCTAACCAGGGACACATTTTCAGCATGAAAACATATGTAGTTATCTCTGTTATAAATAGATGTATTTCAATTTCAAAGAATTGATACAGCAAAACTGTCAGGGGGTGAAATTATCACAAACTCGCTAGTCATATTTGTGAATACACCTATCGGGGCCAGTAACAATTTGGCGTTAAATATAACATGGATATAATACACAGGATAAAGGAGCTGTTACATCATAGTCATACAGTACAGCTCATAAAATGAGTTAAGATGTTTTCAAAACAAAGACAGAAACATGTTAGGTAGTAAAATTTTGACAACGATGTAAGAAACGTTTTGTTTAATATTTTGAACATAATTGGATTGGAAGACATTGCTGACTGCAAAATCATCCAATCCAATTATGTTCAAAATATTCAACGATATGTTTTATTTCTTGGGGAAAAAACATTGAGTTATTTCTGAGCAGTACTGTATGAAGCTTGCATATTTCCAAATACAGTTTGGAAGCTGCTACTAAATAACTTGTCAAAATTAGTGTCCAATGTTAAAGGAGTTAAGTGCAAAAGAATGCAAAAAGTAACAAGAGGCCCAAGGGACCTGTATCGCTCATCTTGACCATAGGCATCTCAACTAGAATGGTCATTAACAATAAGTAGAATTCTAATGAGCTGAGCAGACTTGTAATAAGAAAACAGAGGCCATGTTTCTTTATGTATCAACTTCTCTTGAACAAACTTTAATGGCCCTTAGTCATCAATATCATATCTCCACAATTTCGGCCCAATCCGTTCTGTGGCTCTGGAGACGAAGTTGCTTTAATGAAAACCTGGCCATCAAAGATGGCCGCCCAACCATTTGGCAAATCAAAAGCTCCATTAAACAAACTTGGTTCAGCTCGTGCCCTAAATGATATTTTATGAGTTTTGAGTCAACCGCTCAAAGAGTTTCGGCGAAGATTTTTTAGACATTTCTAAAAATGGTCCAAAATCCAAGATGGCTACCAGCCAAAATTGGCCTATTGGCTTCATTTGAACAAACTTGAATCTCTACAACCTAAGGATGCTTCCTGCCAAATATATTTGAAATCGGCACAGTAGTTCCAGAGAAGACATTTGAAATTTCCCATTGCTTTAGTATGGAAGCTTTTGGCAGGAAAATGATCCAAAATGGCCGTCAAACCATTTATCCGACAGTTTCGAAAATTGCAGATTTGAGATCTGAATACCCCAAAACATACATAAAACCAATTTCAGCTTAAAAATCCATCAAATAAAAAATCCAACATGGCCGCCAAATAAACGAAATCTAGGATTTCTTTTTTCACGAGAGAGTTGATACTTACCTCCCTAATACTTTTGATATTGCTAAATATTGGCTTTCACTGAATAAACACTCAGATTTAAAACAGTTAGGTGCCCCTACTGGGCAGGGAGTCAGAGCGTAGTCTGGCGGATGGCAGCCCCACCACCGCGCATGCGCAGACTAGCACTTCCTCTGACTAGATTATTGGCTGACACACATGCAACTATTAAGAGCCTGAAGACCGAGCCTCTGTGGGGTGGAGAGGCCGGGTCCGTATCTAGGGAGGTAAGTATCAACTCTCTCGTGAAAAAAGAAATCCTAGATTTCGTTTATTTCACTTCAAGAGTATACTTACCTCCCTAATACTTTTGATATTGCCAGAATTCGAAAGTGAATCTGGCGGGAGGGAGGCGAGGTCAAAAGACCAGCTCATCCCAATACGCTTTTCTGCGTTTAAGGCACTTAAACTTCTGAAACTGTAAGAAAAAACAGTCAGGATTTGACTAACCATCGGATAACACGACCGATGTATGAGAGATGACCGAATGTCATATGCGCTCCCCCCCCTCCTTCCTGGGAGGAAGAGTCGACTGACCTCAATGTCCTATACGCTCTCTACGTACAAGTGCCATGTACTACAGGACAGAGACGAAAAAGCTCCATTTTCGTAACTCTCAACAATGAACCACACAAATACACAAACCATCACCATATTAATAACGGGTAATCGTGACAATACAATCAACAACGGACAACACATGAACAAGACTGACCTTGTTGAAATGGCTGCTGACATCATCTTCCCATCGGTAAAGACTGATGCAGGCCCAAAAAAGTGGGTGTTTCCATAAATTAATTGTGATATATATAAGTAATGAGGAAATCACCTCAAAAAATATAAACCGATTTATTTTTTCAAAACCGACAAGGCGAGAGGATTAGAGGTGTCACGGAGATAATGGTCTGTAAAACTTGACTCACAGTGCCACTGAGCCACCGACATAATATCATCCACAGGGACCCCATTAAATAGGGCCGTGGATGTCACTACGCCGCGGACACTGTGAGCCTTGGCCACGTCAACCTGCTTCCCGGTGGCGGATTTATGGCAAAACTGAATGCATTCCACAATCCACCTGGAAATGGTGTCCTTAGAAGCCCTCCCATGGGGTTCAATATATGACAACCATAACGCTGACTGGTCGGTGCGCCATGCCGCCGTACGTTGTTTGTACCGGCGCAGCGCCCGGACGGGACACCATGCTTTAGAATTAGGATCATATCTAGTTAAAGCAGGCAAAATAATAGGTTGACCTGGATATTTCAACGACTGATTTTTAGCCAAGAAATTAATCCTAGGTAGCAGCTTAAGGCCTTCCCCTGAAACCACAAAACGGTCATCCTCGGCTGATAAGGCATGAATCTCACTCCTACGCCTAGCCGAGGCCGCAGCAATTAAAAACACAGTCTTCAGTGTTAATAGTTTCATAGAAATGGAACTAAGTGGTTCAAAAGGCTTATCACCTAGTACTTGAAGCACTAGCGATAAACTCCAAGACGGAATCACAGGAGGATTCCTTGGTCTTAGATTGCCCATGCCTTTAATTAATACATTCAATGTATTTACTTCATCACTTCCCCTCTTAGCCAAGCAAGGAATAACAGACATTAATGCTGACTTATAACCAGCAATAGAGTTAGGCTTGAGGCTATAGGCATCATAGAGGTGACAGAGGAAATCAGCTACTACTTGAATAGATGAATCCATTGGATCAATACATCTTTTTGAGCACCATTCTGCAAATCTGTTGATTTTATAATTATATGCTCTGGAGGTTGACCCCCTCCTGGCTTTGGCCATAAACATGGCTGCTTGCTCAGAAAAGCCCTCCTTAATTCTAGATTCCTTGACAACATCCATGCAGTCAATCTGAACATTGACGGATTGTTGTGAAGGGCCTTGCCCTGGAAGATAATATCGTCCATCAGAGGCAGAGGAACCGGATTGCAGACCAGAAGGTCCAGCAGATCCGTATACCATGATCGGCTTGGCCAATCCGGGGCGATCAGAAGCACTTGGCATTCCTCTTGTCTGATTTTCTGAAGAATTTTTGGAATCAGGATTGCTGGAGGGAATGCGTATGCATACATTCTCCCCCAGCTGATAGCTAACGCATCTGTTGCGAAAGCGCTTGGATCCGGAATCGGAGAGACGTACGTCGTCATCTTCGCATTCTTCTTCGTTGCGAACAAATCGATGTTGGGTTTCCCCCAATGGTCGAACAGACGATCCGCCACACATTGATTTAGTTGCCATTCCGTGGGTAAAACACTCATCCTTCGGCTCAATGAGTCTGCTAGCAGGTTTAACCTTCCCGGAATATGAACTGCTTTCAAGGTAATCTGGTGATCCAGACACCAACAAAGCAGTTTCCATGTCATCATACAGAGACTGGGCGACTTCGTTCCGCCCTGGCGGTTTATGTAAGTCACAACTGTTGAGTTGTCTGAACGAATAAGAACAATCTTGCCCTGAACTTTCTGTAAGAAATGTTCCAGGCCCAGGACTACTGCTCTTAGCTCCAGTAGATTTATATGTTCCTGTGACTGTTCCAGATTCCAAAGCCCTGATATCGTGGATTCTTCCAGGCAAGCTCCCCAGCCCTCCATCGATGCATCTGTATACACAGTCACCTGAGGGTGGGGAGGGGTTAGCAAAACCCCCGGTAAGAGATTCTCTGTATTCAACCACCATTGCAGGTGGTGAATCAGAGGCGCCAACACTGACACATTCGAGTCCAGCGAACCTGTACTCTGGGTCCATTGTGTCATGAGAAACAACTGGATCGGCCGCCTGCGTAAGGCGGCCTGAGGAATGACTGGTTCCAACGAAACCATCAACCCCAGCATTCTCAAGTAAACCCGTGCCAGGACATGACGACTGTCGCACACTGACTGAATCAATGAGATGAGTATTTGAACTCTCTCCTGAGTAGGATAAACATATCCTGTCTCCAGATCGAAGAACATCCCCAGGTAAACAAACTTCTGGGATGGAGTCAGCTCTGATTTTGGGAAATTGATCATCCAGCCCAAGTCTGTGAGAATTTTCAAAACAATCTCCAGATTGGCGGACAAACTTTCCCGGGTGTGCGCTTTCAACAGCCAGTCGTCTATGTACGTGTGGACAGCTATGCTTCTCCTGCGGAGGTATGCTGTGATCGCAAGAACCACACGGGTGAAAACCCGAGGAGCCGTGGAAATTCCGAAGGGCAACACCCTGAATTCCCACTGTCTGCCCTGGAATGCAAATCTCAGGAAGCGACAGAAACTCCTGTAGATGGGGATGTGGAAATAAGCGTCCTTCAAATCTATCGACGCCGTCCACATCCCCCTCTCCAACCCCGCCAACACCGAGCGCACCGTTTCCATCTTGAAACTGGGCGTCTCGATGAACTTGTTCAATGGCTTGAGGTTGAGAATCGGTCTCCACCCACCGGTGCGTTTTGTTACCAAGAACAGGGTTGAATAGAAGCCCGGACACCTTTGTGCCGGCTGAATAGCTCCTTTTTGTACGAGGGAATTTATCTCCTCCTCGATACACAACCTTTGATCTGGATCTCTCGGAATGGGAGTCCAGACTGGCACCAGAGACAGTCGCGACGGCGGGCCTGTCATCCACTCTGGATGATACCCCACGGAAAGCCATCGCAAGACTAAACGGTCCTGAGTTAACCGTTCCCACTCTTGCATGTGGTCGGCTAGCCGGCCTCCCACCGGTCCACCTAGGGACCGCGGTGGACACAAGGCATGCAAGAGCGGCACTGTCTCCGTCGCCATACACACCGGCGTGGTCCTTACCGCGGTAAGCGCCCTGTCAGGAACGATAACCACGCCCAGATCCTCGCGCGACCCGCCCCGCCCCGCGCGCACCTCGGTGCACGGGCGGCTGCCTGGCTGACGGCGGCTGAGGAGCCTGCGCCCCCCTCACTGCTGGCCGAATCGCACGCGGCCGAGGCCGGCGCTGCGACGGCGGCTGGCCTCTGACTTGGCCAGCACCACCTCGAGCCTGCAGGGGACGATACGCAGGGGCCGCGGCGCGAACGTTAGCACGACGCAGTACCTCAAACTGTTCGCGCAGCGCCCTCTGGTTATTCACCAGGGTGACCGTCTCCTGGAGGTGGCGACATCCCTCACCTCCAAAAAGACCAGGACCCGTCATAGGCGTACGGAGTAGCCTATTATACAGGTCCTGAGACGGGCACAGATTGTCCAGGGCAAATGTGCGTCTTGCCCTGACACTCCTGGTCACCGCCCGCGTCATACAGTCCAGCGCCAGGTTAATACCATCCTGGATGGTTCGCTGGACCGCGAGCGGGCCTGGCTGGTGCGATGCGGATGCCGTTACTACCCCCTGTAACAGCTGGGAGACGTGGGACAGAGCGGCAATCGAAGCCCTCCCACTCTCCTCCGCATCACGCAACGCGGTATTCGCCGAACGCAACGCGTTCGCGCACAAGACCCCCGCGTCAGAACGGGATCCTGGCCGCGTATCCTCACCCAAAGCCGCGCGGTCATCCACGCTGGGCTTGGGTACCACACCGTACCGCTGGTAGTCCAGGGGCACGATGCGACAACGCCTGGCCACCTCGCGAGGGGCCTTCGCGAGACGTCCACTCGTGTTAATGGACGCCTCCGCCGCCTTGAACATGTCAACGACATGCTCCGCCAGCGGCAGAGAAGGCATAGCGTTAGCAGTTGGTTTCCCAGCTAACCACGGCGTGTGAACACGGTGGCTAGCCGACTGCTCCACGGGCAGATCAGGCCTAACGCTCACCAACCACTGGCAAGCGTCATACCAATCCTCCTCCGTGGCTAACTGCGAGCGCTCTACAAGACGGGGTCCTTCGTCTTCCTCCTGAGCGCAAGCAGTACTTGACGGCGGGTACGCTGATACACCTGGCAAGCCAGGGAAAACATGCGGGCCTGACAGCACCGGCATGAGAATATCACTGGTTTGACCAGGAGCAGGCACCGCGGTAGAGCGCGGGGTATATATAGCCCTACCACGGGCCCGGCCAGCACCAGCTACACTCTCGGCAAGCCGAGGTATGCGGTACCGCTGGCCATCAGCAGCGCCCTGGGCCACCACCTGAACCGCGGACCTTACTCCAGGGTGAGTAATACCGTGGAAAAAAGCGCCTGTATTCCCCGCGAGGGGTGCACAAACGTCTTCATCCATGTCCGCGTCGTCAGACGGCGACCCTAGCAGGTAATCCTCATCACCCTGGTCAGAAAGATTAGACCCCGGGTCAGCAAAGAGAGCTAATCCGGGCTGACCAGGAACGGTGCCATAGGAGGTACTGGCCACCGCGGCGTGCGGATACCCCTGGACTGATAAGCAGCCAGCGGGTTCCAGCGACAACCGTCCACGGTCCCCTATCGGCGCGGCAATAAGCCTGCTGCCAGGGCCGTGGAACGCCCCCTCTAATGGGGCCACCTCTGAATCGTCGGACAACGGAAGCGGACTAAGGAAATTCGATCCAGAGGCGGGGATTACCTGCTCCGAAGCCGATGATGAGGACAATAAAGGATCTGGTCCAGGAAGCATGCCACGAAGCAACCCTGGAACCAAATCTTTTATTGTCCTCCTCATCTCTCCCAACATCTCGGTCCGGAAGGTCTCCATATCCACCGCGGACGAGACCTTCCCCTTACCCTTCTCACTTACAACCTCTCGTTTCCGCTTCTTCTTCTTCTCCTCCACTACCACCTTGTCCGTCGCCTGTAAGCAGCACAAGAATTCGGACATTAACTCGCCCCCCCAGTGCTTACATATGTCACAATTAATCAATGGACCACAAGGGCTACATCGATAACACAGATGCGGCCAGAACTTCACATGCATAAAACGTCCACAGGACGCGCAACCCGGTCCCTGAAACAGGGCAAAGGACAAGGAGTATGAGCAACTAGTTAAGCTTAGAAACTCAATCCAACTCAAGGAGAAGGAAAACGATCATAAAGATCAATATACATCAAAAACCAGCCTAGCGCTTGAATTGCTAATAAATACATAGCCAGCTGATTATGACGTCATTAATCCCGTGACAGGAAAAATTCGATCCCAACAAAACATCCAAGTGCAAAGACGAATTGTATGCTGAATGGATAAGTTGACTACACAACCATCAGATACATATAGATAACTCTTTACTGGCAAAAATGTTAATTATCTCCCTTTGATTGTTTACAATAATTAACATCACCACATTATCAATAACTAGATACCTGACACTTTGTATAGACAAACCATCCAACGTGACGAACCGGAAACTCCACCATCTGCACGCCTCTTAACTCTCTCCACCTCATGGGGAAGGAATTGGAACAAGAGGGCAAAGTGAGAAGACCTTTATACCAGGCCTCCAACTCACTGGGCATAATTTTTCATTTGGTTAGATAACCTAACAGTGTTAGTAGGAAATGGAACCATGGTGGAGAGAATACTAATTCTCTGGTACTGTGACGTCACAACCTAGCGTCATACAGACCTGTGGACAGAAACAGAAAGAGAAATTAGTCCTAGGTAGCACCGAGTTGACCTAAACCAACTAACTAAGGCGCTTATCACGGTAAACGCGAGTCCCGGAAACACAATACACCGGGAAGAAAACTCGCTAATTTTACTAGAAGTCACCTGATTTAAAGGTCCTCCGTCCTCCTGTGGCGACGTATTCCTATCCGCCATCCAAAAAAGTGACTAACACTCCAAACAAACACCACTTAAACAGTTTAAGAGAGCGAAAAAGCTATTGAACAAAAAAACATGTGTGATCTCTTTGCCAATAATCTAGCAAAGAGGAAGTGCTAGTCTGCGCATGCGCGGTGGTGGGGCTGCCATCCGCCAGACTACGCTCTGACTCCCTGCCCAGTAGGGGCACCTAACTGTTTTAAATCTGAGTGTTTATTGAGTGAAAGCCAATATTTAGCAATATCAAAAGTATTAGGGAGGTAAGTATACTCTTGAAGTGAAATACACTATATTTTGATTGGTCCCCAGCGGCCATGTTTTTTGATGGATCAACTTGCCGTGAACAAATTTTAATGGCCCTTAGTCCCTAATCATATCTGGCAAATTTCGGCCTGATCCCATCAGCGGTTCTGGAGAAGTCGTTTTCGCTAAAACTGAGTCAACCAAGATGGCCGTCAAACCATTGGACGAATCAAGTTCCCTTGAACAAAGTTGGTTCAGCTCTTGCCCTAGATCAGATTTCATGGGATTTGCTTCATCCATGGAGATTTTTAAAGACGTTTCTAAAAATCGGCCAAAATTCAAGATGACCAGGGGCTAAATTGGACGATCGGCTTCATTTGAACAAACTTGAATCTCTACACGCTAAAAATGCTTCCAGCCAAATATAATTGAAATCAGCTCAGTAGTTCTCGAGAAGACATTTCAAATTTCCCATTGCTTTACTATGGGAGCTTTTGGCGGGAAAATGATCCAAGATGGCCGCCAAACCGTTTATCCGACAGTTTCGAAAATTGCAAATTTGAGATCAGAATACCCAAAAAACATATATGAAACCAATTTCAGTCTCAAAATCCATCAAGTAAAAAAAACCAATATTGCCGCCAGACATGCTATATTTTGATTGGCCCACTGCGGACATGTTTTTTGACGGATCAACTTCCCTTGAATAAACTTTAATGGCCCTTAGTCCATAATAGTATCAGCCAAATTTCGGCCCGATCCCTTTAGCGGTTCTGTAGGTCGTTTTCACTAAAACTAGGTCAACCAAAATGGCCGCCGAACCATTTGACCAATTAAGTTCCTTTGAACAAACTTGGTTCAGCTCTTGCCCTAGATCAGATTTCATGGGGTTTGCTTCATCCACGGAGATTTTTAAAGACGTTTCTAAAAAACAACCAAAATTCAAGATGGCCGCCGGCCAAATTGGCCACTCGGGTTCGTTTTAACAAACTTTGATCCCTATGCCCTAAGGATGCTTCCTGCCAAATATAATTGAAATCAGACCAGCGGTTCTTGAGAAGTCGTTTAAAGGAAAAGTTGACGATTGGATGGTTGCCACGACATAAGCTCACTTGGCCTTTCAGGCCGGGTGAGCTAATAAATAGCCTCATAAAAATCTTCTATCTCGAGATATACCAACATAGAAAGCAAGTTTAGGAAGATCTCAATTGGCATGCTTGGAACGAGCTTTAGTGAGTTCCAAATGAGATCGTACTAAATGAAAGTAATAAATATGATATAAAATGGCAACGAGTGTGAAATTCTATTTATCGCTTAAGATATCATTTTGGATCTTCATGTCAATTCACCTTTCTAGAGTACCCACCCATCATATGACGTCATAATCATCTACGTGATGTGTAGAATGACATCATAATGGATGATGTCATGAATGATGTCGATAAGTACGTCACGAACGCATATTTGAAGACGGTCTATGCGTTGTTGTACAAATTGTTTGCTTTTACTATTTAATAAATATTCTGTTGAATATTTTGAAACTAATTTGACTGGGTGCTGTTGCTTCCTATTACTAGGTGACAATGGAGTAGTAATATGCGTTCGTGACGTACTTATCGACGTCATTCATGACATCATCCATTATGATGTCATTCTACACATCACGTAGATGATTATGACGTCATATAATTAGTTACAAAATATTCAACAGCTTCCCTGTATAGTTTTCAGGAAATTGATAGCTAGGGATTTTGGGGATCGATCAATCCCAACACGGCGAGGTGTGGGTGGAGCTTAGCTAGTGATGGGTGGGGCATAGCTAAAAATGGAAAGGTCCATTCTGCCCATTTTCTTGCCGCTGTATATTATCTCTGCATTCATGCTCAAGTACAGTTTCATTACTATAAGTTCTAACAAATACGCACCAAAATATAGAGACAAATGCAATATCCTATTATCTCGCGTCTAAATTATTTTTAATTGATCTTAAAATTTTCCAGGATTTCTATTAAAATTTATCAATAACATTTTAAAGGTAGTAAAATAATGCCACAAGCGGCAATGTTAGGTCATTATTACTAGGTGACAATCGAGTAGTACTAATATATTGCTCTTTATAACACTTGTAGGAGATAAAATGATATGTAATAGTTTGATGAATGTTATGCAATGTAATGCAAGATTGGTTACATGATAAAAGAAAATACATGCTTGTCATAACTCTAGAAACATGGGTCTGACACACATTCTGAATCCCACGGTGCCTCCACCAATGCTTACCTGAACAAACGGTGATCCGGTTCTTTCCATGGGGATGATGCCCACAGTTTGGTTAATAGCCAGGTCGAGAATGAGGACTTCACGGGAGTACAACAGGATAAGATGATGTCTACAGGCTGGGTGATACGTCAGTTGTAAACAATCGCTCGCTACAACCAGCTCATCCTCAGGCTTATTGTTGCTGGGTAACATACAGTACACCTCATAAATAAGGTATGTTAGTACAATTTTGAGCAAGATGTAAGAAATGTTCTGTTGAATATTTTGGACTTAATGTGATTGGCTAAGGCAGTAATGGCTTCCAAACAAATTAAGTTCAAAATATGCAACAGTACATTTTATTTTGTTTTGGAAACATGTAATGTTATTTCTGAGCTGTACAACAAACAAAATAATATTGTCAACCATGATAGCTGCTGTTCATCTCAGAAACAATGTTGCTGCAAGCTGTTGCTGTTTAAGAATGCAAAAGCTGTGGGAAACAGTGTTTTGGAAAATGTACATCAGCCTCTCCTACTGGCAATAGAAGGAAGGGACATTTACAATTTATCCATCCATCATATGATGTCATAATCAATTACGTGACGTGTAGAATGACGTCAATCAATTACAGCATGAATCACTCAATTTAGTCCATCCTAAACGCTTAATAGTGTGACCCGTACGAATTGTATGTTTTTACTATTTAATAAACATTCTGTTGAGTATATTGAAACTAATTTGACTGGCCGCTGTTGCTGCCATAGGTTTCAAAATATCCAACAGCTTATCTGTATAGTTTTCTGGAAATTGATAGTCAGGGAATTCAGGGATCGATCTCAACACGAGCGAGGTATGGGTGGAGATTAGCTAGAAATGTCAACACGAGCGAGGTATGAGTGGAGATTAGCTAGAAATGTCAACACGAGCGAGGTATGAGTGGAGATTAGCTAGAAATGTCAACACGAGCGAGGTATGGGTGGAGATTAGCTAGAAATGTCAACACGAGCGAGGTATGGGTGGAGATTAGCTAGAAATGTCAACACGAGCGAGGTATGAGTGGAGATTAGCTAGAAATGGGTGTGGCATAGCTAAAACTAGAAAGGTCCATTGATCTGTCACTCAAGCATCTGACGTCATAATGTTAACATGTTAGCTGATGTTACAATCAAAATAACGCAGCTTTGTGATGAAATGATGTGTCACTAAAGTGTACATATTGTATATTTTTGGTGAATTTACAATTTTATAAACATTCTGTTGAAAATTTTGAAACTAATTTGATTTGGAGCTGTTGCTGTCAAAATAATCAACACCTAACCTATATGATTACAGTGAAAATTATCCATATAACGATCGTGTTATTGAGACAATTCGGGAGTAATACGATAATCCACTGGTCCATACAGAGCACATATCTCTGTGATCCACTGGTCCATACACAGCACATATCTCTGTGATCCACTGGTCCATACAGAGCACATATCTCTGTGATCCACTGGTCCATACAGAGCACATATCTCTGTGATCCATTGGTCCATACAGCGCACATATCTCTGTGATCCACTGGTCCATACAGAGCACATATCTCTGTGATCCACTGGTCCATACAGAGCACATATCTCTGTGATCCACTGGTCCATACAGAGCACATATCTCTGTGATCCACTGGTCCATACACAGCACATATCTCTGTGATCCACTGGTCCATACAGAGCACATATCTCTGTGATCCACTGGTCCATACAGAGCACATATCTCTGTGATCCACTGGTCCATACACAGCACATATCTTTGTGATCCACACAGAGCACATATCTCTGTGATCCAGCATACACATTACACATATAAATTTGAGTAATGACCTTACATTAGCAAGCAGTTTTGTCCACCCAATAACTGCTACATACATTATTATGTTCCCTGGAGAAAACAAAACACGATTTCTTACTTTGGTCTGGTCTCACCAACGAGTATGCGGCTCATTCGCTTTGCCAGATTCAAAGACGCAGCTTTTTTGTCTGATAGTTGGCTAGAACTATGAGACTGTGGTATTGCACCCCCTATAAATAGTAACAAAAGACATACCATGCACACATTAGTTTCAAAATATTCAATGCATTGCTTAAATTGAGATATGTCATGTAATAAAGCATTATATAACTACTGGTTACACTTTATATTTATCTTAAGATGTTCATAACAATTAAGTTTTCTCGTAATTATATTAGAAATTTATAAAAAATTAAATTTTACTCATTAGACAGGTTAGCCAAATATTTAGCGAAACCTGCTTGCTATTAGCCAGATTTCAATTTGACTAGCATTTGGCAAATGGATAGTCAGGTCCCTGTTTGTTTCATTGAAATGTAACATTATTTCATGACTCGTAATACATCTTACAACGATCATCGGTGCTAGAAAAAAGGCAGGTCACCAGTCGGATAACAATAGATCATGTAGGTGGTGTGTGTCAGAATACATTGATTATAACATACATCAGTAGTACCTTCATCATAAATTGTAATTATCACTGTATCTGTAGTTACTGTTGTCTTGAGAAACAATTACTAGAAAACCGATATTTCAAAGAAAGTAAAATCTCAAATACCATAAATTTACTGAAAGATTTTAACTTTTTGAGCAGGTTCTTAATCCTTTAATGGTCACAATGGACCTTTCCATTTTTAGCTATGCCCCGCCCATCACTAGCTACGCTCCACCCACACCTCGCCGTGTTTTGATTGATCGATCCCCGAATGCCCTAGCTATCAATTTCCTATAAACTATACAGGGAAGCTGTTGAATATTTTGTAACTAATTAGACTGGGTGCTGTTGCTGCCATAGGCAGCAACAGCGCCCAGTCAAATTAGTTTCAAAATATTCAACAGAATATTTATTAAATAGTAAAAGCAAACAATTTGTACAACAGCCCATAGACCGTCATCAAATATGCGTTCGTGACGTACTTATCGACGTCATTCATTATGATGTCATTGTACACATCACGCAGTTCATTATGACGTCATATGATGGGTGGGTACTCTGGAAAGGTGAATTGGTCAAGGAAGTCTAAATTTGTGCACATGAAATGGTCATTTGTGGGCCAAGAGAAGACCATTTTTTTAAAACTTAACACTGAAATGACATGCTCAGTCATCGAGCCAGCCTTTCCAGTGATAAATATTCAAAAACAATTTTCTCCTGGCATGCATAGACGGACATTCCTCAAGACAACTTCATTGGCCGGTTTTGACCGTTAAAAGGTTAGAACAGAAATAGCTTTCAGCATCATTGTTTTTAAGATACTGTCCATGAATGTGTGTATGTGAATGTATGTATGTGAATGTGTGCATGTGAATGTGTGTATGCTTGTGTGTATGTGAATGTGTGTATGTGAATGTGTGTATGCCTGTGTGTATGTGAATGTATGTATGTGAATGTGTGCATGTGAATGTGTGTATGCTTGTGTGTATGTGAATGTGTGTATGTGAATGTGTGTATGTGCTTGTGTGTATGTGATTGGTGTATGTGAATGTGTGTATGCTTGTGTGTATGTGCTTGTGTGTATGTGAATGTGTGTATGCTTGTGTGTATGCTTGTGTGTATGTGAATGTGTGTATGTGAATGTGTGTATGTGAATGTGTGTATGTGAATGTGTGTATGCTTGTGTGTATGTGAATGTGTGTATGTGCTTGTGTGTATGTGAATGTGTGTATGCTTGTGTGTATGTGAATGTGTGTATGCTTGTGTGTATGTGAATGTGTGTATGTGAATGTGTGTATGTGCTTGTGTGTATGTGAATGTGTGTATGTGAATGTGTGTATGTGAATGTGTGTATGTGAATGTGTGTATGCTTGTGTGTATGTGAATGTGTGTATGTGAATGTGTGTATGTGAATGTGTGTATGTGAATGTGTGTATGCTTGTGTGTATGTGAATGTGTGTATGTGAATGTGTGTATGTGAATGTGTGTATGCTTGTGTGTATGTGAATGTGTGTATGTGAATGTGTGTATGCTTGTGTGTATGTGCTTGTGTGTATGTGAATGTGTGTATGTGAATGTGTGTATGTGCTTGTGTGTATGTGAATGTGTGTATGTGAATGTGTGTATGTGCTTGTGTGTATGTGAATGTGTGTATGCTTGTGTATGTTAATGTGTGTATGTGAATGTGTGTATGCTTGTGTGTATGTGAATGTGTGTATGCTTGTGTGTATGTGAATGTGTGTATGTGAATGTGTGTATGTGAATGTGTGTATGCTTGTGTGTATGTGAATGTGTGTATGTGAATGTGTGTATGCTTGTGTGTATGTGAATGTGTGTATGTGAATGTGTGTATGCTCGTGTGTATGTGAATGTGTGTATGTGAATGTGTGTATGTGAATGTGTGTATGTGCTTGTGTGTATGTGAATGTGTGTATGTGAATGTGTGTATGCTTGTGTGTATGTGAATGTGTGTATGTGAATGTGTGTATGCTTGTGTGTATGTGCTTGTGTGTATGTGAATGTGTGTATGTGAATGTGTGTATGTGCGTGTGTGTATGTGAATGTGTGTATGTGAATGTGTGCATGTGAATGTGTGTATGTGAATGTGTGCATGTGAATGTGTGTATGCTTGTGTATATGTGAATGTGTGTATGCTTGTGTGTATGTGAATGTGTGTATGCGAATGTGTGTATGTGAATGTGTGTATGCGAATGTGTGTATGCTTGTGTGTATGTGAATGTGTGTATGCTTGTGTGTATGTGAATGCGTGCGTGCGTGCGTGCGTGCGTGCGTGCGTGCGTGCGTGCGTGCGTGCGTGCGTGCGTGTGTGTTAATATCTCACCTTGACTAGATGGGCTTGAAATGTAGAACTTATTGCCATTACTTGATGGTAACTTGGTCACAGCAAAGTCATCGACAAACACAATACAGTCTTGTCCAAGAACTGTCATATTCAAAGACAAATATTCAAATATTACTACAATTCCAATTCGGTTATTCTCACTTACTACACTGTAAAACTGCTCATGGGGAGGAGATGGGGGCATATACATATATGCTCTATATTACTTGCGACTCACAAGTAGTATAACTCTGTTTGTTGTACAAATTAAAAAAAAATTTTAACATAAATCTTTTTACATTTTGTATAAGGGTGTGTATGTCACAACAGCGCATGAGACTTGGTTTGTTTATGTTATTTGTGTTTGGTGGGTGAGTCTTCATTAGAAGATTGTGGATGATTAACTCATAACAGAAATCCAGTTAGCCAGTAGAAGAGAATTGATAACGTCATCACAAAAACCGGTAACATTTGATATAACAAGAGCGCCACCTAGCGGGGATTATTACGCCCGTCTTTAATGAATTTTAATCTTTTCCGGGTGTATAACTCTGGCAAATATGGACAGATCTCAAAGATCATGACATTCCGTCTCTATGTAAATGTTCACTGGAAAAGAAATTTCAAATGCCGCTTCAAAACTCTGAGATCTGGCCTGGAAAATATTTTTGGACAAATTTTACTCTTTTCAGGGGGAATAACTCTCACAAATACGGATGGAGCTCACTGAAACAACATCATGACACATCGTCTCTATCTAGTATAAATCATTGGTTTTGAGATATGGTGTGGACAAAATTCTTTACACGTTTTAAGCATTTCAGGGGGGGGGGGGGTAGTAACTCTCATAAATATAGACAGATCTCGCCGACACAAAATTATGACACGTCGTCTCTACCAAATATAGCCACTGAAAAAAATTAAAAACATAAATTAAAAACTTGAGATATGGCCCAGACACAAAGCTTTTGACGCATTTGACGCATTTCATGGGGGATAACTGGCAAATATCGACAGATCTCGATGAAACCCTGTTAATAACACATGTATTGATGGACAGTAATTCAAGCAAATCACTTGGATGCTCAACATATGGAGACTACAGAGTTGCAGGGATAAGCCTCCCTTTACTCAGTAATCACTGAAGTAGACAATATCCTGCAGACAGTGAGAGCTATATCTTTTCCTACTGACCTCCCTTCACGAGAAGGAAAGAGCAATAAGTGTACAGTCGAGGACATGTCCTAACTACAGAAATTCAGTTAGCCGATAGAAAACTGGCGGACACTTTGGAAGTCATGCCGCTCAAAGATAAACTGCTATCTAAGAGTAACAATATATTACAACAACGTAGTTTCCCAGATTAAAACTGAACTAAATCTAGAGGAAATTTCATAATGAGAACAGAGGTCAAATGCAGTTTATTAACCCATTCATCGACAAATCCATGAAAAAGTAAATTCTATACGATATAAAACTTATTCTGTTGAATATTTCCGAAATTAGTTTGACTGGAAGACGCTGCTGCTTAAGGCAGCAATGGCTTCCAGTCAAGTTAATTTCAAAATATTCAACAATTTTCCTGTCTGGTTGCACATTTCACCTGTAGCTACTGAGATTCTATAAACTTTGTTATGTAATGTTAGCCTATGCACATAGGTATATGCAGGGCCGCAATTCTAGCCTATCAGCTCCAGGGGGTTAACGCATTGACTGATAAATTCACTGTATCCCAATTACATGGTTAACATACAGGAAAGCTGTTGAATATTTTGAGATCAAGATCACTGCATAGCATCACTGCCTTAGGCAGTAATGGCTTCCTGTCACATTAATTTCAAATTATGCAATAAATAATAATGAACAAACACACGACTAAAATAGCTACTGGTCTTTAACCATTACCACTCTTGATGTCAATATTCTATCTTTTACTGTGTCAATAGCAAAGAAACTGGTGTACATTTTTCAACAATTTTGGTGGACGATATTGTTGTCTTCGAGGGCACCATCTTCCACCAAATTTGTTGAAAACTATACACCAGTCCATCTTTTTAAATTGAAAATTTAAAAATCTGACATCAGTGTGATAAGGGTTAACGGCTGTACCACCAGTGAGAGGATGAATGATCCTGCTAGCCAGAGAAACAAACACTACTTACAAGCTAATTGTTTTGGATCGAATGGATCAAAAGTAAATGAGATAAGAGTCTCTGTGTACGATTTCTTCCATAGCTTTGTTCCTGTGTCAGCATTCCAGAGAATGAGAGAATATGGTGGGTGCAGAGCAACAAGCAAATCACGGCAACCATCGTGACCTTTAACCCATGATAGATCTGAAAATAACATCACATACAGGTGTGAACCAGATGATATAGACATTAAATTAATAATAAAGAAATATTAGTTACCTCTCCAGGATGTAGAAATTGTTTGAGTGTAGCTTTCGTGACCATCTCAGTCATTTTTTCAGCACTAACAAATGGTCGCTGGCAACATCAGTCTGGTCAGTTCTTGTGGAGTCACGTGACATCATGGACTGGTAGACTGCTGGTATATGGTAGCCCTCATCTCGGTCCATGGTTGGTTGATGGTTGGAGATTTCTATGGCCTCTGACTTTTCATTTACATAAGTTAGTCTCAATGTTGAGGACCGAGGCGCTGCTGGCGGGGATGACAAGGCCAGTGGATTCTGTGCGTTCTGCCACAGCTGAGTTGGAGTTGGTTTTCAGATGTTCTTTAACTCTGGTGCTGAGAGGTCTTTTTGTTTCCGCTATATATGTCCCCTCACATTGGTCACATTCGATCGTGTAGATGACTCCAGAGCGTTCATCTGTGGTCAGTTTATCTTTGGATCTTACTAATTGTGATCTTAAGGTGTTGAAGGGCTTGTGGTAATTTTGTTGTGGTGTTGTCTGAAGAGTCTGCTAAGGTGTTCTGATAGGCCTTGGATGTACGGAAGTCCGACTAGTCGACGTTTTTCGACATCTGATTGTTTATTATGAGGTGGGGGAGGTGGTTTTCTCATCCACGAAGTGCAACCGTTGGCTAGGAGAGATTGTTGGATGTGATGATGTTCTTCCTTTTTGTCTGATGTTTCTGTAATGATACGTCTGTGCGGTGAAATAGAGTTCTGACCTTTTGTGTTCCAAATGGTGATTAGAGTGAAAAATTTTCTCATAGAAAATATCCAATTACAGACCAAACGAAGACTAGTTTTTATAATTTATGACCTTTGAATGGCTCGGTTATCGAGTCAGTCATTATAGTGATAAATTCACAAAACTACCATACTCTTGGGCTGAAAATGAACATTTCTAAAGATCAATGCACAACCCATTTTTGGCCATTATTAAAGGCCTACATGTTTTTACAGCACAACTGTTTTCAAAATAATACCAGCTATCAATCAAAAATGGAAATGAATGATCTAATACACACTAAAAATTATGTAATATTACAAGCTCTAAAGATAATGGGAGACTGCAGGTTTAGCTATTCCCCGCACATCTTTAGGTAAGAGCTCCACTCACATTTCACTGTGTTGGGATCGATTGATCCCTGAACTCCCTGACTATCAATTGCCAGAAAACTATACAGGTAAACTGTTGAATATTTTGAAACTAATTTGACTGGCATAGGCAGCAACAGCACCCAGCTAAATTAGTTTCAAAATATTCAACAACATGTTTCTTAAATAGTAACGACATACAATTCGTACAACAATGCTTAGTCCATCGTCATTAATACCGTTCATGATGAATCTAGTCATTCATGCCATAATTTAGTATGGTGTCATCCTCCACCTCACGTACACTGTAGTTGATTATGATGTCATATGATTGATGGATAAAATGGAAAGATCCATTGCCTGGTTCATAATTATCAACGGCTAGCAGAAATAACTTATCACGAACCCTGCTGGTAAGTGACTCATCAGGTCAATATTAATCCATGCTATTTATATTGGCTTAACATCAATGATCGTGAATGAATGCACTAGCACCCAAAGAGTTACTAACCTTGAACTGGCCGATTTCCATCTGAGAACTCTGCTCTTTTATCCGCCTGAGCAACATCCCAGCTGATAATCACACCATTGAGGTCAGAAGATGCCAGTCGTAATGTATATGGACTGCCCTGATCATGGTGGTAGTTCTCATGCGACCATTTCAGCTAGATAAAAGCATTAACCCGTTAACCTTTGAATTTGTTTTTTCATTTAAAATGTCCATGTGCAGACCAAGAGAAGACTATTTTTGAAAATTTACCACTGGAATGACTGGCTCGGTTATCGAGCCAGTCATTCCAGTTGTAAATTTTCAACAAGAATTCCGCGGAATTAAATGTCTCGTCTGTCTCCTGTTTGTCACAGTTACCATGACCGTTGAACTTCTGCCCTCAATGTTATCATGCTGCTTCCTAAGACTATATGTAACCCGGCATCCAAGTTTAGTTGCAATAGGCTTAACCAATCCTGAAATATAAGCTGAAAGGTTTTGCTAAACGTAAAAACTCAATGTTGAAAAAGCAGAGTCCTGTATCAAGGTCAGTGACCTTCACCTTTGACCTTGTGACCCCACGATCATCATGCTGCTACCTAACATTATAGGTAACCATGTATCCAAGTTCAGTTGCAATCGGCAAAACCAATCCTGAAATATAAGCTGCAAAGTTTTGCTTTTGAACGCAAAAACTTAATGTTGACGCCACCACCGTCGGAAAAGTGATATCTATGTTTAACTTTTTCTGCTTCGTGGGCAAGACAAAAATAGTCTGTTGCATATTTTGAAATTAATTTGACACGAAAGTTAAATAATTTTCAAAATATTGAAGACTTCCTGTATTCATGAATGTTTTGGATTGGAAAAAAGAGGTTTATAGTTGAGTGTTTCATATGATACATAAAGGCCTACCTCACAAAAAGGCCCACCTCTCATAAATAACTTTTGTTTAACGCAAAAACCTAACGTAAAATATTAACAAAGATTATACTGTGACATTTGACCCCATAACCTTGATGTCATGACCGCTTTAACGGTGGGTTGCTTCCATTCAATGTATATCACCATGTACCCAAGTTTGGTTCCAATTGGATCAGGCATTGCTGAGACATAAGGCAATAACTTTTGTTTAATGCCAAAAACGTAACGTAAAATATTAACAAAGATTATACTGTGAACTTTGACACCATAAACTTGACCTCGTGATGCCTGCATCAGCGTGCTGCTTCCTTTCGATGTATAGCCACATGTACCCAAGATTAGTTCCAATTGGATCAGGCATTGATGAGATATAAGGCAATAACTTTTGTTTAACGCAAAAACGTAACGTAAAATATTAACAAAGATTATAATGTGACCTTTGACCCCATAACCTTGACGTCATGACCGCTTTATCGGTGGGCTGCTTTCATTCAATGTATATCACCATGTACCCAAGTTTGGTTGCAATTGGATCAAGCATTGCTGAGATATAAGGCAATAATTTTTGTTTAATGCAAAAACTTAACGTAAAATATTAACAAAGATTATACCGTGACCTTTGACCCCCATAACGTCGACCGCATGATGTCTGCATCAGCATGCCGCTTCCTTTTGATGTATATCACCATGTACCCAAGTTTGGCTCCAATTAGATCAGGCATTGCTGAGATATAAGGCAATAACTTTTGTTTAACGCAAAAACTTAAAGTAAAATATTAGATTATACTGTAACCTTTGACCCCTGTAACCTTGACCTCATGGCCTTTTTATCGGCGGGCTGCTTCCGTTTGATGTATATTACCATGCAGCCAAGTTTGGTTCCAATTTGATCAGGCATTGCTGAGATATAAACTTAACTTAAAAGTTTACGCCGCTGCCGTCGCCGCCGGAAAAGTGATACCTATGTCTCGATCCTGCTTCGCATGCAAGACAAAAACTGTCTTTTCTTGGTCTACAAATCAACATTTCCAAAGACCACTTCATCTTCGTTTTTGGCTGGTTAATGTGTTAAAGGGTTAACCCTTGCCACTCTGATGTCAATATTCTATCTTTTACTGTGTCAATAGCAAAGAAACTGGTGTACATTTTTCAACAATTTTGCTGGAAGATGTTGCTGTTTACGACAACACCATCTTCCACCAAATCTGTTGAAAAATTAACACCAGTTCATCTTTTAATTTAATTTGAAGACTTAAAATTTTGACACCAGAGTGGTAAGGGCGTAACCCAATGGTGTAAGAAAGGATGAAATAGTTCACTTGTATAGTTTATACACTTGCACAGGATACATAGATGTTATGTCACAGATAGTCACTTATTTGCATGAGTATTTCCCTCGATATTCTATGAAAGCTTGAAGCATGAATGCCAATTCGAAACTGATAGAGAATACCGGATAAAATATAAGTACAAATATGTAACTAAGCATGTCCTAACATAAAATTTATTTCACTACGCTCTATTTTTAGAAGTTTAACAGTAATCTCAACTGTAATCAAGTAACTGTACTGTGTGCCTCGGTGGTCTTTAAAGAGACATTTCATGGTAGATATAAAATTTTGGAAAATTCTACTTTATTTTGGTAATGTAATTGTCTCGATGTATTGTTAATGTGTACTGTTTTCTATACACATATCCTGGACCAGTCACCCATATTTGTTATTAGTCCTATTTTTATGTAAACATTTGTGCGTACTGCAGTTTCGTGGCACGCGGAATTATTTTAAATGTGAAACATTCCTATTGGTAAGAACGTAAAACAATCTTAAATATTCTACCATCCCCCACTTGCTTGCAAAACCTCAACAGACTTTCAGCGCAGAGGATCCAAACCGCAAGATATTAAAGCGCCACTTCAAAGAAATTGGCTTCTGACATAACAAAATAGCATGCATACTCTGAGTCAACAACTCACGATCATAATCATAAATGAATATGCTGGTGTTCTCTGTGAAACGGTCGCGAAATCTGCCGTCAAATTTCTTTTTACATTTTTAATATTTTTGGAATTCTAATTCCCATCTTCTCGGGTATTAAATGTCCATATTTATAACAACTGAAGATGAAATGCTGGTGTTGACCCACGAGAAGCAGTTTATACACTTAATTCTGTATATAAATTTTACACATCTATCAGCCAATGTACCTTTAAGTGTGCATTAACCAGACATTAATTAAATTTGAAGCAAACCTGACATATCTAATTGTAACGACATATGTAACTCTAGTGCCTATTTAAGCAACAGTTATAATACAAGTATTCATGGCGTTATGGTATTCAGCATTAATGCAATGCTAAATAATGTAATGCCATGAATACTTATATAACTATTATAATGGCTGTAAAATGTGTGATTTTTGTGATGTGTGCACAAGTGATGCACTGTGTGACCCTCGATGCACATAACGGTGCTAGCCAGTTACAATTATGGTCAAAGTCAGCCACCACTGAATTCCACTGTGTGTCAGAAACCAACACTCATGAAAGCCTCAGTTGCAAAGTAGGATTATTGTCCTGTGGCGTTGCTGTAGTGGAAGCATTTGTGGGCTATGATGCTAGGCACTTCCAGCAGTTGTAGGGTCGATGCCCCGTCAATATTTAAGCAATAGTGCTATAAATCAGCCTTGAGGTCAAATAGGTCACATGACAGTGAATCAGCATCAATTGGCTCCAAAACATAGGTGGTCGTCGGAACAAAGTTGACTCTATCACCTATCTCACCTTTGTCACTGGTACTTTGTGTCCTTCTAACACCTGCAGCACCTACAAGCAAACAAAAATATTAAATGAACAACTTTTGGAAGTGGTCGTGGACAAATGTACAAATTTGCAGATATGTCATTCCAATGGTAACCGTCATCTAAATGTAAAAAATGTGTCTTCTCTTCGCCTTGAATGACCTTCATTAAACAAAAATTATAGTTTTCTTCACTAATCCACTGTTTATTTAGAATTGCCAGACATCTTGTTGCAACATAGAAATAAATAACATTACTGACACAGTAAACAAGTACAAAAAGCTTAGACTGGATTTTAAGCTAACTATCTGCTTGCAGAATATTTGAAAAGTGAATCTGTTTCCTAGTTGAACTCCTCTGTGCATGCGCGTACATGTGCAGGTGTCACTGAGGTGTGTATAGACTGCTGCCAGTCTCTGATAGGACATATGCTGGGAGTGTATTCTACCAGTAGACTGGTTGAGGGTGTGATGAAGTGGTATAGGCATATGGAGGTATGTAAGCAAATATAAAAATTTTATTCTGGCGGCTAAATGCAGAGTATTTGATTTAGCGAGTAGTGATTGAACCATAAAGGATGTTTGTGGTGTAATAACAACTACTGTTTTATTTAAAATTTCCAGACATCTTGTTGCAACATAGAAGTATATAACGTGTGAAATTTAAACTACATGTAGCAGTATTTGGTAGTTGCTTTGCCATTTGACCAACTATCAGTATTTGGTGGTTGCTTTGCCATTTGACCAATTATCAGTATTTGGTAGTTGCTTTGACAGGGGTGACCAACTATCAGTATTTGGTAGTTGCTTTGACAGGGGTGACCAACTATCAGTATTTGGTAGTTGCTTTGACAGGGGTGACCAATTATCAGTATTTGGTAGTTGCTTTGACAGGGGTGACCAACTATCAGTATTTGGTAGCTGCTTTGACAGGGGTGACCAACTATCAGTATTTGGTAGCTTCTTTGACAGGGGTGACCAACTATCAGTATTTGCTAGTTGCCTTGCCAGGGGTGACCAACTATCAAGAACTTGGTACTACCAAATACTGATAGTTGATCATCCCTGGCAAGGCAACCACCAAATTGGCATCACTGATCAGTATTTGGTAGAACTTTACCGTGCCAGGGGTGATCAACTATTGGAATCATTGGTTTCCTTATTTAGTGACATTTAGAAGCTATATAAAAACTAGAAAGGCAGTCGAGCTCATTGTGTTTTCGACACAACTCTGGTTGAAGTACTATACTCTAATCTTGCACGTAGCAACAATGTAGTGTGCTTAGTTTGTTGCGTGCACTTCATTACTCAGGTACCAGCTATACATGTACACTGTATCACTCCGTCATATGCAAGCATTTGAATGGAATGACTATATCGCAATAACTTTAACCCTGGCAAGCTACTTTAACCCTTTAGTGGTCAAGCCAGCCAAAACCGACCTCTGCAGTGTGCCTGAGGGATGTCTATTTGCATGCCAAGAGAATACTATTTTGAAAATTTACCACTGGAATGCCTGGCCCGATAACCGAGCCAGTCATTCCAGTGATAAATTTTCAAAAATTGTATTCTGTTGGCCTGCAAATGGACATTCAGTAGGTAAATACGACCAGACGAGCCGGATGATCTGGTCTTATGTTTTACTAATTACATGTACTTGCATTACTATTGCTCTTTCCTTCTCGGAATGGAAGCGTAGTAGGATGAATTTCTTTTTACAGCGATGTTTGCTGGGTATTGTGGTTACAGAGTGACTGAAGGCTTCTTCAGGAATTTCCATACTCTCTCTAATGATGAGATCCATAGTAATTCGCTTGAATGCTATATCTCAGAATGCGGCAAGAAGAGGGTTAGTCCTTCTTCTTCTTTTCGTTCGCTGATCATACCGCCAGTCCTGTAAGTGACTATCGACATGATCATAAGCGGGTTAGTCCAATACCCAGAGCCACTGAGTAGGTCATTAAGCACAATGACAACCTCATTGGCTGATAGCTATCACATGACCTTGTTGGTAGCAACCAAGCCTTCATTCCTTTGACGAATCATTATATAATCCAGCTTTATGCAGATCCATGAAGAGGCAGATGATCCTATTACTACTCGACTCTGAATATCTGACTAAAGCTGAAATTAAAAATTAACCTAAATACTCTACATTATATGACGGGAAATTTCTTTCAGAAATACCCAAATATGTAAAAAAAACCTGACACATCCGGGTATACCCAAAGGCTGATGAATATAATGAATATCTTATGTTGAATATAACTATTCTAACAAGATATGACTATTAAAATGAAGCCTCAAGCCCCCCCCCCCCCACCCCCCAAAAGAAATTTGACAGACAGGAGACTTGAGGTGTGCCATAATGCAAGGCGGTAGGTATATGTAATTAGTAAAACATAAACCAGACCCTCCGGGTCGTCTGGTCATTATTACTACATTACAACCTACCTCCTTGCATTACTATTGCTCAAAAACAGATTTCAACATTGCACAAAACCTGGAGGGAGGCAAATTTTTGCGCAAAATTGATGTAAAAATAGATAGAAAGAATACAAAATTAGTAAAAACAAGTAGAGTAAGAAATAACCCTAATAGAAAGGGTACAGAAGAAAGGAGAGCAGAAAGGAGGACATTAAACGACTCCAAGAATACAAGAGAGAAGCGATGATCATGCAAGAATGAAATGAATAAAAATAAAGTGTGATGAAAGAGATGATATGAAAGCAGTGAAATACCCACATGAGAAAGAAGTAATGAACTCACACTCATCTCAAATAAAATATCTTATATGAATGAAGATTATGAAGGAAGAGAAGATGGTGATGAAGAAATAAGAGCAAGGTCCCTGAAGCTACCGTCTGAATATTTTTATAGAAGAAGAAGCACCAAAATCTTAAGATAGAAATTAATAAAGAATTCTCTGATTTCCAGATAGCAACTTTAATGAAATCATCAAGAGAAGATCCATAAAAAGGGCACAAGAGGTGGCAAGGTCCCTGACATCATGGGCCTTAACACAAACTAATGAATTGCCCCCGGGAGAAGCTAATTCATCGCAAATTTTAATAGTATCAACGAACCAACATGAAATAGTAGTTAAAGAGGCAGGACTAAAAGCCTACCACAAATGTAACCCAAAGATTACTATCTTTTATCTGACTTTTATCTGATGCCCGCTCCGTCCTTGAGGCTATCACCAAAGGTAAGCTGCCACAACTTGAAGAAGCACTACAAACCATCAAATGCTTTCGGATAGCATTGCAGTGGATCCCCTCACACTGTGGCGTCCAAAGAAATGAGGAAGCAGACAAGATGGCAAAGGTGGGTGCAGAAGAGAATAAGACAGAAAACATGGTTACCCATACAGAGATGAAGACTATCAAGTCACTCTATAGAACACCTCAATCAGAAGATGCCTACCATCATCTCTCGAGGCCAGAGCAAGTGACCATTTTTCGTCTCAGAACTGGACATAACAGACTAAACCAACACATGTACAGGCGGTTCCACCTTACGACATCGCCCGCTTGTCCTTGTGGAGAAGTAGACAGACCACAGAGCACATACTTCAATGTTGCAGTACGTATCAGCTGCTGAGAGAAGAGATCTGGTCTTTGTCAACCTCTTTTCTTGAAAAGCTGTATGGGCCTGTGGAAGAACTGCAGAAAACCACAGATTTCATCTTGAGAACGGCTCTCCAAGTGTGATACCAGCGATCGAAAAGAAGAAGACTATCATCAGATCGTTTGCAAGCTGAATGGAATTTGTAAATATAGAGAGCCATAACAGGGATCCAGACAGAGTCATCTGGAGATACCGCAGAAAGCCTATGAAATATGATGGGTTTATCTAAAAAACTCAACTGAGTTTGGACAGAGATTCTGACCTAGGACAGGCCTGGAAACAACTTTTTCAACAGTATCCACCACTTTGCCAGGGAGCAGCTACTGAGTACCAGACATCCAGAATTTGCTGCCTGTCAACACTATTCTGATTCACAGTGTTCTTTACTTGAACTTATTAGAAACATGTCAAAAAGCATCTAAACATGTGTCATAATGATCATGATATACCTACGGTAGATGCATATTTTATAGATTTGTCAACATTTGTATGCAGACTCTTTTGTTGCACACTGCAACTACTGGGTCTGTTTAAATCTGTCTCTGCCAAAATGTCAGGAAAAGGCAAGACCGTGCCTGACATTTGATAATTTGGTGCCTGACAATGTCCTTGACAGGCATCTTATTTCCAGGCTTGCTAGGATAGAGGATAATGCTAATACCCGTAACTTGAAACTATCCCAATCAGTAGATACGGCATGAATTTCCAAAAGACAGCTAGCTGAAGCTATTGCTAATAACAAGGATGCTCTGAGAGCAAAATGTTTAAAAAAAACAGATCCTAAAGGATTAATGAGTTTACCAGCTAGAACCTGAAGTACAAGGGATAGGTTCCAAGATGGAAGGGGTTACTGAAGGGAGGATGAGAATTTCCCTAAACCCTAGAGATCGTGAAATGTTACTGATCTTGAACCGAAGGACTATGTAGACATGTGACAAGAGTCCGGGCAAAAATGATAGGACCTAACAGGGTTAACATACAGATTCTTCTGAAAAGGAAGAAAGTTTATGAATTATAATGGGATTACCCAAAAATTTGACTGCCTGAGTTTTTGACAGAAATTCTGCCCTGGGATAAAGAATAATGCTAATACCTATAATTTGAAAACTATCCAATTCAGCAGAAAAGGCATGAATTTCAGAGCGACGGTTAGCTAATGCTAGTGCTAATAAAATACTGCTTTGATGGTCAGATGTTATAAACAACAGAACCAAAGGGTTGGAAATGTTTCCCATCAAGAACCTGTGATACAAGCGAAAGGTTCCAGGAAGTAAGGGGTTTCTTAAAAGGAGGACGTGAATTACCCATACCTTTAATGAGGTCGTGAAATGAATTTTTTGTACTTGGACCGAAAGGTCAAGAAGACATTTGACAAGGAGTTCAGACCATATCGAAAGGAACTGACAGAGATAACTGAGAGCTTTTTCTGATAGAAAGGGAAACCCGGAAATCTGTGACCTGAGTCACTGAGTGCTCAGAGGGAAGGATAGAACGGACTGACCCACATTGTTGAAAAACTCAAATCGAGCCTATTAAATGTTACAAGTGGAAGTTCTGAGTCATTTCTCCACAAGTTCCTGAAAACGGACTGAAAAGATTGATGAAGTAAGGGCAACTCGACAACTTCCAGACTGAAAAGAAAGATTTCTGGATTCTGATGGAAAATCCTGCTTTGATCTGGGATGACAGGAAGTAACAGAGGGGGATCTCCAAGAAGGTCCAGGAGATCCGGAAACCAGGATTATGTCAGCCAAAACTGAGCTATTAACAGGTCCACACAATGAAGTTGCCTGATCATTCAGAGTACCAGAGGAATGAGAATCGTAGGGGAAAAAACATAAGCGAACATGTTGTCCCAATAATGAGGTAGAGCATCTACTGAAAGAGCCATGACTTCCGGAAAGGGAGATATGAAGGTGGATATCTTTTTGTTCTTGCCAGAAGCAAACAGGTCTATGAGGGGAAGATCTAGCTGGAGAACAATTGACTGGGCTACAGACTCTATCAAATTCCCTTCCGATTCTGGGATCCTGGAAGGATGAGATAACTGATCAGCCAGAAAAATCAAATTGCCTGGGATGTGGGATGTTTAAAGTGAAAGCTGCGGGACATGTACCAGTGAAGAACGATCAGTGACTCTCGACAGATATAGACCGACCTGGACACCCCCACCCCCACACCTGACAGAAGAATGAGACTACTGTGAAAAAAAAGGTTGACATGAAAGGAAGATTCTGTGAGGGCCCAGGATCCTGAAATCTTCTTGGAGTCCCAGAAGGAGCCCTATCTTTGTAGGGATGTATCCGTGAAAAAGATGGCCTGAGGAGATGGTGGATAAAGAAGGACCCCAAATAACAGGGATTGACTGACTTTCCAAAACCGGTAATGGTTCATGAGATGAAATTGATGAAACTCCAATGATTCAGAAATCTAGACTGATTCCAGTGGGTCATAAGATAGAACTGGAAGGGTCTTTTCATCAGAGGAGCCCATGGAATCAGCCGAAACTAACTGGCCTACCTTGAGAGGTAGAATTGTGGATACCATTATCTGTACATTAGGAGGGAGGGAAATAACTTCCCCCGAGAGAGGTCGAAAGAGACATCCAGGTGGGTAAAAACACAGACCAGAGGAACCTGTCCATAATATGATATTATGTATAAAAAAAACACTTTGCAACCAGTAAGACAAAATATGGAAAAAACACCCCCCCCCACCCCAATTAAGGATGCTTATAAATCGATCCTGATTACAAAATGAATTGTGCACATCAGTTATACACATAATACAATACAATAAATTAAGAAGACCTAATAACGAAAGTGGATAAGAAGCCTACCAATGGAAAGCTGCAAAAGAAGAATAAAGGATAAAAAGTCTCAGTATTCCAATTAGGACTAGGCTGATAATAGATAGGATGTTGTTAGTTAAGATATTTCCTAAGTTATCTCAGTATAAGTCCAAAGTTTTCAAGAGTCTATTTAAATAATATAGGATGTTACAATGAGATCAGATAGACTTCCAAACATCGATTTATACTATTAGAAAGTAATGTTTCTTGAATCTATCCTTTTTCTAACCCCTTCCTGAGAGAGGTAACTTGCGTTGATTTCTACTATTCAATATTTACCACTATCTCCGTATGGAGAAACAAGCATCATAGAAGTATGGCTGTTGATTTCTACTATCCAATCTCTGCCACTATATTCGTATGGAGAAAAAACATCATAGAAGAATGGCCGTACCTATTAAAAGTTGTAGACATTGAAACATTATAGATAAATTTATTTAAAGTGTTTTAACTAGATTTAGTGACAAATAGAAATCCCATAGTAAACCTATGGGAGGGGTGAGCGTCCAGCTATAGACAGATAGAATTAGCTAAAATAAACTGATCTATATAATAACCTAAAGAAAAACTCCATGAAAACCAAAAGGGAATGAAATATATACGCGGCGAATTGTCAATGACCTATATAAAAAGTGACAGGTACAATGATGACAATCTGACAGCTACCGGAAGTAGATAAGAAGGGAATGAAAAAGGATAAATTTTGAGCCCAAAATCATCAATCCTGAACTGGTGGGAAAGAACACGACTCAATAAAAAGTTTTAACTAAAAATAAGAAAATAGCCTTGAAAAGATGGTAAATAGAAGAGCAAAAAGCGATAATGTCTCTAAGAGACGAAATGAGACTAGGACGAATAGACTGCCGAACTAGGAGTGTTGACGATAATACTGACAGCTACTAAAGAACGATGAAATACGGCAAAGAAACTTATATGAAAGAAAATCACAAAATACCATGAGTGCAAATCTAATCTGACTTTTAGGAAATGAATATTTATAAAATAAAAGGGTGATAAATAGGAAAGAACAAAATATTCATGATAAATATAGAATGACATGTAAATTCTCCTAAAGTTATGAAAGTAAATATGTCAACCTGCCAACATAGAAGCCCGGGGCCGGAATAACAGCAGATATAAAATAAGTAGATGCAACCAGCTTTGTAGACGACAGCGGATGTGCGATCACCTGGACCACTCTGGTTGGGAAATCCTTCGACCCAGCCAGTGAAGAAGCCAGTGAAGAAGTTCTGTTCTGCATTCTGAAGTAGTAGTGACAGGGGATGACAGACCGGACCGACTTATAACCTGATTAGGCCCGAGACCTTCCTTGGTCTGCAAGGGCGCAGGCTGCGGCATGATGACTGATAATGTAGAAGAATCCTGTGTTGATATGGCTGGCTACTGAACGAGGCATAAACCGAGACTTTGTGCTTTTGTTCTTTCCATTCTTTGTGGTACCCCTGAAACAGTGCAAATCTGTTAGTTGTAATTTGTTAGATTTGGTAAATAAACGCTTTCTTGGATCAGCCAGCTCCAATGCTTCACCATCACCTATGTCACGAGATGAAGTATTGGAGACTGACTGGTCCAGGATAATTTTATTAATCCTGCTGTCAATAGACGAATCTATATTACTGACTTGTTTCTGGAGACATTCAAATTGACAAAACAATTTTCTCGAGTAATATGGCTGAATCCGCCGTGGTCTCGGTTTTGGTCTTTAATTTAACCGCCGCCATAATGGAGAAGGATCTCCAGGAATTTTAGACCATGACCCGCATATCAAACATGTTGACTCAAGAGTACACGAAGTGCACTTGGAACACACATGTCCAGAGTGATCCGACTTAATAAATCCATGGCAGCTGCTATTAGAACATCTAATTCAATGGTTCATATTCTTTTCTTTATTCAGCTCCTTGGACCTCTTCGGAGACTTTCCTAAATCTGAATCGTAAAAACAGAAAGATCTGATAGAGTAAAGCCCCGAATATGACTCAGGATTAAATTATTTTGGTTTCTTTGAGACAGTATGTTATCGAGATAATCGTAGATTCATGCTCAATACCTTACAAGCATGTCAAATCAATAGCTTTACAAGCTACTGGTTAAAAAGAAGCACAAATAGACAACTCAAATGTCTATACACTCTGGGCACAAGTAACCAAAACTGGTAATGCGCATACCACGAAAATAGAAATGATCTATTAAATCATTATTAAAGCACCAGGACCTACAATCACTTATCTTGGGAGGTTTCTTTCTTTTATCCGACATCTCGATGATCTTTACTTCACTTTACAATAATCCACAGCGATTTTAACAAGTTATAAATAACTTTTAAATTGGCTTGTAAATTTGAATGCCTCTTGCTTCAAGAGTAGGTAAAGGAATTGAAGTCTTGGTTGCTACCAACAAGGTCATGTGATAGCTATCAGCCAATGAGATTGCAGGAAATTTCAATTTCCCTTTCTCCGAGATCTAACAATACTCACCATTCTGTTACTTTCTGATACACAGCTGGCCCTGACAGCTGGCTCCAGGACTATAGACTTAGAAAGCTTTACCGACTCCTTGGAACCGGGTACTCGGCTCCCAACCTTCTGAGTACCCGTCTACCATAGAGCCACCAAACAAGAGAAATCCATGGCTTGCCTCCGTGGGGCTGGGAGGCTGGGTCCGTAACAGAATGGTGAGTATTGTTAGATCTCGGAGAAAGGGAAATTGAAATTTCCTGCATTCTCCTTCGATCAATCCTCACCATTCTGTTACTTTCTGATATACACCAGATTTGTTCAGTAACCTGGTGGGAAGGGGCAAGCCATAAATGCTACTTTTGCCCCTTGGAGAAAGATTTAGACGTAACAACTTGACTAACGGAGACCTAAAAGGACCGTCAAGTTATCGGAACCGAATCACATTCGCATCACTGCCCCCCCCCCCCCTTTTTCTCCTAAGAAAAGGGAGAGAACTCACGAACATGTATCTCGCCTGAAACACAAATATGCCAAGAGGGTTAACTGCTCGTTGCATATATTAGGCTGGGAATGAGCATGAATATATAAGATGAATGATCATGATATACATGTATAGACATTATACAAAACACTCTCAATCGTGAATTACCTCATGATATTTGGAATTCAGACCTGGAGCCTCCAACCATTCACTTGTCCGGCCTCAGTGACACAACTGGTTGATATCCTCTCGCTCGACCAAGCCTGCTTCTAAATTCTCTCTTACAAATGCCAAAAAAGGAAGAAGAGCAGTGCGGTCATATAGCTATCATCTCAAAACAGCTAAAGCGAGTGGAATGGCGAAGTCTGACACATCCCTCATATAGTAATCCGTGAAAGAGGACTCACAATGCCCTTGTGCGACAGCCATGATGTCCTTAAACGGAACACCATTGTCAAGGCCGGAAGAGGCGGCTATTCCTCTAACAACGTGCCTTTGCGCCTTGCACTTGGTGCCCAGTCGTAATCTCACGGGTAATCTGAATGGATTCGACTACCCAACGAGAGATAGAATCCATGGATGCGGCGCCATATGGCAGATCCACAGATGTCTACCATTCGACCGTAACGGGTCTGTCCGTTTTGTACTTAGTCAAAGCACGAACTGGGCACCAGACACTGGCATCACGATCTAACCTACTTAGTTTCGGTATAGCGATCGGTTTGCCGGGATATCTCAAAGACCGAGATCTTTGACATAAACTCTGCTCTTGGCAGTAGACGCAGACCCTCTTTGGAGACAATAATCGGTCCCTCTCTGCTGAAAGTGCATGGATCACACTGCGCCTTCTAGCTGAGGAAGCTGCCAATAGAAAGACCGCCTTTAGAGTCAAATGCTTTAGACTAGCCGAACGCAACGGTTCGAAAGGGTGCTTGGCCAGTACATTAAGCACTAAAGAGAGACTCCAGGCTGGAATGACTACCGGTTGTCTCGATCGGAGATTGCTCATTCCCTTCACCATCACACTCAACTGGGCCACCTCTGGACTATCCCTGTTGGCTAGACAAGGGATAACTGATGCCAAAGCTGACTTGTATCCAGCAATTGTGACAGGAGCTAGTCCTGAAAAGAACAGCTCACAGAGAAAGTCTGCTATTTGCTGAATAGTGGAATGAAAGGTAACAATACCCCTTTCCTCACACCAGTCTGCAAATCCGGTAACCGTGTCGTTATATGACTTGAAGGTTGGCCTCCTTCTCGCAGCCGCGATGAAATCAGCAGCCTGTTGAGAAAAGCCTCCCGACGTGGAACGTTGTTTGACAACAACCACGCAGTCAATAACATTTCGGGACGCTCGTGTAGGAAGCATCCCTTGGCCTGGGAGATAATGTTCGGAATCTCGGGCAACTGCACTGGATTTTCCACCAGCAGATCTAGCAGATCCGTGAACCATGCCCTGCTTGGCCAATACGGCGCTATTAGCAGGACCAGACACGGTTCCTCCCTGATCTTCACCAATACCTTCGGCAGAAGGATGGTGGGTGGGTACGCGTAAGCGTGCATCCCTCTCCAGCTTATCGCCAGAGCGTCTGTATCGACGGCATTTGGATCTGGAATCGGCGAGACATAAGTCATGACTTGAGCATTTCCCCTTGTGGCGAACAAGTCCACGTTGCGTTTGCCCCAATGCTCAAAGATCCTTCGTAGAACTGGAGGGTTGAGGGGCCATTCTGTTCACAGAATTCTCTGTCTGCGAGACAAAGCATCCGCCAGAATGTTCAATCGGCCAGGAATGTGAGCTGCTTTCAAAACAACCGAGTAACTCCTGCACCATTGAATCAAGTGCCACACTTTGATACACAGTGTGGGTGACCTGGTCCCGCCTTGGCGATTTATGTATGATACTACCGTCGAATTGTCCGACCGTATCAATATCACCTTGCCCCTGATCATCGGAAGAAACTCTTCCAACGCCAGTTCCACTGCCATCATTTCCAACAGATTGATATGCAGCTGACTCTCCAGGAGAGTCCATGTGCCAGAGACCTGGTGTTCTCCCAGGCAGGCCCCCCACCCCTCCAGCTTTGTACCCGTGTACACGGACAGCTGGGGGTGGGGTAGGTGCAGCGAAACCCCTACTAGGAGATTCTGACGCTGTTTCCACCATACAAGATGCGATATTATCGGCTCCAAAACTGGCACCAGTTTTGACAGGGGTTCTGTTCTCTGTTTCCACAGAGACATCAAATACAACTGGATAGGTCTTCGCATTAGAGCAGCGTACGGGATCACTTGCTCCATGGAGACCATCACGCCCAGCAGCTGAAGAAACCGCCTCACCTGAATGTGGTTTCCCACTCGAAAACTCTTGAGAATGGCTAGCAGAGACACCACTATGGGCTCTGACGGGTAAACCCTGCCCTCCTCGAGATCGAATCGCATCACCAAATAAACGAAATGTTGAGTGGGTGTCAACTCGGATTTCTCCTTGTTGACTATCCAGCCTAGATCTGAAAGTAACTTCAGAGTCAGAGCAGTATCCACGTTCAACCTGGCTGCAGAGTCTGCTTTGAGCAGCCAGTCGTCTATGTAGGTGTGTAGCGCCACGTTCTCTTCTCTGAGAAACACTGTCACCGCAAGGACCACCCTTGTGAAAACCCTCGGAGCTGTCGACAGGCCAAACGGGAGAACAGTAAACTCCCATACTTGATTCTGAAACGCAAATCTCAGAAACCTGTGCCAACTCCGGTTCATAGGAATGTGGAAATATGCGTCTTTCAGATCGATCGACACACACCACATTCCCTTCCTCAATCCTGCCATTACCGACCTCGGTTTTTCCATCTGGAACCGAGGCGTATGGATAAACCAATTTAATGGCCTGAGATTGAGTATGGGTCTCCATCCCCCCCCGTGCTCTTGGGGACAAGGAACATATTTGAATAGAAGCCCGGAGTGTTCTGGTTCGCTGGGTTTATTGCTCCCTTCAGATGCAAACCTGACACTTCGTTTTGAACGGCTTCTAACCTGTCTGGGTCCCGTGGTACGGGTGTCCAGACAGGTGCCAAAGACAGATTCTGCGGTGGAAAGTCCCACCACTCCGGCATGTACCCCTGTGATAACCATCCCGGGACCAGACTGTCTGACGTCACACCCCGCCAGGCCTCGACGAAACGCATGAGCCTTCCACCCACCATAGATGCCTCGACGTCTAACGGGGTTGTCCGGCTCGCGGTCCGCTCCCCCCCCCCCCCCCCCCCCCCTTTCTTAACGAGAGAGAGAGAGACCCATTTCCGTCTTGGCTCGGCAGGTATAACTGGCACCGCTGTCCCTGTCGCACAGGTGCGGTCCAGGCGGATATGAAGGGAGCTCCCGTACCCTCAGGTACGATCCGCTCCCTTCTTTCCGCCCTTGGAGGACTTACCCTTACCCCTCCCCTTCCCGCCTCTAGGGCGATCATGAGCAACATTGGGGAAGGTAGGGGCCTCCACAACCTTCCTGGCTTTCTTAGCCGGCGGCGGCTGAGAAAATCCAGACGAAGCAGAAGTCGCAGTAGGCTTAGCTTTCGCCTTGCCTTCCTGCTTCTTCTGCGTCTTTGAAAGTTGGACAGCTAACGGTTTCCCTACAGCCCCTAGTGCGTGCGCTTGCCGCACTCGCTCCAGCTGTAGGCTTACCGCCAACCGATTCTGCGCAATGCTGGCAGTGTCCTCTAGGATGGCCCACGCCTGGCCACCGAAGATGCTAGGCCCTGTCAGGGGTGTCCCAAGAAGACGCTCCCTGACTGCCGTAGCTGGATGCATATGGTCAAGAACCATTTGCCTCCTGGACTTTGTCACACGCGCCTGCACCCTTGCCAGTGCGTCCATCGACAGCACCAAGCCGTCATTGACGCACGAAAGCGCCACAGGTGGCACAGGGTGGCCTGCCCCCGCTTCAGCCCACACCGACTGAAGAAGGCGATACGAATGGTTGACAGCACTCATAGCTGCCCTCACACCCTCATCGCATAGGGACAGGACTTCATCCTGGTGTGCCTGGGACTTGTCCACAAGTGCCGGACCGGGGCCACCCGCTCCAGCACTCTGAACACCCAGTATTAGAAACATGTCAAAAAGCATCTAAACATGTGTCATAATGATCATGATATACCTACGGTAGATGCATATTTTATAGATTTGTCAACATTTGTATGCAGACTCTTTTGTTGCACACTGCAACTACTGGGTCTGTTTAAATCTGTCTCTGCCAAAATGTCAGGAAAAGGCAAGACCGTGCCTGACATTTGATAATTTGGTGCCTGACAATGTCCTTGACAGGCATCTTATTTCCAGGCTTGCTAGGATAGAGGATAATGCTAATACCCGTAACTTGAAACTATCCCAATCAGTAGATACGGCATGAATTTCCAAAAGACAGCTAGCTGAAGCTATTGCTAATAACAAGGATGCTCTGAGAGCAAAATGTTTAAAAAAAACAGATCCTAAAGGATTAATGAGTTTACCAGCTAGAACCTGAAGTACAAGGGATAGGTTCCAAGATGGAAGGGGTTACTGAAGGGAGGATGAGAATTTCCCTAAACCCTAGAGATCGTGAAATGTTACTGATCTTGAACCGAAGGACTATGTAGACATGTGACAAGAGTCCGGGCAAAAATGATAGGACCTAACAGGGTTAACATACAGATTCTTCTGAAAAGGAAGAAAGTTTATGAATTATAATGGGATTACCCAAAAATTTGACTGCCTGAGTTTTTGACAGAAATTCTGCCCTGGGATAAAGAATAATGCTAATACCTATAATTTGAAAACTATCCAATTCAGCAGAAAAGGCATGAATTTCAGAGCGACGGTTAGCTAATGCTAGTGCTAATAAAATACTGCTTTGATGGTCAGATGTTATAAACAACAGAACCAAAGGGTTGGAAATGTTTCCCATCAAGAACCTGTGATACAAGCGAAAGGTTCCAGGAAGTAAGGGGTTTCTTAAAAGGAGGACGTGAATTACCCATACCTTTAATGAGGTCGTGAAATGAATTTTTTGTACTTGGACCGAAAGGTCAAGAAGACATTTGACAAGGAGTTCAGACCATATCGAAAGGAACTGACAGAGATAACTGAGAGCTTTTTCTGATAGAAAGGGAAACCCAGAAATCTGTGACCTGAGTCACTGAGTGCTCAGAGGGAAGGATAGAACGGACTGACCCACATTGTTGAAAAACTCAAATCGAGCCTAATAAATGTTACAAGTGGAAGTTCTGAGTCATTTCTCCACAAGTTCCTGAAAACGGACTGAAAAGATTGATGAAGTAAGGGCAACTCGACAACTTCCAGACTGAAAAGAAAGATTTCTGGATTCTGATGGAAAATCCTGCTTTGATCTGGGATGACAGGAAGTAACAGAGGGAGATCTCCAAGAAGGTCCAGGAGATCCGGAAACCAGGATTATGTCAGCCAAAACTGAGCTATTAACAGGTCCACACAATGAAGTTGCCTGATCATTCAGAGTACCAGAGGAATGAGAATCGTAGGGGAAAAAACATAAGCGAACATGTTGTCCCAATAATGAGGTAGAGCATCTACTGAAAGAGCCATGACTTCCGGAAAGGGAGATATGAAGGTGGATATCTTTTTGTTCTTGCCAGAAGCAAACAGGTCTATGAGGGGAAGATCTAGCTGGAGAACAATTGACTGGGCTACAGACTCTATCAAATTCCCTTCCGATTCTGGGATCCTGGAAGGATGAGATAACTGATCAGCCAGAAAAATCAAATTGCCTGGGATGTGGGATGTTTAAAGTGAAAGCTGCGGGACATGTACCAGTGAAGAACGATCAGTGACTCTCGACAGATATAGACCGACCTGGACACCCCCACCCCCACACCTGACAGAAGAATGAGACTACTGTGAAAAAAAAGGTTGACATGAAAGGAAGATTCTGTGAGGGCCCAGGATCCTGAAATCTTCTTGGAGTCCCAGAAGGAGCCCTATCTTTGTAGGGATGTATCCGTGAAAAAGATGGCCTGAGGAGATGGTGGATAAAGAAGGACCCCAAATAACAGGGATTGACTGACTTTCCAAAACCGGCAATGGTTCATGAGATGAAATTTATGAAACTCCAATGATTCAGAAATCTAGACTGATTCCAGTGGGTCATAAGATAGAACTGGAAGGGTCTTTTCATCAGAGGAGCCCATGGAATCAGCCGAAACTAACTGGCCTACCTTGAGAGGTAGAATTGTGGATACCATTATCTGTACATTAGGAGGGAGGGAAATAACTTCCCCCGAGAGAGGTCGAAAGAGACATCCAGGTGGGTAAAAACACAGACCAGAGGAACCTGTCCATAATATGATATTATGTATAAAAAAAAAACTTTGCAACCAGTAAGACAAAATATGGAAAAAACACCCCCCCCCACCCCAATTAAGGATGCTTATAAATCGATCCTGATTACAAAATGAATTGTGCACATCAGTTATACACATAATACAATACAATAAATTAAGAAGACCTAATAACGAAAGTGGATAAGAAGCCTACCAATGGAAAGCTGCAAAAGAAGAATAAAGGATAAAAAGTCTCAGTATTCCAATTAGGACTAGGCTGATAATAGATAGGATGTTGTTAGTTAAGATATTTCCTAAGTTATCTCAGTATAAGTCCAAAGTTTTCAAGAGTCTATTTAAATAATATAGGATGTTACAATGAGATCAGATAGACTTCCAAACATCGATTTATACTATTAGAAAGTAATGTTTCTTGAATCTATCCTTTTTCTAACCCCTTCCTGAGAGAGGTAACTTGCGTTGATTTCTACTATTCAATATTTACCACTATCTCCGTATGGAGAAACAAGCATCATAGAAGTATGGCTGTTGATTTCTACTATCCAATCTCTGCCACTATATTCGTATGGAGAAAAAACATCATAGAAGAATGGCCGTACCTATTAAAAGTTGTAGACATTGAAACATTATAGATAAATTTATTTAAAGTGTTTTAACTAGATTTAGTGACAAATAGAAATCCCATAGTAAACCTATGGGAGGGGTGAGCGTCCAGCTATAGACAGATAGAATTAGCTAAAATAAACTGATCTATATAATAACCTAAAGAAAAACTCCCATGAAAACCAAAAGGGAATGAAATATATACGCGGCGAATTGTCAATGACCTATATAAAAAGTGACAGGTACAATGATGACAATCTGACAGCTACCGGAAGTAGATAAGAAGGGAATGAAAAAGGATAAATTTTGAGCCCAAAATCATCAATCCTGAACTGGTGGGAAAGAACACGACTCAATAAAAAGTTTTAACTAAAAATAAGAAAATAGCCTTGAAAAGATGGTAAATAGAAGAGCAAAAAGCGATAATGTCTCTAAGAGACGAAATGAGACTAGGACGAATAGACTGTCGAACTAGGAGTGTTGACGATAATACTGACAGCTACTAAAGAACGATGAAATACGGCAAAGAAACTTATATGAAAGAAAATCACAAAATACCATGAGTGCAAATCTAATCTGACTTTTAGGAAATGAATATTTATAAAATAAAAGGGTGATAAATAGGAAAGAACAAAATATTCATGATAAATATAGAATGACATGTAAATTCTCCTAAAGTTATGAAAGTAAATATGTCAACCTGCCAACATAGAAGCCCGGGGCCGGAATAACAGCAGATATAAAATAAGTAGATGCAACCAGCTTTGTAGACGACAGCGGATGTGCGATCACCTGGACCACTCTGGTTGGGAAATCCTTCGACCCAGCCAGTGAAGAAGCCAGTGAAGAAGTTCTGTTCTGCATTCTGAAGTAGTAGTGACAGGGGATGACAGACCGGACCGACTTATAACCTGATTAGGCCCGAGACCTTCCTTGGTCTGCAAGGGCGCAGGCTGCGGCATGATGACTGATAATGTAGAAGAATCCTGTGTTGATATGGCTGGCTACTGAACGAGGCATAAACCGAGACTTTGTGCTTTTGTTCTTTCCATTCTTTGTGGTACCCCTGAAACAGTGCAAATCTGTTAGTTGTAATTTGTTAGATTTGGTAAATAAACGCTTTCTTGGATCAGCCAGCTCCAATGCTTCACCATCACCTATGTCACGAGATGAAGTATTGGAGACTGACTGGTCCAGGATAATTTTATTAATCCTGCTGTCAATAGACGAATCTATATTACTGACTTGTTTCTGGAGACATTCAAATTGACAAAACAATTTTCTCGAGTAATATGGCTGAATCCGCCGTGGTCTCGGTTTTGGTCTTTAATTTAACCGCCGCCATAATGGAGAAGGATCTCCAGGAATTTTAGACCATGACCCGCATATCAAACAGGTTGACTCAAGAGTACACGAAGTGCACTTGGAACACACATGTCCAGAGTGATCCGACTTAATAAATCCATGGCAGCTGCTATTAGAACATCTAATTCAATGGTTCATATTCTTTTCTTTATTCAGCTCCTTGGACCTCTTCGGAGACTTTCCTAAATCTGAATCGTAAAAACAGAAAGATCTGATAGAGTAAAGCCCCGAATATGACTCAGGATTAAATTATTTTGGTTTCTTTGAGACAGTATGTTATCGAGATAATCGTAGATTCATGCTCAATACCTTACAAGCATGTCAAATCAATAGCTTTACAAGCTACTGGTTAAAAAGAAGCACAAATAGACAACTCAAATGTCTATACACTCTGGGCACAAGTAACCAAAACTGGTAATGCACATACCACGAAAATAGAAATGATCTATTAAATCATTATTAAAGCACCAGGACCTACAATCACTTATCTTGGGAGGTTTCTTTCTTTTATCCGACATCTCGATGATCTTTACTTCACTTTACAATAATCCACAGCGATTTTAACAAGTTATAAATAACTTTTAAATTGGCTTGTAAATTTGAATGCCTCTTGCTTCAAGAGTAGGTAAAGGAATTGAAGTCTTGGTTGCTACCAACAAGGTCATGTGATAGCTATCAGCCAATGAGATTGCAGGAAATTTCAATTTCCCTTTCTCCGAGATCTAACAATACTCACCATTCTGTTACTTTCTGATACACAGCTGGCCCTGACAGCTGGCTCCAGGACTATAGACTTAGAAAGCTTTACCGACTCCTTGGAACCGGGTACTCGGCTCCCAACCTTCTGAGTACCCGTCTACCATAGAGCTCATATTGTTTGCATAGCCACCAAACAAGAGAAATCCATGGCTTGCCTCCGTGGGGCTGGGAGGCTGGGTCCGTAACAGAATGGTGAGTATTGTTAGATCTCGGAGAAAGGGAAATTGAAATTTCCTGCATTCTCCTTCGATCAATCCTCACCATTCTGTTACTTTCTGATATACACCAGATTTGTTCAGTAACCTGGTGGGAAGGGGCAAGCCATAAATGCTACTTTTGCCCCTTGGAGAAAGATTTAGACGTAACAACTTGACTAACGGAGACCTAAAAGGACCGTCAAGTTATCGGAACCGAATCACATTCGCATCACTGCCCCCCCCCCCCCTTTTTCTCCTAAGAAAAGGGAGAGAACTCACGAACATGTATCTCGCCTGAAACACAAATATGCCAAGAGGGTTAACTGCTCGTTGCATATATTAGGCTGGGAATGAGCATGAATATATAAGATGAATGATCATGATATACATGTATAGACATTATACAAAACACTCTCAATCGTGAATTACCTCATGATATTTGGAATTCAGACCTGGAGCCTCCAACCATTCACTTGTCCGGCCTCAGTGACACAACTGGTTGATATCCTCTCGCTCGACCAAGCCTGCTTCTAAATTCTCTCTTACAAATGCCAAAAAAGGAAGAAGAGCAGTGCGGTCATATAGCTATCATCTCAAAACAGCTAAAGCGAGTGGAATGGCGAAGTCTGACACATCCCTCATATAGTAATCCGTGAAAGAGGACTCACAATGCCCTTGTGCGACAGCCATGATGTCCTTAAACGGAACACCATTGTCAAGGCCGGAAGAGGCGGCTATTCCTCTAACAACGTGCCTTTGCGCCTTGCACTTGGTGCCCAGTCGTAATCTCACGGGTAATCTGAATGGATTCGACTACCCAACGAGAGATAGAATCCATGGATGCGGCGCCATATGGCAGATCCACAGATGTCTACCATTCGACCGTAACGGGTCTGTCCGTTTTGTACTTAGTCAAAGCACGAACTGGGCACCAGACACTGGCATCACGATCTAACCTACTTAGTTTCGGTATAGCGATCGGTTTGCCGGGATATCTCAAAGACCGAGATCTTTGACATAAACTCTGCTCTTGGCAGTAGACGCAGACCCTCTTTGGAGACAATAATCGGTCCCTCTCTGCTGAAAGTGCATGGATCACACTGCGCCTTCTAGCTGAGGAAGCTGCCAATAGAAAGACCGCCTTTAGAGTCAAATGCTTTAGACTAGCCGAACGCAACGGTTCGAAAGGGTGCTTGGCCAGTACATTAAGCACTAAAGAGAGACTCCAGGCTGGAATGACTACCGGTTGTCTCGATCGGAGATTGCTCATTCCCTTCACCATCACACTCAACTGGGCCACCTCTGGACTATCCCTGTTGGCTAGACAAGGGATAACTGATGCCAAAGCTGACTTGTATCCAGCAATTGTGACAGGAGCTAGTCCTGAAAAGAACAGCTCACAGAGAAAGTCTGCTATTTGCTGAATAGTGGAATGAAAGGTAACAATACCCCTTTCCTCACACCAGTCTGCAAATCCGGTAACCGTGTCGTTATATGACTTGAAGGTTGGCCTCCTTCTCGCAGCCGCGATGAAATCAGCAGCCTGTTGAGAAAAGCCTCCCGACGTGGAACGTTGTTTGACAACAACCACGCAGTCAATAACATTTCGGGACGCTCGTGTAGGAAGCATCCCTTGGCCTGGGAGATAATGTTCGGAATCTCGGGCAACTGCACTGGATTTTCCACCAGCAGATCTAGCAGATCCGTGAACCATGCCCTGCTTGGCCAATACGGCGCTATTAGCAGGACCAGACACGGTTCCTCCCTGATCTTCACCAATACCTTCGGCAGAAGGATGGTGGGTGGGTACGCGTAAGCGTGCATCCCTCTCCAGCTTATCGCCAGAGCGTCTGTATCGACGGCATTTGGATCTGGAATCGGCGAGACATAAGTCATGACTTGAGCATTTCCCCTTGTGGCGAACAAGTCCACGTTGCGTTTGCCCCAATGCTCAAAGATCCTTCGTAGAACTGGAGGGTTGAGGGGCCATTCTGTTCACAGAATTCTCTGTCTGCGAGACAAAGCATCCGCCAGAATGTTCAATCGGCCAGGAATGTGAGCTGCTTTCAAAACAACCGAGTAACTCCTGCACCATTGAATCAAGTGCCACACTTTGATACACAGTGTGGGTGACCTGGTCCCGCCTTGGCGATTTATGTATGATACTACGGTCGAATTGTCCGACCGTATCAATATCACCTTGCCCCTGATCATCGGAAGAAACTCTTCCAACGCCAGTTCCACTGCCATCATTTCCAACAGATTGATATGCAGCTGACTCTCCAGGAGAGTCCATGTGCCAGAGACCTGGTGTTCTCCCAGGCAGGCCCCCCCACCCCTCCAGCTTTGTACCCGTGTACACGGACAGCTGGGGGTGGGGTAGGTGCAGCGAAACCCCTACTAGGAGATTCTGACGCTGTTTCCACCATACAAGATGCGATATTATCGGCTCCAAAACTGGCACCAGTTTTGACAGGGGTTCTGTTCTCTGTTTCCACAGAGACATCAAATACAACTGGATAGGTCTTCGCATTAGAGCAGCGTACGGGATCACTTGCTCCATGGAGACCATCACGCCCAGCAGCTGAAGAAACCGCCTCACCTGAATGTGGTTTCCCACTCGAAAACTCTTGAGAATGGCTAGCAGAGACACCACTATGGGCTCTGACGGGTAAACCCTGCCCTCCTCGAGATCGAATCGCATCCCCAAATAAACGAAATGTTGAGTGGGTGTCAACTCGGATTTCTCCTTGTTGACTATCCAGCCTAGATCTGAAAGTAACTTCAGAGTCAGAGCAGTATCCACGTTCAACCTGGCTGCAGAGTCTGCTTTGAGCAGCCAGTCATCTATGTAGGTGTGTAGCGCCACGTTCTCTTCTCTGAGAAACACTGTCACCGCAAGGACCACCCTTGTGAAAACCCTCGGAGCTGTCGACAGGCCAAACGGGAGAACAGTAAACTCCCATACTTGATTCTGAAACGCAAATCTCAGAAACCTGTGCCAACTCCGGTTCATAGGAATGTGGAAATATGCGTCTTTCAGATCAATCGACACACACCACATTCCCTTCCTCAATCCTGCCATTACCGACCTCGGTTTTTCCATCTGGAACCGAGGCGTATGGATAAACCAATTTAATGGCCTGAGATTGAGTATGGGTCTCCATCCCCCCCGTGCTCTTGGGGACAAGGAACATATTTGAATAGAAGCCCGGAGTGTTCTGGTTCGCTGGGTTTATTGCTCCCTTCAGATGCAAACCTGACACTTCGTTTTGAACGGCTTCTAACCTGTCTGGGTCCCGTGGTACGGGTGTCCAGACAGGTGCCAAAGACAGATTCTGCGGTGGAAAGTCCCACCACTCCGGCATGTACCCCTGTGATAACCATCCCGGGACCAGACTGTCTGACATCACACCCCGCCAGGCCTCGACGAAACGCATGAGCCTTCCACCCACCATAGATGCCTCGACGTCTAACGGGGTTGTCCGGCTCGCGGTCCGCTCCCCCCCCCCCTTTCTTAACGAGAGAGAGAGAGACCCATTTCCGTCTTGGCTCGGCAGGTATAACTGGCACCGCTGTCCCTGTCGCACAGGTGCGGTCCAGGCGGATATGAAGGGAGCTCCCGTACCCTCAGGTACGATCCGCTCCCTTCTTTCCGCCCTTGGAGGACTTACCCTTACCCCTCCCCTTCCCGCCTCTAGGGCGATCATGAGCAACATTGGGGAAGGTAGGGGCCTCCACAACCTTCCTGGCTTTCTTAGCCGGCGGCGGCTGAGAAAATCCAGACGAAGCAGAAGTCGCAGTAGGCTTAGCTTTCGCCTTGCCTTCCTGCTTCTTCTGCGTCTTTGAAAGTTGGACAGCTAACGGTTTCCCTACAGCCCCTAGTGCGTGCGCTTGCCGCACTCGCTCCAGCTGTAGGCTTACCGCCAACCGATTCTGCGCAATGCTGGCAGTGTCCTCTAGGATGGCCCACGCCTGGCCACCGAAGATGCTAGGCCCTGTCAGGGGTGTCCCAAGAAGACGCTCCCTGACTGCCGTAGCTGGATGCATATGGTCAAGAACCATTTGCCTCCTGGACTTTGTCACACGCGCCTGCACCCTTGCCAGTGCGTCCATCGACAGCACCAAGCCGTCATTGACGCACGAAAGCGCCACAGGTGGCACAGGGTGGCCTGCCCCCGCTTCAGCCCACACCGACTGAAGAAGGCGATACGAATGGTTGACAGCACTCATAGCTGCCCTCACACCCTCATCGCATAGGGACAGGACTTCATCCTGGTGTGCCTGGGACTTGTCCACAAGTGCCGGACCGGGGCCACCCGCTCCAGCACTCTGAACACCCAGTACCCAGCGGTCATTCTCGGTGACCGACGGGACAACACCATACCTGTCGTATTTCCCCCCCGTGGAATATGACCCCTCGCCCGCACCTCCATGGAGGCCGCAAGAAGCTGGCCCTTGTTAATGCGTTGTTTGCTATACATAGTATCAAGCAACACCATAAACCATGGATCCAGTCCAACAGACTGGATCAGGGCTGCGGGCAAGATCCCCGTCCTAATCGATGCACCGATGGACAGGGTACATCCTCCTCGGCAGTGGTTGGAACCACAGACGGGTACATCCTGGCTAGCCAAGCCAGAGCCTCAGACCAATCCGTCTCCGAGGAGGACACTCCCGTGAACACATCACCCGTTGACATGTTCACGGCCCTACCAGCAACGGCCTCCCGGCTAGGAGCCATTGCTGATATGCCAGGAACTCCGGCACCGTACGGTTCCGCCACCACCCCATGGAACACACCAGTCCATGGAGTAGGCCTGCACGGAAAACTGTGCGGACCCATAGCGGTTGAGGAACCGTGGACAAACACGGGCGCCAACGGCACCCCATGTCTGACTGCCGGACCAGGCGAGATAGGTGAGTACCATGCCTGGCCGGCCACACCCGTCACTGTGGCGGTTGGCAGCAAACCAACCATCACGGGACCGGTGCCTGGTACCGGAGTGGCCTCAACCACGGGCGGAGCGGCTGCCCTGGCTTGCGCCAGGCCAGACAGCTGGAGGTCGGGTTCCATCAGGATGGAATCGACCTCCATGCTCTCCACCCGCGCCCTCACAGGCCGCAGCACACTCTCATCCTCGGCCTCATCTTCAGACCCCTAAGAGTCGTCACTAGACAAGGAAAATCGTGGAGTCATCCTGGCGGACGGCTCCCATGCCAGACGGACCGGCCACCGCTACTGGACCACCCGGAGGTGGCCGCAGAGAGACAGAACCCAACAGGCCGGAGCCCGACAGGACTGCCAGGGGGCCGTACGAAACGGCTCCCTCGGTGTCCAGTCCGGAACCCTGTCCAAGGACAGGGTTCGAATCAAACATGGGGAGAGACTGCCCTACAACTTTTGGCAGCAGGGACGACACCAGCGTGGGCAGAATGCTATGCAAGACACCTTGCCTAGCCGGACCAAACCACGCCGGCGGTGCCATCTCCACCACCTCCGATTCCAGACGTGGAACGCCCCCACGGGCCAAAATGGACGCTCCACGATTTACTTTCGGACCGCCTGACCCCGCGTCAGACCCTGCCAAGTCCTTCTGGCAAGGAACTTAAGCATCATATCGACCGACCACACAGCGCAAACGTTACACCTACTGTCAAGACTACACTTAGTACAGTGGAAACAGACATGGTCCTTGTATAGAACCTGTATGATATGTGGCACTCGACACATGATGGCGGGGATGGCTTGGCCTATAAACCAAACCTACAATAAGCCAGCGGAACGAAACAAAAATGGAAGGCAGACAATTAATTTTCAAATAATTTGACCATAAATTAACTGCAAACCCTCCCGCACCCCACCCCGCAACGTTACAACAACGATCGCATTGACTATAACGACAAGAACGAAGCGGGCATAAATACACCCATAATTGATCCTCCAGGATGTATAACGGAACCAGGAATCATATCGCATAGCATTCGGGGTATATTTACCAATTAATATAAATTATACTCTTAACGAAAGCCAAAACGATACGTGAAGAAACAACAAAATGTAAACAAACTGCTGTAGCACACGGTAAAACCGCAGACCATGCATCTCTCAAGAATTTTGACACCACCGATCATTGCAAACCGATCGTGATCACACGTAAACTTGACCATTCCAAAGTTTTCTGGTACCATTTTTAGTACGCAGCACCCAGAACAAGATGCGCGAATTAATGAAAAATTTTCTTCACATAAACATCCGAGCATCACGGGTGTGACGTCACCCGCTAGGACCCTACGGAGAACGACGTCAGCCGATATTCGTGTTAGAAATACCGTAGCAAACACCTATTTTCATATCTGCCGATCGCCTGTTGGGGTTTAAAGAAGGCGATCGTCTGGCATATCTCGTTGTTAGCACACGTCCAATATTCTATGGGGTCAGAAATTGGAACATGCGACACAACGAAATTTAGAGACCTAAGTCTTTTAACTATGGATAATAAGGAATTATACAACCTGGTTATCATCGGCGGTATTCTCCATTTTATCCAGTTATATCCTTTCAAGAACGCACAAACTATCAAATCACAGATAAAAGACGTAGATTTCTTTTCAAAAACTTTAAATCTCTCCCTGCAAAAAGCGTGGACAGCTCTTGTTGCTATGCAAACAAGAATGAGCTCTATGGTAGACGGGTACTCGGCAGTTGGGAGCCGAGTACCCGGTTCCGAGGAGTCGGTAAAGCTTTCTAAGTCTATAGTCCTAGAGCCAGCTGTCAGGGCCAGCTGTGTATCAGAAAGTAACAGAACGGTGAGTATTGATCGAAGGAGAATGTCATTGTGCTTAATGGCCTACTCAGTGGCTCTGGGTATTGGATTAACCCTCTTCTTGCCTCAATCTGAGATATAGCATTCAAGCGAATTACTATGGATCTCATCATTAGAGAGAGTATGGAGATTCCTGAAGAAGCCTTCAGTCACTCTGTAACCACAATACCCAGCAAACATTGACTGAAAAAAAAATTCATCCTACTACGCTTCCCTTCAGAGAAGGAAAGAACAATAGTAATGCAAGGAGGTGGGTTGTAATGTAGTAATAATTTTAATTTTTTTGACCAAATTTGACGATTAAAGGGCTAATAATCAAGAAAATTTGATTTATGCACAGCCATAATGAGAGTCCATTTACAGGCCATAAGAAGGCAATTTTTGAAAATTTAGCCACTGGATAGAGATTGTTAAATTGGCCATGAAATTCTTAACCATCAACTAGTCTTATATTAGCTCACCTGCACAGTCTTGGGATCAATGATAACTACAAATGTCTGACATCCATGTGCTAAAAAACCTTGCCATCCCCTGAAATTATAAACAAAATTAATTTATCGAAGTTCTGAAAAGATATTAACATCCAACAATCAACATTGTCCAAGTTCGTTTTCCAAATGCTTCAAACTTTATAACCATGAGGTACAGAGCTCTCACAATATGGCTTCTCATTTCAAACAGAATCATCACCTCCCCAAAGCGAACCATCTGATGTAAACCAAGCACCTACAACTATAAACTGACCAGATATAAATTCTCAAAGTTTAAAAACAAATTAATCTCTCTAACAATGTATTATAATTAAATATGCTGTTATATTTTCTATAATATATTGCCTGGGAAAGTGGGAGCAGGCAGTGACTAAACAGACTATTTCTACTGATCAAACTCCTACCACGAGTCAGATTCTATATGGATTGCCTTATTATCAACACCTTTTTCAAGAAAAGTGGGGATTATACATACCGTCCCTCCTGTGTATCTGCGTGGGCGGAAAGTAACTCCTCTGAAACCATTGGATGGGATTTAACTAAATTTGGTATGTGAATTACCCATATGAGTGGGGAGTGCAAGAGGACATTTAGATTTGGCTCCGCCCCAGGGTTTGGAGTGAGGTTCAAAAGGCCAAGGCGAGAAACGTGGAGATTAGCGATGACATGTCATTGACTAAGAAATCTAGTTGATTAATATCCATCTTAGATTGATGTGCCTAACACTAATCCTGCTACCCTACATACACTGAACATTACAGGAGCCATTCATAACTGTAAGGTCTCCTAAATTATTTGGTAGCAGGCTGTTAAAACCCTTATCACTCTGATGTCAATATTTTATCTTTTACCCTGTCAAACTGTTGTAGATTTTCCAACAATTTTGGTGGACAATGTTGCTGTCTTCGACAGTACCATATTCCACAAAATTTGTTGAAAAATGTCCACCAGGTCATCTTTTAATTTAATTTGAAAATTAAAAATTCTGACATCAGTGTGGTAAGGGTTAAAAGTGGAGTCATTTAACTCAGCCTTTTTATAAATCTAAACCGTCCTGGAACCTGGTCCTGCTAAAAACGTTCATTATTCTGAGATGGATCTTCTCAATAATATATGCTTTTTCATTTAACGGAAAAAGCTACAAATGTTAGCTACATTGCTCAGTTGATGAAGCATTATCGCAAATCCCTACATTCATCACTATGACCTATGACATCTTCCACTATGCAATCATATTGGTAACTCACATACCAAATTTGGCTAAATTCCATCCAACTGTATTGGAGCTGTGGTAAAATAAATTTATTGACTGAACACCATCCATCTACTGGGGTGGAGGCAAATTTAAATGTTGTCTTGCACTTCACAATCATATGGGTAGCAATGTGCTCACAAGAGATAAGTTGATCACAGCATTGTTTGCAATGGATCTCGATATCATAACTGCTTACCATAATTGTTATTGCTCAGAAGAAAATGCTTACAAAATGAATAATTTTGAGTAGACATAAGCATGATAATGAATATCCCATTGAACATGGAAGATTAACAATAATGCTTTAACGAAGGACAATGAGGTTATTGAGAATATGCAAAAACATGATCTATCAAAGCAAGTACATGTACCTTCACTCAGCAATCTGAGGGACATCTGAAACTACCATCTGTGTTACAGAAGACTAAGTATCTATGACGACAATGAGCTACTGGAAACTGGTCTTGGGAAATACCAGTATCCATGTTCGGAACAACATTATGTTTGAAACTTTACCAATGGAATGACTGGCTACATAAGTGATATAACCGATCCAGTCACTCCAGTGATACAATTTCAAAGATAATCTTGTGATCAGTAAATGGGAATTTCCTATGAGAAAATCGAAGTTTTCTTAGACAAATTTAAGGATTAAATGCTTAATATTTATAAGGAAGTGTAGTTACGCTAAACTGCCTTAACACATTGGATAAATATTCCTCATCAATCTAATCCAGATACTTGTACTGTAATATGTCTAACACACAATTCTGCAAACCAGCTGACAGAATTAAAATATTTGGTCATGGGAATCCTGGAACTAGTCTGTTATTACCTGTTATTAGATTACCTCCCATGCCCTAAAATCTGAAAAATGTGGGTAACCTGAAAATATGTTACATGATTTTCATCCCATGTAAGCTAGCATATAGTATTTTATCGCTTCACCAATGAAATCTCTAGCCATAACATGTATCTCAATTTCAGGGCAATCATACAGAAAAGCTGCCTTGAAGGTAGTTTGACTGGAAGATATTATGTCTAAGACAGCAATGGTTTCTAGTATAATTATTTTCAAAATATTCAGCAGAATATAATATTTATTATCATGGTCCATGTATACAACGTGAGCAAAATAAAATTCCATACCTTCTCCAGACTTATATTTCAAAATTCCAGACACACTACCGGTATTACTAATAATTTGTGACTAATGAGTAATGACACAATATTTATGAAAACAGGGCATAATTTATCTGGTATCGCATCACAATTTGCTACACATATTTTGTCAGTTGCTATGCATATTGCAGCATTGCATACCTTTATTTGCTACACATATTTTGCCAGTTGCTATGCATATTGCAGCATTGCATACCTTTATTTTCAAAATTTGTATGTGATTACAATGAATAATTAGAGTTTTCTTTATTTTAGTTTTAATTGCTATACAATTTTTGCTGGCAACTATACAACTTAGAATTTGCATAACAACATATGCTATGCGAGTTTCAAATTCAAAATTATGAAATATCCTACACACCCCCCCCCCCAACCAAGCCATAGAACAAAATATCTTAACTTGTTTTAATTACCTAGTTTACCACACACAAATCTGTCTTAAGATATTCAACATATTCTGACAAATCTGCAGAGGTATAGGAGAATTAAAGGAGTTTCTGAAAATTTAGGAAAATCCCAGATGGTCAAACGAAAAAAATTCAACAATCAGAATTCTTGTTAGATGTCTTGATGCTTAAAATCACAGGATTGTTCCATACACTAAAGAATTTCTGGAAAATCTAAGACGAACTGGAGTAAAAATTGACTAATCAAAAATCTGAATAGATTTTGAAGCCCACCACAATAGGATCCCTTGAAACAAATGTGGTTAAAATCTGCCAAGTGGTATAGAAGGAGAATTAAAGCAAAGGTTGCTAGATGATAGACAGATGACCGACGGTTAACACAGCAATTTCTAGCATACCGCCTTACATGCCTTAAGGTCCTTCTAGCCAAATTCCGTTGAAATCTATCAGGCGACTATTATTTTAAGGAGGAGATGCGTTTTGACAATTTCTGGTAAATTCTTCATAAAATCCCAGGTTTTCACCCAAAAATTTGACAAATCTATATTCTGAATAGAAATTCTTGCAGCCAAATTTGGTTAAAATCCACCAAGCGATTTAGGAGATACATTTTAAATTAAAAGTTGATGAGCAACTGATGGACGGACAGTTGCCATGGCATAAGCTCACTTGGCCATTCTAGCCCGGCGAGCTAACAAAAATTGTAATATCTTAACTGATTGAGAAACCCCCATCACTAAACCGCTTCGCTGACTTGATTAATGAGCCAGTTGTAAATACTGGTTGCGGTAAAGTAGGATTCCAGAATATAATTGCATTTTCTCATTATTGTGGCATTCAGGAATTCTTAAATAAAATGTAACTCACTTTACAAACACAATTACATTTCAGTGGACCATATTTTCATGACAGCTGCATAAGATCACCTGATTCAATGTTTGAAATTTGAGAAAACAATGGATTTTTACGATTGGCATGTTCAAAGACATATTACTCAATCGTGATAAGTTCCTGGTCGGTCCCGGATTAGTGATATGATTCTAGCGTTAACAGGGACCAAATCTAAGTTTGCTGGTGAATGAAAAATTATTCTTGGTTATTTCAGTCATAGGCACTGTTAGCGTGATGTCGTACCATCTCCTATTTATATATAAGATTAAAGGTTTGCATCAGTTGCGATTGATGTTTTGATGCCACTATGATTCCTCTGCACGGGCATAAAACCACGGGAGTTGATTTACTAAATAATATGTTGCACTTAATGCGGATACATATATCTATCCAACGCTGTATAGCATTTGGACAAAACCACACCAAGAATTTTCTAATATAGGAAAACCTTTAGGTGTATACTATACGACGACATTCCCCGTCAAACTTATATACGTAACAAAATGTGACATTCATAAAGTATTCAAAATTACCATAATTTCATATGAAATGCACATCAATTTGCATAAATAAAGTTGTGAATTATTTCAATAAACTGACAAATTGCTGATATGGTTGATATAAACGTTAATAAGACTAGCTTCATGGCAATTTACCAGTAATCATCCATTTCGTCGTGCAATTATTTACAAATTTCAAAAAAATGTCTAAGTTCGTTAAAGCAGTTATCCGGTTCCATTTGGTGGAGTCAAAGTCCCTAGTTACAAATGATAATATTATGATATCCAGTCAATTCGTCCTATAGACAACTCGTCCTACTGACCAAAATTATCTGAGAATACTGAACAAGAAAAGATAATTTTGAAAGTGACACCCAAACAGGGGGCCCCACCCTGAGATACAGCTAATATAAGATGTTTTGTAACTGTCCTGTTGAAACTCAATGTTATTGGATATATGGTTGTAATCATGCATTTGGCAGCGGCAAACGATCGTATTTAAACGGGTACAGAATATGATATTGCTCAATTACCTGAGTATGGAATTCACTGTTGATTATCAAAATACTAGGAGTCGGTAAAATGTCGATGTTGACGTGAAATTTTATCGCCTTTCTTGCAGGTTTTTCAAATATTGTGTAATTATAGACATGCTGTTGACCTAAATTTATACACTGTTTGGAAGATACATGTATCCGCTTGAGGTACTGTAGATTATTTAGTTGATGCATATCCATGCCTTTTTGTGATAGTCCGCAGATTACAGCCAATCCTAATAGCCCTTTCCCACCTTGTCTATATATATATATATATATATATATATATATATATATATATATATATATATATATATATATATATATATATATATATACATAGAGAGTTGCATACGAGTACACCATCATGCTAGAGGTGCCTATGATTTCAATTCAGATAACCTCCATGTGAACGATTGTTTCGTTTACCTAAACTTTCTTGGTCTGCCTCCCATGCACACCAGTGTGCATACATGTATATAGTCATAGTACAGACAGATTTTTCCACTTGGATGCTAGACCGATGCCAGCAGGTACATGTAGCTGACTGGGCAATATCGTATTTCTATCCCCCTTAGCCTAAAATAGGGGATAGAATGTTTCACATTAGTTTAAGTATATAAAACACATTCTAAACATAATTTTATGAAACTCATATTCTCACTTGATTTTAGTTTACGATTATTTCGCCGACTTCCTTTCCGTGTCATTATTGCCAAATTGCGTTTTTACACTCGTGGCGGTTTCAAACATTCTTTGCTAGTCTGTTCCTCTATACTGATCTTCAATCTATCCCCCAGGAAACATTACTAAAAACATCTAAAAGATGGCACTAAGATGTTTTGGGCGAAAATCTTGCGATATTTCACACATTTTTCTAAATATGTGTTATATATACGCCTTTTACTATGTTTTCCGGGGGACAGATTGAAGAACAGTATATATGAATGAACTAGCCAACGATCTTTGAACACGGTATATTATTGCATGATTTTAAATAAATATTTCATGAATATTTTAATGGGACTGATTTCCAATGATTTTATATCAATCCACCTACCTTAGCTATCTTAAATCGCAGAAAAGGGTTTTCTTTGGGGGGCAAGCATCTAAGAAAATGGGGCTAGGAAGTTTTTGGGGTGACAATTCTTCAATAATTTTATTTAAAATATGCCATTTAATCATGTTTTCCCGGGGATAGATTCTTTGAGCGCAGCGCAGTTTTACCAGTTTTCTTTATTATTTTATTTCTAACGCTGCGCACAATTGCCAGATTTATTTCATATTTCATATGACTAAAGGGATTGATTTCTAGCGATTTTATATAAATCCATCTACCTATATGATCTTAAATAGCAGAAACAGGCTTTTTTGTAGCCAAACATTGAAGAACATTGGGCTAGGAAGTCTTTGGGCCGATAATTTAGTAAATTCTTCAATAATTTTATTTAAAATACGCCTGTTAATCGTGTTTTCTGGGGGATAGATGGAAGATCAGTATATACAGAGGTGAACTCGCCAACGATCTTTGAGCACAGTGCTTTATTGCCAGATTTCTTAAATATCTCATGACTATTTTAAGGGGACTGATTTCCAATGCTTTTATATCAATCCATCTACCGTAACGATCTTAAATCGCAGAAAAGGGTTTTCTTTGGGGGCAAGCATCTAAGAAAATGGGGCTAGGAAGTTTTTGGGGTGACAATTTAGCAAATTCTTCAATAATTTTCTTTAAAATATGCCATTTAATCATGTTTTCCGGGTGATAGTTTCATTGAGTGCAGCTCAGTATTGCCAGATTTCTTTATTATTTCATTTCGAATGCCGCACACAATTGCAAGATATATCTTCGAACGCCGCACACAATTGGTAGATTTATTTTCAAACGCTGCGCACAATTGCCAGATTTATTTTCAAATGCTGTGCACAATTGCCATTTTTATTTTTGAACGCTGCGTACAACTGCATATACTTCATGTTTCATATGACTAAGAGGCACAGAAAAGCGTTTTCTTTGGGTGCAAGCGTCTAAGAAAATGGGGATAGGAAGATTTTGGGGTGTCTGTGAGAATTTAGCAAATTCTTAATAATTTTAATTAAAATATGCCTGTTAATCGTGTTTTCCGCCGGATAGATTGAAGAACAGTATATAGGAATGAATTAGTCAACGATCTTTGAGCGTTGTATAGCATGGCCATATTTATTTCATTCATTCATTAGTAGAGCACCACTCGTTAATTTGTTGATCAATTGCAGCTTTTTCCGCACGCCATAAGCTGCATTAATTTAGGATTGCAGCTCTTTCTGTATCATGCATATGGCGTGTCCGTATGGTGTGTGCCATATGGAAAAAGCTCCATAATTACTAATTGTTCGCAAATGACTAGTTTTATTACATTATGTCCGCAGTGCCTTGTCTGAATAAATATTGGTGCTATTTGGCATTTTCCAGGGGATAGATTGAAGAACAGTATATAGTACCGGACTAGTCAACGATCCTTGGGTGCAACTTTTTCAGACGGAAAAAGCTGCGAAATTATTCAGTTTCATTTATTTGTCGAATTAAAAATAATCTGGTGAAAATGTATTTTCCGTGTTTTCGCGCGTTTACGTAGGTAATAAAAATTGTCAATAAATGACAAATTTTGTTAGAAATGTTGTCTAGTGGCTGATACAAATAAATAGCGACGTTATTAGGTGTTTTCAAAAAGTGCTGCACGATCTATCCCCAGGGGGCTAGAAACATGATATTGCCGCCGACTGCACATAACAACTTGCCATGCGATCGATTGCACACGTTATTGAAACTTTTAGTCAAAATTTCATAAATGGTCCGATATCATCCGAATTCTGAGTTGGTGATCCTATGATCAAGCACAAAGCCTTAAGGCCAGAATGGATCCTGTAAGTACACCTATAAATCAGATAATTGAGAAACTAGCAGGCCGTATGGGATGGTGAACATTTGTCACGTCAGTTCACAGGCCTTTGAATTTTCGTCCATCCATCCCTCTACCACATATCCCTTCTACTATATATAATATACACAAGGTATGAAACCTTCATCTGTGGGCACCATTGTCAGAAAGCTGATTGGTTGGTTTGTAGTCGTTTGTAGTCAGAAACGTGATGTCAGCGGATTTTGACAACAAACCAACCAATCAGCTTCCTGACAATGGTGCCCACAGATGAAGGTTTCAGACCGTGTGTATATTTATATATATAATAGGGGGAATATGTGGTAGAGGGATGGATGGGCGAAAATTCAATGGCCTGTGGTCAGTTCAGCTTTAATTAGAAAATTTGAAATTTACGCAAGGCACGAGTTAGTAATAGTCACGTAGAATAATAATCGAAATAGAGGTAAGTAAAGAGATAAAATTAAGTGGAAACGACAAATCTAAATCTAAGCAAAAGTAGCTGACACTAGTTTTCGTTGCTTAGAACCAGTTTTCGTTAGTTAGCTTTATAGGATACAGTATTGCTTCAATTGCACTTGTGCGATAAACATGTACTTACCAATCACATGCTCCTTTGTTACACTGATTGAGCGCTCCGGTTAACACTTTGGGCGATAGCTTCATCATTTTTGCAGATCGATATTCACACAAAATTTCTCTACTTGCATTTCGACAGATTAATTTTAGAGTAATCGATAAAACAGGAACTGCAATATTTATTTATGCATACATATGTAGTGAACAAATATTGCTTTGTTTTTACATACTATTCGAATACTAACAAATGCTGCGTAATTTTATGCAAATTGGTAAAATGTTGGAGAATATATAAACCTAGAAAACATCTTTATCGACTTCATTACCTGGTACTTTATTTTATAAAAAGATCATACGTAGACGTCGTCGGCGGCTTTTATCCAGAAAAATATGCGTTTGTCATGAGGGTGAACTCATTTCAGTGTATTCAAGTGAGTCCTTTATTTTCTTGATAAGTAAAGCAGGTAAATTTGAATGACCATCATCATATACATTCCCAAACAGTACAATACCGTAGTAAATTCGACCATGTTGACCCGTTACAAACTCGTCAAATTTAAAAAAGCTAAACTGTTATGTTAAAATATTCAATGCTAACCGACCTCTACAAGATAAATAAAGTCCAAATTTCTTTGAATCGCTTTTTTTAGGATGTGCAAATGGAATGACTGGTTCGATAACTGAGCCTGTCACTCCAGTGATAATTGTCGGAAGTGGTGTTCTCAAGGTCTGCAAATGGACATTTTCTATGAGAAAATTTAGATTTTCTTGAACAAATTCAAGGCTTAAAGGGTTAATTATCATTACCTATCCCAACCAATGACTACCAGCATTCATCATTTTAATTTTCAGTTGTGTACATGTAACAGCAACGTAGAATATTGAATTACGCCGATTGAAACTAAGCCGTTGTATGATCTTGCCAAAGCCAAGGAAAATATCTCTGGCAGCTCCCTCTCCTAAACTCTTTCCACCATAGTTGTTTTGACTTCTTTCGTCCTCTATCACTACCATGCTCACCAAATTCCCCTGCTCATCCTGTAAGAGACCTGTTAGAACTAATCAAAAAGCCTTATTATGTGACTTGTGTTCGGAGTGGGTTCACAAGATGTTCACCGCTTCTGATTATCTCCGTCTTGAGTCAGATGACCAACCATGGTGGTGTCTAAACTGCAACAAATCTCTATTCCATTTCAATCATATTAATGATAACACTGATTACACACATGCAATCATGAATCCACACGTTGAATACAACTACACAGAGCACATACAAGACCTAATTCTAAATCCCTTCAAACTTAACACCCACACATATAGAGAGAGAGAGATCAACTCAAAAGATGCTAGAACTGACTTATCCATACCTCCACAAACTTGTAACTACACGCTTCTAAGCAAATTTAATGACTATAACAAATAGTAAAGAAAGCATTGCATTCTCCCTCAGGGCTTCCACTAATTTCTAAACACAGGAAGTCCGGTACTTCCTGGGTAATGCTATTTGGAGTCCAAGCAAGAAACATGGAAGTTTGAACTTTGGGAGTATAGGACTCCCGGACATCCACTAGTGGAGGCCCTGCTCTCCCTCATGCATGCAAACAATTCCAGCAGGAAAAATTTTAATGCAGCGATTACTGTCAGGTCAACATTGAAACATTCAAAAGGTCTATGTCAGAGCTCGATTGGAGCATAGTAACAGACATTCAGTCTTGTGAGCATGCCTACAGCAAATTTCATGACATCTGCACGACTATTCTCGAACAAAGCTTTCCAATGAAAGAAAGTAAAAAATATAAGCACAACCCAACTAAACCTTGACTTACAAATGGATTAATAGCTGCCTGTCATACAAAACATCAGCTTTACTTACCATTTATCAAGTGTCAAACTAAATACAATGAAATTCAGTTTAAAAATACAGAAATAAATCAGACCAAATAATAAAAACAGCTAAGAAAACATATTATCACAAGAAATTTGAACAGTCTAAAAATGACATAAAAGCAACATGGAAAACCATTAAATCACTTTTAAACAAGACCAATACGGCACAACAGATACAATTTCTTCACAAGAATAAGGTCATTACAGATAAATTCGAAATTGCCAATGGATTCAATGATTATTTCGTAAATATAGGACCTGAATTTTTGAACAAAATTCAATCAACATCCAAGAACAGAATTTCTGATTACCTTACAGGCAGCTATCAATCATTATTCTTCGTCAACCCTACTAACACTGAAGAGATCTTTAACATTCTAAACACACTCAACCCAGCCAGAAGTGCCAGAATTGATGGTTTTAAGTGGTGCATTTATAAAACCTGTGTTGTTATTACACCACAAAACATCTTGACCATTCAATCACTACTTGCTAAATCAAATTATCTGCATTTAGCTACCAGAATAAGATTTTTATGCTCACTCACACTCCCTTATGCCTTTATCATCACCATGCATACCCGTAACCAGGCTACTGGTAAGTTAACCCCTAGCATACGCCTCGGTATAGACTGGCACCAGTCTGTACTCACTCCTTGGTGACGCCTGTCACTAAGCGCGCCCGCGCATGCGCAACAGATCCCAAATAGGAAACAGATTCACTTTTCAAATATTCTGCAAGCAGAATAGTGGGCCTGCTATCCAGCTAAAGTTTTTACAGCTTTGCGCTGAGGTTCAGCTACATATTTAAGAGTTTCTGATACAGGAATCATGTCTATAATAAACTCTATTCTCCATAATTATGTCTATTGTATACTTCGTGGTGTTTTGGGTTTTTTTAACTCTGGTTTATGAGTTACCGGTTTTCATGTCAAATACTCCCGTTTTCGAGGTATTACAATCCATGCCTATTTTAATATCATAAATCAAACCATGCTTTAAAATAAAAGCCCTTAGTATTTGCTTATTTATTCTATTTAGTGCCTACATAAAAATAATCTTACAAAACTTCGTGAAATTCTTGTTCTTTCAGTGAGATTTTCAAATCCATTACTCGCTCTCTTAATAAGACGATAGGCGTAATTCTTGTGGCCATTTTCGCAAATGGGGGTGTCATGACTTCTGGTAAGTCTCAGTCTAAAGACCACATAAGTCTTGAGGGGTTGCATTACCCTCATGCTGTGGCGTCGGTGACGGAAGTTACCGATAATTCATCCCATGTGAGGTAAAGCGATTTATGTTAAGAGTGGGGTTCGATCTCTATGTCCGCTCCCGTTATTGCTCCGGGCTTGTCCTGCCAAGCGGGTTCTAAATCCGGATTGTCTTCTGGTTTGACCGGGCATCCGGATATGAGCTCTGCGATTGTTCTGGCTTGGCTGGACATTCAGAGTCTCATTTTCATCTGGCTGTTTCTTATATTTCGGCTCCGGTTTTTTCCACCTCCGTTTCCGGTAGTAGTGTATCTACTTCCGGTATGAGAGGTGCTTTTCCAGGTCTGTTAGATCTGGCCAAGCATCCGTTATCAATTTCTGGTTCCGGGTTTTCCACTTCCATTTCCGGTAGTAGTGTATCTGCTTCCGGTAGGAGAGATGATTTTCCTAGTCTGTTAGATCCGGCCAAGCATCTTGTCAGTTTCCGGTTCCGGTTTGTTCCGCTTCCGTTTCCGGTAGTAGTGTATCTGCTTCCGGTATGAGAGATGATTTTCCTAGTCTGTTAGATCCGGCCAAGCATCTTATCAGTTTCCGGTTCCGGTTTGTTCCACTTCCGTTTCGGGTAGTAGTGTATCTGCTTCCGGTATGAGTAGTGCTTCTTCGGGTCTGTTAGATCCGGCCAAGCATCTGTTATCAACTTCTGGTTCCGGTTTGTTCCACTTCCGTTTCCGGTAGTAGTGTTTCTGCTTCCGGTTTAAGAGGTGTTTTTCAGGGTCTGTTAGAGAGGTGCTTTCCGCGTTGGTTAGATCCGGTCAAGCTTCCGTCATCAATTTCCGGTTCCAGTTTTTCCATTTCCGACTGTGTATCTGCTTCCGGTAGGAGAGGTGCTTTTCTGGGTCTGTTAGATCCTGCTAAGCATCCTACTTCTATTTCCGGTTCCGGTTTTGTTATATCTATTTCCGGTAGTAGTTCTTCCACTTCCGGTTTGAGAGGCGCTGTCCGAGTCTGTTAGAGCCGGCTAAGTATCCTAATTCCGTTTCCGGTTTATCAGTTTTTACTGGTTCTCTTAACGGGAGTTATTTTCAAGCTTATGGTTATGAATCGCCTGATCGTTCAGATTCTTCTAATAATAATTCCGTAGTTCTGACTCAATTTGTTTCGCGCTATTCTTCCTACTTTTCTTTTTATGCTATATCTTCTCGAGATTTTCTTTAGTCTTGTTTTCCCAATCTTCTCTCTTTTTCATTCTTTGGCTATCCCTCCTTTGTTTATACTAGTCTTGTTTCTACGTATCATGTCTTCTTTTTTCATCTTCTTTTTCCTCCTCTGTTCTTTCTAATTCTTCTATTCCTTCTTATTCTTCCACTTCTTCTTCACCTTTGTACATCGACATCCTATTGTGTCTGTTTTTCTTTCTCAGAAACTAGATTTCTATTTGTTATCTCTGGTTTAGTCTTCTATTTGTTTTCTGTAATCTGTGATTCCTTGCTCAGTCGCTCTTCTTTTTCCGCTAGTCTTTTCTATTCTCTCTAGATTCTATTCCTGGGTCAGTCGAGGTCAGGGATCTGATGAGGTTTTACCCGATCAGGGCCTCTTCGGATGATTGGTCCTCGGCTCATCTTCTTCTTCTTCTTTTCGATCGCTGGTATCACACTTGGAGAGCCGTTCTCAAGATGAAATCTGTGGTTTTCTGCAGTTCTTCCACAGGCCCATACAGCCTTTCAAGAAAAGAGGTTGACAAAGGCCAGATCTCTTCTCTCAGCAGCTGATACGTACTGCAACATTGAAGTATGTGCCTTGTGGTCTGTTCTGCTTCTCCACAAGGACAAGCGGATGATGTCGTAAGGTGGAACCGCCTGTACATGTGTTGGTTTAGTCTGTTGTGTCCAGTTCTGAGACGAAAAATGGTCGTGAGATGATGGTAGGCATCTTCTGATTGAGGTGTTCTATAGATTGACTTGATGATAGTCTTCATCTCTGTATGGGTAACCATGTTTTCTGTCTGATTCTCTTCTGCACCCACCTTTGCCATCTTGTCTGCTTCCTCATTTCCTTGGACTCCACAGTGTGAGGGGATCCACTGCAATGCTATCCGAAAGCATTTGATGGTTTGTAGTGCTTCTTCAAGTTGTGGCAGCTTACCTTTAGTGATAGCCTCAAGGACAGAGCGGGCATCAGATAAAAAGACAATCTGTGCAATAGGGTCTGCTGTTCTGCTGATGGCATTAGCTGCATGAACCAGTGCTTCGACTTCAGCTCTGTAGTTTGTGCAGTGTTTGCCTGTCGGTATTGCAGCTGACTCATGTTGTCCGTTTGGATACTGTATGTGCAGTCCGGCACCTCCGCTCCTAATTGCATCTTTGGCTGATCCATCTGTGTATATCCTTATCCATGTCTCCTGAGGGTACATTTCTTCCAGCATGGCTAGGGTCAGGGCCTTCTTGCTCACATCACTGTGTTCATCTTTGGTTGTGAGATGAGGTACTGTGGTGCGAATAGCTATGCACTCTAGTTTGTTTTCCCAGGGTTGAGGATCAAGGGTGTGGTTTGGGTCTTCTATTTGTGCTGGCAACATTTCTTGGTGTTTCCTTTGAAGTGCTTTTGTCTCTTTCACAAAACTTGATCTTTTAAGTCTTTCTGATGACAGCTGTGCTTGCCTGATCTTCATCGGGTGGTTGCTGAACGATTTGAACTTTGCAGCTTGGATCAGTGCTTTGCATTCCCTTCCTTTGCTAAGTGGGGGGATGCCTGCTGTCTGCTCCATTTTTTCTATTGGTATTGATCTCATTCCACCAGTGATGATGCGCAGTGCCTGGTTTTGTACTCTGTCGAGGTTCTGTTGATGAGATTTAGCTGCTGTCATCCATGAGCTGGATCCATACTCAAGGTGTGGTCGTACAGCACCTAGGTAGATGGTCTTGAGGATTCTTTCATTGGCACCCCACTTTATTCCTGCCAGCTTCCTCATGATGTTTAGCTTTCTTCTGGCCTTTGCCTCTACATTCTGTATGTGCTCCTTCCATGTTAATCTTCTGTCGTAGGTGACTCCCAGGCATGTCTGCTGGTCCTCGTACTCGAGTGGAGTACCGCCCAGTGTCAGATTGCCAACCTTGGTTTTGGTGGACAGTGAGAATAGCATGGCTGATGATTTTTCTTTGTTGATGGTAATACACCAGCGATTGGCCCAAGCTGTAATTCTGTCCATAGAGGGCTCCTTGGATCCCATTGGGCAGCTCTGCTACAATGTCATTAATGAAGAGTATGAACAGAGTTGGTGATAATACTCCGCCTTGTGGCACCCCTCGTCTCAGCAATACATTCTGTCCAGATTGTCCATCCACCAGCACCCTAGCTCTGCAATTGTGTAGGTACGACTTGGTCCATCGGAACATGTTGCCACCGATGCCTGTGCGCCGGAGCTTCACGAGGAGGCCATCCTTCCACACCTTGTCAAATGCCTTCTGCAGATCGATAAAGGTAGCTAGCATCACCTTCTCGGCTTGAAAAGTGTCCTCTATGACCTGTGCAAGATGTGTTGTTTGATCTTCTGTGCTCATGTATCTTCTGAAGCCGGCCTGCTCTGAAACTATGATGTTCTCCGACTCCAGGTACCACTGCAACCGCTGGTTGATGATGCGCTCCATGGTCTTGCATATGCAACTTGTAAGACTGATAGGACGGTAGCTCAGCACTTTCGTCTTGTTTTTCCCTTTTTTCAGAATAGGAGTCATTCTGGCTTCCTTCCAGCACTGAGGAACCTCTCCATTGGTCCAACTGAGATTAAAGATGTCTAGCAATTTGCGGAGAGATGCATTACCAAGGTGTTGGATCATTTCATTCATAATGCCATCTGGCCCGGGAGATTTCTTCTTCAATTGGCGGATAGCCTTCTTCAGTTCTGCTAAACTAATGTCAACTTTCATTGCATCGTGAGTGTTGGTGTCTGTTCTTTCCTTTTGCTCTTTTCTAACCTCCTTATGATGCATCCGTAGTATAGAAATGTTGCTTTCTTTTGCATATGCCTTCGCAAAGGCATCTGCAGCCATCTTTCCTGTCAGTGTTTGGCCATCTTCTTCAAGAGTAATCTTCTCTCCCCCGACACCCTCATCATTCAGAGCTTTAGTCAGTCTCCATAGCTTTGTGGTGTCTCTCTCTAAATTAAACCCTGCCGTCTTTTCCCTCCAGCTTCTTCTTTTGGCCTCCAGCTTGGTCTTTAGATACCTGGCTTTAGTTTGTTGTAGCGTGAAGTGGTTTTCATGACAGGGATTACCCTCTGCATCTTCTCTGGCCGTGTCTAGTTTATCATGTGCTGCTTGCAGTTCTCTTGTCCAGTAGGGGCGGTAGTTTTTCCTGAACCCTCGAGGAATCGCTTCGTTGGCAGCCTTGAGGATACGTGAATTAAATTCCTTGACCACATTGTTGATGTTTCTCCCTTCTACTGCTATATTTTGGGTAAGCTCACTGGAACGAATGCCGAACAGACTCCAATTTGCCTTTTTGTAGCTCCACCTTGGATGTTGAGGTGTACTTGTCGAAGTACTTCCAGAAAGAGAGAGGAGGACTGGGCGGTGGTCGCTTCCTCCTAACTGCGATCCGACCACTCTACTGAGGTTTCTGTGAATGTCTTCTGTACAAAATGCCAAGTCCGGCGTTGTTGTCGAGTGCCACCGGCACGAGTAGAAGGTAGGCTGATCTGTGGGATCGTTGACAAGTAAAAGGTGCTTTTCATCTTGCCATGCTTCAATGTCTTCTCCTCGTTTATCAAGTGTTCTGTATCCCCAGCTCTGGGACTGGCTATTAAAGTCTCCCGCAATGAGGAAGTGGCAGTCCGGTACCTGGATTGTGTCAAGTGAGCGATTCTTGTCATTAGGGCAGTAATAATTGACAATGTCAATCACAGAGTTGCTGGTTGTTACCTTGATCTTGATATATTCTGCCTCTTCCATAAAGGTTTTGATCTGGCTGGCGTTCACGCTGTTTCGGACCAAGGTGATCACCCCACCTTTCTTTCTTCCTCTTCGATCACACCGGAAAATCTGGTATCCTCTGATCTTAAATGGTTTACCTTCTTGCAGGTGTGTCTCTTGGATGCAGCAGATATCAATGTTGTTTTCGTACAGGAACTGTTCGAGCTCTGATTTCTTGTTGGTAACCCCTTCTGCATTCCAGTGCATGATGTTGATACTAGGGTTCTCTTTGGGGTTGGTCTTCTCTTTCGGTTGGCCAGTAGCTCTCCATCCTCGTCCCCTGGCTCCACAAGATGAGTTGATGGGACCGCCAGTAGCTGAGGGTGGGATCCTTTGAGGCATGGAGCCCGGCGCTGCACCTGCCTGGCGGATCCTCACAGGGCGAGCACCATTTCAGTTGATTCGATCTCCATGTGCCATTTCATTAGCGTTGTGCATAATGCTCTGGTTAGCCCCTCCAAATGTCTGGATTGGCACCCAGTGGGTTACACCCCTGCGCCACGTTGAGGCCGAGCATATAGTCTTAAACAGGGGCTCGGCTCATCAATGGATAGTTTCTTGTTTCTCTCTCTTCCTCTTCAGGATGAGTTTTTTCTCGTCTGTCCCTTTTTCTTGTTCTCCTAGTGTTCTCTCTTTTTCATTTCTTGGCTATTCTTCCCTTGCTGGGTTTCTCACTTTCCTTCTGTTTATTGTAGTCTTACTTCTTCGTATCATCTTTTCTTTTTTCATCATCTTTTTCCTCCTCTGTTCCTTCTAATTCTCTTCTTTCTTATTCTTCCACTTCTTCTTCATCTTTGTTCATCTAGATCCAATTGTGTCTGTTTTTATTTCTCAGAATATATTTTTCTATTTGTTGTCTCTGGCTTAGTGTTCTCTTTGTTTTCTGTAATCTGGGATTCCTCGCTCAATCGCTCTTCTGTTTCTGCTAGTCTTTTCTATTGTCTCTAGATTCTATTCCTGTATCAGTCGAGGTCAGGGATTTGAGGAGGTTTTACCCGATCAGGGCCTCTTCATATGATTGGTCCTAGGCTCATCAATGGATAGCTTCTTGTCTCTCTCTTCCTCTTCAGGATGAGTTTTTTCTCGTCTGTCCCTTTTTCTTGTTCTCCTAGTGTTCTTTCAGTCTATTTCTAGTTTGAAGGATTCTGCTAAGGTTGAGTCTTCTTCGGATCTTTTTAGTTGGGAATCTGTATGTAGGGCACAGATTAAATCAGCTATTTTTATAGCTCCTATTTCGGAAGATGTTCTTTAGGCGCAGGAGAGAGAGGTGATCAGAGTCCCTCCTACGGTTCTTAGAAATTCTCTAGCCATCGTCTTTAGAGGCTCTTTGAACTCAGTTTGTAGTTTGTTAGGCTTCGTTGCCTCTAAGAGAAGACCTAGAAAGCCATCCGAAGTTAATATTTTGATTATGCTTAGGAGTATTCTTATATCAATTCCTCCCTTTGGCCTCGATATATTTGGTCAATCTTCTTCCATATTCTTCGGGCTGAATCTGACAGTCTTAGATCCACCAAGGGATCTTCGAGTTCATATTTCTGTTTTGAAGCCTTCTGTGTAGAGAGACTTCTGTTAAGAGTCCTCTTTAATTCTTCCATAGAGGAAGAGTCTCAGGCCTGATGAGTTTGGGGCTTATCGTTCGAGGATAATTACCAATTCTCCTCTGTCTTCAGGTTCTAAAGTCCGATCCGAGGAGGCGGATCGATCTGACTCCTTTTTTGCTCATTGTCCTAGATCCCAAGTGCGGCAGACCACTCCTCAGGTGAGAAGGGCTGGTCCTATTTCTGTGGACCTTGATCTAGTCATAGAGGTCGTTCCTTTAAAGGTTTCAGAGTAAAAGAGTCTGAAGGGATGGTTGTAGCCTGGGTAGGCCTATCCCTTTCTCCTTTTCCTATTTTATCCCTGCCTCTTCCATTGCCTTTGGATCCATTGGTGCTCCCCTTTTCTCCCAGCATGCTAGTAGGAGGGTGCCTGTCTCTATTTTTGGGAGACTTGGTAAGCCCTCATTCAGGTCCCATGGATCATAGAGCCTCGCTGGGTTTTTTCGCACCTTCCTGGATTGTTCATCCTCCTCTGTCCTTCCTTTCTAGGTGGACTCAGTTTCCTTCCTTCCCGGTGAAGATGGGAGCCCTATAGGATGAGTTGGAGGAGATGATTTTAAGAAGGCCATAGAAGACGTTCCACTAGGGAGCCCCAAGAAGTTGGGTGGATGGCGTCCGATCATCATCTGAAGAGGTTAATTCTTCTTATCTTAACTCCAAAAATCTAGATGGAGGCCATATCTCAGATTATCGCCGATCTGAATCCGGGCTTGTGGTTCTCTTCCATAGAGATATGGGACATCTTTCTACATGTCTCATTCACCCTTCGTGCCTTCAGTTCTTGAGATTCATTTTCCCATGTATGGCTTTTCCAGCATTGCCCTTCGTTCTGTCCACGACCCCCTTTTTTATATTTTACTGTCGTTCTATTCACCTTCACGTTTATACAGACGATTGGCTAGTATAAGCAGTCTTTATTAATTCTATCGGTATCATTCCAGAGATCTGCAACCTGGCATGCAGCCTAGGTTGGAATTTAAGTCTCTAAAAGTCTAGTTTAATTCCCGCTCTGCTTTTCCCCCACCTAGGCGTTTTTGTTCGATCTAGCTTGGGGTCTTGTTTCTTCCCTTTAGACCTAAAGGTGGAAGCCATCTTAGTAGGGATGGATTTTCTGTCTTCCTCTTCCATGGTCAGAGCTAATTGCTTTCTCAGGGTGATAGGATTGATGGTCAGCGTCAAGAGTATCATTCCTAGGGATTCGTTGATGAGAAGACTTTTCCAATGTACTTAATGTCCTTGTGGCTTCAGTCGGTTCACTATATTACCTTCAGATTCCAATCAGAGAAACCTATTTCCCCTTCTAGTTTATTGGAAGGATCGTTTCTGATTGTGTTGGGTGTTCCTTTGGTCAAGTTTTCTCATCAGGTGAATATTTTCACAGACGCTTCCTATGAGGAGGGGAAACGGTCTGGGATTCCCTGTACAGAGTGGCAGTTAAAGCGGTTGGTTGTCTAAGCAATTTTCAACCTTAGGGATCGTTCCCACGTAGATCTTCTTGCAAACTGTCTGAATGCCATGATTTCCTCTTCAGTCTCAGGAATTTACAGTCGGTTTATTCGGAGAGTTTCGTCTGCTCGATCCCTGAGATTTAAATTTCTGCGAGTTCTCAGGAAATCATTGATTCTGCCAGGAGGGAGTCAACCCGCAGAGTTTTCAAAGGCTGTCTTAAAATCTTTGGAGAATGATGTGCAGACCAGTGTCTCTTGACAGATCCTGTTTTCCCACAGGTTAGATATTTTATTTTATCTTTTTGACTTCTTATATTTGTCTGCTAATACTGTATGAGGTTATAGACTTTCTTTGACATCATCGCTTCTTTGTCTGTTGAATGCTGATGTTAAAGACACAAAGGTTCATTATGGTTTCATTAGAGGTTTATGCAATATTCGTCCTCCAATAGCTAAACATTTGCCCTCCTGGAATCTAGCTCTGGTTCTTCAGGTTTTTGGCAGGCCAGCATGAACCTTGTAACTTTAAGTCCGTTTTTTGGGTTGCATCTGCTTCTGCTAGAAGACGACCCAAAATTTCATGCTTTTTCCGCTGAGAAGGACAGATTTTTTAATCTGGGAATGCTCTAGTCTTATATCCTAGAAGGGATTTTTTTTATCAAAAACTCAATCCAACCGTCACTCAGCTAAGCCAATCATTTTAAAATCTGTAACTTGTTTTTCACCGTCTGATAGATTTTGGTGTCCTGTCAGAGCTAAGGTTTTCAAGTGTCGTACTGATTTTAAGAGATCCAATCCATCCCATTTCTGGGTTCTGTATGAGGAGGAGGTAGTCAGTCCAGTAATAAGGCCTCTATTGCCAGATGGATTTGTGAGACCGGTGTTTTGAGATTGCTTCTTCTGATCATATTAATCTTTCTCACATTTAAGCTCATGAACTTAGAGGAGGGGGCTTCCTCTTTCGCTTTTTGCTGGCTCATTTTTAGTTGAGATAATGCTCGTAGCAGGATGGAAATCTGAGTCTACTTTTACCTCCTTTTTATTTAAAAATCAGAGTGCAGCGGCACCATTTTTTAGATATATCTTGATTCTATCTAAAAAGGCTGAAGACCATTTACCAATCACACTCCACCATTTTCGTTAAGACTTCTCGTCTGCGTAAAATGGTGAGTCTTTCTTTGGTTTTTATTTATTTCTTTAAGTTTAAAGAAATCCTTGTTTGATAATCACTGTGAGATTAATTAAGATTCACCATTATGTTATGTTATTAACATTTGGTTCAGTTTTGTTTGATTTTTATCCTTGCTTATGGATTCTCAAATTTCCACCCACCATGGGTTCACAGTAGGGCACTGACCAAATCTACGGGTTTAGCAAGTAGTGATTGAACGGTCAAGATGTTTTTGTGTTGTAATAACAACCCCCAACAGACCCCCCTTTAGTGGGTTGGTCTGTAGTTTTATTAACCACTATAAAAACATACTTACCGTTCAATCACTACGACCCTGCCTCAGCCACCCCGCAGGAAAAACATACTTACCGTTCAATCACTACGACCTGGTCTCAGCCACCCCGCAGGGTAATGATTTGAGAATCTAGTCAGGATATATGGCACTTAAATTTAGAAAAGTGAATCTGTTTCCTATTTGGGATCTGTTGCGCATGCACTGGCGCACTTAGTGACAGGCGTCACCAAGGAGTGAGTACAGACTGGTGCCAGTCTATACTGAGGCTTATGCTGGGGGTTACCTTACCAGTAGCCTGGTTACGGGTATGCATGGTGATGATAAAGCCATAAGGGAGTATGTAAACGAGCATAAAAATCTTATTCTGGTAGCTAAATGCAGATAATTTGATATAGCAAGTAGTGATTAAACGGTAAGTATGTTTTTATAGTGGTTAATAAAACTACAGACCAATCCACTAAAGGGGGGTCTGTTGGGGGTTATGGATATCCTTATCCCACTCAGTCACATTTGCAACTTATCCCTAGCACAAGGCATTGTCCCATCAAAACTAAAAATAGCACCTGTTACACCAATTTATAAAGCCAAGGATTCTCAAACTACAGGCCAGTCTCCATACTTCCACTTTTCTTCAAGTTACTAGTGCGCCTAGTGTACAATCGACTGACAAATTACCTAGACAAAAAGTCAATTTTATGCAAATCGCAATATGGATTTCATGAGAAACATTCAACAATGCATGCAATAGCCGAAATGACGGAAAAAATTATTGAATCACTGGAAAAAACCCAAAGTATAATAGGCATCTTCTTGGACCTTTCAAAAGCTTTCAACACAAGCAACCACCAGATCTTACTAGAAAAGCTTGCCTATTATGGTATAAGAGGCAGTGCACTCACCTGGTTTCAGAACTACCTAAGTAAAAGAACACAATGCGTGCAATATAATGAGATATGCTCCGAAAACAGGCAATTAACTTGTGGTGTTCCTCAGGGATCTATTCTTGGCCCACTGCTGTTCCTTCTTTACATGAATGATCTACCTAACATATTCAAGCACATGTCATTAATACTGTTCGCTGATGACACAAATGCTTTTTGCTGCGATGACAACATAGACACCTTATACAAAAAAGCAAATAAGGAAATGGAAGAAATTACTGACTGGTTTTCAATAAACAAATTATCGTTGAATGTTGACAAAACAAATTATATGTTATTTACAAATCTCAAACTAAAAAAAGATGAAATTCCAAAAATCTACATAAACAAAAAAGAAGTTGAGGAGGCCCCATTTGCCAAATTTTTTAGAGTATATTTGGATAAACATTTGACCTGGGCCAAACAAATCGAGATGGTAACAGCAAATGTGGCAAGAGGCATAGGTGTCATGCAAAGACTAAAACCTTACATGACACCAGCTACAATTAAAACTATACTGCACTCTTGTTCTTCCGCATCTCACCTGCTGTAACGCTATCTGGACGAATACACACAAAAGCAACCTAACAAAACTACAAAGTCTACAGAAGAAGGCACTAAAAGTCTTTTCTAAACCAGCAAAGAGCCAGAACATATTTAAGTCAGAAAAGGTATTAAAACTAATGGGCATAGGCAAACTACAGATGTACACCATTGTAAAGGAGTTTCACCACAATACATTACCACAATCCATAGCCTCCAATTTCACACTAAGCACCGACATCCACAAACACAACACTAAGACAAAACACAATCTACACACTCAATTTACACGAACAAATAGGAAAACGACGAATTAAAATAACAGCCACAAAACTATGGAACAGCACCAGTACAAAAATATGCAATAGTATATTAAACCAGCTATCATTTAAGAAGATTGCCATGGATCTATGATCGACAAATACTAAATTAATATATTTATACCTGATGGTCACAGATTCTCTGCTAATTAATGATAATACAAACCTAAGACATTCCACCACCACCACCACCACTATAGATAAACCAACCTAACCTAATAATTGAAGTAATAAGTCTAAACATAAACAGACTTTACAGTTTACTTTCACTACTACTACACTTAAATAGCCCCCACACAATCAATGCATCTGTCGATTCTCAACAACTCCAACTATCTCAACTTTATATTACAGTGATGAGCTCTACCCTGCCCCACCCACACCCCACTCCACCCTCAGTAGCATACAAAAGTCCTATATAATAATAAACCACTCCAAACTAAATTTAAATAAAATGAGATAATGATGTAATTAGGGAGTATATGTATAATATATGTTTATTTAAGTCAGTAAATATGTATGTGTGTATGTAAATATGAATGCCATAAATAATGTGTTTGAATGTTGTGTGTTTTATGTTTGTGCACATAGTGGCATATATCTATGTAAACATCAAAGAAGGGACAGCCCTACCCACCCACCACTTAATGGAAGACATATATATTAAATACATGTATATATGACATATATATCAAAGTTTATGTCTGGACTCCACAAAACATACCAAGAAAGTCCTGAACTTCCTATTATTAGCCCTGATATCTCTAAAAACAGTGATTTTTAACCAAATTATATGTATTTGAACCATTTTAGACCTTCAAGTTTCTAGCTTGGACTTCCAATAGCATTACCTAGGAAGTCCCAGGATTCCTGTATTTTAGAAGTTAGTTGAAGCCCTGGTGTGTGTGTGTGTGTGTGTGTGTGTGTGTGTGTGTGTGTGTGTGTGTGTGTGCGTGCGTGCGTGCGTGCGTGCGTGCGTGCGTGCGTGCGTGCGTGCGTGCATGTGCATGTGGGCCTACTTATATGATCTATTGTACATTATAAGTCGGAGGCGAGATTCATATCCTTTCTCACCAAAAGTCTGTATGGCTAATAAAATCCTCAAATTGGTTAATTTACTGGCTAATATTTCCAGAAGGGTAGTCAGGTCCCTGTATAAGTATTCATATCAAGGTAGCTTTTTAGGATTCTGTCACTGCGCCATTGTCTTGTGATACGTGTTTTATTTATGTTAATGTAAAAATGTTTTGTAATGTGTGTAAGGAGTCCATCGCTCCATAGGCCATGCCTTTGATGGACTGCCTGTTTAGAGTCTATTTATATGTATCGAAAAACCATGAAATAAGGCAACTTTGAATCTTGAATCTTGTAGATGTTCTACGTTCGAGTTGGGTCGACTTTCCATATATGACTATAAGTGTCAAAATCAAATAGTAAATTATAAACATCTGAAAATCTTCGAAACCGCTTGGGGATCGATTCAAATGTCATGAAATATCATCTATGGCAAGAGCTGAACCAAGTCTGATCAAGCGAACCTGATTAGTCAAATACTTTGGCAGCCATCTTTGATGACCTAGTTTTCACAAAAATATACTAGAACTACAGAACCACTGAACGGATCGGGCCAAAAATTGGGAGATATAATTAGGGACTACGGGCCAAATGTAAAGTTTGTCAAGGGAGGTTGAGAGGTAAAAAACCCATGGCCACTGTGGCTCAGTCAAAATTTAGCACGTTTGGTAGGCATCTTGGATTTTCTGAAAATTTATGTGCAACTCATATAAAAGACTAAACTTATTAACCACTGGGACAATTTTAATAAAACTTAGCTAAACCTTCACAGAAAGAAGATTGGTACAGTTTTCCAGTGATCATATTTTGTTCATTTGTGCTGATGGACAATAACTCTTGTTAATTTCCTACTAAAATATTCCAGTTTTGTATTTTATGTAGTGTTACTGCTGAATTTTAAGATTTATGTCTGTTCAAATGCTAATGGTGCAAGTGAGTGTCAACTGTCAAGGGCCTCTTGTTTAGTATATACTAAAACCACTGATAATCATATACAGTAGCCCTCGCCTCTTATACCAGCTACCTACGGTCTACCAATCAATGTTGTCACATAACTCCACAAGAACTGGCCAGAGTGACGTAGCCAGTGACTGCCAGTTAGTGCTGAACAAATGATCTGAGATTGTCACAAAAGCTACTCAAACTATTTTGACATCTCAGATCTTGTTAACTAGTTTTCCTTAGCATCCCCACACGTTTTGAAAAGATGGTGAGGATATTGCTATCACCCCTGTCTTTTCATCCGTTTATCCATCCGGCTATTTCCTCTGAAACCATTTTATGGAGTTCGATCAAATTTGGTATGTGAGTTACCCATGTGATTGTGGAATGTAATACAACATTTACATTAGGCTTTGCCCACTGAGGCTGGGGGACAGAAAGTCAAAGTTCGGGGAATTTAACCAAATTTGGTATGTGAGTTACTCATGAATATGATAGGGTATTATGAGGCGGTATTTACATTTGGCTCGGCCACATGCAGGATACTATGCTCCCAAAATTCATGTTTGGACTCCCAAAACATGTACCATTACTAAATAAGTCCGTTTTAAGCTTCCATGACCATTTTTGTTTGGACTCTCAAAACTATTATCCAGGAAGTAGTGGGGGTCATGGCCTCATGGTGGTGTTGGTTGGGGTTGGGGAGAGTGGCAAAGTTAACAAAAACATGGGCATTTGTGATATAGATTTAGACTCATAGGACCATCCTTTCATTCAGTAACAACACAAGAGAATACAAGAACATAACACTTGACTCACCGATATTGCCAGCAGTATGACTTTGGCCATACGTATTAGTAGACCTGTCCAGGGTACCTGTTTGAGGTTGTTATGATCTAGACATAGACGTTTCTGTTGTTCTACCTCTGCAGGCATGTTCACTGAAAGTTTGTACTCTCCAAGACAGCAACATTTTTCAGCGATACGACTTTTAAAATGAGCATGCATTATTATCATGCATTCATGATTGGAGTAATGGAAGCTGAAAAAATGTGGTAAACTAATTATTTGTACATAATGAATATTTCCTCTCATTTATAGGCCTCTATTGACAGTTTATAGCTTTCTCAACACTGAATGAATCACTATGATTGGAGATGACACAGTTTTGAGGAGAGTCGCAAAAGGTTTCAAGTCGCACCTGAGAGAAATTATCATTCGAATATTTCTTATCATATTCTTCCGGTGAGCAATAATAATAATAATAATAATAATAATAATAATAATAATAATAATAGCTAGAACACATTTATCTAACACGTAAATCTGAGTTCTCTGTACATAGTAAAACAAAGTATGTTATGTGAAGCGACCATTAATATTTGAAAAGGTATACATATGTTTTATTATACCAGTACTAATAGGTTAAACAATGCCAGATAGACTCAGAATACATTCTTGTTTATCTTGAAAAATTTAATTTCTCCACTAAAATGAGAATATCTCATGAATGACTGAGCTGATTTATATTCTGTAAATGGATCCTTATCTATAGATAGAGGAGAATATTATGATGTATGCATACCTAATATGGGCACCTAACTCTTCCAGAATTCTGCCGTACATTGGAGAATCCTGGAAAATTTTGAAAATTACTATTTACTGATACTCTACAAAATTTGCGGAAAAGCTTACATGAGAATCAAGGATTTTGCTTCGGAAATCTGCTTAGACAAAAGTTCCTATCTCCTCTCACCATAGAAATCAGATTTATAGTAATGGCCGAAAATGTTCGCAGAGGATTGAGTATCTCGCAAACTATTGAAGCCAGCAAATTGGGTGGACTCTAATGGCCCCAGTGAGTTAGACATCTGCCAAGTTTCAAGCCATTTGATTAAAGTTCTATGTGAAACATGCTTCAAATATGTCTCCCAGAGGTTTACTTTAGGAATACCGTGGAACGGCTGATTTCTCAAAAATGATTGGATTGATCCACTTTAAAATCGATACCAAATTAATATTTTTCTTTTTCAAATTTTATAACCATGCCACAAATGCAGAATGGTAATTCTTTTTACCAAATCGGTTGTCTGGGCATCAAGATGAGCGTAAGGTGTCATATTACTCACTGGATGTGCATAATTAAGCAGAATTAATTTTTGTAAAAAACACAAACTGAAAGCTTTGATGCCATTTAGGTGTAACCTACACTCTTAGAGGGGTAATCTTACGCTTGCAGGGTGACATGGGGTATCTTGTAATTATGTCCATTGACCTCTGATCAAGGGGAGTTAATTTCTACCAAAGGAGAAAACTTAACTTTGATGTGGTGACCTTTGACCTTCCACAGCAAAATGAACAGACCTCTGTGACCCCAAGAGCAACATCCTACCCAAGTATGGTGTTGATATGATCAGAAATCTAGGTGTTGTCACAGTTCAAAGATCAATGCTGAAAATTCCCATACATTTCCTTTGGGACTTTTTTTGCCCATGATAAAGTGGGTAGCTCAAATACCCCTGCCATCTTGAAAATTGGTTTCTGGATTATAACTCTGAAAAACTGGTTTGAAACTTTATTTTAATTTTGTATTTGTTTATGATTAATTGCAAATGTTTCAACTGTTAATGGTCCAGGTGAGCATCACAGGCCTTGGATCTCTGTTTATTAGAACTAATGATAAAATATTCAACAAGCACATTTTGTATTATTTTGTACTGCTGTCTCAAATCTCCAAGATGATACTGGAAAAGATAAATATCTGCTCCTGCTGTGTAGCAGAACAGAGGCCTCATCACATCCTTGAGTGTCCTACCTACGCAGCCCTACGAATCTAGTTGACCTTACCGTATGCCAATTGAAGGAAAACAATTGTGCAACAAAGAGCAGCTTACAAAAAGACCTATGGTAGCTTCAGAAAGAACATACATCTGGCGGCATGAACATGCTTGTTCAGGGTGAACGCAGAAGAAGGATAAATGTTGAAACACCCCTGAGAGTTAAGCCATAGAGCATGCACTGTATGCATGTAGATTCAAGCAATTAGCGATTTAACACTCAAATTTGTTCAAGAGAATTTCAGTTGTTATTACACCACAAAAACATCCGTTACTGTTCAATCACTAATTGCTAAATCAACTACTCTGCATATAGCCACCAGAATAAGATTTTTATGCTTGCTTACAAACCCCCATATGCCTATTCCATTTCTATGTATTCTATGCCGCAAATGGGGGAAGCCTACTTCCCTTACGTCCAGACAGGAGATTCGGTCACCAAAACAGAAAATTAGAGACTAGGAAGAGGCGCTCGAAGGTGAACTCGAGTAGGTCACCGGGTAAAATCCACATAAGTCTTGAGGAAGGGCATTACCCTCAAGCAGTGTTGGTGGTGGCTGAATCCCCCGACCTCAACACCTATGCCAACGTCAAGTTTTCGGTCATACCAGTAGCCAGGAACGTTAATAGATCACCTGTGTCTAGCTTAATGCTGTCTGGAAGTTTGGTAACTTACGGTTTAGCAAGAACTTCCGGTTTGTGCTTAGTAGATTCAGGTCTCCAAGCCCAGGGGCTACTTCCGGTTTCCGTTCCTTCCTCTTCTGCTTCCGGTTTTCTACTTCCGGTTTGCGTATTTCCTGTTCCTATGCTACTTCTGTTTTTTTACTGTACATCCGGGTCTGTAGGATCCTGTTCAGTTTCCGGTTGTCTACTTCCGGTTTGCGCATTTCCGTTTCCTATTTTTCCACTTCTGGATTTCGTACATCCGGGGATAGGGTCATTTCCGGTTTTCATGGATACTTCTGGTGTTCCAGGATTAACTTCCGGTTCTGTCTTCCTGTTTTGGATTTCCGGTGATAGAGAACTTCCTGGGGTTCCAGGTTTGTTCTTTAGGTCTGGTTTACATGTTCGCTTTCCTAGAATCTAGTCATCATCTTGCCTAAGAGTTGGTCTTATTTCCGTAATTGCTTAAAAAAATTGGAATGTTTGATAGCTGAAAATATTCATACCGAGACATTGCCAGTCTTGAAGACTCTCTTGAAATTGTAGATATTCAACATTTATTCTTTTATCAATGACATATTTCAACGTAATTAAAGACTCTTCCGACCGGTTGTCATATGGGTTTTTTGTTGCAGCTTATTTTATATGCGCATATCATCAATTAATTTTGAATGTTCTCACTAAGCCGAGTCAGTCTGTATTCTACGCATTATCTCTAGATACGTAATTTTCCCTTTCATCCAACTTTAGAATGCCAGTTGTCTTCGGGCCGTTCAGCCTTTTTTCGCGCTCTTTTCCTCTTATGTCAGCAGGTTGACATATTTATTTTAACCAAAGGGAGTTCATTTGTTGCCCTGATTCTAGTGTAATTCTTATTCTAAATGTGACAGTCGCTGAAAGAAAATAGATTCAGAAAAGGATATATAGTGAAGAGAATGGCACCAAGAATAATGACCACAAGAATAAAAAGATACTAAGAAAGTAGAAATAACCCAAAAAGGGAAAATGAGGAAGGAATAAAAGCCGAGTTTTCTTCTGTGTTGTCATGGTTTCGGCAAGTCATTTCGTCCTGCTTTCATATCGCCGCTTTGTCTTTTCATCGTTTTTTGTAATTTTTCTCTATTATTTTTCAAATTTTGTTGTTTTCCCTTTTTCTAGCGTAATTTTTTACTCTAAATCTCAATTTCTATTTTAATTTGGCAGTTGAATTTCATTCTATGGGCATGATTAGGTATGACGTCTCTGTGTGTGATTCAACCCAGTAGTGTATATTTCGCTTTATTTCATCATAGATGCTTATTTATGAAGTCTTCATTTGTTTTTAATCAAGTATCAGTGTTTTGTGTATTTAGCATTCGAGCTGATCCTGGAGATTCATTATCAATCAATCAATCAATCCTTTTATTGGCATATCAAACACAATGACATACGCCATTACAAAGATGAAAACCGTTTTAATGTGTAGGGCAATGTTTTAAGTTTACTGGCACTCGGCATAAATATTGAATTGTTTGGGATATCTAATTAAACAATATATCAAATACCAGGACTCATGAAGCTGGCTAGTTTCCCAATGAAATTGATATGGATGTTGATTTAAATATAGGACACAGTTATGCAATCATTATGGGAACCTGCCTCATGTACAGGATGATGATCTGACATATTGTGTCTGCATAGGATTTAAAGTACAAGCCCGAGCGGCTCGCCAAACGTTGATGTAATCAATAACAATTTTTATTAGATCACCTCCATTTTTATATGATTTTTTTAAATTTAAACTGGCTACACCTATCAAGCGAGACAAAATTAGTAAACTCATTAAGCTTTTTAAAGAGCGTTTGTCTCTCCTAATTGTATCGTGGACATTCCTTTGTAAAGTGTTTTTTCATCCTCGATTAGGTTCTGGTTGCAAAGCTTACGGAATCGTAGATGAGCAGGTATTAGTGGTGTTTTGTGCCTATCTTCCTCAATTTGTACGGTGTGTGCTCTTATCCTGAGTTTTGTAAAGTTTCTGCGTTTTGTGAAATTCTGTTCAAATTGAAGATAATTTCAATGGCAAAGCTTTGTTTATATTTTGCACCCTGGTTGTGTCAGATTTGTATATGTTGGTGTAGGTGTGTAGGTGTGTATGGGTGTGTACCTGTGTTTGTGCATGTGTACCTATGTGCATATTTAAGTATAAAGTATCCAAATAAGGACATTATATATGGTACAAAATGTATATGTGTGTCAATTGTCGTGCGTCCTATATATGTATGTATGTGTAGATATGTGTGTACAAAAGTATAAGCAACATGCTATATAATATGTACTACATGTCATAGCATCAGCATCATCACAGCTCTCATCCCCTATGGCATGTACACTGTCTCGTATTGTATGTTAGGGGGTCCATCGATTCATAGGCTGTGCCTTTGATGGACTGCCCATTTTCAATTTACATATATGTAAAATATGTTATGAAATAAACAACTTTGAACTTTGAACTTTCAAGTCAGTCAGAGGTTTGCCATAGTTCTCTTAACAGGCGCATGTCATGCATTCTATTCTTAGAATCATGATGATGTCATCACAAGTAAATTTCCCTTAGTTCCCTGGAGCGTCGCCATTTCTGGAAGGACTAATTTAACATTTCGAGTGCTGGTTGGGAAGCCCTAATTTCATTTTCCTTACTATCTTGATAAATTCAATCATGATTTGATGTTTTCGAATTCCAGACGGAATTATTGCAGATTCTCAGGTACAGGATTTGACTATATCTTGATTCTAACCCCTCCCATAGACCTACTATGGGTTTTCGGTTTGCCACTATATCTGGTTAAATCTCTATAAATAAAATTATCTATAATATGTTCAGGGTCTTCAGCATTTTAATAAGTAAGGCTATACTTATATGATACTTATTTCTCCATTCAAAGTAAGCGGTAAAATTAAAATAACCAAAGTAAACACGAGTTACCACTTTTCGTGAGGGCTAAGCATAAGGATATACCCCAGGATTTTATGGTTGGAGCATCATGGCATATGTAATCTATGTGGTTTCTATGAGCAGTCCTCTTTAGCATATAGTAAGTTTGCCCCATCTTTAAGAGCGGCCCTTATCAAAAGGGCCAGATGTTCTTGGATCTAGAACCCTTCTCTGCAGTCTCTTCTCCCAAATTGTCTTCTGTTCCATCCAATCAGAAGCTATTAGCATTAGAGGGGTTGTTGGTTTTCTATGATTGTCAAGGAGTATATAGAAGAGGCTCTACTTTGGAAAGTAGACCCAGGCTTCTGTTCAACGATTTTCATAGTTTTCAATTCTTATACGGCTGGCATCCTTTTATCTTCCTGAAGAAGTTATATCTTCTTTCTTTATCTCATAAATTCAGGATGGAGTCCTCCCCTATCGCAAGTCTGTTTTTCAGGCATGTGATCCTTTTCTATCGATCGTTAGGATGCCTATTTCATGTGCCTTTTTATTCCCTCCCCCGGTCTCGAAGATGGGGGGATATAGAGATCAGCATGTCCGTCCATCCGTCTGTCTGTCCCCGTGTTGTCAACGCAACTCCTCAATGGGTTAACTTAAAAATTCCGTCCACATTATCAGTATCATGTGCGGATATGCATGTGCTTTTTTCGCGTCTGAAAAATTTTTCATTACAGAGTTATCCCCCTTTATATATCTTATACATAAACTGCATTGCCAATCATTTCTTGTCGATGCAACTCCTCAGAGAGGTCTCAATGGATTAACTTAAAATTTTGTCAACATTATCAGTATCATGTGCAGATGTGCATGTGCTTTTTTCGTGACCAAAAAATTGTTCATTACAGAGTTATCCCCCTTTTAATATGTTAAAGCCGATACATAATCTGCATTGCCAATAATTTCTTGTCAACACAACTCCTCCTACAGTTTAGCTCCGATTCTTTTGAAAATTGGTACATGTTATCATTACCACGTGTAGGTGTGCATGTGCTACCCATGTACCTGTACGTCCATCCCTCTGGTTGTACATCCATCCATCTGTCCAAAATGTATGTTCATCTCTCGGTCCATCCTTGTAAATGCAACTCCTACAGTTTAGTTACAATTCTTTTGAAACATGGTAAATCTAGTCATTACCATCCGAAGATGTGCATGTGCTTTTTTCGCGGCCAGAAAATTATTCATTACAGCGTTATCTTCCTTTAAATACCTTTAAGCCGATACATAAACTGCAGTACCAATCATTTCTTGTCAACACAACTCCTACAATTTAGCTGTGATTCTATTTAAACTTAGTACGGATTCTCATTACCGCTTGAAGATGTGCATGTGCTATCCGTATGCCTGTACATCCATGCGTCTGTATAGAATGTATGTGTGTCAGTCTGTCAGTCCGTCCATTTCTGGCAATCATTTCAAGATGTCAACACAACTACAGTTTAGCTACGATGTATGTTTATCTGAAATATTTGGATCCGGGGGATATGCCGTCTTCTGATGGCTCTTGTTTACCTTTCCTTCCGACGGTATACGAGTTTTGCTTTCAAGGATAGGGTATGGCAGTTTGAGCCATGGCCTTCGATCTGACTTTGGCGCTTTTCTTTCACACATCTGGTCTCAGCCGTGGCAGGTGTCTTGTGCCGTCGTCTTATACTTCTTCAGTCTTTATAGACGATCGGTTAATAAAAGCTAGGTTTTTCTCATTTCTTTTAAGATTTATTCCAAAGGTTTGCAGTTCGCCTTGCAGCCTGGGTTGAATTTTATTTTTCAATAAGTCAAGCCTAGTTCCTTCTCAAGTTTCTCCCATCTAGGCATCTCCCTCGAGCTGTTTTCATGGTCAAGTTTTTTCGTTCAGAGACAAGGGTAGAGGCATTCTTGTTGACAGTGATCCCCCCCTGACATACTCTTTCTATGTTAGGGCAAGATTTTTTCTTAGGATTTTAGGCTTGATGATCAGCGTCGAGAATGTCATTCCCAGGATGACATTGATGAGAAGACTTTCTAATGTTCATGATCTTCTTCTAGTAGCAGTCATTACATTCTAGTTCCCTCTGAAGCCTCTCCACTTTTTTCGGATTGAGTGATAGGTATCAAGATCTCTATTTGATCAGTCAATGCCACAGGGTTTTCTTTCATTTTCAGACGGAGGAATGAGGTTTTTTCTTTATATGGAGATTTTAGATCATTTTCTTGGGATGTCACTAGATCCAAATTTTTCTAGTTCCCAGTCATGTTCCAGTCAGACGGATATTTCTTGCGGACCAGTAGTTCAGTCCTAGCAAGTTCTCACTCACCAAGTGGCAGTTTAAGAGGTTGGTTGCCAAAAGTGTTTTCAAGCTTCTGGGTCTTCCCCATGTAGATCTTTTTGCGACATGTCTGATTGCACAGATCTTATCTTTCATGTCTCCCTTTTCCGACAGTCAGGTTTGGGCGATGATCGCACTGTCTCAGCTCTGGACAGGATTGTTTGATTTCATGTTCCTTCCAATATTCCTGATTCTAATGGTTCTGAAGATAGTCATGGACCAGTTTAAAGAATTTCTTCTAGCAGCACCCTTTTGGTCAAAGAGGATCTGATTGGTAGCCTTTCTCAATCTTCTGGTAAGATTTTGCTATCCTTCTCCCAGTATCATCAGATCTCGCTCAAGTAAAGGGCTTACATCTTCATCCAATCAAGAATTCTTCATCCTGTTTGTTTGGAGAATTTTCGAGTGTCCGGTCTCTGGGAGATCAACTTTTCTTCAAGATCTCAGGAAATCATTGTCTCTTCCAGGAGGGAGTCGACCTGTTGAATTTGTACAACGGTCGACTATTAAATCTTTGGAGTATGGTTTTTAAAGCATATTTTCTTGCCAGATTCCGTTTCTATTTCCTAGGTGTTAGATTTTTAATCGTATCTATTCGATTCATTTCATTTATCAGCTATCACCGTTAGGGGTTATAGATTCCTTTGGCTTCTTCTCTTCCTTGTCTTCTGAATGCTGATATCAAGGATTTGAAGATTCTCAATGGTTTTATTAGAGGATTGGGAAATATTCCTCCTCCGGTGGCTAAGTCTTTGTCTTCCTGAAATTTGGCCTAGATTCTTCAAGTTATGGCAGGTCACCATTTTGAGCCAATTGGATCTATCAGTCTCAAACTATTGACTGTTTTCCTTGTTGCTGCCTCTTCAGCTAGGAGAAGATCTGAAATTCATTCTCTTTCCACAGAAAGACAGATTTATCGATTCTGAGGACGGTTTAATTATATATCTCAGAAAGGATTTTTTATTGAAGACCCAGTCTGACCATTACTCAGCCAAACCTATTATTCTTAAATTTGTGTTGCCTTTTTCACCGTCGGTCAGATTCTGGTGGCCTGTCAGTGCCTTAAAAGTCTATAAACGTTGTACCAATTTTAAAAAGATCAGATTCTTCGCACTTATGGTTTCCGTACACGGAAGAGGTGGCTAGATCAGTTTCTAAGGCCACAGTTGTCAGATGGTTCTGCGAGACCATAAATTATGCTATGAGATTGCTTCCCCAGGTGAGGTCAATTTAGCCCATGTCAAGACTCTCGACCTTCATGGTATGGCTTCCTCCTTCACCTTTTACCTCTTTCTATTTAAAGGATCAAAGCCCAGTGTCCTCCTTTTTAGCTCACCTGGCCAGAATGGCCAAGTGACCTTATGCCATGGCGACCATCAGTCCGTCAGTCTGTCCTCTGTCCGTCTGTCTGTCCGTTCGTCAACTTTTTCCTTTAAACGACTTGTTCTCAAGAACCACTAGGCCGATATAAGTTATCTTTGGCAGGAAGTATCCTTAGGGCATAGGGGTCCAAGTTTGTTAAAACGAAGCCGATCGGCCAATTTGGCCGGTGGCCAATTTGGATTTTGGCCGATTTTAGAAAATGTCTTTAAAAATCTTCTCCGAAACCGCTTGGTGGATCGAAGCAAATCCCATGAAATATGATCTAGGGCAAGAGCTGAACCAAGTTTGTTCAAGGGAACTTGATTGGCCAAATGGTTCAGCGACTATTTTGGTTGACCTAGTTTTAGCGAAAACGACTTCTACAGAACCGCTGAAGGGATCAGGCCGAAATTTGGCAGATATGATTAGGGACTAAAGGCCATTAAAGTTTGTTCAAGGGAAGTTAATCCGTCAAAAAACATGGTGCAGTCGGCCAACCAAAATACAGCATGTTTGGCGGCCATATTGGATTTTTTTATTTGATGGATTTTGAGGCTGAAATTGTTTTTATATATAGGTTTTTTAGGTATTCTGATCACAAATTTGCAATTTTAAAAGCTGTCGGATAAACGGTTTGGTGGCCATCTTGGATCATTTTCCCGCCAAAAGCTCCCACACTAAAGCAATGGGAAATTTAAAATGTCTACTTTTCGAGAACTTATGGGGCGATTTGAATTATATTTGGCAGGAAGCATCCTTAGGTTGTAGAGATTCAAATTTGTTCAAACGAAGCCGATCGGCCAATTTGGCCGGTGGCCATCTTGATTTTTGGCCCATTTTTTTAAACGTCTAAAAATCTTATCCGAAACCGCTTGGTGGATTGAAACAAACCCCATGAAATATGATCTAGGGCAAGAGCTGAACCAAGTTTGTTCAAGGGAACTTGATTGGTCAAATGGTTCGGCGGCCATTTTGGGTGACCTAGTTTTAGCCAAAACAGCTTCTTCAGAACCGCTGAAGGGATCGAAATTTGGCAGATCTAATTAGGGATTACGGGCCATTAAAGTTTATTCAAGGGAAGTTGATCCGTTAAAAAAACATGGCCGCAGTGGGCCAATCAAAATACAGCATGTTTGACGGCCATATTGGATTTTTTTATTTGTTGGATTTTGAAGCAAAAATTTGTTTAGTACAGGGTTATGAGTATGCTGATTTCAACCATGCCATTTCTGAATCTATCAGATAAACGGCTTGGCGGCATGTTGTAAAATTGGCATTTAGTACAGGTGGTCTAGCATGTTTAACTGTATTCTAAAACCCTTTGACAGAGTGACCAAACTCACTTAGCAGCAGTTGTTCACTAGTTCAAAATAATAATTTGACTGAAAGTCATTGCTGCCTTAGAATGCAACAATTTTCTGTCAAATAAATATCAAAATATTCAAAGTCATATATGTCAGCATACGCAATACATATCTTAGATATTTAGCCAGCATAGGAAAACATTTAATCTTGTAATTTAAAACCACAACTCTAATTCTCAGGATTGAAATGAAATTAATACCCTGTGAGGTGGTGAGCTGATGAAGTGTACCATATTCACATACTGATTCTAAAAGATTTATTTAATTAATTCATCATTAACCCTTTAACACTCATATCAGCCAAAAACGTCTTCTGCAGTGGTCATGCGAAATGTCCATTTGCCGACTAAAAGAAGACGTTTTTTGAAAATTTACCACTGGAATGACTGGCTCGATAACTGAGCCAGTCATTCCAGTGATAAATTTTCAAAAATAGTCTTCTCTTGGTCTGCAAGTGGACATTTTCTTTGAGAAAATTTAAATTGTCTTGAATAAATTTGAGGGTTAAAGGGTTAAAGCCAATTAATTCTAGCAATGAATTTAGTTGAGTATTGCGTTATTCACAAGTTTTGTTGTATAGCATGTAGCATGGTGACGGACATTTTGAAAATGGTTTTGCTGATGATGTCTGTTACTGTCAAGTGCAGTAACAGTTTTCAGCATGACTATTCAACCCTTGTCACACCAATGTCTAGAGATTAATTGTTACAAAGCCAGTATTAGAAAGGCTGGTGTACAGTTTGTAAACACCATTGCTGAAGACCATTGCTGTCATAGACAGTGTTGTTGCTGTTATACAATTGACAGCAACAGCTTACACAACAGATGTTAAGCAACAGCTTAGCGCATTATTTCCAGTTAAATGCGTTAATAAGATTCGCTTCTTATCAATTTATTATTATTAGCTCACCTGGCTATCGATATCAGAGGACACAATATCTTACCTATTTTGCTAGGTTAGGAAAACGGTTAACCCTTTAGCCATCATATCAGCCAAAAACGGCTTCAGCAGTGGTCTTGAGAAATGTCCATTTGCAGACCAAATGAAGACTATTTTTGAAAATTTTACCATTGGAATGATGGACTCTTTTTAACGAGCCAGTCATTCCAGTGGTAAATTTTCAAAAATAGTCTTGGTCTGCAAATAGACATTGTCTATGAGAAAATTGAACTTTTCTTAAATTCAATGGTTAAATGTTTAATTAATGTGCAATTGGAGTTTTATTTCCACCATCCATTGACATATGACAGCTTTTATTACCATAATAGATAAAAACTAAATTAACAGGTTAACCTTTTCCCTGCAACTATTTAAGATATGTATTGTGTACTCTGATACCTATACTGTTAAAATATTTTGAAATGTATTTGATTCATTGAAAGTTGTTGCTGCCTAAGTCAGCTATGACTAAGTCAAATTATTTTTTAAATAAATTGCAGCATCGCGAACTTGGCCATTCAGCAAGATGTACACGTGTTAAAAGGATGGTTTGGAATATACTCAGTTGAATCTGCTATAAAGACCATCTGTATTAACCCTTCATAAATTAGTTTAACGGAAAGCCAATGTTGCCTAAGGCACAACGGCTTCGCGTCAAATTAATTTCAAAATATTCAACAAAATAAGTTTTATATCATAAAGAATATACTTTTTCCGGGATTTATGGGTGAAAGGGTTAAGAGACCACCTGCCTTAAAGACTATTTTCTTCATTTGCTAAATGCAATTAAGCAATGTATTTGAAACTTTATTAGCCCTTTAATGGTCAAACCAGCGAAAACCTGCCTCTGCAGTGGCCTTGAGGAATGTCGATTTGCAGGCCAGCATGAGTATTTTTGAAAATTTACCACTGGAATGACATTGTCATTCCAGTGATACATTTTCAAAATGCTCCATATCTTGGCCTGCAAATAGACATAAGCTGAAATTTTTGTTTTACTGAAAAATAATGACCATTAAAGGGTTAAGAAACCAGCTACCATAAGAGGCTGTCTTCTGATTCTCACTTGAGGGGTGTCTTAATACAAGTTTGACTGCATGTCATCAATTTCTGTTGTTAGTACTGATGTCTTCTATTTTTGCTTAAATATTGTTCAAAAGAACCTTGCAAAATAACCATTTGACTGGAAGTCATTGGAAATGGCACTGATTGATGTAAAACTCCATAAAGATAAGTTGAGTTGTAAATGTTCCAGGTGAGCGACACAGGCCCCCTTGGGCCTCTTGTTTAGAAATATAACGTTTTTAACAAAACAAGACAAGGACCATTTGCCAAGCACATCTCACCAATTTTGTTAGTCTATGTCAGTCAGATATGGTGAGATATTCTCTTGTTTTGTTTATTTCATTGAGTTGACAATTTTACTTGTTTGGTAATCACTGTGATTTGTTATGGATGCACTATTATGTTATTTTATTAACATTTGGATATGAGTTGTTTAATTTTTATCCTTGCTTAATGATTCTCAAATCTCCACCCACCAAGGGTTTAGCAAGTAGTGATTGAATGCTAATGGATGTTTTTGTGGTGTAATAACAACCCCCAACAGACCCCCCTTGTGGGTTGGTCTGTAGTTTTATTAACCACTATAAAACATACTTACCATTCAATCACTACTACCCGGCCTCAACCACCCCGCATGGGAATGATTTGAGAATTTGTTTGTAATATTTGGCACTTAAATTTAGAAAAGTGAATTGTTTCCTATTTGGGCTCCTATGCGCATGCGCGAGCGTGCTTAGTGACAGGTGTCACCAAGGAGTGAGTACAGACTGGTGCCAGTCTCTATCAGGTCATATGCTGGGGTGTACCCTACCAGTAGCCTGGTTGAGGGTATACATAGAAATGGAATAGGCATATGGGGGTTTGTAAGCAAGCATAAAAACCTTATTCTGGTGGCTAACTGCAGAGTAGTTGATTTAGCAAGTAGTGATTGAACGGTAAGTATGTTTTATAGTGGTTAATAAAACTACAGACCAACCCACAAGGGGGGTGGGGTGGAGGAGGGTCTGTTGGGGGTTTCAAGAGATTACTTTTTAAAATTTAACACTGAAATGACCAGCTTGTTTATCAAGTCAGTCATTCCATGGGTAAAAAAAAAGAAAAAAAGTCTTATCTTGGTCTGCAAATGGAGATTTCTCAAGCGCATTGCAAAAGCCGTTTTGGTCAGCTTCAGTGTTAAGCAGCTGAGCTTCAAATGGTTAATTTATCAATATGAATCCATTCATTGCCTTCTGCTTTCTTGTAGAATCTCCGATGATGCTGTTGGTTTTAGACGGCTTATTCAGCCAGAGGAATGGTGGTTGTACCGCTATCCGCGTTCACCTAGTATTGTGACTAGTCCGGTTATGTGGGTAAGTATTGACATAGTGCTCACTGTTTCTGTCTGCAATTTCAACAATTACGTATTTGGTAAAAACTTTTTATTGTAAGTTATTGTATTCAATGATAGATCTTCAGATTTCAATGAAATGCTTCAGAGCTATTTTATGATGCAATTTCCAGCATTACCCTCGCCCCGTAATGGGAAGAGGCTATTGTGATTGGGTCTGTCTGTATGTGTCTGCATCTGCATCTGCCTGCCTGCCTGTCTTGTCTGTCTGTCCGGAGTTGTATCTAAAAAACTACTGATCTGATTTCGATCAAATTTTAACACAATGAAGAAACTTGCTTTAAAAAAACCTCGGCTCTGGATCGAATCCAATTTCTGGATTTGTTGATATCTCAGAAATTACGGGGCCATTTGGCTCAAATCTTAACACAGGAAAGGGTGTGACCATACACTACGATTCCACAACCTTGGGCATGATCCAAAGAAATTTGGAGAAAAAAAAAAAAAAATCGGAAAATCAGAAAATATTTTAGAATGTGACAAAAATAGATGGCCGAATGTCTGCAATCCCTAATTGCTCTCTTGACTAGTATGAATTAGAGCCATTTTCCTGGTTTTGAGCGTTGCGATCTGTTTTCACCTTGCTCAGTCTGTCTCGTTGTCCGTCCAAAGCTGTTTCTGTGAAACTATTGATCCTAAAATTTTAACGTAAGGATGTTCATGTGAATACAGATTTTTTTTCCATCTGAATTTGGAAAGAATAAAAGGAATCTTATGGTGTTTATCATTTGATAAGCTTTAGTATTGATTTATGTTATGTATATTTCTGTTTTACAGATGATTGCTTTTACAACACCGTTTGTGGCCTTTACAATATCATACGTCGTCAACAAAAGTAAAACAGATGTTATACAGGCCTCATTAGGTACATTAATATGGTTACTAATAAAATAAAACTTAGTTGCAAATTGAAGGGACACATATTTTGTATGAGAACCAGGTAAGCAGGTTTTGAGAGATTTTGACTCCGGAGTCTACTGGACAGTCTGATGTAGTAACGGATGTACAAACAGATTGTTGTCTACTTGTGGCTCTGGGTATGGGGGCGAGCCTGTGACTGTACTGGTCTGTCAGGCTCAAAGGGTGAATATGCTCTTGGTATGGAAACACAAATAATCACTTTCGTAGCTAGCTGTTTGTAGGAACAGCAGATTATTCAACAATTAAACAGTGATAACTCATTATAGACAAGCTATTGTTTCTTGATTAGCTGTTTAGTGGCACTGACTTCAAATGGGTGTAGATTGTTTCAGTGTTTGTGATTTAGACACACACAATTTTTAGCCCACCTGGCCTGAAAGCTGGCAGGAAGCATCCTTATACCATAGGGATCCAAGTTTGTCCAAGCGAAGCTGATCAGCCGATTTGGCCGACGGCCATTTTGGATTTCAGCCGATTTTAGAAAACGTCTTTAAAAATTTTCTGCTCCGGAACTGCTTGGGAGATTGATGCAAACCTCATGAAATATGATCTAGGGCAAGAGCTGAACCAAGTATAGATATTATTTCTTGCAAAGTTGAACCTTAAAAAAAACATGGCCGCTGTCGGCCAATCAAAATAGCATGTTTGGTGGCCATATTGGATTTTATTATTTGATGGATTTTGACGCCGAAATTTTATGTGCTTTTTGGTATTCTGATCTAAAATTTGTAATTTTCGAAACGGTTGGGTAAACGTTTTGGCGGCCATCTTGGATCATTTTCCCACCAAAGGCTCCCATACGAAAGTAATGGGAAACTTAAAATGTCTTCTTCTTGAGAACTGCTGGGACAATTTCAATTATATTTGGCAGGAAGCATCCTTAGGGCAAGTTTCTTCAAATGAAGCCGATCGGCCAATTGGGCCGGCAGCCATCTTGGATTTTGGCCGATTTTTAGAAACTTCTTTAAAAATCTCCGAAACCGCTTGTGTGATTGATGCAAACCCCATGAAATATGATATAGGGCGAGAGCTGAACCAAATTTGTTCAAGGGAACTTGATTGGTCAAATGGTTCTGCGGCCATCTTGGTTGACCTAGTTTTAGCGAAAATGACTTCTCCAGAACCGCTGGATGTATCAGGTCGAAATTTGGCAGTTATGATTAGGGAATAAGGGCCATTAAAGTTTGTTCAAGGGAAGTTTAACCACCAAAAAACATGGCCGCTGGGCCAGTCAAAATATAGTGTATTTTGCGGCCATGTTGGATTTTTTTATTTGATGGATTTTGCGGCCGAAATTGGTTTTATATGGGTTTTTGAGTATTCTGATTTCAAATTTGCAATTTTCGAAAAGGGTCAGTTAAACAGTTTGGTGGCCATCTTGGATCATTTTCCTGCCAAAAGCTCCCATGCTAAAGCAATGGGAAATTTAAAATGTCTTCTCGATAACTGCTGGGACAATTTCAATTATGAAGCATCCATAGAGATTCAAGTTTGTTCAAACGAAGCCGATCGGCCAATTGGGCCGGCGGCCATCTTGGATTTTGGCCAATTTTTTTTAATTTCTTTAAAAATCTCCGAAACTGTTTGAGAGATCAATTCAGAACTCATGAAATATCATCTAGGGCAAGCGCTGAACCAAATTTGTTCACTTGTGAACTTGATTGGCCGACTCATTCGGCGACCATCTTGGATGACCTAGTTTTCGAGAAAATGACTTCTCCAGAACTGCTGGTGATCGGGCCGAAATTTGGGAGATGATATTGATGACTAATGGCCATTAAAGTTTGTTCAACTCATTAGAGCTCTACTTATCGTTAATGAACATTCTAGTTGAAATGCCTATGGTCCAGGTGAGCGACACAAGCCCCTTGGGCCTCTTGTTTTAAATAAAATTATTTTTACATTTAAATTAAAGAACGTTATAATACATTCAAATATTTCCGTGATACGATAATTCACTAAAATAATTATTGGGTCGTGCACTTCCCTTGGCAATTTCAGTATATTAGGAACTAGTACAGGTATCAATTCCCAGATCTTGTTTTACTATTTATGCATAGAATCAGAATTGGACTAATTCTCCGCCCCATTGTGGACCCAGCTGACGTGACTATGCTCTGGCAATACAGCCAAAATCTGGTTTTCTTTCAATAATGTCCAATGTACATGTAGCTTCCTTCCACCGGGAGTAGGTTAATGACATTGCATGAGTAGATTGATTATGGAGCTAAGAAAAAAATCAGTTTGTTAGAATCAGTCTGTCCCTATCCATTCATCTGTATGTCTTGATGACTCGTCCATGTGTGTAGGCAGAATGCTTTCCTTCAGTAACTTGATTTCTACATAGAGTATAAAGCTTCAAGAATAGATTGACCACAGGTTTAGGAATATCCTATTATTTGTTGGGTTCAGTCCACCCATCCATGCATCTTGCCTGCCATTTGTGCTTGCATGCAGATTTGAGTTTTTGTTCTATAACTTGGCTTCTACTTGGAGGTGTTTGCGAGAAAATTTGTTTACGATCAATTCATCTATCCATCCACTAGTGTTGTTCCGATTAATCGATTTGATTGATGATTGATTGGTTTTCATGTTCAACCGACCGATCGGTCATGATTTCAGAAATCGATTTTGGTTGTTTATAAAATGACTAATGTATTTTAACTGGTCAAGCTAGAAAATTAATATTTTTTGGCAAAGAAGTTAAATTTAAATGTTACAACTATATAGTATTACTCCTTAGTCTAAGACATTAATTCTTTCAGCACTGAAATAGTATGTTAATTTCAAGGCAACCATACCAATAGCATGTTGAATATTTTGAAACTTATTTGACTGGACGCTGTTGCTGCCTAAGGCAGCAACAGCTTCCAGTCAAATTAGTTTCAAAATATTCAACAGATTATTTCTTAAATTATTAAGAATCTGTCATACCTGCGACTTAGTTTGAAAGGGTTTATTATCCTTGAACATGCTATAATTACCGCATTCAAAATGGGTAAAAAATGAGAACCTGTTGTGATCAATCATTAATTGATCATCGGTTAGTATATAAAACCAATCATCGATCACCAGAATAGTACCAATTCCCAGCACTACCATCCACACATAACTACTGCTGGCTGTACGTGAATTCATGTATATATCACTACGCCAGTAAGGGACCAGTACCTAATAAAACACTGACTGTTGTTTGTGAGATATTGGCTTATTATAAAATTGATCATTATCAGATACTAGCAGAACAAACAAAATCTATTTATAATGCCTCTACCGGCCAATGTGTTGTGCATTCATTTATTTAATCTTGTACAAGTAAAATGAGCGTGGATCCCTTGAAGCTGTGCTGTTGCTGTTGTTGCTGCTGCTGCTGTATTAGAACTATATTACTTACTACTACATATCTGCCTGGATCGATACTGACTAATGAAGAAAAACTTCATCAGTATGGTACTGGCTGCCTAAAAAATTAACTCGATCACTGATGTGGATTGTTGTTTTCATTTCTACCGGTACTTCTAATATAGCGTCTTTGCTTCTGATGTGAGATATTTTGACATCTAGTTAATCATTTAACCCTTTAACACTCATATCAGCCAAAAATGACTTCTGCAGTGGTCTTCAGAAATGTCCATGTGCAGACCAGGAAAATATTATTTTTGAAAATTTATCACAGGAATGACTGGCTCGATAACCGAGCCAGTCATTCCAGTGGTAAATTTTCAAAAATAATATTTTCCTGGTCTGCAAATGAACATTTTCTATAAGAAAATTGAAATTTTCTTGAACAAATTTAAGTGTTAAATTGTTAATGCTCAAAATTTGTCAAGAAGATTAAAATTCTTGCTTTTTGATTATATTGTTGAAAATTAGCCTGCAAATGGACATTTCTCAAGTTCAGTTGAAAAAGCCCTTTTTGGCTTGTTCATTAAAGAGTTAATAACGAGAGCTAGCCATACATTATTTACATACAGTATATATTCAGTCAGGTTAATAGTTACCTCCTTGGAAATTGTCATACTGAGAATTAAGATCAAAATTAATTTATCAACGTTGTTTCTTTTTCAGGTCTGGTCTTCTCAGTATTCTTAGCTGGATCTATAGGCAATATATTAAAGATAGTAGTTGGAAGGTAATCATTTCTTTAATATGCCTCGCTCCGCCCTTACCTCACCTTATCTCCCCTACAATCTAAATATAAGAATATGGTGTTTATTTTATCCATCCATTAGTCCCTCATGAAAAGTAATTTTACAGAAGTTAGATTCACCAATCTTAGTCTGTATGATGGCATTGTGGACTTGGGAAATCTAATGATTTTCACATCAAGAAGTAAAGGGACACTTTAAGATGCTAAATCAGAAGTAAAAATATGAACAAGTATGACCATCTGCCAACTGCACATTCTGTGTACATGTAGGAATTGGTCATATGGAATCACATATTTGTGTGACATCACTTGAGCCTAGGTGTATACCAGATAACCATGTGTGTCTGTGATGCTCAGGAAGCTGACTGCTGTTTGATGACTCAGATATGAATTTGATGTTGCTATGGCACAGTTTCTCTGTGTTCCCTGCTCATGAACATATCATCTATGTATCTTTGATATACGAGTAGTGATAGCAAAGCAGGCACTTCTTTTAGTAGAAGATCAGTCACTGGAGAGTTTAAGATAGAAAGATGTGTCTTTCTTCTTCCTTGTTCGCACCTTTTGTCACACAGACACGCCAGTGACACCACTGGTCAGGATGAAGTGTGCCATATTTTTAAAGATTCATGTGTGGTTTCAGAGACTTGTCTGTTTGCTTCTGCTATATTGTCATCAATGGTTTCAGCCACTGGTTTGTATAACTGTTGCTTACCACTTTTTCGCTTTCTTAATTATAAGGGATGGGATATCCAAAAGTTTTTGAAAAGTTTCTTTGCGTTTACCCGTATTGTTCTGTTGTTTTCATCTGATGAAGCTGGCCAAGTTTACATCCACATCTGGGTTTGATGTGTAGGTATTTGGTACCCTGAATTAGTTTTTGATCATGACATCGAAAGAGTCACCAGGGTAGAGTTTTTGTCCGACATGACTATCTCTGTGCCTTGCTCAAAGGCAGGGACAATTCACCTTTCCAGAGTACCCACCCATCATATGACGTCATAATGAACTGTATGATGTGTAGAATGACATCATAATGAATGACGTCGATAAGTACGTCACGAACGCTTATTTGAAGACAGTCTATGCGTTGTTGTACAAATTGTTTGCTTTTACTATTTAATAAATATTCTGTTGAATATTTTGAAACTAATTTGACTGGGCGCTGTTGCTGCTATAGGCAGCGACAGCACCCAGTCAAATTAGTTACAAAATATTCAACAGCTTCCCTGTATAGTTTTCTGGAAATTGATAGCTAGGGCAATCAGGGATCGATCAATCCCAACACGGCGAGGTGTGGGTGGAACTTAGCTAGTGATGGGCGGGGCATAGCTAAAAATGGAAAGGTCCATTGGCGTGAGATGGTCGTGTGGCATATGGGTTGCAGAGTGAAATGTCGCTGAGTCTGATAATAATAATAATTATAATAGGATATTTATAGTGCGCTATAATTCCACGCAAATATTGCGTGCTCTAAGCGCTAAACAAGTAGAAGAGGTCTCACATGAGATTCCATGAATCATGATTTTACTAAAAAAGCCAAGCATGTCAGGAGACTTGAGACCAGAAATGGGCTTTTATTTTGTCTGATCTATTGATGACCGGTCTGCATCATAGTGAAATCTATTAGTGAGGCTATGCCATCGTGACCATCCATCTGCCAATCATCCATGGACCGTACGTCGATCATAAATTTTACCTTTAAAGAACTCGAGAACCACTGGACCGATTTCACTTAAATTTGTTGGAAAGCATCCTTAAGGCATCTATAAGATCAAATATAGTTCATATGTAGCCGATAGGTTGATTTGGACAGTGGCCATCTTGGATTTTGCACTAATTTTAGAAACATCGTTAAACTTTAAACATCTTCACCGAAACCATTTGGCCGATAGATTTGAAACCCAAGAAACTTCATCTAGACCAAATACTGAAGCAACTTTGTTCAAGTGAACCTGATTGGTCTATTTGTCTGGCAACCATCTTGGATGACCAGGTTTTCGAAAAAACCCAACCTAGTTCTCTGGAACAGCTGAGCGATCAGGCCAAAATTTTCAAAGTATGATTGGGTTTTTTAGTAATCCAGACTGATTCAAATGACATTATCTTTGATCTTTACACCAAACCAACGGATAACCATGGCTATCTCCATTACAAATCAGCACACCCATCATCTTGCAAAGATGCCAGCCCATTCAGCCAATTTCTGCGCCTGCGACGTATTTGCACCTTGACTGCAAATTACGATCGCAATAGTCTCCTCCTACAAGGATATTTTGAAAATAGAGGATACCCAATCGTTATCCTCACTATGGCCAGAGCCATGGCAAGAGAACACAACAAGCATGATCTCCTTCACCCTGCACCCAGAACTAATCTACCAAAACAGCAGAGACCAATCTTTGTCTGCGAATACACTCGCACAGGCCTTTTCCGGAAGTACGCCATCATCAAATATTGGCCCATCCTGGAAGCCGGTAACAGATGCAGACTGGCTTTCCAAGACCATCCACTCTTTGGCTACAGAAAAAATTAAACCATCAAGGACACCATAGTCAGGGCCAAACTACCATCCACGTCCAACACATCTGTACCTGCTATCAGGAACCCGTTGTCCTACCACAAGTTGCAACATCTGCCAAACTAATAGGCAATTGTCAATCAAGAAACATTGTGTATCTGCTCACCTGTAAGAAATGCCACAAACAATATATGGGAGAAACATTGCGCCTCTTCAAAATACGCATTCGGGGATACCTACGCTCCATCACAAATCTCTACAAAAACGAGCGTTATGACACCAGTGTTCAGACATTTCAACAAAAATGGGCATTCTAGAAATGACATTCGTTTCAGGATAATCCAGGTCCTCAAATTCGAACCAGCGGATAATAACTCCATAACATGGAGAAAGAAGGGAAACCACTGGATACACCAACTCCACACAATGGAACTTATAGGCATCAACCAATCAGGCTAATTCGGTCATCACTTCTCTGACAACAAGTTCCCCAGTAACTTCCCAGTCAGCATGCAGTTAAAAAAGTGATTAGGTATAAGGATCATTAAAATTTGTTCAATGGATTGTTCATGGGAAGGTGTCAAGAACATGGCTGCCATGAACTACTCAAAATGTAGACTTTGGTGCCCCTTATTTTTCAACTCACCTGGCTTGAGGCCAAGTGAGCTTGCATCATGGTGACCGTCCGTCATGTGTCCATTCATCCGTCAACTTTTCCTTTAAACGACTTCTTCGCAAGAACCACTTGGCCGATTTCAATTATATTTGACAGAAGCATCCTTAGGATATAGAGATTCAAGTTTGTTCAAACAAAGCCGACCGGTCAATTTGGCCAGTGCCCGTCTTGGATTTTGGCCAATTTTTAGAAATGTCTTTAAAAATCTCCGAAACTACTTGGCAGATTGATTCAGAACATGAAATATCATCTCGAGAAAGAGCTGAACCGAGTTTGTTCGAGGGAACTGGATTGCCCAAATAGTTTGGTGGCCATCTTGGATGGCCTAGGTTTCATGAAAACGACTTCTCCAGAACCGCTGAAGGGATCGGGCCAGAATTTGGGAGATATAATTAGGGACTAAGGGGCATTAAAGTTCAAGGGAGGTTGAGAGGTAAAAAAACATGGCCACCATGCATCAATCAAAATGTAGCGTGTTTGGTGGACATCTTGGATTTTCTGAAAATCATATAAGAGACTACTTATTAACCACTGGGCCAATTTGAATAAAACTTGGCTAAACTTTCTTCACAGAACGTAGATTGGTACATTTTTCCATTCGAGTTTGTTCAAGATAAGTTGATACGTAAAAAACATGTCCGCCATGGACAAATCAAAATCTAGCGTGTTTGGAGGTCATTTTGGATTTTTTTATTTGATGGATTTTAAAGCCAAAATTTGTTTTATAAGGGCCAATTTTGCTGGCGCTATCTTGGATTTTGGCAGAGTTTTAGAAACGTCTAAAAATCTATGAAACCATTTGAATGACCGATTTAAAACTCATGAAATATGATTTAGGGCAAGAGCTGAATCAAGTTTGTTCAAAGGGAACTTGATTGGCGTTCAGCAGCCATTTTGGATGATATAGTTTTCGCGAACACAACCTCCAGAACCGCTGAATGGTTTGGGCCCATATTTGGGAGATATCATTAGGGTATAAAGACGATTAAAGTTTTTTAAAGGAAGTTATTGTAAAAAAAAAATGGCTGCCATGGACCAATCAAAATGTAGCGCATTTGGCAGCCATTTTGGGCTCTTTCCTGCCAAAACACTCCCATGTATGAAAGCAATAGGAAATTTAAAATGTGTTCTCGAGAAAGCATGCTTCGGGCATAGAAATACAGGTTTGTTCAAATGAAGCCGGTCGCTCAATTTGCCTGGCGACCATCTTGAAGTTGGCTGATTTTTTTAACACCGTTAAAGATTTCTTTTCCGAATCCGCTTAGGGGATCGATTCAACCTCATGAAAGCTTAGTTGTTAGGGTAACAGTTGTTTCTTCAAGGGAGCTTAATTGCTCTAATGCTTTAGCACTCCTCTTGAATGACCTAGTTTTCATGAAAGCAACTTCTCCAGAACCGCTAAGCGGATTGGGCCGAAATTTGGGATGTGTGAATAGGGACTAAGGATTGTTAAAATTTCAAGGGAAGTTTATATGTAAGGAAACATGGCGGCTATGTTCTTCTTACAATTCTGGCCAAAAATTGTGTTCTCGACCTGTAAATGGACATTCCACAAGACCAGTTTTTAAATGGTCATGCCCGCCAAAATAGGCTCCATAGTGACCTTGAGGAATGTCTATTTGCAGGTGAAATGAAGACTAAATTTGTAAAATGTACGACTAGAATGTCTGGTTTGCTAACTGAGCTAGTCATTCTAGTGACAAATCTAAAAGAAAATGGTTTTCTTCTCATGGCCTTCATATGGACATTCAATGAGCAAATATTTGTATTTTGTTCTCCAATTTTAACCATTAACTCCTGCCAAAATTTACTGTCAAAATTTACTGTCAAAACTTGGTGTCAAAATTCTAATTCTAATTTTTAGTGTGTCAATGGCAAAGAAACAATTTTAATGAAGATGTTGCTGTCTACGACAATTCTCGGTTAAATTACATTCAAGATATTAAAAGAATACTTCTTGTGTTGTACATGTTAAATATATACTTGTACATTTCATATTTGCTTTTTCGGTTTTAATTGGTTACATGTTGTCCCTAAGCTTGCTATTGTGCTATCATTTGTAGGCCACGCCCAGATTTTTTCGACCGGTGTCAGCCGATGGAGGAGAATACATTGCACGTGATGTGCACAGGCCATCTAGCGGAGGTTATACAGGGATACAAAAGCTTTCCTAGCGGACATGCAGGATGTAATTCTATACTTATCACTAGTCACTTAGTTATTGGTAGCTCACATGCATATAAACAGGATTTCCAGCCAGGAAAGCTCAGGGAATTTAGAAAAAGCACCAAGAATCAGGCAATTTGATAATCTCCCAGAAGGGAAGGTTTCACATTTTGCCAGTTTGCCGTAGGTGTGTCTTGTGTCATATATCCAAGTTGTGTCCATTCACTGAAAATGGAATTACGTTTAAATTTGTGTGCAGACACATTACAGAAGCTACCCCTCTGTTGTATTTATTGTGACTATTTTAGTTTCTTTGCTGCAACCGTCTTGACTTAACAGCTACCTCGTTAAAGTGAAAATATTTCTCTTGGTATTTTGGAAATTTTCCCATGGAAATATCAGGGAAAACTCAGGTAATTCTACTGGAAGCCACGGCTCCCTATTTGCTGCCTTAGGCAACGGCTTCCAGTAAAATTAATTTCAAAATATTAATCAGAATAATTTTTATAATGTAAATAATATGCTTTTTCATGTGCTATAAAGTTTAAGAAGTCAAATTAATTTCACGTTATTTAACAGCTTTCTTGTAGGATATCGTTGAAAATGAGATAGGAGGAATTCATCTGTGGAAGGGTTAAGTTCATGGGAGGGACTTTGTCACTTAATACTACAGAAGCGGATGTCAAGATCCTGTTCCATTAGTTTTCGTAAATATTTGCCAAAGTTCTCGGCCTTGAAAAACACAATATTCATTAATTTGGCCATTTCCAGGCAGTAACTCATACTAGATTAAATGGATTTGAACCAAATTCAGAATTTAGATTAATAGTATTAAGATGGAGATCAAGTTCCTGTTTTGTTAGTTTTCATCAATAATTACCAGAGTTATCACCCTTGAAAAAACAAATTTCATTAATTTGACATCGTCCCGGTACAACAAATACTGTAATGTAAGCACATATACCTGAGTTATAGGAAGCAGACAACTGAATTGTTGAGATTCCTTACATGTCATTTCAACAAAAGCAGGAATCTAGGGGATTTGTACTGCTTGTAATGCCTTGTTTTATTTTATTTCTTTCAGTAATTTTTGCAAGTATGACATTTGTATCTCTGTACATTGCTGGAAAAGTACACTGCTTTTATGTATCAGGACATCGGTCACCATCCTGGAGATTAATTATTGTTATAATCCCTTTAATTATTGCAACACTCGTATCAATATCACGCACAGCAGATAACCACCATCACTGGCAAGGTGAGTCATTCTAATCAAGGCACAATAAGTATAAACATTCTTCAAAGACACACTTCCATTTTGGGGGTCAAAGATAGTTGTTCTTTTAGACTGGTTGTTAAAAAACATTTCTTATGTTGTCTGGCATGCATAGAGGTCACTTCTTCTTTACAAACAACATTTCTTATGCTATCTGGCATATATAGAAGCCACCTGCCTTTGCAGTTTACATTAGGCAGGTAGTTTTTCTGTCATGTATATCATCTGGACATGCAAGTGTGCATGCTCGCTGACAGGATGTCAGAATTACATATTCATATTAACACTAAGCCTCGATTTTGTTCATGAAAATTTAAATTTTCTCATTTGCAGACCAAGAGAAGACTATTTTTGAAAATTTGCCACTGGAATGACTGGCTCGGTTATCGAGCCAGTCATTCCAGTGGTAAATTTTCAAAAATTGTGTTCTCTTTGTCTGCAAATGGACATTTCTCAGGTCCATCGCAGAAGCCGTTTTTGACTGATATGAGTGTTAAACGGTTAAGATATTGTGTGAGGGTGGGGGGGGGGGAGAGGGAGAAAGTGAGCGATAATATGTTCGAACGTATTGGTGTCTGTGTTGGCAAATGCTGTGTTTACGTTTTTTGCAAATGACAATTACATCAACAAGGGTTGATCTGATTTTAAAAAAACCCAGAGTCTTGTTCTTATCATTAAGGTTAGTCTGCATAAAAATTAAATTGATTTTAAGGCTCTAGATATTGTCATACCCAGTGTGTCATCTGGAGGTGGAAGTGTTGTAGTGATGGGGAAGTTCCCCCAGGCATCAAGTTCAGTGCAATGTTGGTGTATGGGGGAAGGGGTACCAAAAGGGCTGTTGGAGCGGGGTTTGCCCCCAGTCGCCAGTATTTGGGTATGGGAGGACCTGTCAAAAGGTTGGTTTGTCCTCGGGTGCCAAACAACCTCGCTGGGCGGCAGCAATGGGGATGGCTCAGTTTATATCTCATTTTTGTTTAATCATACTGAATCCAAACCTGGACACATACTTCCTTATAATGAGTGGGCATGATATAACAATATAAAAAACTTTTTAAACATTAGCAGTTTACGTTTAGCTTAACTTAGTTAATCCAAGTAGTTGTGGCATTACAGTATCTTGGCATTGACAGGGAATCGAACCCACAACCGATGAAAGCGCCAAACATCTATTCCCACAAACGCTTGCACCACACCAACACCACAAGACAAAGTCTTACTTTGCCGGTGAGTCTTTCACGATGTGAGTTTCTGATACACCGTGGAATTCTGTGGGAGTTGATTTTGACCATAATTCCTGTAACTAGCTAGCGACTTAGTGATTTAGGAGCACAGAGGGTCGCACAGTACCTCGCCTGTACGCACATCACATAGACCACACATTTTACAGCTATTATTCTTTGTTATACAAGTAGTCCTGGCATTACAGTATATTGGCATTTTTGGTGCTTTCGTCGACTGGGTTCGATTCCCTGTCAATGCCAATGTACCGTCTCACTTTTCCAATTATTCTAAAAATATTCAAGAGTACATTTTATTTTGTTTTGAAAACTTGTTACGTTGTTTCTGAACTGTGCTGTAGTTGAGCGACAGATCGGATCCCTTCATTGTCCACCCCCCACCCCCCATAGTATACAGTGTACTTGTATTATAACGCTCTTTGTGTCTTTTATGTTCACCTTACAGATATATGTGTTGGTGGTGCTATTGGAGCTGTGATTGCCACATTATGTTACAGACAGTCTTACCCATCATTGGCCGACAGCCACTGCCATCTGCCATATGAAGATCTGCCAGAGTGTACATGGAGCAAATCACCTCCAGTCTACCAGTGCAATAGCAGTGAAATTACGCCATATCCACTGGGAAAACAGTATAATAAAAACAATCACTCAATTGTAACGATATAACCACAGCGAAGAAGCGAAGAAAAAGTGCTCAATCATGGAATTAAAATTGTTTGAAGAACATATAACACGACTTGAGAAACCACATACTTTTTTTAGTCCAAAAGATAGTGGTTCTTTACTACATGGTGTAGGTGATGATGGTGGTGGTGATGATGGTGGTGGTGGTGATGGTGGTGGTGGTGATGGTGCTTGTTCAGAGGCGCAGTGTGAATGGTAGTATTGGTGTGGTTGTTGACAAACACAGACCTATTTTATTCAACCTCAGGCCTAAGATCCTATGGCATTTATTATTTTCTATGGCAATAGATGGATCGATTTCTAGCTATACTGTGCTCATTTCTAGCTATGACCCACCCATTTCTAGCTATGCCACACTCATTTCTAGTTATGTCATGATCATTTCTAGCTATGCCACACTCATTTCTAATTATGTCATGATCATTTCTAACTATGCCACGCTCATTTCTAGCTATGACCCACCCATTTCTAGCTATGCCACACTCATTTCTAGTTATGTCATGATCATTTCTAGCTATGCCACACTCATTTCTAGTTATGTCATGATCATTTCTAACTATGTCATGCTCATTTCTAGTTATGTCATGATCATTTCTAACTATGTCACGCTCATTTCTAGCTATGCCGCATTAATTTCTAGCTATGCTGTGTTCATTTCTAGCTATGCCGCATTAATTTCTAGCTATGCCGTGTTCATTTCTAGCTATGCCCAACCCATTTCTAGCTATGCCCCGCTCATTTCTAGCTATACTGTGCTCATTTCTACCTATGCCATGGTCATTTTATGCTATGCCCCACCCATTTCTAGCTATGCCCCACCCATTTCTAGCTATGCCCCACCCATTTCTAGCTATACTGTGCTCATTTCTAGCTATGCCATGGTCATTTTATGCTATGCCCCACCCATTTCTAGCTATGACACACTCATTTCTATCTATGCCACGCTCATTTCTAGCTATGCCCCACCCAAATATCGCTAAGCTTCGCCCACATTTTATGCATGTTGAAATCAATTTGAAATCGTGAAACCTAAATTCACAGGTTCTAAATATCAAGGTACCCTTACAGGTAAGTTCTTTTAATATTTTGAAACTAATTTTAATTGTGGCTGTTAGTGCCTATGGCCGCATCAGATCCCAGTCAAATTAGTTTCACAATATTCAACAGATTGTTTAATAATTTGGAAATTCATCGAAGACACAATTGTACTCTTGTTACAGATTTTGAATTTTGTGATGTAGCTATATTTTGATTGTCCCCTCCTCTAACATGCGACGTATTTGATAATGACACAGATATTTGTGTGACCGATCGGATGCCGTCATTAACCCTTTCATCAATGTATTCTCATATCTCAATTTCAAGACAATAATACACGAAAGCTGTTGAATATTTTGAAATTAATATGAATGGAAGCTGTTGCTGCCTTAGGTAGCAGCAGCTTTCAGTCATATTAACTTCAAAATATTCAACAGAAGAGGCTCTGCATTGGAAAGAATTTACTTTTTCAGGGATTTGTCGGTGAAAGGGTTAACATACATAAATAGATAACATGTAGAATCAGCGACCATATTTTGGTATTACTTAAAGAATTCATTTGTAATGCGCAGCAAGACAAGCCGGTTCTTTTAGTTTAAAAGTTTGAATATGTTAGTAAGACAAGCTTGTTTTGAAAGGGTTAGTAAGACAAGCTGGCTCTTGTCTTGAATATGTTAATAAGACAAGCTGATTCTTGTCTTGAAAATGCTATTAAGTCAAGCTGATTCTTGTATTGAATATGTTAGTAAGTCAAGCTGATTCTTGTCTTAAAAGTGTTAGTAAGACAAGCTGATTCTTGTCTTAAAAGTGTTAGTAAGACAAGCTGCTTCTTGTCTTGAATATGTTAGTAAGTCAAGCTGGTTCTTGTCTTGAATATGTTAGTAAGTCAAGCTGATTCTTGTCTTGAATATGTTAGTAAGACAAGCTGATTCTTGTCTTGAATATGTTAGTAAGTCAAGCTGATTCTTGTCTTGAATATGTTAGTAAGTCAAGCTGATTCTTGTCTTGAATATGTTAGTACGTCAAGCTGATTCTTGTCTTGAATATGTTAGTAAGACAAGCTGATTCTTGTCTTGAATATGTTAGTAAGTCAAGCTGGCTCTTGTCTTGAATATGTTAATAAGACAAGCTGATTCTTGTCTTGAAAATGCTAGTAAGTCAAGCTGATTCTTGTATTGAATATGTTAGTAAGTCAAGCTGATTCTTGTCTTAAAAGTGTTAGTAAGACAAGCTGATTCTTGTCTTAAAAGTGTTAGTAAGACAAGCTGCTTCTTATCTTGAATATGTTAGTAAGTCAAGCTGGTTCTTGTCTTGAATATGTTAGTAAGTCAAGCTGATTCTTGTCTTGAATATGTTAGTAAGACAAGCTGATTCTTGTCTTGAATATGTTAGTAAGTCAAGCTGATTCTTGTCTTGAATATGTTAGTACGTCAAGCTGATTCTTGTCTTGAATATGTTAGTAAGACAAGCTGATTCTTGTCTTGAATATGTTAGTAAGTCAAGCTGATTCTTGTCTTAAAAGTGTTAGTAAGTCAAGCTGATTCTTGTCTTGAAAATGTTCTTGCTGTAAGCAGTCGCTGTCTAAGACTGTAATAGTTGTCAGCAATCCCAGTTTAAAAATAAAAACCAGTTAAACCTTTAACACTCAAATTTATTCAAGAAAATTTCTTAAAAAAGAAATTGTCCATTTGCAGAACAAGAGAAGACGGTTTTGAAAATTTACCACTGGAATGACTGGCTCGGTTATAAATACCAATAAACGCATGCATTTCTTGCTATGCCCCACCCATTTCTAGCTAGGTTTCACCCACTTTTATGCACAGGTTGAAATCGATTTGAAACCTGAATTCCCAGAATATACATTTCAAGCTATCTATGCAAGTAAACTTATTAATATTTTGAAACTTATTTGACTGTGGTCTGTAGCTCCCAGTCAAATCAGTTTCAAAATATAAAATAAAATATTTATTGAATCGTAAATTCATTAAAGACATACAATTTGTATGGTTGTGACACACTTCAGTTTTCATGATGGAGCTATGTGTCATTTTGATTGCGACTAGCTAACTACTGGTATAATTCACCTTTCCCATCATATGATGTCATAATTAACTGTGTGATGTGTACAATGACATCATAATGAATGACGTCGATAAGTACGTCATGAATGCATATTTGAAGATGGTCTGCGTTGTTGTACAAATTGTTTGCTTTTACTATTTAATAAATATTCTGTTGAATATTTTGAAACTAATTTGACTGGGCGCTGTTGCTGCCTTAGGCAGCCACAACACCCAGTAAAATTAGTTACAAAATATTCAACAGCTTCCCTGTATAGTTTTCAGGAAATTGATAGCTAGGGCATTCGGGGATCAATCAAGCTCAACACGGTGAGGTGTGGATGGAGCTTAGCTAGTGATGGGCGGGGCATAGCTAAAACTGGAAAGGTCCATTGAGTATACTTTGAGTGACAGATCCAGTCCCTCTATTAAACTATTGTGGCCAGTTTCTCATTTAACCCTTTAAGCCCGAAAGGCCAAAACAACAAAATTCTTTACGATTTAATGAATATTCTGTTAAATATTTTGAAACTAATTTGACTGGAAACTGCTGGTGCCTATGTCAGCAACAGGTTCCTGTCAAATGAGTTTCAAAATATTCAACAGCTTACCTGTATAGCGACCTTAAAATTGGGATTCTGGGAATACAGGGTTCAAAGTATGATGAACTGTAGTTGTGCCATTAACGACTCTGTCAGAAATGTGAAAACGTTTGACCGACTAACAAGACTTATTTATACTAGTTGTTAGTCGCAACTAAAAGTATTAGGATATATGCAATGTATAATTACACTCTTATTCATTTGCATGTACATACTTGGTATTGTATTTGACTATGGTACCGTTAGTCACTAAATCGTTATGCTCAATATATAGTTTTCTTTCTACAATGTTAGGATATTATATATACCTATTTGTGCAAAAAATAAACTTCTATTATATTCTCACATTAATTACAGCTTAATTAGTCTGCCAACACATGTAAGCATGCACATGCATGTACGCGCGCAGTCAAATATTGGAGCAGTGAAAAGAAGTTGCTAGCCTCTGGTCAAAAGTGGCCTCTATGGTGGTCCTGACGAATGTGCATTTGCAGACCAAGAGAAGACTATTGTTGTCTAGCTTGTGAATTAGACAGCAAGACAAGGATCGCTAATTTCTGTGGTGGCAGCGGGATCGGCGACGTCATCGTCCATAAATGTACTTTTGGTTACGTTTTTTATCTCGCATGAGATTACCGAGCCAGTCATTACAGTGGTAAAATTTAAAAAATAGTCTTCTCTTGGCCTGGAAATGGACATTCAATAAGTAAATATTTAAACTTTTCGAATAAATTTAGTCATTAAAGTGTTAAACAACATTTACATCAACAAGCCTTATGTTCCGTAGCAGAGGCAGAAAATAGTTTCAATGGGGCTCTGCTACAAAACTATTCTAAGCGGGACAAGAATGTTTGCTAAGAAAACGGTATCCCAGCATCCTTTGCGTGCCATGCTTATGACGTAATATATGCCTCTGTGACGTATGACGTTGTTTCGCGTGCAATTATGTCACAGATGGAAAACATGTTTTGCTTTTCGCGAGTCACCTCCAAACATGTTTCGCGAACAAGCAGAGCGCTCTAAACAAAACGTATCGTTCCATAGCGGAGGCAGAAAAGGCAGTCTGGAGCGCTTCCCTGCGGAACAGTCTTCAGGTGTTATCTGATTTAAATAAACCTTCACAGATTCATTCTATGTGATGCTTAGAACTCTGCATCTAAATTATATTGATTTTGTTAGATTTTTCCATACTTTTACATTATTTGAACTAGGACTGGGGAAGAAAACTAATAAAATTGACAATGATCCGAAACCCAAGATGGCCACCAGCCACCGGTAGCCATCTTGGTTTCCGGATGATAACTCCGTTATTGTTTGTCAGATCGCATTGAAACTTCATAGGGTGGTGGGACTAGGCCTGGGGAGGAAACCTCTCGAAATGGACGATGATCCAAAATCCAAAATGGTCACCAGCCACCGATGGCCATCTTGAAAATTGGTTTCCGGATGATAATTCCGTCACCGTTTGTCGGATCGCATAGAAACTTCATAGGGTGGTGAGACTACGCCTGGGGAAGAAACCTATCGAAATCGACGATGATCCGAAATCCAAGATAGTCACCAGCCACCGGTGGCCATCTTGAACATTGGTTTCCAGATGATTACTCCGTTGTTGTTTATGGGATCGCTATGAAATTTCATAGGGTGGTTCGACTACCTCTGAGGAAGAAACCTATCGAGATTGACAATGATACGAACTCCAAGATGACTGCCAGCCACCGGTGGCCATCTTGAAAATGGGTTTCCAAATGATAACTCCGTTACCGTATATCGGATCCCTTTGAAACTTCATAGGGTGGTTGGACTATGTCTGAGGAAGAAAGCTATCGAAATCGACAATGATCCAAAATCCAAGATGGCCGCCAGCCACCGGTGGCCATCTTGAAAATGGCTTTCCAAATGATAACTCTGTTACCGTTTATCGGATCCCTTTGACTGTATTGCATAATCCTTTTAATCATTTAGCTGAGTGGCCAAGCTCAGTTAGCAGCAGTTGTTCGGTAGAGTGAGTTGAAGTTTAAGGGGTGGGGGCTATAGCGATCAGCATGTCCGTCCGTCCATCCGTCTGTCACGTAAGAAAATTTTATCAACAAAATTATGCAAGAAAACAATTAAAAAAACCTTGATTAACACATACTAGTACTGTCTAATTCATGCAGTGCAGCTCAAAAGTGGCCTGACTTGTCTACAAAACGAGGTAAAAAAAATGGTGTTTTATACTTGTGCATAATTAGATCCTAAGACATTGCTGTCTAAGACAGCGATGTCTCTAGTCCAAATCTGTTTATACTACTACTACTTCTACAACTACAACTACTACTACTACTACTACTACTACTACTACTACTACTACTACTACTACTAGACTATGACTAGATGATTTCACTTGCTATTATATCCAATAATAATTTCAAATACCGTAGTAACAAGCTACAGGACGAGTTGGAAGAATGAGCACCCCCTCCCCTCCATCCCCTTCCCTTGTCCAAGGATGTTTCCCATTAGCCAGCATCCTGTAAACAGTCTATCATCATTATAAGCAAAATTACCCAAAAATATAAATGTTTATTGTTGTATCTATAATGATAGACATCTATGTCTATTATTGAACTTGCCTATGTTCTGTGCTTCTCTGTTATGTAACTGTCTTGTCCTTATTTACTATCCATATGTATCGCAAACTATAAAATCAGTATTTATGAAACTAAAAATAATAATAATAATAATCCAAGTGATTAACTCTTTTACACCAAGGCCAGCCAAAATTGGCTGCTGCAGTAGTATATGTTGGTTCGCAGACTGAGAGGCCCACTTCTCGAGATTTTCCACTGGAATGACTGGCTTGATAACTGAACCGTGCATTCCAGTGGTGAACTCTCCGGGGGTGGGGGTCTTCGATTGATCTGCAAATTGACATATTTCCTTTTTATACCCCGCCAAAAAATTTGGCAGGGTATTATTTAATGCCGCCGTCCGTCCGTCCGTCCGTCCGTCCGTCCGTCCGTCAGTCAGTCAGTCAGTCCGGGCGTGCGGGTGGCAGAGTGCTTTCTGGATGATGACTCTGTTACCGTTTGCCGGATCGCATTGAAACTTCATAGGGTGGTGGGACTAAGCCTGAGGAAGAAACCTATCGAAATCGACGATGATCCGAAATCCAAGATGGCCGCCAGCCACCAGCGCCCATCTTGGTAATTGGTTTCCGGATGATAACTCCATTACCGTTTGTCGGATCGCATTGAAACTTCATAGGGTGGTGGAACTAGGCCTGAGGAAGAAACCTATCGAAATCGACGATGATCCGACAACCAAGATGGCCGCCAGCCACCAGCGGCCATCTTGAAAATTGGTTTCTGGATGATAACTCAGTTACCGTTTGTCGGATCGCATTGAAACGTCATGGAGTGGTTGGACCAGGACTGGGGAAGAAACTTGTCAAAAATGACAATGATCGGAAATCCAAGATGGCCACCGGTAGCCATCTTGAAAATTGGTTTCTGGATTATAGAGCCAACCTGTGGAAACCAGAGCTACGGTGACTCGCCGGATCTGCTGACCACATTGAAAGGTGGACACTAAATTCCGCACTGGATGTCGTGTCTGTTTTGATTAACTTTTTGACCACAGTCTGGTGGACTTTGCTAGGTGCGCCGCAAGAGTTATGCGACGCATCCCGCACCATGTGCCAAGTTATGTAACTGCTTAACATTGTATACTGCCCTCTCTGTTAATGGGCAGCCTTCAACATTACTACTTCCATTGCCGGACAGAAAACTTTCTCACTTCCGCATAAATTGTGATTTAGTTACAGAGACTATCTAATGGATGTTACTTCACTGCTCTGCTTCACAGTCCTGAGTGTGTACCGTATCTACCCTGCCTGGAGGAGTCAGCTTGTGGAGCCAACATGCGGAAACCAGCTGCGGGAATCTCTCCAGCTCCAGAGAACGTGTCGACTCGCACTATGAATATGTTAGCGCCTCAATTTCAGTAACATAGTAGCCTGTTCCGTACCGATGACTATTAGGTACTCAAGAAACTATTATTGTACATCTAATTATTATTTCCATATTTGGTACTGATGACTAATAGGTACCTTCCCGGTCATAGGACCGCAATTTTTAAATTCTTTATTACTGTGAATATTATTCTTGTTTACTGTGGTACTTTCAACTAGCCGCACCATCTAAGTTTATCAGTCTATGATACTTAGTTACTTAATTTAATTACAATCTACTTATTGCTTTGGTTAGTTGTATATGGCAGATAGCCATCCAGTTAATATGTTTTGTTTAATTGTAGAAAACTTTGGACTGCAGTACGCTAGGAGATACTGTACAGCAAAATTTATATCCGCATCACTTATTCTCGCCATCATCAATTTTACACTGAGGCCGCTGACCGTGCTCTAGTTGTTTGAGCCCGGCATGTTAATGATTAAACCTTACTATTCAGCTCGATAGGATAGGTTAAAGTGGTTATGGACAATTTCTTCATTTGGAGACATATAGTGTACGCCTCTTTTCCGGCTGTTGCGGTAATGTATCCACGCACTCCGGCAAGGTTGTGTCAAATTTGCCAATTACCTATAAGGCCTCGTATATATTGTCTTTTTCCACGATCCACCAGCCATATGGCTTATAATTGTTTGGATTCCCTATCAGCACGTTGATCTGATCCGACCCTGGGAACTATCAGAGGTTTCTGAGCAGTGATGGTTAAAGTGCTGATTTACATACATCTCCCCCATATCTTCGGATACTCGTTAGCTAGATAACCCTGCCAATGAAGGAAGCACTGTGAAAACATATAGTTATAATTATGAGATAATTAGTTTATTTACTGGCCCGTATTCTGGGCGTATTGGAATTTAACCCTAACGACAGGTCAACAGTTAGATCCGTAGCACGCAGTGACGGACGAGATGCGGATCTCCATCCAATTCGTTGGAGTGTCTGGATTAAGCGCTGGAGCTCGTCACGCCCTCACGGGAAGGATGCTCGTGATGGATATCTGTCTCTCTATCCCCACCATAAAGACATGTTAAGTGATCAAACTTGCTTGTGTGAAATGTAGCCATTGTCCAGGTGATTTTTTTATGTGGTTGCGGAGCAAGGTAGCCTGATTTTCATCGAATTTGGATGCCTTGTGTCGTAACATGTACGCATGCTGTCCTTGGAGGTAGATGCTATTCCAAAGCGACCTACGGGAAGCTGAGCATCTGCACCCATTGGACATCTGTATCTAAAGATAGGTGGAAATGCTTGCCTCTTGCGGCCAAAGCTAGTTTCCGTTTTTAACAATCAACCGGAGGTTAGACTGTAGCTGAAGGCCCGCATAAATAAAGCGGCATCTGCCAATACAGTATCTTTGGAAACTACATAAGACGGTGACCTGGGAATCCTTCGGAAATCGTTCCTCCCGTCTTCACATAAACCAGCATGCAACACCTTAATGGTAGCTTCACTAGGATTTTCAGCATTTTCTGTTGAACAAAAGAGTGGCCCTTTTTGCCAACTCTTCTGCTTCGGCTTCAAAGGCATTTTCCTGTGATGGAGGCCCGCGCGAGGCACTTGCCTCTCGCAACAGTGAGAATTCCTGTGACGGAGGCCCGCGCGCGGCACTTTCCTCTCGCAGCAACATTATTCTCTCTGTGTGTGCTAGGGGTATATTAACTTATATTAAGTTACTCAGTGATCTCGTTCGGGATGCTTCTCTTGTGGGGATACCTCTGCGGATTGCGTGTGCGTGTGGTACCTCCAGCAACACCACATGGAAAGGACACCAGCTAGCTCTATATTGTGTATTATTGTGCTCATTCTACTGTCAAACGATTCGCCTTGTTTGTATAGTATTTATTAACATTTCTACTGTTTAATTATAAATTGCTCCATAACTCTAAATTAGTATGGATAGGCATACCGGTGATACTAATAGTTGGGATGAGACTGGTTCAATCTTGGCGGCAATGATCGCACAGCCCCACTGGAACATTGTTCCACCGGCTCTAGAAGTTGGTCTTTGTACACCGCGGAGAGACGTCATACGGGATCCGCAACCCCGAGATCTGCAGCTAACCAGCCATCCCGGTCATTGTGCACTTGTGGTGCGATGGGCGGATATCTATCGGCGGACCAGCACATACCCCCGTGAGCTACAAGTGGCGCCCAATGTGGGGCTTGAACAAGAAGCGAACCCACACCTACGCTCAACACACGCGACTCAGTCTCCTTCATCCGACAGTCAGCTCTCCCTTGATACGGAAGTAGCATCATATGATGGAAGAACTGCTCACGTACTCACCGACAATGTCACTAATTTCCCCAGGGCGGAACGACCAGCACCGCCTTGACACAAGTTTTCACCGATCAGCGAGGGGACATTCCGCAATGCCTCGCAGGTGGGAACTCAATACATCACATTAACGGATCTCTGCGATAGGCTACCACTGTCTACGCCGGATCGCGGATGACCACGACAAAGACCCCCAGGGGGGCAACCACAACCTTCATGACCATTTTGTTCACCGACATCATCAATGGGTGATCAGTGGCCGGATGCTCATGTACCATATCCCCTATCTCCCTTCCGCGCATCATCACCGTACTATACGGCTCCACCATTCCAGCAATATATCAGGATACACCCACACCGCACACACCCTCCGCATCAGTCACCTGCACCGCCTCTGTACGAGGAACTTCAATCTCCGCATCAGGAATGTCCACACCGTCTACACAGCATGCCTCCACCAGTCTATAGGTCTACACCTATCTATGGACCCGCATCACGGTGGTATTCGGCAGAAACTACGTACCATGCAACGCATCATCGACGAGAGTCACCTTCACAGACGCGTCGGCATCGACAGGGACATTGACGAGCAACACCACCACCACCACCACCTACACACCGACCAGCATCCGCATTCTCAACAGTCACTACCACCACCACCAGGTTTTACTCCAATTACTTCTCCAAGCGGTCATGCCGGATCATTCTACCCCCCCCCCCCCAACCCCCGAATTTAGCTGGGAGACTGATTGGGCCAATTATAAAGTTCATTTTGAAATAATAAGTAGGACAAACGGGTGGAATAATCGTCAAATGGGAGAGTATTTAGCGGCACTGCCTATACACCGAACTGGAAAGATTCGGCGACAGCCCTCGGAGAGACAAGTCGGCTTCAACTGAAAAATCTACGTCGACGCTCAGAGGAAACATTGCTGGAGTTAGCCAGTCGCATCCCTCGTCTTGTTACCTGCGCATATCCCAGCACAAATCTCGAAGGTGTAACACATCTACATCTCGATACTTTCATAGATGCATAGAGCGGAGAGCCCACCCTAAAAGAAAAACTTTCTCATGGAGCACGGTAGTCTACAACAACTCACGGCTACCGTGGTTTGGATTGAGAACTTCTTGGAGCGGGAGAAGAATAATCGTCGTCAACTGCACCCAATAAATGAAATGAATGATGATAATGTCGCAACTACAAACGAATCAAATTCTACATCTACAAACACCACGGTATCAGCAAACGAACAACACTCGCAGCAGGAACAAACCGGTCAGGGCGTGGCCAATCCCATCGCGGGGGCCACAACAACGCCCAAGGACGCGGGAACCAGCACAACAATAGCAGTAGGCAAAACATGCACGAAAGATTAGAAGAGTTAACTAAGCAGATCTCCGCACTCGCCAATCTCGTGACAACACTCAGCACCACAATCCACCACTAGACCGCAATCCACCACAGCATCAGCACTGCCACCAAACAGGTGCTTTGTATGTGGTCAGCCAGGCCACTGGAATGACCGATGCCCAAATCACCCTCCATCTACAACTCCAACCGCTGACTGACGGGCCCCGCAGCCTGAGAATCCATCAAACTAGCATGGGCACCGATTACAGAGTCACTTCGGTGCCCATCCCTACAACCCGGCTCAACTGCGGCCTCTGAACAACTATGTCAGGCGGCCACATCTACTCGCAACATATTCCGACAACATCATACATTCACCCGCACCCGGCTTCTATGTCGGTGCCTACGATGCATACTGCATCCGCAGCACTGCCATCTTCCCCCTGTGGAAAATGTGACCAAACACTCTGCATCTAAACAACCTTGTTCCTTATGTAAAATGGCAGTGGTAGGTTGTAGCACCTCCACTGAAACAATGTTTTTTCAAGCACCACGTCCCACCACCATGGCACTTAACACCCGGTGTCCTTTGGTGGTCTGCAACTCACAACCTTTTACAGTGACATCATCAACATGCACCATCAGCCGTGATTCAGAGGAAAGCATAATGGATCCGCAAGAAGAATCATCGTACAAAGAAAAGAAATGTTCCACAACGCCGTTGCTTCTGCGCATCAACTAAACATCCCATGATGCAGTGTAAAAAGTGGCTCATACAGGTGGCCCTTACACGGGAACATGAAAATCCTATCCGCACTGAAGGATACACCAACACAGCCTACACAGAATCAGCAACAACGCCACCACCACTGCTACCAACAACCCCGTTGTCGCCTAAGCAATCACAGCAGCAGCGATGACAAGTCGGGCCCTTCCACACTCAGCTACCAACTGCATTCACGGAAGCTATCCGGAAACAATCTGACTATATACAGAATGATACCGCACCACCTTCACTTCCTCAGATGATATCATTGGAGACTTCCGCAGGCTCACCGTAAGGTGATATATAAATGTGCCTGTCTGTTTAGCGGAATTTCCACCAGTGCCACTGTGGACACTGAAGCTTCCATCACCGTCTTTAACAAGTGCTTATATGAGAGCATCCCACCCCTTAGGCCTACAAACATCTTTTTGCAAACGGCTATGGGAGCAGATGTACCCGTGGCTGGCGTAGTAAACCTCGTAATACAGATAGAGGAAATGCAATTCATTCAGCGAGTTGTTATCGCCTCCATTCAAAGCGATGCCCTGCTTGGCTCTGATTTCCTCAGTGCCAGCGAAGCCGTCATACATTATAAACAACAGGAACTAGACATACACGGCCGACGGATACCCCTTGGACTGGAATCATCACTATACGATATGTGTGCGGTGATATTAGCAACCACCGCCACAGTTGAGCCGGGACAGGAAAGGATCTTGTGGGCCACCGCACCACAATTAGGAAACAGCACTCACACCGCCATGCTGGAACCTGACCCTGAATACATGATCACCTCACAATGCACCAGTCACGGCATCATCGTGGACACCACCAACAAGGAACATTTCCCATTCTGCGTATTCAACGGCACTGCAAACCCTATCACTCTTGAATCAGGAGTCTGTTGTGGCCATCTGGTGGATGTGATATCACTGGAAACAGCCCCACCCGCAATCACACCAACAACAACTTCTGATGATTTGCCAGAACACTTACATGACCTGTATTTATGTGTCACAGTAGGATTGATGCAATCCCAAAAACAACAAGTACGGAAATTACTACATAAATGTCGCGGTAGTTTCTTGGCAGGAGACATGGACCTCGGAGAAACTCATCTGGTACGACACTCCATCGACACCGTAAACAACAGACCTGTTCGTCAGCCCGTTACAGACCTGTTCGTCAGCCCGTTAGACATCTCCCTATTCATAAGGAAGCGGAGGTACACCAACAGGTAGAGGACATGTTGCGGACCAGAATAATTGAGCCATCTGCATGCCCCTGGGCCAGTCCCATAGTACATAGGCAAAAACAACGGATCTTTGCGGTTTTGTATAGACTACCGCCGCCTTAATGATCTTAGTGTCAAAGACGCCTATCCGCTCCCAAGGATAGATCAGGCCTTAGATTCTTTGTCCGGAGCCAAGTGGTTTTGTACCCTTGATTTAGCTAGTGGGTACTGGCAGGTAGCCATGGATGAGGCTGACATGGAGACGACCTCATTCGTTTGTAGAGATGGACTTTTCCAGTTCCACAAGATGCCCTATGGCTTGTGCAATGCTCCTTTCGAGCATCTCATTGAGCAGGTGTTAACTACCCTGCAATGGGAAATCTGTCTGTGTTACATTGACGATGTAATCGTCTTTGGTCCCTCGCTTGAGCAAACTAATTTAGACACCATGATTCTGCATGGCTAACTTAAAGCTCAAGCCAAAGAAATGTCATCTCTTCAGGCAGAGCATCGAGTTCCTGTGACACGTCATATCCAGTGATGGAGTGGCCACCCAACCATCACAAACCAAGGCTGTGGCAGACCCCTGAGTCTGTCACGAAAACTCAGAGCTTCCTTGGTCTCTGTCAGTACTATCGCCTATACATCCGTCATTTCAACGAGATTGCATCACCTCTCTTCAAGATCACCGAAAAAGGTAGACCATTCGAGTGGACGAGTGAGTGTGAAGGTTCCTTCCAGTCGTTGAAGGAACTCTTGACGACCACTCCAATTCTCGCTCATCCTAGCCCTAACCTCGATTTCATCCTGGATACTGATGCGTCCGCTTACACTATTGGCACAGTTCTATCTCAGGTCACGGAGGATGGAACGGAGCAGGTATTGGGTTATGGTTCGCGTACTCTGAATAAAACAGAGAAACGCTACGCGACCACTAAGCGAGAACTATTAGCCTTGGTCTACTTTGTCAAGTATTACAAACACTGTATGGCCGCCCATTTACTCTCCGTATGGATCATGCCTCACTACGCTGGCTTAGAAACATAAAAAATCTGGAGGGCCAGATAGCAAGGTGGCAGGACTTTTAACTTCAATGTGGTTCATAGACACGGCAAACTGCATGGAAATGCCGACACCTTGAGCAGAATCGGGCTTGAGGATGAACCCGAAGTAGCCACCACCGTGCCACATACAACACAGCCATCTCCGGTGTTCCCCAAATTGCGGTACACAGAGTGGAACATGGAGAAAGTCACTCACGAACAAGCAACAGACGCGCAGACATGAAATATATACGCCTGGATCCAGGAGCGGGTACGTCCTCCCCGGGAATCTGTTACACCGTTATCTGCAACAGCAAAGTACTACTACCAGCGGTATGAGGAATGGCATATACAGCAAGGTGTTCTCTACATTAATAACTGCTTGGTGATTCCGGAATATTATCGCTACAGAATATTACAACAACTACACGATAACGCCGAACATCTCGCTGTTGAGCGGACATTAACTAGAATAAAACAGAGATTCCACTGGATTGGAATTCACGATAGTGTAAAGGCATGGTTCGCCAAATGTGTCCCATGTCAAAGATGCGCTGTTGGCCAGCACCATTCCGCACCCCTACAAGTGAAAATTGTTGGTGCACTGTGGGAGCGAGTGTCTATTGATGTGCTCGAACCCTTGAATATGACCGATGACGGAAATACGTACATTCTCGTATTACAAGATTATTTTACGGAGTGGGTGGAAGCATTCGCTCTGCCAGACCAAGAGGCATCCGCAGTAACAGAGGTTTTGGCCAGTAATGTGTTCTACCAGTTTGGAATGCCTTATGAGCTGCACTCCGATCAAGGAAGTAATTTTGAGAGCCAGCTGATCTCCAAGCTCTGCAAATTGTTTCATATAGTTAAAACAGGAACGGCTCCATATCATCCCCGGAGTGATGGGATGGTGGAGCAGTTCAACCACACACTTGTGGAAATGTTAACAAGGGAAACACGCCTTGATTGTAGAGATTGGGACCTACGACTCCCATATGTGCTCATGGCATACCGCACTTCAGTACATTCCAGCACGGGTTATACCCCTGCGTGGTTAATGTTAGGCCGTGAATTTACCTTGCCACTGGATCTGGCCATACGCAGGATTCCGGGGGAGAAAAAGTCACCATCTCTCTACGTAGAGCTCATGCGGCAGCGGATAGAACAGCCCCATGAGCTAGTGAGAGCAATTTTATCCACTGCACACCAGCGTCAGATCCATATGAAGCGGGAAGAATGGTTTGGGTACACGATTCGTGACGATCTGCAAACGTGCCGAGTAAACTGAGTTACCAGTGGAAAGGCTCCTATGTGGTAGTAGGTAAGACGTCGGGCGTGACCTACCATATCCACGCTTCGGATGGCCTGACCTCAGTCATCCACTTCGATCGACTTAAACCTTGTGTTGACGACGGCCCCCGTACCAGAGCTCGGACTGGGCATTCCACGTGACACAGGTACCCAGACAGATGTCTCTGAGGAGACACGTATTCCTGACATTAGTCCAGAGCACCACGGTGCCAGTTCGACCCTTCTCCTACCAAGCCATGAGTCCAGTGAACAAGCAGCTAATGCTGAGGACGATGACGAGATATGTACTCGCCATCTCCCTCCTCAGAGCCTGTCTACAAGATCTGGGAAGTCGTATCTGAAGACTTTCTCCTTTATTTTGTCCAAGGGGAGGGATGGAAAAATTGTTCCACCGACCTCTTCCCACTCCCACCAACTTCATGCTATTACCCCCATTATAGAGTTACCACAAGCGGAAGCTGAGGCTGCCCTGGGCCATGCATCTTGTGGGGTGGAACATGTAATAAATAGCATGGAACTGAAGATGCTGGATGAGGCCTTTGCTCATTTTGAAGAACAGCAGAACCGCACAATTCGGTGTACCCATCCACGCCCCAAAATCGTGCAACCACGCCCCACCCAAGGTGCTCCCTTTCCATATGTACCACCACCGCCCCATCTCCAACGCGCGTCTCTTCTCTATGCACCAAGTTTGGGCATCATTCGTCCTGTCCCCTTCACACTCCACTCGTCGTCTGTAGACCGTCACTTCAGATATAAGAAAGTCAGCTGTTAGAGAGGAGGTGGCATCCCGCACCGCAGCAACCAACCTCCCCCCCCCCCCCCCCCCCCCCCCCGCGGGCGGTGGGCAGTGAAGCAACCTGTTCAGCAGACTCTTGGCTAAAATTTTCCCGGTACTTAAAAACTATGACAAAGTACTAACTGTTTTGTATTGGGAAATGACCAATTCTCCCTTCCAACGGGCTACCCTGACCACATATGCCCGACCAATCCCACTCACAGTTGACACCATATAGTTGCTTCAGCTCATTGTAGTAGAAGTTATACATCTGGTGCTGCGTGAGGTCCAGGATGGACATTCCCACATAGACAGAGCAGTTCAGCAGCAGGCTCGTCTTGTACATGTGGAGAGCAGCTAGATCATCATCGAACACCTTCACCCAGGAAAAGTTAGGCTTGGCTATTAGGCGGCGCAGCTTGTCCTCCTAGTATGACCACACTAGCTTGACATCCACTCACTTGCACAAGTTCTCCATGGTCTTACCGAAGACAGCGTTATTCATCAGCTTGTAGAGATCCTTCTCAAAGTCACTGATGGCCTTCTTATGGAGCTCTGTTTAACCGTATATATGGCTCCATCCATGGTGACTGCTTGAAGCATAAAACCCTGTGCACCTTCTTTAACCTCATTCCCAGCCTGAGGTAGAGCTTTAGGTGGCGGTGGTGTAGGACATAGCATGCTTTGTCTCTCAGAGCCATTCTCCCTTTACCTTCATCCATTCAGGCACCAGCGGGTAGGCAGTGTGCATGTCATGCAGCTCTTGTGGGTACTCAAGGTCAACTTCTAGGGTGTAGCCCTTTTCATCTTCATTGGGATGTTGTGTAATCTCTTTGACATCAATGTCCTCCACCCTCTCAAACACCCCCCCCCCCCCCCAGTCGGTAGGTGTTGGATCATTGCCCAGTCATAGAGATTGTTAGCATCCAGATACATGATGTGGCTTGTCGGCTGTTGTGGATTATATCCAGCTATGTATGAGTTGTTTGGCTTCAGCATAGCGTTTGCTGACCATTGATACACCACCCCTAAGTCCTTTCTCTATGAAGAGATGCATGTTGTAGTCAGTGAGGAGCTCCAGCTCCACAATTGTCTTCCTTAGAAGTGCATCCCAGCTCAACCCCGGGCTCATGTAATAGTGTGCTGGGACCAGACAATACTGCTCGAGGCACGTGATGTGGAAGTTCTCAAAGACATCTGCAAGGAGCAGAGTGTCAGCCCGCAGATAGAGGTCATGATAGTCTCCCATGGACTGGCAGCCGAACAGGGCCCAGACAGCATGTGCGTGGTTGTAGTCGCTGTCAGATATTCCCTCGCCAGAGAGTTTACTGTAGAAAGCAGCTTGAGGTGGGAGAGAGGTCTCATTGAAATGGTGCCACCCACCCATGTGCTCATAGGGCTATACACCCTTGTGGAGCAGGAGCTCATGCTTGGCAGTGTTAGGTTCATACTGTTTTGTAAGTGGGAACGTTTTGGAACTAGCTGGAAGAAACTGGGCCGAGTCGATGAACTGCAGCTGATGGAGGCTGAAGGAGATGTACTTCTCCATATTGCTGGAGATGCAGTTGATCTGTCCCTCTGTTTGGGAGATGACCTGCATGATGAGGTGAGACTCATACTGTGCAGGTTGTGGAACACGACTGGGATGGTGGTGGTCTTAGGGTTGAGGCGCAGATTTAGATTACACGCATTGTGTGCTGCTCCCTGGTAGAGACCAGTGATGTGGCAGTGGTCTCTAACACTATCTATGACTCCATCACAAGTTAATGGTCTGTCGCACACATGGCAACTGACTGCGGTTTTATGAGCTCGCCAGTCCTCTCTAGTCATCTCCATCGTCTTAGGGTGGGCGAGCATGGTCGTTATCTTCTCCTCTTCCCATGCCAATCGATCCAGGAAGTGCTTAGCTTCATCTTCTCGATACAGTACTGGTGGTTCACTCACAGTCCCCGCTCCGTCACAACCGACCACAATGTATGAGAACTCACAGATCTCATGGTGTTGCGTTTTCTGTGTGTTGCTCTGGGCCGGATTTGCCTCTGGCCCTCAATCTTGGTTGCTAGGGCTTCAAAGTCGGCATAGATTATGAATGGCACCGTGAGTTGCGTATGGTAGTTGGTGAACTGTAGCATCTTCCTGTCCTCTGTAGGCATTCTTATACGCATTGGTCTGTCACTGATACCACAGCATGCTGGTTTGTGCTTGGTGAGAAGGTCTTCATGAGAATAACAGTGGAGACACAGCTCACAGAAGTGCTTTCTCCCTTCATACCAACTCTGATCATAGAGCAGACGATTCAGGGCGTTAATCCAGGGATAGTGTTGCTTGCTACCATTCTCGATAAGCAGCAGATTTGTCCTTGGAATGTCTGGGTCAGCGTCACTCAACTGCAGTGGGTAGACACCCTTATCATGCCCGAATACAATAATGGCCAGGCCATTCTGCCGCTCAACACGCTTAAGCTGGTGGAGAGGGGTTTGAGAGTCTACACTGCTGAAGTCAAGGGTGTCCAGTTCCCTAAATACGTCGATGTCCGCTGAGGATGACTGTCTGTGGGATAAGTATCAGCCAAGAGAGACCAGCGAAGACAGTGGCCATCATTGTTCTGAACATTAACCATGGCACGTTTTCGCTTAATCGAAGCAGGGAGATCGATGTAGGACCCACCACGTAGTGGTTGATATCTGGTGATGTTGAGGTACAATGCATCAACTTGGTCGACTGCCCAGCCAGATCCCTCGCGGGTGTAGTTCTCAAGGTCTTACAGCACCTTGGCTTTGGCCTCCTTCCCAGCCTCACTAATATCGCTTGCCTTCAGGATGACATGCTGCTTAGACCAGAACAGTGGATCTGTGGTGACCTCTGTCCCATCATTCTTTTCCTTGTGGAGGGTGATCTTGAGAGCAAGGCAGAACTTCACCTCCTTCAGGTCAAGGACCTCTTCGACCAACTTCCTCTCGATCTTGTCCAGGTTTTTATCCAGCGAAGCTGTTGGATCTTTTCCCCCATGTCCAGGAAGTTCCCATCCCCGCCAATAGTTCTGAATTGCATATGGGACCTTCACAAATCCTGGGGGTAGGCCCCTCATTTCCTGGAATAAAGCATCAAGAAAACTGTCGATCTCCGCATCTGTGAACTTGGGTGGGGGTGGTTGCTAGCTTCCTGCATGGGGCTGGGGTTGGCTTCTTGGGAATGGGTGGCAGCGTTCTGCGTGGGGTTGGGGTTAGCTCCTCGGGAAGCTGAGCTGCCAGGTTCTCGACATATGTAGTATGGCTAATAAGCCCCTGCTGCAACAATCTCGCCAAATTTTGAAGTACTTCAATGTGCATAGCAGATATTTACCTATACAGTTGCGTTTCTCTAATATGAGGATTTTGATGGTCTGAACAATGGATGGGGGTGGGGTGGGGGGGGATGGTGGGCGGGGGGGGGGGGGGAGGTTGCGGTGGGTCCTACGTTATAAAACATCGCAGCCAACATATATATATATATATATATATATATATATATATATATATATATATATATATATATATATATATACTGAACCAAAAAGGTTTAGCAACACTGAGAATATTACTGGATAAATGTTATTTAACAAAAACAATAAATTGATTCAAATATATTATTTAATTGATAGGTCATTTTCCAATTTGAACAACAGTCTCTTGTTACTGTAATACTAGCATCGCGTCTTTGACACGGCATCATTCAACGGAAGGGTCCAATTTAAATAATGACACCTAGCTGTCAATACTGGTTGTGACCTCCACGCGTATTAACCACCGCCGTACATCGCTTTCTCATGCTTCGAATTAAGCTCCTGATGTCACGAAGAGGAATCGCATCCCATTCCTGGAGCAGTGCAGCTTCCAGTTCCCGCACGTTGTGAAGATGTGGATGGCTCTCACGCACCATACGTCCAACAATCTCCCACACGTGTTCGATAGGAGACAGGTTCGGTGATCGCGCTGGTCAGCCCATCACCAGAACGTTGTTAGCCTCAAGGAAATCACTGGTGACCCTAGCTGAATGAGGACGAGCGTTGTCTGCATGATGCTGCATAAAAGGGATGACAACAGGAGCGACAACTTCTTCAGAGTAACGTTGAGCCGTTAAATTTCCGCGAAACACAGTAGGATCTGTTTTGCCATTTTCATGGATTCCAGTCCACACCATGACACTGACGCCACCGAATCTGTCGTACTGAATGATGTTGGTTGCATCATACCATTCTCCTAAACGTCGCCAAACCCGTTGCCTACCATCCGCCACATCCACACAAAACCTCGACTCATCACTGAACAAAACGTGGCTCCATTATTGAGCGAGAATAGACGCGGTTGTTAATACGTCCTTCAACGCCCTGAAGGAAACCTCACAGTCACCTGTTCACTCAAAGGGTCGATCATTTTCAGTGATTTGGAAGAGAGGAGACACAATCTCGCTGAAGTGATGGATGTACTGCCGATAGTATTGGCAGAGCCAAGGAAACTTTGCGTATCCATTACAGAAGTTGCCGTCTACCAGTTTGCCACTGCCTGAGTTTTGGAAGGTTGAGTGGCCACTCCATCTGTGGATATTACATGTCCGAGAAACTCGGCACTCTGATGGAAGAAATGGCACTTCTTGGATTTGAGCTTTAGGTTAGCAGTATGGAACCGCATTAAGACTTTATCCAAATTGGACAAGGTCTGCTCAAAGAAGGCCCAAAGACGATAACGTCGTCAATATAGCAGAGACAGATTTCCCATTGCAGGGTGGTTAATACCTGCTCAATGAGATGCTCAAATGTTCCGGGAGCATTGTACAAGCCATAGGGCATCTTGAGGAACTGGAAAATACAGTCTCTACAGATGAAGGCGGTCTTCTCCCGGTCAACTTCATCCATGGCTACCTGCCAGTAACCACTTAACCAGTCAAGGGTGCAGAACCATCTGGCTCCGGACAAAAATCTAATGCCTGATCTATACGTGGAAGCGGATACGCATCTTTGATGCTTAGATCATTAAGGCGGCAGTAGTCAATACAGAACCGCAAAGAGCCATCCTTCTTGCCTACATGTACAATGGGACTGGCCAAGGGGGTGCTGAGGGCTCTATGATGCCCATCCGCAACATGTCATTTACTTGTTGATGTGCCTCTGTCTCTTTATGTATGGGAAGATGATGTACCTGCTGCTGTACAGGTCAGTTGTTCCCAGTGTCGATGGAGTGGTGCGCGAGGTGAGTTTTTCCCAGGTCCATATCCCCTGAAGAAAAACTCTCCTGGTATTTAAACAGGATCCGTCGTACATCACGCTTGTGGGATTGCGTCAGTCCAACTGTGGCATGCAAATATAGTTCATGCAGATGTTCTGGTATGTTGTGGTCAGAAGCTGCTGTTGCTGTATGTGTGTTGGGAGCTGTTTCCAGGGAAATCATGTCCACCAAATGGCTGCAGCAAACACCAGAGACAAGCATTATAGGATCGACTGTTCCATTGAATACCAGGTATGGTATATGGTTTTTGTTGGTGGTGTCCACTATCATCCGTGGACTTGCTCATTGGGAGGCGATCATGTATTCAGGGTCAGGTTCCAGCATGGCTATGTGTGTGTTATTTCCTAACTGTGGTTCAGGGGCCCATAGGATTTCCTCTGATCTCTGATGAGGTGGGATGCTCTCATAGAGACGCTTGTTAAAGACAGTGATGAAAGCTCCAGTGTCTACAGTCGTACTGGTAGATATTCCACAGAACAAGCAAGCACATTTATAGATAACTTTGCGGTGTGCTTGCGGAAGAGTCCCCAAGATTGTGGTCTGAGGAGCCTTCCTAGCTGCGGTGGGGCCTTGTATAAAGGTGGCCTGCTTCTCGAATGCTTCTGTGAGTGTGATTGGTGGCTGAGTGAGGAAGCTGCCAGCTCGTCGTCGTTGCTGCTGATTTTTCTTAGGCGGCGACGATGCTGGGGGTAGCAGTGGCGCTGTATCTGAAGTTGATGGTGTATCCAGTGAGTTGGTATAGACAGCAGTTTGAATTGGACCGGAACGGAGAGGAGCTATTTGAGCCAGCTATTTTGGACACTGCATCATGGGGTGTTTAAGAGATGCGCAAAAGAAACAGCATCATTGCCATTGTTTGCGCTGATGTTTGTGGCGATGTCTTTTGCGGATCCATGATACAGTGTGCTGGCTTCCATCCATGTCACTACTACTGCTACTGGGTGCTGGAGATGATGATGATGGTTGGTGGGTGTTGCAGACCAGCAGAGGGCACCGGGTGTTAAGTGCCTTGGTGAGTCGTGGTGCTTGTATAAACGTTGTTTCAGTGGAGGTGCTACAACCAACCACTGCCGTTTTACATAGGAAATAAGGTTTAGGTACGGCTATTGCGGGTTCACAATTTTCCATAGAGGGATGGATTGTCAGGGCTGCGGATGCAGTGTGCATCATAGGCCCCAGCTTCTGTGAAGCCGCTTTTAGTGTAGTGTTTGTACTATGTGATGAATCCACCTGAAGTCGATGTTGAAGGACTGCAGTTGAGCAGGGTTTGAGGATGGGGCACTGAAGTGCCTGTTCCGGTTTGACGGATTCTCTGGCTGTGGTGTTCGTTGATCAGTGGTCAACAGAGCAGAGGGGGGACAGTTTGGACACCCATCCCTCCAATGGCCCATCTGACCACATCCGTAGCATCTGTTGTGCGGTTGTGTGTGGGGTGTGTTGTCACTTGGTGGTGGTCGTGTAGTTTGTTGGGTTGCCACCACAGTGCTAAGTGTGGTGACTGGATTGGTGAAGGCGGAGATCTGTTTCGTGGTCTCTTCTAACCTATCGTGTGTTGCCTGCCTATTGTTGTTATTCTGCTGGTTCCTGCATCCTGGGGCATTGCCGTGACCTCCGCGATGGGACTGGCCATGCCTTCTTCCTCGGGGTGCGTGATCTCATCGGGGAGGTGGTGCGGATTGTGTTGTGTTGTTGCTGTCGGTGATAGGTGCTGTATGTGGATGGTAGAAGTGAGGATGTTCACGTTATTTAGCTCATTGATGGGGTGGAGTTAACGACGAGCGGTTTTTTCCTGCTCAAGGAAATTCTTGATGTGTACGGCTGTCGCGGTAAGAGTTTGAAGGCTCTGATGCTCCAAAAGGAATAGTTTTTCCTTGAGGGTCGGTTCTCTGCTCAATGCATTAATGCAAGTATCTAAATGGAGGTGAATGACTCCTTCATGGTTGGTGTTGGTGTACGCTCTGGTGATGAGGCGTCAGATGTGGCTAGCTAATTCGGGAAGAGTTTCCTCCACACGTCTTCTTAGATTTTTCAATTGAAGACGGCTTGCTTCTCCGCCATATCTCCAAACCTCTCGGAAAGAGCACGTTGTGTATGTGGGTGTGAGGTCTGACTCCCTGACAGTTTGGCGGCCAGATACTCCCCCATCTGCTGATCTGTCCATCTGTTTGTATGGCTTATGATTTCAAACTGGCACTGGTAATTGGTCCAGTCACCCTCCCCACTTAATTCTGGGATGACTCGCCTGGTGCCATTATAAGGTACAAAGGGCACGAAATCAGGTAGGGGTGGGGGAGTGAATGGGGGTGAATATAGATGTAGGTCGGTGTTGGTAGACACGGCTCCACGTATCCTGGTCCCTCCACACATGGGGGGGGGGCCCATCTGTGAGGTTCCGTATGATAAGTTGGCATGGATGAACCCAGGAGCTTCTGCCTCAGTACGATGCACCGGTGGTGGTACAATGGACCGGTGGTGGTGTATTGTGCATTCGTCGTGTCAGGTCCGTAGGACGTTGCTCCGGTCTCCTTCGGTATGCTGTCCATGATACGGCACTCGTATAGAGTGCCTAGCGTGGATGTCAGACAGGGTTATAAAAGACGCACCCACCTGGGAGGCATCATGGAAAGCCTCCTCACTGATCGGTGAATACTCTTACGGTCATGCTAATGGTGTGTCCTCTAATTCAAAATAATTTAGCTCGTCACCAGTGAGTGAACGGGCCATCCTTCCATAATAGTACTCCACCTCTGAGTCGGGAGAGTACAGATTGTAGTAAAATCGAGACCGGAACATACGGGTGGGCGTGGGTTCACTTTGTGTTCAGGCCCCACATCTGGCACCGCTTGTAGCCTCCAGGCATGTGCGCTGGTCCACCGGACGTTCTCGCTCTGAGTCACTGCAGGTGCATGGCATGGTGGGGTGGGATAACTGGTTAGCCGCTGATCTCTGGGTGGCGGAGCCGGTGTTGCGCATTGCCAGATCATACAGAAACCAACTTCGAGAGCCAGTGGAATGTTCACGTTCCATTAGGGCCATGCGACCATCGCCGCCAAAGTTGAACCTCACTCTCGTCCATGCTGTTGGTGTCACTGGTGTGACGGTTCCACGGCTCCATTTTATGGCAGGGAGATTATGTTAAAGATACATACAGTAATTAATGTGGTACAGTCAAACAATCGTACTCGTTTGCTGCTACCTGGTGGAGGTCTAGTACATGGGATGGGTTGACGACTTATAATCGTGGACCTCGCCAGAGGTACCCCACAGAATGAGATCTGTGAGGTATCCCCGTAAAGGAGGGTCATAACTTGGCTACTTAGATAGCTTAATATAAACCAAATTAACCCCTACGGAACATTATTTTGTTGCGAGAGGAAAGTGCCTCTCCATCACAGGAAAATGCCCCCAACGGCGAAGCGGAGGAAGAAAGGTGGCAAAAAGGGCCACTTATTAAAACTAAAGTATGTAAACAAGTCAGCCTAGTGAAGCTCTATGGGAGTTGTGATGCACGCTGTTTTATGGGAAGGAGGGATGGATGACTTCCGCAGAATTCAACACCGCCATCTTATGTAGGGTTCAAAATTTTGTGTTAGTAGTTGCCACTTTATTTATGCAGGCATTCGGCTAAATCTTACCATATCTTTTAGTTATTGGGTCCAAGTCTAGTTTTTAGCCACAATTGGCCATGTAAGCTAACTACCTTTTAATATACAGGTCTGACAGGCGAGAATGTTCGGTGGTCGTGAGGCTACCCTATGGAATATCCCCCTCAGTAGACACGTACGTACTTATCATGAGATGAGAGTTCCAGAATCATATAATGATCCTGTCACTGTCAGGTCATGACCACCACATAACATCACAACGACAAATATGGTACATAAGCATTTGAAAAGCACATTCAAGGTTTTTTTTAGGTGGCGACAAAGATGCAGCCATCCAACTATAGTGATCTTCCATGGAGGGCCTGGTGGGTTCTAAGACCGCACCCAGTCATTGGTAGAGTTAGATGGAGGGCTGCATTCTTTCCGTCACCAGCGTGTCGGTATGGATTTATACTGATCCGTATCTGGGGAGCTAACATTTATATGTTGTTATGGTTGTGTAATATCGCCCAAAGATGCACTGCAGGCCAGTAATACACTATATATATGTTTTCGCAGTGCTTCCTACATTGGCGGGGTTTTCTAACTAACCAGTATCTGAAGATATGCGGGAGACATATGCAGTGATCGCCACTTTATTTCTAGACACACTGGAACCCCAATAGTTCCAGAGCTAACTCTAAATAACGTGACGAAAGGAGGTCCAGACAATTAATAAGTCTGAAGACAGGTGAAGCGTAGACAGAGACAATTACTCATAATGGAGGACTTACAGAAAATGGCCAATTTATCCAATCTACCCAGAGCACGGTCTTACATATCCACTACTCCGGAAAAGAGACTAACACAAAATGTCTCCTACCAGGTAATCGTCCCTACTACTATAAACCTATCCTATCGAGCTAGAATAATCCAAGTTTAGTCGGCCGCATGTCATGAGAACATGAACAGCAACCTCAGTGAAAAATTGATGCTGTACGGGGAACAAGGTGATGTGGGTGATGTTGCTGTATTGTGTAACCTAGTGATACTGCGGTCCAAGAGTTTTTATAATAAACAAAACAATTTAATGTAGGTGGCTACTGCCATATCACTAACTTTAGAAAAATACAGTAAAATAGAAGGTCACTCGACCTTGCGGTGCTTATAGGCACGGAAAATGAGGATGATATTATAATAATAATAATAACAATAATAATAATAATAATAATAAACAACTATAAAAACGTGGTCTCAAATGACCGGAGGTACCTATTAGTCATCAGTACCTGTTACATAGAAGTAAGACAATAATAATATAATAAGACAGAGTACCTATTAGTCATCGGTACAGAAGAAGTCTCATAATCACAATAGTTGAAAGTGTTACACAATTTGGAACGCGAGATGGCACAATGCAGAAGTCAGCTGCTAGGGAAATACTGCAGTCACACTATAGATACGGCTCATTCTCAGGAAAAGTGAAGACGATGCTTCGCGCAGGAAGATGGCTAGTAGATAGTCACGTTCACATGAAACATTGTTAATTCATCTGAATGGTGTAAAAAGTTCTGTACTGGTGCGGAAGTTGGAAAATGCCCTACAGTTCTTGACGGGCTACGGAAGATTGTTAGTTAATGCGGATGCATTCTGGCGGCCCACAAGACGATGCATCGAATAGCTGGCACAATGCATCAAGCAGTTTCCATAACTTAGGTCGAAATGTCAAAGATGCTAACACATGATGTGCTGATTAATTTCCACCACTGGTTGTGTGGCACGACAGATCTGGCGAGTCATCACCAAGTACATCACTCGCCCCACATACTGAATGACGAGCTACATCGGGGCCAAAAGGCCCATCCGCTCGAAATGTCCCTTTGCGGAAGTAGTGGCTTGGGCTACCTGACTTTACTTTGTTTATTGCCCGCGGGTGATATCTTCCTGGGAGATTACAAAAACTGTGATTGCGGATGTAGTGGCTTGTACCCATAGACAATGAGTCTGAAAACCAAACGGATCCACAGCAGACGTTGGATATCTGCATTACGGAATACAGTCACTTGCACTCGTCCTCTCAGACCAGGCACCTCACCACCACCTGAGTGCTCTCGAAACTGATTTTTCGACCCCCTATATACTGCCTGTGACTTCACAGATGGAACGCCACAGCCAATCAGCGAGTGTGCTTCAGAGGGAGTGAAGCGGGTCACGTGACACGCTATAGTATCCATGTACTGAAAGCATACATGCGCTAAGCCTATGGGGTTCAATATTTTTAAAAATAGAATAAGTGGGCTCATTTAGCCATAACTTAGCCAATTCTTAACCGATTTAAAATGGTAAAGAGTTTTTGAATCCTCGCTTCATTCTGGCCATGATTGAGACCAAGACGGCGAGAAAGATACATCTAAAAGGACTACGTGTACCAACTCGGTACAGTTTGAGATGGTTTTTCTTCCCAACGCTAACGCACGTTCTCAAGCAATCTCTGACGCCCACACATGCACGCTACATAATCGGCTCTACACATGCGTATCGGCATACCCAGGGGTCGTGCTCAGAACGTACCCGGCTTGGCCGTCCCGTACACGGTCTGGCTGGGATGGTTCGTACCTGATCATTCAATCCACGCTACACTGGCCAGTACATATAGGATCTTTGAGCGTTTAATTGTGTCAAAGGCTCGTGACATGCCAATGGCCATTTTGTGGAAATCCACCATGCACAGCTTCCTGACCGACCTTGACCATTAACGTTTGCCTTTTAACATTTTCAGATAACACTTGCTTTATTTACAGACATTCACAGACATTATAAATTCTTTATTTATTTTAAGAACCGAAGCACAGTAATAGAGTTGAGCATGCGCGTGTGCATTCACAAGTGCACGGATGAATATCTACCGATACAAGGGTGGCGACGTTTTGTTATTTCTTTTTTTATTTTTTTAATTCTAAAGTAACCTTATAATAGGTGAAACAAACGGTAAATTCAGGTAAATTCTGGAACAATTAATGTAACTGAAATAATTTTGATTACGGCAGCAACTACCTTCAATCAAACGTGATTCGATTACCCATAGCTTATCTGTGTATTGTAGCGAACGTGTGCAATGAAGACTGCGCTGGCCACCGACTGTCGTCATTGGCTGCAGAGGACGGTGTCTAAGCGCCGGGAAGTGGGCCGTCGTGGGCCTTTGTATCCAACAGATGCTTGCTCAGGGTGGCATGGTGCGCCTGCAGCTGCCCCCCCCCCCATTCCCTGAGCTGCTGCATCTTCTCGGACATGAGACCGTCTTTGCAGGTTGTCACAGGAGATGCGTCACGACCGTGTATGATCTGTACATTACACAGACGTGGATAGAATGAGTATCTAGCTTCCAGACTACGTGGATTTGTATTGCGGTGGGTCATGTGCATGTCTTGTTATCCACAGTGCTGGCAGCATTAGGGAACTGTTGCGAGAGTATGAAGACTGCACGGGCCTCTTAAAGTTCTCCATCATTACCGCTGTTATTGCGTAGGGCAAAGCCCGCAAAGATACACCCACTGGTGTGCATCTGATGCTGTAAAGTATCTTGTAAATTGTCAAATGGAGCATGGTGGCATAAGACATTGAGCATGATCGCATAATTGGCGTCCGCCTCACTATCAGTCTCATCCACACTTTCCACCTCTATTTGTGGTGGAATGTGCATTGGCGTACTATTGAACTTTACAGTGCGCTGTACTGTACCTCCCAGGTCTCTGACTGTGAACTCAGTCAGTGGCGAGACCATGGTTCGTGGCGCTAGTGCTGGCATAGTTTCTGGAACTGGTGACGCACTGGAATTGGCTGGCGTCACTGGCGTACTACTTGCCATGTTTCTAGACTGACTGTGTGTCTGGTACCGCTGATGTTTTTCAATGTTCTTTATCTACCGCAGGAGTGATTTACTGTGCGTTAGCATGTCAAAACTTTGCCAAAATGATTTAGAATTTTATCAGCTATTTGTTTGCTGAAACTCCTAAGTGTCAAGCATTATTGGTGAACTGCTTGACAGATCAATAGTAAATTGTCTATGTCCTGCAAAGCATAGTTCTAGCACTTGCAGGCATAATTTTGATTGAGCGTACTAACCGCTGTTTATGTCAAAGTCTCTAAGTCTTGACTGGCGTTACTGGTGACACTGTAAGACAAGAGATATAAAATAAATGGTCTGAGATTGTCTAAGTAACTTGTACAATCCAAACAACTAAGCAGACAGAAATAACTTAAAGAGGGTTGACTTAGCATCGTTTTGACGCTTTGGACTTTGAAGTCAGAGTTTTAATACGTCAATCATCAATATTTATAAAGTTAGAGTGTTTACTCACTACGCTGCTGGGAAGGCACAATGCAGGAGGTTTGGCAATGGCGCATTTACAGGCTAATTTGTCAAATTTAGAGATGTTTAGTACTGAAACTAGCTTTGTGAATTATAATAAAACACACAAGTGCGAACTTAGACGAACCACTACGTTGGCGTTACTGGTGTAGTATTGAAACTCCATCCAAGAGTGCTACTATTGGTACCCATGCTCACCCACTGTGAAATTCAGAGTGTGTGCGTAATGCATAAGCGTTGACGCCACTGTAACCGTAGTATGGATGGTCAGCATCAGTACCAAAACACTTAGCTTCACAGGCTTGTTGCAGGCGTTTGGAAAGTAGACTAAGTCTGTAATTGGCGCAAAGGGGTGCCAATGCACCACGGAAAATAGACTATGTCCGCACAGATGCGTAAGGAACTGGTAGATCCCGCTATGGGACGCTAACTAATTTCATGCGTTTTTCCTCCAATCTTTCAATTTAAGTTATTGAAATTGGTAATTTACACAACTTTTTAAAGTTTTTGGTGCTTTACTTTTTAAAAGTGGAATTTAAAGCAGTACGATGTTGTTTAGAGAATCGGAAATCAAAAGGAAATTTAGTAAAAAGGATAACTGATTCCCTGATTCTGCCAAAGAACAGCAGCGATGACGATGGGGCACCAGGGGAAGGAATCTGGCACTCAGAGGGACGGTAGTTCCAGGTTCCCCACGTCTGGAATCGTAGTAATGCTCCAGGTGTTCCCGTAATGCCCGTAAATGTCTAGGTGGCTTTCCACCCACAAGTTTGTCAGCAGCTACAACAGGGTCCAACGCTCGAACGGCTGGATGCAATGCCATTCTGGCACCCTCCCTTGCCCTGCGTACTAGTTTTAGCAAGGCCAATGAATAAGGAGCAGGGTGCACAGATGAAGGACAGAGATAGAAGGAAGGTTCCTCATCGTCCTCGCTACAGTTGCCATTGACGTGGGTGTGATTTGTCACATAGTCACATTCGTCCTCTAGAGACAGGTGAAATCGACGCCGGGCCTACGCACACCTGCCTTTGGGTAGCCAGCGGACCTTTTAGCTCCACTGACGCCTGGTGAGAACTGCGCACATGCTGTGTGGCTACATCAAAATGGTGATGATGCCGTCAACAAAGCATGCATTGCCAGCGGGCGTCATTTTGAATGTGCTGGGTATGCCTATACATATCAAAGGCATGACTAAAGGTTTGCTGGCAATGGTGGCAAGTTTAATTCTCCATCTGGGTAATTTCTCAAGATTTCTTTGTCTGTTTTCACGATTTTGGATTACGGCATTGCCGCTTGTGACATTTTTAGTGACTTAGAGCAACCGCGACATTAACACCCTTGGCGAGCATGTGGCAAGGTTTGTTGAAGGACCTGCTTAAATAAGAGGACTGGAGTTGGTGGCATAGTAAGATGCTTTCGATCACGAAACATAGTAACATGCGTTGTTGCGATTATGTGCGTCTTTTCACTAGATTTATTGTCACCAATGCCTTTTTATTAGACCTAGATAGTTAAACCTTCTGACCTAATTGTTGCATATAGTTCACTGCCCTTGTTTTGATAGTTCGTGTTTATATTGTATAGCGCTTTTCACGCCGTTTCATCCAGTATAGCTGTTTCTCTTTTCTGGTGAGATAACATTACTGGTTTTTAGTCAATGTGGATGGCGTTTAGTGTGTCAGCCCGTAATAACAATGTTATAGTCTCAATCCTGTTAAGGAAGTGAGCATAACGTGTAACTTCAGACACTTCATTGTCCGCTGCGGTGGTAGCGTTGGGTTCATTAGCTAGGTGATTACTGGTGCTAGCTGGCATCACACCCATTGTTGGTGCATTGGTATGGAATGCGCTGTAGTCGCCAGGACTGACAGGTGGCATAGTGGCTGGTTCTGCTTGGTGCGTCTGTGGTCTTGTACCCACACTCTGTCACCAGACTGGTAAGATACACCGTGAACCTGTCTGTCATACCAAGATTTCTGGTATCTGTGTACGACCTGTAGTTTGTTTTCTAATGGTTTGATAGACCTCTGATGGACGGGTACGCAGAAGTTCTGCATACAATGACAGACTATTCAGCTCGTGGGTTAATCTTGGCATTACGATGTCCACTGGCAGCGACAACTCTCTACGGAACATGCCGCAAGCAGGAGTAAAACCTGTACTACAGTGTACAGAGGTTCGGTAGGCCATCATAGGCGTATGTCCCAATCATGCTGATTGGCATCAAATTCCTTACAGAACATAGCGGCCAGCGTTTGATTAAAATGCTCGACCATGTCACCACTACGTGGGTGAAATGGCGTGGTACGGGTTTTCTTTATGCGCAAGAGTTTACACATCTCTTGAAAGAGATGGCTTTCGAAATTGCATCCCTGATCACTGTGAATTTCAGTAGGAATGCCAAGTCGACAGAAGACTTGTTCGACTATGACACTCACTACTGTGACTGCTTCCTGATCAGGAACAGCTAACGCTTCAACCCACTTGGTAAAATAGTTTTGGATGGCAATGATGTTCTTATTGCCATTATGTGTAGTAGGTAACGGGCCTAATATGTCTATGGCCACACCTTCCATTGGTACTCCCACCATGCGGGTGCGTAAGGCAGTGTGCTGGCTCTTGGGACCAGAGGTGTATTTTGACAGGGTTTTCACTGTGTCATCCAGGCGGTTACAGATGTATGGATAACAGGCCAACGGAACCACCTTTTAATGCATTCCTTAGTGTACTTTATAGCCAGATGTCCTGCATTATTGTGCAGTTGCTGGAGGACTAAGTTTTTATAAGTTTATGGTATTACTAAACGTACACCGGAATAAAGAAGACCATTGTCCAAACTTAACTGATCGTATCTCTGATAGAAATACTTTACCTCAGAAGGTTGATGGGGCACATCTTCTTTGATGGGTCTCAAGCCAGCAAGAGGCCAGGCAGTGAAGACGCTCATAACGCCATCAGATGCTTACACATTGTGTAGGGCGGCTTCCGTCCACTCAGCTGCATCCAAGATAAGAAACTGCTGAGATGACTGCACCTCTAAGCACCTGGCGGTTACTGGCGTTATGTTCTCAGGAGGGAACTGCCTGCTTAGAGCATCGATGTTACCATGTTGGCACCCAGGGTGGTGCTCAACAGTAAATTGGTAACTTTGCAGTGCTTCCTGCCATCGTGCTATCTGCCCTTCTGGATTTTTCTTTTCCTTCAGCCATTTCAGAGATGCATGGCCAATGCATAGCTTAAACTCCCTACTATACAAGAAGTGTTAGTCATGTTTGGTAAAGAACACTGCTGTTCTTTCTTGGTGGTGGCGTAATTGCGTTGAGTGGGGGACAAAATTCGTTAGTCATAGGCGATCGCACGTTCATGCCCATCTTGTACCTGAGATAGCACTGCGCCTATTCTGAAGTCAGAGGTGTCCGTGTCTAAGATAAACTGAGAGTGTGGATCCAGATGCGCAAGGATAGGAGCACTAGTTAAGCATTCCTTAAGCATCTGGAACACATTTTCTTGTGCTTCTGTCCACTCAAAAGTTGTATCTTTCTCAGTAAGCTGGTGCAATGGACCATCAGAGAAATGCTCTAGGTAGCGCCGGTAGTACTTGCAAAGGCTGACAAAACTTCTAAGTTCTGTGAAGTTCTTTGGCGTTTGCAAATGGTGTACTGCAATGATTTTCTCATGATCGGTGTCGATCCCCTTGGCGTTGATAACATGTCCCAGAAAGTTTACTCTTTCTTTGAACAGATGACATTTACCAGGCTTGAGTTTGAGATTGGCAGTGGCAAATCTATCCAGTACTAGCTGTAAGTTTTGCGCTGCTTCCTCGAAACTTCTTCCAAAGACTATGACATCATCTAGGTGTAGCACGGATCGACCAGACGGGTACGAACCATCGCAGCTAGGCTTGGTATGGGATGACCACTCCGGGTACATTCCAAGCATGTCCCCCACCTCCTGAGTAGGATAGTACGCGTGTATAAAGCCTTATGAGAGAAGTTTTGTTAAAATTGCTACGTCCATAAGAATGCGTAGCGCGCATGCATGCACGTCAACGCTTCCCTAGCAACACGTGTCAGTATTGGGAGAGAGTGTATGCTTATAGTGTACCGAGTTTGTACTGGTGATTTCTTCAAATCACAATATTCTCGTTGTTCTTAGTATCAATCAGCACCGAAATGAAATGGGGATTTCAGAACCTTTTACCTTTTTAAAATCGGACCAGAAATTGGCGAGTTATCGTTAAATTTCTCATTTAAATTATTTTCAAAATATTGCTTTGACATTGTAATCACGTGTATGTATTAAATGAATGGGGAATGCGCTGTTCACGTGATCGCCACATCACCATTTCTAACTGCACGCTGATTGGCTACTGCCGGCCTGCTGATTGGCTGGAGCGCCCTGCCTCTGACGTCACGAGTAGTATAAAAGGAGCCAGAAATCGAGAATCGAGAGACACAGTCAGCAACACTGCTGGACCAGCGCAGTGCAAGACGTGGGAGAACTGCTAACTGACTGTGGTACCTACACTACAGCAGTGCCATTCGGAATTGAGATCTCATGCACCGGTGAGCAGTCTTGGACATCCGTGATAGGAATTTTGGAAGCTCCCGGATGTAAATTAATATAAGAACTCCCTTTTTCCGGAACACTCACAGAGGAGTTTCCTGCAGATGGGCCGTGCGGGCCCGATGTAATCCTACAGGATGTAGAGCTGAGGTGATTCTTGGTGGATGACTCGCCAGATCTTCCGGACCATGCTGAAAAGTGGTATCAAACTTCAGCGCAGCATGTCGCATGTGTTAATTAACCTTTAGACCACAGTCTGGTGGGACTCTGCTCGGTGCGTCACAAGAGCTATGCGACGTATCCCGCACTGTGTACCCAGTTTAATGTACATGCATATTTAATTACAACTGTAGCCCTCCTTGTTAATGGGCAACTTTCAAACTACCGTCGCTGGACGGAAACTTTATAACAGACTGTGTAAATTTATGTATCAGTTATTCTGATTCTCTAATGAACATCTTTCTATAACTGTTCTTCTTCACCTTCTTGAGAGTGAGCCGCATCAACAGTCAGCTTGTGGAAATCTTCCCTGCATTCGGAATTGTGCCATCTCGCGCTACTCAACTGTAGTGTATCAATTTCCATGATTTATGACCTCTTACTGTACAATGACCAATAGGTACTCAAGTACCTATACTATTGTATATTTCATTATTTCCATACTCGGTACTGATGACTAATAGGTACCTACCCGGTTTCAAAGACCACATTTTTATACTTTCTGTTTCTTATTGTATATATTATCTTTATTTCGTGTGCTTACAACTAACAAGCACCGTAAGGTCTTATGACCTGATATACTGTCAGCACTGTATTAGTTAGTTATGTATATGGCAAGTAGCCATCCTAGTTATTCTGTTTTGTTTATATATATAAACTCTAGGATGTAGTATGCTAGGTAATACTGTACAGCAGCACTATATCTGCATTACTATGTTCCCCCAGCATCAATTTTACACTGAGGTCACTGATCATGCTCACCATGCTTTAACTTGACCTGTGACTGACTAAACCTGACTATGCTAGCTCGATAGGATAGGTTTAAAGTAGTTAGGGACAATCTCTCCATAAGAGACACATTGTGTACGCCTCATTTCCGGCTGTAGTGGATATGTAACACCACACACCGGATAGATTGCATCAAATTGGCCAATTACATTAACAGCCTCTTGTTAATATCGAGTGATTGTCTCTTTCTGCACTCCTCCAGCCGCATGGCTTAATAATTGTCTGGACTCCCAATCGACACGTTGGCAGGATCCGACTCTTGGAAACTATTGGGGTGCTCGAGCGGTGATAACTAAAGTGTCGATTTACATACACTCCCCCCCCCCACACCTCATGTCTTTGGATACCAGTTAGTTTAGTAACCATGGCCAATGTAGGAAGCACTGCGGAAATAAATTATATTATGTAACACCAGCCTGCAGTGCATCTCTGGGCATTCGGGAACTTAACCCTAATGACAGGTGAAATGTTAATTCTGTAACACACGGGTGATGGACGAGATGCAGATCGCCATCCAACTCGGTATAGTGACTGGGTGAGGTCTTAGAACCCACCACGCCCTCACGGGAAGGTCACTATCGATGGGTATCTGTCTCTTACTCCCCACCATAAATGCTATTGTGCTTTCTAAAATAGCCTATGTGAACTGTGAATTGTCCTGGTGATGTTATATGTGGTTGTGGTGCAATGATGACCTGATCGTCATATGATTCGGAAGCTGTCATTCTGTAACATGTATGCATGCTGTCTTTCTGAGGAAGATGCTATGCGGGGCAATGTTCGGGAAGCTGGGCATCTTCGCCAGTTAGATGTATGTGTCTAAAGATAGGTAGGAATCCCTGCCACTTGCGGCCAAAACTTGGAACCGTATCTAACAACTAAAGGGTAGGTTAGACTTTAGCAGAAGGCCCACATAAATAAAGCGGAAACTACCAATTCAGTATCTTTGGGCCCACATAAGACGGTGACCTATGAATTCTCCGGAATTCATCTGACCCGGCTTCACGTAAACCAGCGTACATCACAATAATTATGGCTTCACTAGGATTGACCACTGCCCTTAGCCTTGTGTTTGAACAAAGGAGTGGCCCTTTTTCTAGCTCTTTTCCTCTGCTTCAGCGTTGAAGGCATTTTCCTGTGACGGAGGCCCACGCGAGGCACTTTCCTCTCGCATCAATAATATTGTATTGTGTGTGTGTGTGAGTGCGTGCGTGCGTGCGTGCGTGCGTGTGTGAGTGCGTGCGTGCGTGCGTGCGTGCGTGCGTGCGTGCGTGCGTGCGTGCGTGCGTGCGTGCGTGCGTGCGTGCGTGCGTGGTGCGTGAGTGAGTGAGTGAGTGTGTGTGTGTGTGTGTGTGTGTGTGTGTGTGTGTGTGTGTGTGTGTGTGTGTGTGTGAGTGAGTGAGTGAGTGAGTGAGTGAGTGAGTGAGTGAGTTTGTGTGTGTGTGTGTTGGTGTTGGTGTTGGTGTTGGTGTTGGTGAGCGAGCGAGCGAGCGAGCGAGCGTGCGTGCGTGCGTGCGTGCGTGCGTGCGTGCGTGCGTGCGTGCGTGCGTGCGTGCGTGCGTGCGTGTGTGTTATGGGTATAATTGGTTTATATTAAACTATTCAAGTAGCCTTGTTCCGATGGTCCCTTGCAGGGATACCTCTGAGGATTTACAAATCTGTGTGGTACCTTCGGCGTGCCCACATAAAAAGAACACCAGGTTGGCTCTATGTAGTGTATTATTTTTGCTCATTTACTATCAAACGAGTAGCATTGTTTGTATAGGCCATTACTTTTAATTATATCGTCAGGTCCATACTTTTAAACTAGTTAATGGACCGACATACCAGTGACACCGACAGTTGGGATGAGACTGTGAGGTTCAATCTCCGTGGCAATGGTCGCACGGCCCCCACTGGAACGTGATCATTCCACCGGCTCTAGAGGCCAGTCTTTGTACCTTCCAGAGAGTCGCAAAACGGGATCCATAACCCCGAGAACCATAGCTAACCAGCCCTCCCGCGCATCCTGTACATGCAGTGCAATGCAGTGGAGCAACATCATGGACCAGCACATACCCCTGCAAGCTACATGTGGTGCCCGATGTGGGGATCGAACGAGAAACGAACCCACGCCAACTCTCAACACATGCACGTTTCAGTCTCCTTCATCAGATAGTCAGCACTCCCTAGACTTGGAGGTAGCATCATATGATGGACGAACTGCATGCATGCTCACCGACTATGCTCATAATTTCCCCGGTTCGGAACAACCAGCACCACCTTTACACAAGTTTTTGCCGATCGGCGAGGGGACATTCCGTGATGTCTCGCAGGCGGGAACTCAATACATAACCTTGTCGGATATCCGCGATGGGCAACCACCATCTACACCGGATCACGGTCGACCATGACACAGACCCCTACGGGGGCATACCTATCCCTCACAACCATTATGTTCGCCAACGTCATCACAGAGTGACAAATGGCCGGAACCTCATGTGCCATATCCCGCATCTCCACCGGTACATACCTTGTCACCGTATTATCCATCAGTACCACGGTATGGGACGGTAGATGCAGCACCTCCCTTCCAACAATACACCAGAAGAACATCACACAGCACACACCACCCCCGTCAGTCACCTGCACCACCTCCGTATGAGGCGCACCCATCACAACATCCAGTAGCGCGTCCGTCTACATAGTATGCCTCAACCCATCTATAGACCAACACCCGTCTATGGAGCCGCATCATGGCGGTATTCAGCAGACCCTACATATCATGCACAGTACTACCGACGAGAATCGCCCTCACGGACACGGCATCGTCATCAGGGGCATCAACGGGAAATACCACCAACACCACCATCAACACGCAGACCAGCATCTGCATTTACATCAGTCTCTCCAGCACCACCACCTGGATTCGCGCCCATCACTTCTTATCCTGGACATGGCCGGCTCATTCTCCCTCCTGAATTTAGTCAGGAGAATGATTGGGCTAATTATAAGGTCCAGTTTGGGATCATAAGTCGTACAAATCGGTGGACGGATCGTTAAATGGGAGAGTATCTGGCCGAAAGGCTGTCTGGGAAAGCACTTCAAGTCCTGGCAGATTTGGGCACAGATTACACACCCACGTACATGGAGTTGGAAAGTGCATTGTTGGAGAGATTCGGGGACATGGCCCTTGGTGAGACCAGTCACCTGCAACTCAAGAACAGCGTCGACGAGCCGGACAAACACTTCCGGAGTTGGCTAGTCGTATTTGATGACTAGTTACACACCCCTACCCTAGCACAAATCACGAGGGCGTCACACATTTATGTCTAGACACTTTCATCAATGCATTGAGTGGAGAACACGCCCTCAAGGAAAAGTTATTTCTTATAGAACACGATAGTCTTCAACAGTTGACAGCAACTGCAGATCGAATTGAGAATTTCTTGGAGTGAAAAATAATCACCGACAACTACATCACATAAATGAAGTGAATGATGTGAACCTCGCCACCACCACCGACAACACCACTGCATCCACAACTACACCAGCATCAGGCCCGCAAGCACAATCAGAACAACCCACCAGTCAGAATCATGCATCTAAAGGAAAAGGGTGTGGCCAATCCCATCGCGGCGGCCACAACAACGCCCCAGGATGTGGGAACCAGCACAACAATAACAATAGACAGAACATTCATGATAGGTTAGAAGAGATAACCAAACAGATATCCGCGCTCTCCAACTTAGTCACCACACTCAGCACCATGGTCGCTACACAGTCGACAACACACCCAGCAACCAATATGACTTCTACACAGCCACCGAACACATGATTTGGATGTGGTCAGCTGGGCCACTGGAAGGAGCGATATCCTAATCGCCCTTCATCAACAACTCCTACCGCTGACCAACGTACACCACAGCCTGAGACCCCATTAAACTAGCGATGGCACCGATTACAGAGTCACTCCGGTTCCCACTCTCACAACCCGGCTCAACTGCGGCCTCCGGACAACAACGCCAGGTGGCATACACAACAGTTCATCCTCACACAACAGTATGCACACACTCGCACATGGCTTCTTATATGTCGGTACCAATGATGCACACTGCGTCCATGACACTGACATCTCCCACTGCCAGAGATTGTGACGCCACAATCTCTGCATCTAAAAAACCTTCTTTCCTATGTAAAACGGCAGTGGTAGGTTGTAGCACCTCCGCTGAAACAACGTTTATACAAGCACCATAACCTATCGCCAAGGCACTTAACACCTGGTGTCCCTTGGTGGTTTGCAACTCACGTGTCCTGACAGCATCACCCACTACATCCAGCAGCAGCAGCAGTGACATGGACGGAAGTCAATATTCGGCATCATGGATCCGCAAGAAGAAGCATCATTCGAAGGATGGAAAACAACAGCGCTGTCATTGCTTCTTCTGCGCATCAACCAAACATCCCATGATGCGTTGTAAAAAGTGTCTCACACAGGTAGCCCTCATCCGCAATCACACCAGTTCTGTCCGCACTGCTGTATACATCAACTCACAGTACACAGAAACAGCATCAACAACACCACCATTGCTACCCCGGCTCTGTCTTCACCTAAGCCGTCACAGCAGCAGCGACGACGGGTTGGCCCTTTCCTCACTCAGTTACCGACTGCACTCACAGAAGCTATCCAGAAACAGACCGAATATATACAGGATGATACTGCACCAACAACAATCCCACAGATAGTATCATTGGAAACTCTTCCACAGGCACACCATAAAGTAATATGTAAGTGTGCTTGTCTGTTTAGTGGCATTTCCACAAGTGCTACTGTTGACACTGGCGCTTCCATCACCATTTTTAGTAAGTGCTTGTATGAGAGCATCCCACCTCATAAGAAGCCACCCCTTAGGCCTCCAAACATATTTTGCAAACAGCTACGGGAGCCGATGAGGAACAGAATAATGAAAACATATGTTTCAATTTTTCGCATCAACTACGAACAGTCAGCAACATCAAAACTCCACCATTACATACAGATTGCCTAAGTTTCCGATCAACTACGTGCTTTCAAAACAAGAATCACGTGATCATCACTTCTAATTTCCAGTAAATTGGATCAAAAGGCTATAAACAAAAGAACCGCCTTACGCGTATCTACCACAGTGTGATGGAAGAGGCGAGAGGTGGTGCGTCGGGGCCAAGCCGCTGACGTAATCATGCTCTCCCACACCCGATCAGGCATTCCAGCCTGTAATTTGAACAGGCGAGTTTATAAGCATCCAACTTGAAAAACCGTGTCAAGCTAATTAAAAGGTGAGCTTCCACAGGAATAAGTAGTTCCACATTTTAACATTGATTGGAGACTCGATTTTCTGCCGAGTGGGGATGAAAGCAGCTATCCTTCCTTCTTATATTTATATTTGCCTTCTTTACACGAAGGGAATATATGATCCGACTCCAGGAGAATTAAAATTAAATATTTCCATATTTGGTTGTACCGACTCGACTAAAAGTTTCGGGTGTGGTCATCCGCCCTCCTGTGAAGTCACCAGAAAGTATAAAAGGAGGAGAGTGCGCACTGAAATTTCATCTTCCCTTCAAACTCGACACTAGGGAAGATCGAGCATTAAGATACGTTTGTGTCGCAAACCAAATTCTGCTGTTTTCTTATTATTACTTTATTATCTTATGTTATATTGGCCAGGAAATTTATGAAGAGTTAGGAAAGTTTAAATTAGGTTAGTGCAGCTTCCGCAAAAACACCATGATGCAGGAATAATATGTCACTTGCGGAAGATCTTGCCTCGTCCAACAGCTCGGAAGAATCGGCGCCTGCTCATCTCAGAAAGAAGTATCCATGTACAGCTTTATAGCATAACGGACAGCTGTGTAAGCGTGCATTTCCCATAAACTCTGACATGAAGCATCACGTTAATCGTGACCATTTATTACAGAGAGCATTCTGTGCGGACTGCAAATACCTGTATTCAGCTACTCAGTACGGTGTAACACATGCGTTATCTTTTAAACATCGTGTGTTAGTTGTGACATTAAAACCTGGACATAGATATCCTCACTCCATGTTTCGAAAGTAGACTTCCAGTTAACGTAATTCCAATGGGAAAAATGGCCAAAACGAAACGCACCAAACGACGACAAACTGACTTTCCACAATTAGCTAGACCTTTGACATCCACAACACAGCTGCCCAGCATCAGCACTCCAGCACCAATCACCACAGCATCAGCAGCACCCACAAAAAGAGCACCGGCAGCACGTGCAGGATCGACATTTACACCAACTGTAGTTTTGGCACCGGCAGCACCTGCAGTGACAACACCGACAGACTGCAGCACCACCACACCATACACATCCATGTTAAGCCAGCCAATATCAGTGGTAATAACAACTCCTGTGAAAATAGCTGAACCAGTTTTACAGGACATTTGTGATCGTTCAATATCTCCATACAGTTTAGTTATCAACGAGGAGAGAATCCTCATGGAAGCCGTCATCACCACCACCAGACAAGCACACCAACATCCATGCGCAGCACCATCCCTCCAATAGATCCTGCCGTTAGAAAGACTACTATGCTGGACAGACCATATTCTGGAAAGCGCAGAATAGCCCATTAGCCTGAGGTCTGAGCGATTCCCAGAACGTCCGCAAGTAAGTTAATCAAAGCTGTGAAAATAAGAAAGTTATCCGCAAACACTGCAGCAGCATCGACGCACAGCATCATCGCATCATTTAGCCACACAGCAGACAGCACAACCACCACCACCGCCACGACAACAGTGATGTCAGCAATCCCGGAACTAACACCAGTCAGAACTACACCCGTCATCGTCACCACCACTACTAGCACATAAGTAAATACATCAGCAGCTTCATCCAACTTAAGTACTACTACCGACCTAGGCAAATAGATAATGAGATTTTCGCATCGGAGCACCAACCCCACGACCGTCCAGTACGAGTCGTGGAACCCAGACTCACTGGGGAAATTTCTCCATGGACGTTTATGGACATTATTGTCGAGGATGCAGCAGAATGTGAAACAGAAACAGTCCATCTCTACCACAAAAGGCTCTTTTCCGGTTGTTGTGATAATTTAGCCCCACACTCCGGCAAGGTTGTGTAAACTTGGCCCACATAATTAAAGGGCCTCATATTTCTAAGTTATTGTCTCTCTTCATGTTCCACTAAGCCTTATGGCTTCTTAATTGTTTGGATGCCCCTATCCGCACCATGGACTGATCCGACTCTGGGAAACTCTTGGGGTTTCCGAGTGGTGATGGCCAGGGTGTTGTGTCACATACATTTCCCGGTATCTTCGGATACTCAGTAGTTAGTTACCTTTGCCAATGTAGGAAAGCACTGCAAAAACAAATCTTAATTATTATTTTCTTTAATCTGCTGAACAATCCTCCCACACCGCAGTGCATAACTGGGAAACTTGTGTTTAAACCTAGCGCCAGGTTAAAAAGTTAGTTCCATAGGACCTGGTGACGGGCGAGATGCGCATCCCACCGAATTCTGTAAGAATGTCTGCGCATGATATTCAGATCTGCCATGCCCTCACGGGAAGGACATTTACAGTGGGTATTCGTCTCTCTTACCCCCACCATAGCGATAGATCAGTTGCCTAAAAATGCTTTTGTGAAAAGTAACCAATGTCCTGTGACGTTTTATGTGGTTACGGAGCGAGATGTCCAGATTCTTATCCAGTTTGGCGGTCTTGCAAAGTGACATGTATGCATGCTGTCTTCAGTATTGATGTCTTAGGGCATCCATTCTCAATGACAGCCATGTCTAAAGGCTAGGTAAACGCCAGCATTTGCGGCCTAAAATAATTCTTGTCTCTAAAAACTAAATAGGAGGTTAGGCATAGAAGAAGGCCCTCATAAATAAAAGCGGCAACTACTAAGTCAGCATGCTGAGAATTACATAAGACGGTGACGTGGGAATTCTTCGGGAATCGCTTGTCCCAACTTCACGTAAAACAGAACACAACCATATAGTCATAATTTCACTAGGTATGGTATTTTCTTTACAGCATTTTGGTTAAATACTAGAGTGGGCCCCACTACTCTTCTCCCGATTTAAGCAATGGCAACATTTTCTTGTGACGGAGGCCCACACGAGGCACTTGCCTCTCGCAAGGATTCAGTGACGACGGCCCACATGAGGATAATACTCCTCACCCAAACTAGCACTAGGAGCAGTGCCCGCATGAGGCACATGATTCTCCGACACTACAAAGATAATTTTCTTTCCTTTCAGCTTAGAGGTATAATAGCTTATATTAAGTTAATTAGGTATCTCGTGTACGGGAGCCTCCCTTACGGGGATACCCCTGCGGACCTACGAGTCTGTGTGGTACCTCCGGGAGCTCCACGTTTAGAAGTTTATCAGGCTGTCTCTATGTCTTGTATTTTCGTATGCTCATCATTTTTATCTCGCATACTTGATGGTCTGTTTAGGTAAAACTATTGTATAGACTTATTTTAATTAGGTCACCAATCAAATCTTGTAAGTCCAAAGATCACGAAATTGCTATGGACAGGCATACTGGTGACACAAACTCTTGGGATGAGACTGTTGTGTTTAATGTTCGCGATGATGGTCGCACGGCCCCACTGGAACAATTGAGTTCCACCAGCCTTAGGAGCCGGTCTTTGTTACCAGGAGGGCAGCATTGTACAGAATCAGTCACCCCGAGACCGGAAGCTAACCAGCGTCATCATTCGTCATGCACTTGTGGCGTGGCGAGTTGACACCAGACACCGGAATGGCCCGACACTACCCCACGAGCTACAAGTGGCGCCCGATGTGGGGCTCGAAAAACATCATTATTGACGCACAGCGACTCACGCCCACACCGTATAGTGAGCTTAGTTCTATAGCGTCTCCATTTAGCGTCGACTCCCTCGATCAAGAGGTAGCGTCATACGATGGATTCCAAGCTCACATGCTCACCGACTATGCCAGGAATTCACCAGCGGGATCAACAACCCTGCAATATAACTTGTTTTCGCCTGTCAGTGTCGGCACCTTTCAGGATGCCTCACAGGCGGGAACAGAGTTTATAACCATATCGGACGTCTGCGACAGGCCAACTCCATCAGGGCCGAATCATGGACGATCACGACAAAGACCCAATTATGGGCACACACATAATCCTTCAGACTACTATCGTTCACCCATGTCATCTACAGAGACCATATGGCAGGGTGACAATCCATATCACAGACAACCTCCTGCACCGCCCCCTTCAAACACATCACTAAACTTGAGGGAAACACCGCGGCATCATCGGTACATCAGTCATGCTACACACTACGACCGCCAGCCCACTGCATCACCACCATATGAGGAATATCAGTCCTCACCTCAAGAAGAATGTCCACGTAATCTTCATAGTATTCCGCCTCCCGTTCAAGGACCCATGCCGGTTTATGGTTCTACAACGGGGCAGGATTCACTAGATTGGAGTACGCGTGTTCTCCCTCCTCGGCATCGGCATCGACCGGAAACACCAACACCACCGCAACCACCTGCACAACCACCAGCCTCAGAATACTCGTCAGTCTCCCGGTAGTATCACCACCTGGGTTGTAACCAATTCATTCTTCCCATGGTCTTGTCCGAGTCATTCTCCATCCCGAATTTAGCGGGGAGAGTGGCTGGACCAATTATAAAATACAGTTCGAGATAATAAGTCGAACTAACCACTAGAACGATCAGCAGATGGGTGAATATCTCGCCGCAAAGCTTTCCGGAAAAGCCATCCAAGTTCTTGCAGATCTCAGGACTGATTACACACCCACCTACACCCAATTGGAACGAGCACTAACTGAACGATTTGGCGACATGGCTCTCGGAGAAACAAGGCGATTACAACTTAAAAATCTCCGATGACGCGCGGGAGAAACTCTCCCCGAGCCAGCTAGTCGAATCAGAAGGCTAGTCACCCATGCATATCCTAGCACCAATTTAGAAGGTGTAACACATCTGCATCTTGACACATTCATCGATGCATTAAGCTGTGAACCCGCCCTGAAAGAAAACTATTTCTTGGCGACCATGGGAGCTTGGCCCAATTAACGGCTACCGCGGTCCACATAGCAAACTTTCTGGAGCGGGAAAAGAACAACCGACGCCAACTTCACCCTATCAATGAGGTAGAGGGTGCATCTATCGCCACATCCACCAATGCTCCCCACAGATCATCAACACCTACCGCACCAACACCACAGCAAACGAATTCACAAAATTTTAATCAGAATCAAGCGCCTGGGGAAGGGGGCGTGCCCGTAGAGGAAGCTACAATGGAGCCCCCAGGCGTGGGAACCAGCGCAACAATAACACTAATGGCAACATGAAGGAACGAATAGACGAGATCAATAAACAGATCTCCGCATTAATAAATTTAGTGACCACACTCAGCACGAACCTCGCCACCACTCACTTTAAGACAGCGAACACCACCAACACCGCACCGCCACCAAACACCTGTTTCGGATGCGGTCAGCCAGGCCATTGGAGGGAACGATGTCCTAACCGACCTCCATATACAATGCCTGCCCCTGACTGCATCACGCCGCAACCTGAGAAGCCATTAAACTCTTAGGGGCACCGATCGTAGAATCATCTCGGTGCCCGTATCTGCTTCCCGGCTCAACTGCGGCCCCCGTACAACAACGTTCGGTGGCCAATAATTACCAACCAAATTCAGCTTTTACACCTACACCAAAACGCACGGCTTCACATATGTCGATGCCTACGATGCATCCCATATCCGCAGCATCGCCATCCCCATCTATCTCCGTGCATAACAAGCCTTCTTTCCTTTGTAAAACGGCAGTGGTAGGTTGCAGCACCTCCGCTGAAACAAAGTTTTTGCAAGCACCACGTCCCGCCACCAAAACACTGAATTCTCGGTGTCCCTTGGTGGTATGCAAAACACTGCCCCACACAACATCATCTTCTGCATCCATAAACAGCAGCGACTCGGGAGAAACGGTTCACTCCGCCTCATGGATTCACAAACGCTGATGTAGACGGGGAGAAACACATCCCTGGCGGTGTCACTGTTTCTTCTCTTGCTTTGCCAAAGCATCCAATAAAGCATTGCAAGAAATGGCTCGCGCAGGTAGAGCTTATCCATCATCCCGTATGCACCACTGTCTACACCAATACTGCATACCCAGAACCGGCAACATCTCCATCATCATTGCTACCCCCAGCTCCACCTTCGCCGCAGCCCTCACAGCAATGACGACGATGGACTGGCCCCTTCCTCACTCAGCCATCCACTACATTAAAGGAAGCCATTCGGAAACAGACCGATTATATACAAAATGCTTCCGCTCCGACACCATTGTCGCATGCGGCGTCATTGGAAACTCTTCCACAGGTACACCGCAAAGTGATATACAAATGTGCCTGTTTAGCTGTGTTTCCACCAGTGCCACTGTTGACACTGGTGCTTCAATCACGCATTCAACAAGCGCTTATATGAGAGCGTCCCACCTCATAAAAAGCCTCCCCTGAAACCTACAAACATTTACCTACAGACGGCTACAGGAGCTGATGTACCCATAGCCGGTGTAGTCAATCTAGTCATCCAAATAGAGGAGATGCAATTCATACAGCGAGTTTTCATCACCTCTATTCATAATGATGCCCTCCTTGGCTCTGATTTCCTCAGTGCCAGCGAAGCCATCATATATTGCAAACAACAGGAACTCAACATACACGGCCGACGAATACCTCTTGGACCGGTATCATCATTATATGACACGGGTACTGTTATATTATCAAGTACCACCACAGTTGAGCGGGGACAAGAACAAATCTTATGGGCCACCGCACCACACATCGCCATGCTGGAACCCGACCCTGATTACATGATCGCCTCTCAATGCGCAAGTCCCCGCATGATAGTGGACACTACTAATAAGGAATATATACCTTTTAGAGTGTTCAATGGTACCACAGACCCCATCACTCTTGAACCATGAGTACGCTGCGGCCATTTAGTGGACATAATCTTATTGAAATCATCTACCCTTACCGACACGCAACAGCATATGACTGATGACTTACCCTACCACTTACATGATTTATATCTACGTGCCACAGTTGGATTACAGCAATCACAGAAACACGAAATTCGGAAACTACTGTACAAATATTGCGATAGTTTTTCCTCTGGAGACATGGATCTCGGAGAAACTCATCTTGTATGACACTCCATCGACACAGGCAATAATCGCCCTGTACATCAACCGGTACGACATCTCCCCATTCATAAAGAAGCGGAAGCACATCAACAAGTGAACGACATGTTGCAGACCGGTATTATTGAACCCTCAGCATCTCCATGGGCTAGCCCAATAGTACTAGCAGGTAAAAAGGACGGAACCTTGCGGTTTTGCATCGACTACCGCCGCCTTAATGATCTTAGCATCAAGGACGCTTATCCATTACCTCAGATAGATCAGGCCTTTGATTCCATGTCCGGAGCCAAGTGGTTTTTACCCTTAACTTAGCTAGAGGTTACTGGCAAGTGGCCATGGATGAGGCTGACATGGAAAAGACCGCATTCGTTTGTAGGGATGGTCTTTTCCAATTACACAAGATGCCCTATGGCTTGTGCAACACTCCCGGAACTTTTTAACGTCTCATTGAGCAGGTATTAACCACCCTGCAATGGGAAATCTGTCTCGATGATGTAATCGTCTTTGGACCAACATTTGAGCAAACCTTAATAAATTTGGACACCATGCTTTCCCGACTCCGCACGGCCAATTTGAAACTCAAACCCAAGAAATGTCATCTCTTTAGACAGAGGGTTGAGTTCCTGGGACGTTATATCCGGTGATGGAGTGGCTACTCAGCCATCCAAAACTAAGGCAGTAGCGGAGTGGCCAATGCCCTCGTCAGTCACAGAGACGCGGAGTTTTCTTGGCTTATGCCAGTACTATTGGCGTTATATCCGACATTTCAGCGAGATTGCTTCACCCCTCTACAAGATCACCAAAAAGGATTGACCATTCGAGTGGATGAGTGAGTGTGAAGGCTCCTTCAGGGCGCTGAAGGAACTCTTGACGACCGCCCCAATTCTTGCTCATCCTAATCCAAACCTCGATTTCATCTTAGAAACTGACGCATCAGCTTATGCTATCGGTGCGGTTCTATCTCAGGTCACAGAAGACGGAACGGAGCAGGTATTGGGTTATGGTTCGCATACTCTGAATAAAATGGAGAGAAAATATGCAACCACCAAGCGAGAACTATTAGCGGCGGTACATTTCGTCAAGTACTATAAACACTTTCTGTGTGGGCGCCCCTTTACACTCCGTACAGACCATGCCTCACTACGCTGGCTCAGGAACCTAAAAAATTTGGAGGGCCAGGTAGCGAGATGGCAGGAATCCCTGCAGGCCTATAACTTCAACGTTGTTCACTGTCCCAGCAAATTGCATGGGAATGCCGATGCCCTCAGTAGAGTTGGCATGGAGGCTGAACACGAAGAGGCTGCCATCATGACACAGTCAACACAGCCATCTCCGGAGTTCCCCGAATTGAGGTGCGCAGAGTGGAATCCAGAGAAAATCGCACACCACCAAACAACAGATGTGCAGACAGGAAATATATACACGTGGATCCAGGAGGGGGTACGTCCTCCCAAGGAATCGGTAACACCACTATCTACCATGGCAAAATATTATTACCAACGTTTCGAAGAATGTCAACTGTAAATAATGTTCTTTGCTTCAATAACCGTCTGGTAGTCCTGGAAAGCTATCGTAACCTCATATTAAAAGAACTACATGATACCACCAGGCATCTGGCCGTGGAAAGGACTGTTGCCCATATCAAATCGAGATTCCACTGGATCGGGATTCGCGATAGTGTCAAGGCATGGGTTGTCAAATGTATCCCATGCCAAAGAGGCACTGTTGGCCAGCACCATATCGCACCATCTCAAATTAAGATTGTTGGTGCACCATGGGAGCGAGTGGCTATCGACGTGCTCGGACCCTTGAATACGATGGATGATGGAAATAAATACATCCTCGTATTGCAAGACTATTTTACGAAATGGGTAGAAGCATTTGCTTTGCCAGACCAAAGAGGCATCCACCGTAGCGGAGGTTCTGGCAAGCAATGTGTTCTGCAATTTTGGTATGCCTGATGAGTTGCACTCCAATCAAGGAAGTAATTTTGAGAGCCGGCTCATATCAGAGCTCTGCAAATTGTTTCATATCGTCAAAACAAGGACGACTCCATACCATCCCTGGAGTGACAGGATGGTAGAGAGATTCAATAGAACTCTCGCGGAGATGCTTACAAAGGAAACACGCCTTGATTGCAGAGATTGGGATCTAAGGCTCCCATATGTACTCATGGCTTACCGCACTTCAGTACACTCCAGCATGGTTTATACCCCTGCTCGGTTAATGTTAGGCCCTGAATTAGCCTTACCCCTGGATCTGGCAATGCCCCGGATACCAGGAGAGAACAAATTCACCATCTCTCTATGTTGAACTTTTGCGGCAATGGATAGAACAAGCCCATGAGTTAGTGAGAGAAACACTATCAACTGCACACCGGCGGCAAAAGACATGGCACGACTGGAGAGTGCATGGAGATCCATATGAAGCAGGAAGGATGGTCTGGGTACACGATTCACGATGGTCTGAAAACGTGCCGAGTAAACTGAGTTACCAGTGGAAAGGCCCCTATGTGGTAGTAGGTAAGACGTCGGACGTGACCTACCATATCCGTGCTTCGGATGGCCTGACCTCAGTCATCCACTTCGATCGGCTTAAACCATGTGTCAGTGATGACCCAGCACAGAGCTCGGACTGGGCATTTATCGTGACACTGGTACCAAGACAGATAATTCTATGGAAAAGAGTATTCCAATGTATAGCGCAGAGCACCGGAGTGCCAGTTCAACCCAAATTCTACCAAGTCAGAATGCGGGAGACCAAGCGGCTAACACTGACGATGATGACGAGATACGTACTCGCCCTCTCCCTCCTCAGCACGGGTCTACTTGATCTGGGAAGCCGTATCTGAAGAACTTTGTGTTTGTTTTGTCCAAGGGACCGGATGGAAAAGCTGTTCCCCCGATCTCTTCCCATTCCCAACCACTTCATGCTATGCTCCCCCCCCCCCAAATCATAGTTACCACAAACGGAAGCTGAGGCTGACCCAAGCCATGCTTCCCATGGGGTGGAACATATGATGAATAGCATGGAAGTGAAGAGGCTAGATGAAGCCTTGGCGTGTCTAGAACCGCAACACCGTACAACGAGGTGTAACCGACCACTTCCCAAACTCGCGAAACCACGCCCCTCCCAAAGGGACACCCTTTTCCATAGTCCCACCACCGCCATCACTCCAATTCGCATCCCTCATCTATAAACCAAGTTCGGACATCAGCGGCCCAGTCCATTTCACACTCCACTCGTCGTCTGTTGACCATCAATCTCCAGATATGAGAGAGACTGCTGCTACAGAGGAGGTGGCATCCCGCACTGCACAGCCCAACATTAACCCCTGCGGTGGGCAGGGAAGCAGACTGTTCAGCAGAATCTCGGCTCACATTTTCCCGGTGTCTAAAAACTATGACAGGACACCAACCATCATGTAACAGGAGATGACCACATCCCCCTGACCAAAGGCCACCCCATCCATTAGGCCTACCATACTCCCTGGAATGCGGCCACTTCACTTTAACATTGGCATCATACAGCAGGCCGGGCATCCCGACAACAACTTTATCGTCAACAAACAACAGCCAACAAATCTCCCGCACACACCTTCTTATCTAGTTACGGGAGAACTGATCATATGGATAGGAGGATTGCACTACAGCCATCTACAGTATGCGTCAGGGGAGGAACGTTTGTCCAATGTTCCTCCCCTTCCCTCTCCCACGACGTCGTACGATAACAGCCAAAATCTACATACATCATTTACACGTAATAACAGTCGATATTATTAAGAGAGCAAGATGGCCGCATTGTCGTCAGTCATGAGTAGGATTTTGCTACCGAAAAGTTGAATTCGATAATGGATTGATCAAAGCTACGACAGCATCCGACAGGTCATCTGCACTCTAAATCTCTGTCCCACCCACGGGCTCGGCCATTACAGAGCAAAATACCCTCAAGCTTCGATAAAGTTGACATCACGCCGCCTCCCCCATTCCCGCACTTGGCAGCCATAAAAACGTCACCTTCACCACAGCGCAAGTATCATCCACAGATGTGTGCGTGCGTGCGTGCGTGCGTGCGTGCGTGCGTGCGTGCGTGTGTGTGTGTGCGCGTGCGCGTGTGTGAATTTAGGCTGGGTGGGTGTGTTGGGGGCCTCATGTCGGGCCCTTCTGGTTTGGTGGATGATGTTGAGGATGTGGATATCGACTAGAATTAATGAGTTCTCTTATTTTATTTAATTTTGTTTTTTTGGGAAAGTAACCATATAATATGTGAAACCAACTTTCAGATAAATTCTGGAAAATAATTTTTGTCAATAAAATAATTTTGCGCAAGGCGGAGATTGCCTTCAATAAAATGAAATTCCTGTCAGTAGCCCATCGTTGTATTATTACATTGATGAAATCTGAGACCACGATATTGTTTAAGCCATTCTATAGAGCCCCAAATAAACGCTTAAACCAACACAGGCCTGCTCCCATGTGCGCGACCCTATCCGCGGCAGTTCTGTTCTGCAATTGGATAGACCCCCGTTTGGTTGGAGCACCCACATGTCTGTGATAGTAGCTATTACGATTATAATCACACGAATTACAGTTCAACTATTACAGTTACACGAATTTCAATTCAACAAAGATACGTGATGCGGAAACTTGATAGCATAAGCAAGAGTTACGAGCAAGTAAACAGTCTATGGTATAAACGATCACCACAATGCGGATGATATGCACAGTCAATGGTATCAAGTGAACATAACAGTGCGAGTGAAATGTATGGGTGTGTGTATGACTATTTCCTGACAGCGGCAGTCTATATGTTATTATGTAGATGGAAGTAATAACTACAGCTAAATCACTTCACTTCAGTTTTGGCCGCATTGAGGATGAAGACTACAGCAATGTATACTGTAGCAGAGTTTCCTGGTGATCGTTTCTATCTCCTGACAGATTTGGTGGTCATCTGGAATTATATCGAAATCGATTAAAACTGTGCAGTCGATTATGCGTTGTGTGAGGATGTTTATATCGCTGCAGATGGATATCCATGTAGGTTGACCAAGGTTGTCTTTGATATATTCCTTGAGTTCATGAAAGTGACTCTGTCTGTGGCTAAGCAGGGCATTACATTTCACCAGCATGTGGGGATAGTCCTCGGTTTCCAGTTGGCATAATGCACACAATGGGTCGATTTGATTTTGATTGAATCTGGCTAGGTTAGCCTGGACCAGGTATGTTCCAGTAACGAATCTAGTCTTGATGCTGGCTCTTTGAACATCTTTTGTGTCATTTTGTATGGTGAATATTGTCTGATGCATATTGCCTATTGACAGACGTTGAAACAGCATCGCGAGGAGAGAGAGAGAGAGAGAGAGAGAGAGAGAGAGAGAGAGAGAGAGAGAGAGAGAGAGAGAGAGAGAGAGAGAGAGTACTCTTTGTGAAGCACGGCTGGATCAATTGGGTTGCCCAATAGTTGTCTACTGCTGTGCGTGTTTTGAGTTGCTTTGTTATGGCTTGCGACCTCACCTCGGTTAGACATGGAAGTTCAAAGTGGTGTAGGATGGTGTGAACGTATACAAACCAGTTAGGGTCTTTACCTGGGCTTAGGGCTATATGCCGCTCCAAGATGCTGTTCAGGGTACAGTTTTGGCTTCGGATGATGCTTCCCAATAATGAAAGTTGGCGAATATGTTGCACTGCGGCAATGGGCCCTGCTCCAATGAGTAGAAAGATAATAGCCATGGTGGTGCGAACTGATGCAGAGAGTATCTTCCTGAGCATGCTGATATGGAATGCCTCAAGACTGTCTAACTGTTTTGCTGAGAGGGCAAATATCTCCAGCCCATATAGTAGTCTCGGCATGACATACAATATGTAGAGATGGTAGCAAACCCTCAGTGAGAGTCCATTTGTTGAGAAATGGCTGAGTTATCCAGGAAAATCTCTTCATGATTATCTTCAAAATATTGCTGTGACGTCATAACCACGTGGACTCAAAGCTTCTAGAATGTTCTGGAACGTTCGACTGCGCTATTATTAGCTGCGCACTGATTGGCTCTTGCTCGAACGATGATTGGACGAAGCCTGCGCCTGTGACGTCATGAGGAGTATAAAAGGAGAAGCGATCCAGTGATCGAGAGCATCCTCGGCAAGGGGACGAACAGGTTGGATCTGTACCAGCTACTAATAAGCGTGACAGACAATACTTTCTTTCTTCGCTATGTGTCGGGGTTTTATCCCGTAAAGTGCAGTTCTCCAACCCACCACACTAAAACAATTTTGTAACTCCCCCTTTACGGGAGTAATTTGGAACTTCTGATAATTGTTCACGAATACCAACAGCCACATTCGGAACACAAATTTGTGGTGAGGCCTTTACGGCCTGAATATGTGAGTCAACAGATGTAGAGACGGGATGTTCTTTGATGGATGACTCGCCGGATCTGCCGGCCATGCCTAAAAGTGGTATTTCAATCGTCGCCGCACTTACATCGTGTCGGTTCTTTCGACTTTCGACCGCAGCAAGTGAACTCTGCCCAGTACGTCTTCAAAGCTGGTGGACGTACCCAGCACCGTAAGCTTTGTTTTGTATCCTCGTTTGCCTCTGACAGCCCCCGCTAGTGACGGGTTGTTTACACCTTCCATCCATGCCATCGGTGTATGGGAATTTTCATCACCACGTAGTACTATCGTATCTTTTACTGACTGCTCGTTAGACATTCTGTTAGGCCTACCACACTAAGCGATGCACTCCCGCCATGAGCGCTCTTGCGGAAGTTTTGTTTGCGGAAACCAACCTGCGGGAACTTTCCAGCTTCCGGAGAGAGTATCATTTCACGTCGACTATGGATCAATGTATCGATTTCAGCAACATGGTAGCCTAACTTAAGGGTGACTACCGAGTATTCAAGTAACTATACTTTATAGTTTAATTATTTCTCTATATAGATTTTGTTAATTATATTGTATCTGCAATAACGGTCCCGATGACTAAAAGGACCCATAGCGGTCTTAGGACCGCTAGTTATAATTTCTGTATTTGTTAATAATTATTCTCATTTACCTCAATGTGTTGCTAACCGCACTATAGTAGGTTCGTCAACCTGTACTGTTATATATATATCTCGATCACTTGACACCGTATTGATTGTTTTGGTTAGATTATGTATATATATATATATGGCCAGTGGCCATCCGTTCATATGTTTTGTTTATTCATAGAAAATATAGGACTGCAGTGCACGTAGAAAACACTATACAGCAACACTTATATATGCAGCACTTTCTCCCGCCACCAACAATATTTCATTAAGGTCGCTGTCCATGCTATAACTCTGTTTAGCCTGGCATGCTACCGACTAAACCTTTTCTATTCAGCTCAATAGGATAGGTTCGAAACAATTAGAGATGCTTTCTTCATTACATACTGTGTAATATACTCTTCTCTTCCGGTAGTGTGATAATCTAGCCCCGCACTCCCCCCGCACTCCGGTAAGACTCATAAGTAAGATTTTGTCTCTCTTTGTGTTCCACTCAGCCTTGTGACTTCTTAATTGTTTGTAGGTCCCTATCCGCACCGAGCGGTGATGGCCTGAAGTGCGGTGTCACATACATTTCCCATGTATCTTCGGATACTTAGTAGTTAGCACTTTTAAGCCAATGTAGGAAAGCACTGCGAAAACACATATATTAATTATTATTTTTATTACTGAACCAACCTCCCGCAACGCAGTGCAAAACAGGGCAACTTGTATATAAACCTACCGACAGGTTAAACGGTTAGTTCCATAGGACTGGTGACGGGCGAGATACGTACCCCACCAAATTCTATAAGAATGTCTGGGCATGATATTTAGATCTGCCACGCCCTTGCGGAAAGGACATTTATGGTGGGTATTCGTCTCTCTTACCCCCACCATAGCGATAGAACAATGGTCTAACAATGCTTTCGTGAAAAGTAACCCATGTCTTGTAACGTTTTATGTGGCTACGGAGCGGGATATCCGGATTCTTATCCAGTTCAGAGATCTTACTACGTAACATGTATGAGCGCTGTCTCTCGTATGGATGTCTTGGGGCATCTGTTCTCCATGACAGCTGTATCTAATAGCTAGGTAGATAACTGCCAGTTGCGGCCAAAAATAGTTCTTGTTCTGAAAACAACTAAAAGCGAATTAAGCAAAGCAGAAGGCCCACATAAATAAAGTGGCAACTACTAATACAGCAGACCAAGAACTACATAAGACGGTGACAAGGGAATCCATCGGGAATCCTTCGTCCCATCTTCACGTAAAACAGTGCGCATCCCTATAGTCATAATCTCACTAGGTATGGTCTTTTCTTTCTAAGGCATTTTTGATTGAAATATTAGAGTGGGCCCATTTTTGCCTACTACTCTTCTCCAGCTTTAAGCAGTGGCGACACCTTCCTGAGATGGAGGCCCGCACGAGGCACTTGCCTCTCGCAAGGATTCAGCGACGATGGTCCACGGCAGGATAATACTCCTCACCCAAACTAGCACTAGGAGTAGTGCCCGTGTGAGGCACATAACTTTTCATCTGAGATAACCTTCTTCCTTTCAGCATAAAGGTATAATAACTTATATTAAGTTAATTAGTTAAGTCTTGTGTACGGGAGCCTCCCTTGCGGGGATACCTCTGCAGACCTACGAGTCTGTGTGGTACCTCCGGGAGCTTCATGTTCAAAAGTTCATCTACCTGTCTCTATGTCTCGTATTTTCGTATGCTCTGATTGTAGTTTTATCTAGCATATTTTTAATTGTTTAGGTAAACGCATTGTATAGACTTATTTTTTGTAGGTCACCAAATTAAATCTTGTAAGTCCATAGATCACGAAATTGCTATGGACAGGCATACTGGTGACACAAACTCTTGGGATGAGACCATTGTGTTTAATGTTCACGACAATGGTCGCATGGCCCCACTGGAACAATTGAGTTCCACCGGCCTTAGGAGCCGTTTTTTGTTTCCCGCAGGGCAGTCTCGTACAAGGTCCGTCACCCCGAGGCCGGATGCTAACCAGCATCATCACTCGTCGTGCACTTGCGGCGCGGCGAGTCAACATAATACACCTGAATGGCCCGACACTACCCTGCGAGCTACAGTAAGGCAATGGAGGGCTGTAGCAGATTACTGCTCACAGTGGTTTTAACTATTTCTTGAGTATTCACTACGATAGGGAGTCGGCCACTGGGTAGTAATGAGAGAGTTCTGTTGGTAGCGCTATTATGGATATAGACTATTGTCCGATTTTGGCGTGTGTCTTGTGCCTGCTGTGGTTGGTGCCTATTTGTTATAGAATTCCGTACATGCTGCATTTGTTTAATATTTTGGAAGTGTGGCGGCTGAGCCACAGGGGGATGCCTTACACTCTCTGTCCTATGGACTGTACTGTATGCGGTGAATCTCTCAGACTGACTATGGTTCGCTGATAATTGCTGAGTTATGAGTAGTAACTGCTGATAGCTTGGTGGCATGGGTGATCTGCCTAGATGCAGCATCGCTGGTTGGCTATCAGGATCAGGCCTACCCCGAGAAGCCATGTGTGGTGCTAACCATGGCATATACAAGGCATTAATCTGGGGTGCTATAGCTTGGCTGTACCGGGTTGATAGTGATGGTTGGTCTATAGTAGTTGTTGGAGTCTGATGTTAATAATAACCTGGTGGTGGATACTGTACATACGGCAGACGGTGGCTAGATGGGTTTGTATATGATGCTGACATATTATGACTAGAATGGAATCCATAAAATGGGACGTCCTGGTGGAAATTTTGTTGTGTCTGAATGGGTCTTGCTCGATGCAGTTGATCCAGTGATTCTTCCATTGCTCTGAGTCTTTTAGCAACATCAGGAAAAACAGGACTTGCTGTGTCTGCTCTGTATCTTTGGTAGTCAATGAGGAGGTCGATTTTTCTTTCGATAAGCTCTAGGCGATCCTTTATAAGTTGCAATTGTGGGTCTACCATAGTTGCGACCAATTGGGGAGCTGGTATGCGAGATTGTGGCACATCTTGATGGCTGCTAGTTGCTGATGACTGCTGGAGTGACAAAGTGCACTCCTGGTCTTTGATTTTCTTCTCTAGTATCCCGACGAAGGCATTTAACTGGAGGTACTGTTGGTGATCAGATGACTCAGCCGATACATTGCCTTTTCGTGGCCGCTGGCTTTTGTTGGATGACGCTGGTTTTCTACTCGATTGAGCCAGCACTATACTGTCATTAATTATTGCTGCAGGTGGCAATGGTGTTGATTGCCTAGGTACAAAGGATGGAGTATCTGTTGATGAACTACTACTCGTTTGAGCCGATACCATATCATCATTGATAGTTGCTGTGGCGTGTGGCAGTGATGTTATCTGCGTTGGTCGGAAGGATGGAATATCCATTGATGTTTTTCTGCTCATTTGAGTCAGTACCATATCATCGTTAATAGTTGCAGCGATCTGTGGCAGTGGTGTTATCGGCGTTGGCAGGAAGGATCGAATATTCATTGATGTTTTTCTGCTCGTTTGAGTCAGCAGCATATTATTGTTAATAGTTGCTGCGGTATGCGGCAGTGATGTTATCTTCGTTGGCCAGGTGGATGGAATAGCCATTGATGTTTTTCTGCTTGGGTGAGTCAGGACCATACGATCAATAATTGCTGTGGCAGGTGGCAGCGATGCAGATTGCGTTGTCATGTGTAATAGAATATCTGCTGATGTTTTACTACTCGGATGAATCTATCTTGTATCATCCCTTGTTTATGTGGCAGCATACAGTGGTTCTGCCTGTGATGCCAACATAGATAATGTAGTTGTGGGATTAGTATCCTGACTATCTTTTGACAAGTGACAGAGATGAGTATCAAGATTTGGTGTCATCAGTTTCAGTCGGATCATCATATAGGGCATTGTTTATGCAGACAGCACAATTAAAAGGTGCACTTGCTGGAATCTACTGTGATGTCTCTTTGCTGAGGCCAGCACATATGTAATGGAGCCAGAGTAGGCAGGATTTGCACTGTATGGTGTCCATGATAGATATAGTGTTACAGATTGGGCAGATATTGGAACTGCTATGTGACACGTCACTGTTGCTAGAGATGATAGAGATGCTAGAGAACCCTAGTACTAAGGAAAGAGGAGGATTCACTTCAGTATATGAACTGCTCGCATCTTTTGCATCATTAGGTTTGGTTATGTCTATTGGTGTTGCGATGCCGTTTTGTGCTGTGGCATTATGGTTCGGGTTAGTATTCAGATTGTCCACATTTTCTGTACGCATAAGTATAGTTTGCTGTATGGAGTCGTTGAGAACCTGTGTATAATAGTTTTGAACAATGTCCTTGAGAACTGGAAGATGATGATATTTGAGGATTTTGACAGTTTGTGGGCCATTTACCAGCATTTTGGAACTTGTATTATACATGTTGATGGTAAATTTGAACTTTTTACAACAGTTACCGGCATGAGTTTTATTGTAGACCTTCAAGTATTCCTCCACTATTAGACTAGATTCTTCATGTATGATAGTTAGCTTTGCTGTACAAGTCTTACATTTAATGTCTGACTGGGAGGCTTGAGTTTCATGACAATAAAAGTTCAGTAGGAATTTTTTGGCCAGCTCATATCCTCCAGCACTATATTTAAGTACAAGCTGTCCATCATTGCTGTCGTTTCTCTGTGATACATCTAGTGATGACAGGCATGTTGCTGTAAGCTTCTTTCTGAGCACAGTGTCTGATCTAATAAGGGAATATTCCTTCTGTTTTTGGGTGATCATCACAGGTGAAGATATTATTGCTCGGATTGGCATGGCTCCTGTTCTAAGTCTGGTCATTGTCTGGTTTTGGTTCGATTGTAATCTAGCCTGGTTACTGCCATGTGCTAGGACCAGATCATTTGATGATTGTGTCATGTCTGCTGTAATATTGTCAATATTATGTGCAGGCTTGTGTCACAAAAAAGTAGACATAACAGTTGAATTACTTGCAGAAACAGTTGCATTTGGATTGTCAGTGATTATCTTGAAGCGACCATGGCTATTTGCGGCATAAGTATTTTAATGATATTAAAGCTGTGTGATGTAGACTATTCTTCGGTAGCTGGGATTTGTCAGGCAGATCAGATATTAGATTGAGAGTTCTATTAGGAGAGTTAAAAAGATAACAATTATCGCAGATGAGGTATCAATGGACGGATGTTAAAATCTTGCTTGGTTCAATCCGATATTAGATTGAGAGTTCTGTTAGGCAAGTTAAAAAGATGACAATTATCAAGATGAAGTTTCAATGGACAGATGTTAAAATCTTGTTTGGTTCGATCAGATATTAGATTGAGGATTCTGTTAGGCGAGTTTAAAAGATGACAATTATCACAGATGTGGTTTCTATGGACGGATGTTAAAATCTTGTTTGGTTTGATCAACAGTGATTAAAAGACATGATGAGTTCATTAAAAACTTGTTAAAAAGTCAATTAATTGATTGTAACAGGGCTAAAAGTTCATTAACTTTTCATTGGATGGAACTGGAAAGCAGGAAGGTTAAAACTGCTAGGCACATATGGCTGTTATGCTGTAGTTGTGGTGACGACGACGATGACGACAAATTGGATTGATCCTCCTACCTTAGTTCAGATGACGTGAAGCAATGGCGATAGTTTGTTGAAATGTTTCTGTAGTAATTATGAGGCAGAATACCCTTCCATTGTCAATATACACGGGATGCGCCGATGAGTAGACAACAAAAATGGCGAACAAGATGGCGGCTCCCTGGCTTTGCCGTGTTTTCAAGTGCATCAGTGATTTTGCTTGTTCACGCTTTTTCAGAGCAAGATAAGATTCAAAATTATTTATTTCATGCTTAATATATAGGATATATACATCACATTCGGGCAGTCCATCAAAGGCAGAGCCTATGAATCGATGGACCCCCCCTACACATAAAACAAGACATTACAATATATAAGGTGACAGCTGATATAGACATCTGTAATATAATAATAACGCCTGTATAGGCGTAAGCACAGGATGGAACAACATATATATTTGTACCATTTTGTCCTAGAGTGTTCTACATATAAACGATCTTCATAATATTTTGTAATTGTCTTCCATCTAGGATGTTCATTGCAGATACAGGGATTTTAATATGGTACATTGGGAGTGGGGGTGGGAGGGGATGGGAGGAGGGGGATGGGGTGCTCAACAATAACATAGCAGTATTAGAGTGAGAAAGTTGTTGGTGGATATGACTGTAGACAAGTATTTTGTTTGAGGTAGACTATCGACATCCGATATGTTCACTGAGAAAAAGGAGTATCAGATGAATGTTCAAGCTGATTGAGATCTGGTAGGGATCATCTATTTCAGTTCATTTCATGCTTTTCATCGTGGCATAGCTCTCCTAAATTTACACCTACCACACTGAGCAGCTTGTTTGACTAATATATTTTAAAACACGTGCGGGGACGGCGGATAACCAAAACTACACAAGTTCACACATTTAAACAACTTAAGAGTTTTAATAAAAAAGAGAAATTCGACAGAAATAGCAGCCACGGAAGAATCTTCAACGTATATGATCGTTCCGCTCGTTCCGCCGTTTCGCGTTTTAGGATAGTTAAGGATCCGACTTTCATCATTAACCCAAATATTTTCTTAACAATTTATTTTCTTCCTTTGAACCGATCGTAAAATCTGAAAGCTAGTACCAGATCGATAGCCTTTTACTAAATTGCCGATTAGCTTAATATACGGTAATATTCACTTCAATTTTTAAGCGTTAAAACTATATGTTACCAGTTTTCGAAAAAATATCGGCTTTTCTGATAAAGTTTAAGATTCATGATTCAAGATTCAACATTATTTATTTGCTTCTTGGATACCAATTTACATACTTTCAATGGTGTACACCGATCTTGGCCGCCGTAGGATCTTGGCCGCTAGTATACGATCTTGGCCGCCTGGTCTATCTAGTATTCTATATATCTATGTTTTGTTTACACCTATGATTGGGTGACGATATACCTTTCAGATCGCATACATTGCCATCATCATCATGTATTGTCGCCACACGTTATCATCAACATCGTTAACGAGATTATCATCATTACTTTTTTTTAGGTGCTCCTGATGTTGAAGAACTGGATTTGAGGAAACAGTCAAATTATCTTCAAAATATTAAACAGAATTCTCATAACATTGAATAAAAGGGTCTATGTTTCTGATATCTATGGCTGTTAGACTCATGTGACTGACACGCATACTTATACTTACGGCCGAGATCGGTATACTAGCGGCCAAGATCATATGGCGGCCAAGATCGGTGGTGACCCTTTCAATACAGGTTTTCGGCCGAAGGCATTGCCTATAGTGGTGGCGGAGGTGTACACCGATCTTGGCCGCCGTAGGATCTTGGCCGCTAGTATACCGATCTTGGCCGCCTGGTCTATCTAGTATTCTATATATCTATGTTTTGTTTATACCTATGATTGGGTGACGGTATACCTTTCAGATCGCATACATTGCCATCATCATCATGTATTGTCGCCACACGTTATCATCAACATCGTTAACGAGATTATCATCATTACTTTTTTTTAGGTGCTCCTGATGTTGAAGAACTGGATTTGAGGAAACAGTCAAATTATCTTCAAAATATTAAACAGAATTCTCATAACATTGAATAAAAGGGTCTATGTTTCTGATATCTATCGATACTGTTAGACTCATGTGACTGACACACGCGTCGAGACCTGTAAAAAGGGAAAAAATTAGATTTAGAAACACTTATATAGATCGCTGGTAATACGACATTAATCATTCACATAGTTCTCATGATTATTATACACAATCTACATAAATATCTAAATAATGTATCAATAATAGGCGGCCAAGATCGGTATACTTATACTTACGGCCAAGATCGGTATACTAGCGGCCAAGATCATATGGCGGCCAAGATCGGTGGTGACCGTGGCGGACACCTAACATTAAACATACATATAGCATCCATCCTTGGCCCTCTGCTGTTCCTCTTGTATATGAACGCTCTGCCTAACATATGCAAACATATGTCACTAATACTATTTGCTGATGACACCAATGCCTTTTGCTCTGATGAAGACATAGCTACATTATATAAAAATGTAAATAAGGAAATGGAAGAAATTACTAACTGGTTTTCACTAAATAAATTATCACTAAATCGTAAATGTGGATAAAACAAACTATATGTTATTTTCAAAATCTAGAGAATTAATAAATAAAGAGGTTCCAAAATTGTACATTAGCAATAAGGAAATTGATGAGGCCCCTTATGCAAAGTTCCTAGGAGTATATTTAGATAAAAACTTGACCTGGGCCAAACAAATCGAAACAGTTACTGCAAAAGTAGCAAGAGGAATAGGTGTCATCCAAAGACTAAAACCATATATGACACAGGCCAAGGTTAAAACACTGTACAGCACCTTGATCCTCCCGCACCTCACTTACTGCAACGCTGTTTGGACTAACACCTACAAAAACAGAATATCCAAAATTCAGTCTCCAAAAAAAAGCATCAAACTATTTTCTAGGCCAGCAGAGGGCCAAAACATGTTCAAAGCAGAAAAATTGCTTAAGCTCACCGACATAGGAAAATCTCAAATGCTAACTATTGTCAAAAACTTCCACCACGACACTTTACCCAAATCTATAGCCCCCTTCTTTATAAACAATATTGACATCCACCAACATAACACTAAAAAAACCACTTGATTAACACATACTAGTATTATCGAACTCATGCTGTACAGCTAAAAAATGGCCCGACTCGTTTACAAAACAAGGTAAAGAATGCTACTACTACTACTACTTAGAACTGGGCGGTCTGACGGTAGTACCGTGAGGACCGTGACCCGATACCGTGACCGTTGACATTTCCAAATACCGTGAACACATTTTATAAATGTCAAATAAAGTTGGTGTTTTTTATGACAGGCAGATATCAATCCTCTTGTCAGCCATGGTTTAGTAGGGTTGTGCTTGAATAATTTCTTTTCTTTCATGGGGAAACTGTGCTCAAAGATGCTAGTGCATATGTTATGGAGCTTGGTATAGGCATCATCACATGACTCTATATCTATCACTTCATTCCAGTCTACCTCAGACATGGCCTTTTTAAATTTTTCAATGTTGACATGATTCATTTCTCTACACTTAATTTGTTCGTTTTTAAATGGTCTACTGTAGTTGCCTGTTTTTGCAAGATGATTTATCTCACATGCACGCACACACACCATTAAATAATGGGTTTTCGAGGGTGTAAGCCCATTTTCTCCGATGTAATATAAGAGTAGGAATTTTATCAACAAATTTGTTCAATTTCGTAACTAGCAACCATTCAGCGAAATAAAACGTGCCTAAAAATAAAAATTGACCTTAAAATAAACTTACTGCTTATAAATATCCATAACCTGGTCTGCAGATGCAATCCCAGTATTGTGTCATGTGTTTTCGAGGGTGATGTAATCATGTAATTTCATCTCTAGTTAGGCGGTGAATTGATGTCATTTTTATGGTTTGAGCAAAGATGGGTGTGTCACCGACAATAATGCCATAAACGGGTCTAATACAAGCACATAACGTAATTTATAATTGTAGATCCGGATCAGGCTATACTTGTTATTCTTGATAACCGGGTGTCAGCAAATTTCAGCCAAAACATTAAAAAAGCTAATATCTTTCAGTTTTTCTTTTGGAAATTGGTAATTGTTTTTCTTTTGGAAATTGGTAATTGTCTTATTGAAAATAAACATAAGTGTTTAGTCTACCGGAAATATTAGAAAAAAATTATTAAAATTTATATTGTATGTGGTAACTAGGGTCTCTTTGAATCGGCATTCGGGTAGAGAAAAATCAATCTAGATCTGAAAACTACATAAGCACCCATGACAGTTTCACGCTTCGAGAGAAGTAAATTATTGCTATGGCAATGGATCTGCTATGCTACTCAGGACAGTAACTGGCAGATGTCGTTGGACGCAACAACTGGATTGATTTGTATCATTTCCTTACGCGCTATCGGTATTTTTATCATGGGTAAAAGAAGTAATAGTGAAAATGCATGTTTTTCACTACACTGACATCAAAATGCATAAAATAATCACTTGTTCTACGAGCATCATTTAAAAATTTACACTTGCGGTGTAAAATTCCTGTATCTATTTAAAGACACACGATTTGTTGACATCACCTAAGCGACGCGCACGTGAGAACATCAAAAGTACGTACCCACGAAAATACATGACCCTTGGAACACCTTACTGGACGATATATACACACACGCGTGCACGCACACGGATTCGATGGCTTTATCCCTTCTATATAAAGCGTTAGTAAGACCCCCATCTAGAATATGCAAGCACTGTCACTGTGTGGCATCCGTTCTGGAAAAAAGATGTAACCGTGATTGAAACAAAATTGGGTCCAGATTTAAATTATTAAGACCGTATGAGGACCTTGAAGTTACCAACACTGGCCTATCAGCGATTGAGAAGTAACAAGATGAGACATACAAGCTAGCATTGAGAAATCCCTAAATCCAAATAAAAGTCATGGACCTAGAGTATTAAAAGCAACAGAACTATACAATAAATCATTAGTGGAAGGAACTACCACAGAAATATGGAGGAAAGCCGATATTGCATGTATTTACAAAAAGGGAGCTAAACACAATCCTGGAAATTACAGACCCATCAGTTTTACATGTACTCTGTGCAAAGTTATGGAATCTTTCATGCGAGATGCAAATATGGGTCTCAGGCGGTTTCGGCAGCCATGTAATTTCAGCAGCCGCAAATATTAATTAATTTTCGGCAGCCTACCGAGACGCAAATATGGTGCATAAAAACATACATTTTCGGCAGGCAGCCTCACATTATATTTTCGGCAGCATGTTCAACATTGTTATATTGTTGTAAAATATTGTAATGTTATTAAAATAGTTTTACCAGCGATCTGTATAACTCTGTCTGTATCTAATAATATTTCCTTTTTTTCAGGTTAATACCGTGATTAAGGAACCATAGATCGGAAATTCATAGACCTCATTTTAATTGATGTTGCTTCTGCAACATTTGCATACACCTGGTCTACATCTGTGAATTGCAAAAAATAATATGAATAAATTGTGCCCAACAAGCATCTAACAAAAATTATTACCAGAAAATTCCTAAAATAAAAATACATATTCGGACCCGCGCGTTCATTTTATATTGTTCAAGGGAAGTAACTGCATGAGGCTATTGTTAGCTTCTTACCGATACGATTTACCTCCCTTGTTAATTAGAAATCGGAACGTGACTTCCACAACACAGTGTTCTTTTTCTGTTTTTATTTGTGTGATTTATGGCAATGGTAATGATGAGCTTAGTAATATGGTGAAATATGTTGCTGAGGTATGCGTCTCAGTAGGTTCTTGTGTATTTTTGCTATCATTTATAATAAATCTCTCAAAACATTATTGGCGGTTATAGCCTGTGTAGGCGTGCACATGCTACGGCTTCAAATTATACAGTACAGGTTTTGGCGCTACCGTAGGCAGCAACAGCTTCCCGTCAATTTAGTTTCGAGATACTCAACAGACATTGACACACACGTAGCGAATATATTATTTTGTAACAGCTCAAAAGCAATATTTCACTCACTTTTACGATTATATTATGGTTAAGTTTGTGAATATTTTGAAACCAATTTGACAGGAAGCTGGCGCTACCTTATATACATATTGAAAACCTGCACTAAAGGGCACCTGTTGAATATCTGTAAATATTTTTTTGCGTAGATGTTGCTGCAAACATAATCAACATGTTCCAGTCAAATTAATTTTTTTTATACAGTCCAGCCCGAGGGGTTAATGAGTATTCATTTGTCGGGATCTGGTGAATATTTGTGTAGTTATTTTTTAACAGAAGCTGTTGCTGCAAATGTCCACAATAGGTTCCAGTCAAATTATTTTCAAAATGTATGTCCAGAACCGTTATTTAGATAAGTGGTCATTTAATGAATATGTGAGTGTCTACGTGCGTACACGTTCGTCGCCATGTAATATGGTGAAATATGTTGCGCTTGTAATATCGTGAAATATGTTATATTTGAATATTTTGAAAATAAATTCCTTGTTAATAAGTAGCGTGCGTGCATGTGTGTAAACTTGTATTAAAGGTCACATTCACTCCAGAATATGCACCAGAGTGTTGAATACCAGTTCCAGTCAAATTATTTCCTAAAAATCTAGCAGGATTTACATTTGTCAAATAATTTTCTTTTCTTTAGATAGCTGTAGGAATTTACACAGTTCTCAATGACTACTGAACTTCATTTATGTATGAGTTAATTTCTTAATGAAATGGTATGATGATTTACAGTAATATTTCCTATATAAAAGATATTGTAGAAATAATACAAGATAAATTTAGCCTATGACATTGAAACCTATCTTGTTTCAAATTAATAGGCATCATGAAAGTTTAGTTGTGACCATGATGTACGTCCGTTACCAGAATAAAATGTACTTCCGTTGCCGACAAGAAAATACCACAAGCCACTAATATGTAATCTCTTCATTATGAAAATATACCAGATCATTAGATGAGTTATCTACAAATAACAGGTACCATTTTTATTCGAGGAAAGGATGCGAGCTTGTATTGGACGCAAGCTAAATTTTGGCCCAAAAATGCGTATACTCATAGAAAGGACGCATAGAGAAATTGAAATCCATTCTCTAAAATGGTTAAAACTCATATAGAACCTACCACAAAAATTGAACGCAATATCCATACGCATGCTTACCGCCGCACCACTATGTTTAATGTACGCCTCGAAAATGTCATCGTGGAAGTGAAATTATTAATGGGACCGCCTAAATATCGTGTTTCTCCTTCGATCAATACTCACCATTCTATTACTTCTGATATATACAGCTGGCCCTGACAGCTGGCTCTAGGACTATAGACTTAGAAAGCTTTACCGACTCCTTGGAACCGGGTACTCGGCTCCCAACTGCCGAGTACCCGTCTACCACGAAGCTCATTTCTTGTTTGCATAGCGACAAGAGAATACATGCTTTTTGCAGTTGGAAAGTCTTAAGATTGTTTAAGCCTAAGTCTTTTTACTGTGATTAATTGTGATAGCTTGTGCGTTCTCAAAAGGATATTTTTGATTACTATGGACGCTTCCGATGATAACCAGGTAGTATATTTCCATGTTATTCCATAGTTAGAAGACTTAGGTCTCTAAAATTTCGTCTGTGTCGCATGTTCCAATTTCTAACCCCAAAGAATCTGGGACGTGTGGAAACTGGAATTTTCAAGTTTTGCGTGTTATCACGATCTGGTTGCAATGATCAGTGGTTTCAAAATTCTTGATTTAGATGTGTGGTCTGCGGTTTTACCGTGTGCTACAGCAGTTTGTTTACATTTTGTTGTTTCTTCACATATCGTTTTGGCCTTCGTTAGGAGTATAACTTATATTTATTAGTAAATATACCCCGAATGCTATGCGATATGATTCCTGGTTCCGTTATACATCCTTGAGGATCAGTGTATGGGTGTATTATTGCCTGCTTCGTTCTTGTCGTCATAATCAATGCAATCTTTGCTGTAACGTTGCGGGTGGGGTGCGGGAGGGTGACAGTTAATTTATGGTCAAAATATTTGAAAATTAATTGTCTGTCTTCCATTTTTGTTTCGTTCCGCTGGCTTATTGTAGGTTTGGCTTTTTATAGGCCAATCCAGCCCCGCCATCATGTGTCGAGTGCCACATAACGTACGGGTTCTATGCAAGGACCATGTCTGTTTCCACTGTACTAAGTGTAGTCTTGACAGTAGGTGTAACGTTTGCGCTGTGTGGTCGGTCGATATGATGCTTAAGTTCCTTGCCAGAAGGACTTGGCAGGGTCTGACGCGGGGTCAGGCGGTCCGAAAGTAAATCGTGGAGCGTCCGTTTCGGCCCGTGGGGGCATTCCACGTCTGCAACCGGAGGTGGCGGAGATGGCACCACCGGCGTGGTTTGGTCCGGCTAGGCAAGGTGTCTTGCATAACGTTCTGCCCACGCTGGTGTCGTCCCTGCTGCCAAAAATTGTAGGGCAGTCTCTCCCCATGTTTGATTCAGGCCCTGTCCTTGGAGAGGGTTCTGGACTGGCCACCGAGGGAGCCGTCTCGTACGGCCCCCTGGCAGTCCCGTCGGGCTCTGGCCTGATGGGTTCTGTCTCTCTGCGGCCACCTCCGGGTGGTCCAGTAGCGGTGGCCGGTCCGTCGGGCATGGGAGCCGTCCGCCAGGTTTTCCTTGTCTAGTGACGACTCTTCGGGGTCTGAAGATGAGGAGGCCGAGGAGGAGAGGGTGCTGCAGCCTGTGATGCCGCGGGTGGAGAGCATGGAGGTCGATTCCGTCCTGACGGAACCGTCCTCCATCTGTCTGGCCTGGCGCAAGCCAACACAGTGACGGGTGTGGCCGGCCAGGCATGGTACTCACCTATCTCGCCTGGTCCGGCGGTCAGACATGGGGTGCCATTGGTGCCCGTGTTTGGCCACGGTTCCTCAACTGCTACGGGTCCGCACGGTTTTCCATGCAGGCCTACTCCATGGACTGGTGTGTTCCATGGGGTGGCGGCGGAACCGTACGGTACCGGAGTTCCTGGCATATCAGCAATGGCTCCTAGCCGGGAGGCCGTTGCTGGTAGGGCCGTGAACATGTCAATGGGTGACGTGTTCACGGGAGTGTTCTCCTCGGAGACGGATTGGTGTGAGGCTCTGGCTTGGCTGGCCGGGATGGACCCGGTTGCATCGATTAGGACGGGGATCTTGGCCGCAGCCCTGATCCAGTCTGTTGGACTGGATCCATGGTTTATGGTGTTGCTTGATGCTATTTATAGCAAACAACGCATGAACAAGGACCAGCTTCTTGCAGCCTCCAGGGAGGTGCAGGCGAGGGGTCGTATTCCACGGGGGGAATACAACAGGTATGGTGTTGTCCCGTCGGTCACCGAGGATGACCGCTGGGTACTGGGTGTCCAGAGTGCTGGAGCGGGTGGCCTCGCCCCGGCACTGGTGGACAAAGCTCAGGTACACCATAATGAAGTCCTGTCCCTGTGTGATGGGGGTGTGAGGACAGCACTTAGTGCTGTCAACCACTCTTATCGTCTTCTTCAGCCGGTGTGCGCTGAAGTGGGGGCAGGCCACCCTGTGCCACCTGTGGCGCTTTCGTGCGTTAATGACGGCCTGGTGCTGTCTATGGACGCATTGGCAAGGGTGCAGGCGCGTGTGACTATGTCCAGGAGGCAGATGGTCCTTGACCATATGCGTCCAGCTACTGCCATCAGGGAGCGTCTTCTTGGGATGCCCCTGACAGGCCTTAGCATCTTTGGTGGCCAGGCGCTGGCCATCTTGGAGGACACGGCCAGCATTGTGCAGAATCGGTTGGCGGTTTATCTGACTGTAGTCAGGCCGCTGACCGGCCAACCTTCAAGAAACAGAGAAAAAGCAAGGTGAAAACCTAAAGCATAGTGCTGCTTCTGTTTTCTGCTGGGTTTTCTCAGCTGCCTCGGCGAAGAAAGCCAAGAGGGTTGTGGGGGCCTCTACCCTCCCCAATGTTGCTCCTGATCGCCCGAAAGGCGGGAAGGGGAGGGGTAAGTCCTCAAAGGGAGGACAGAAGGGAGCGGATCGTACCCGAGGGTACGAGGGCTCCCTTTGCATCTGCCTGGACCGCACCTGTGCGACAGGAACAGCGGTGCCAGTTAGACCGGCCAAGCCAAGACCAACATGGTTCTCTCTCTCTCGTCAAGAGAGAGGGGGGGGGGAGCGGATACGCGAGCCAGACACCCCCATTAGGCGTTGAGGCGTCTATAGTGGGTGGAAGGCTCATGCGTTTTCGTCGAGGTTTGGAGGGGTGTAACGTCAGACAGTTTGGTCCTGGGATGGTTATCCCAGGGGTACATACCAGAGTGGTGGGACTTTCCACCACAGAATGTGTCTTTGGCACCTGTCTGGACACCCATTCAATGGCACAGGGGGATGGAGACCCGTACTCAGTCTCAGGCCATTGAATTGGTTTATCCATACGCCTCAGTTTCAGATGGAAACTCCAAGGTCGGTAATGGCAGGATTGAGGAAGGGGGTGTGGTGTGTATCGATCGATCTGAGAGATGCATGTTCCCACATTCCTATGAACAGGAGTTGTCACACGTTTCTGAGAGTTGAGTTTCAGAATCTAGTATGAGAGTTTAAATCCTCCCATTCAGCCTGTCAACAGCTCCAAGGGGTTTTCACCGGAGTGGTCCTTGTGGTGACAGCGTTTCTCAGAAAAGAGAACGTGCCGCTTCACACCTACATAGACGATTGGCTGATCATCAGCCAGGTTAGAGGTTGATACTGCTCTGACTCTGAAGTTGCTTTCAGATCTAGGCTGGATAGTCAACAAGGAGAAATCTGAGTTGACACACCACTCAACATTTCGTTTATTTAAGGATGCGATTCAATCTCGAGGAGGACAGGGTTTTTTTTTTGTTGTTTTCTTTACCCGTCAGAGCCCTGAGTGATGTCTCTGTTAGCCATCCTCAAGAGTTTCGATTGGGAAACCACATTCAGGCGAGGCGGTTTCTTCAGATGCTGGGCATGATGGTCTCCATGTAGCAGGTATACCAGTACACTGCTCGGATGCGAAGACCTATCCAGTTGTATCTGATGTCTCTGTGGAAACAGAATAGAACCCCTGTCAAAACTGGTGCCAGTTTTGGAGCCAATAATGTCGCATCTTGTATGGTGGGAAAAAGCGTCAGAATCTCCTAGTAGGAGTTTTCGCTGCACCTACCCCACCCCAGCTGTCCGTGTACATGGATGCATCACTGGAGGGATGGGGGGGGGGCCTACCTGGGAGAACACCAGGTCTCGGGCACATGGACTCTCCAAGAGAGCCAGCTGCATATCAATCTGTTAGATATGATGGCAGTGGAACTGGCATTGGAAAAGGTTTCTTCCAAAAGTCAGGGGCAAGGTGATATTGATACGGTCGGTCAACTCGACAGTAGTATCATACAGAAATGGCCAAGGCGAGACCAAGTCACCCACACTATGTATCTAAGTGTGGCACTTGATTCAATGGTGCAGGAATTACTTGGTTGTTTTTAAAGCAGCTCATATTCTGGGGCGATTGAACATTCTGGCAGATGCTTTGTCTCGCAGACAGAGAATTCTGCCAACAGAATGGGCTCTCAACCCTCCAGTTCTTCACAGGATCTTCGAGCATTGGGGCAAACCCAACGTGGACTTGTTCACCACAAGGGAAACTGCTCAAATCATGACTTTACCGAAGATATTGGTGAAGATCAGGGAGGAACCGTGCCTAGTCCTGCTATAGCGCCATTTGGCCCAGCAAGGCGTGGTTCACGGATCTTCGAGGTCTGCGGGTGGAAAATCCAGTGCAGTTACCCGAGATTCCGAACATAATCTCCCAGGCCAAGGGACGCTTCCTACACGAGCGTCCCGAAATGTTATTGACTGCGTGGTTGTTGTTAAACAACGTTCCACGTCGGAGGGCTTTTCTCGACAAGCTGCAGATTTCATCGCAGCTGCGAGAGGGAGGTCAACCTTCAAGTCATATAACAACAAGGTTAACAGATTTGCAGACTGGTGTGAGGAAAAGGGTATTGTTACCTTTCATTCCACTATTCAGCAAATAGCAGACTTTCTCTGTGAGCTGTTCTTTTCAGGACTAGCTCCTGTCACAATTGCTGGATACAAGTCAGCTTTGGCATCAGTTATCCCTTGTCTAGCCAACAGGGATAGTCCAGAGGTGGCCCAGTTGAGTGTGATGGTGAAGGGAATGAGCAATCTCCGACCGAGACAACCGGTAGTCATTCCAGCCTGGAGTCTATCTTTAGTGCTTAATGTACTGGCCAAGCACCCTTTCGAACCATTGCGTTCGGCTAGTCTAAAGCATTTGACTCTAAAGGCGGTCTTTCTATTGGCAGCTTCCTCAGCTAGAAGGCGCAGTGAGATCCATGCGCTTTCGGCAGAGAGGGACCGATTTATTGTCTCCAGTGAGGGTCTGCGTCTACTGCCAAGAGCAGAGTTTATGTCAAAGATTCAATTTTTTAGATATCCCGTCAAACCGATCGTTATACCGAAACTAAGTAGGTTTGATCGTGATGCCAGTGTCTGGTGCCCAGTCCGTGCTTTGACTAAGTACAAAACGGACAGACTCGTTACGGTCGAATGATAGACATCTGTCGATCTGCCATAAGGAGCCATATGGCGCCGCATCCGTGGATTCTATCTCTCGTTGGGTAGTCGAATGCATTCAGACTACCCGTGAGATTACGACTGGGCACCAAGTGCAATGCGCAAGGGCACGATGTTAGAGGAATAGCCCCCTCTTCCGCCTTTTTTACAATGGTGTTCCGTTTAAGGACATCATGGCTGTTGCACTGTGAGTCCTCTTTCACGGATTACTATATGGGGGATGTGTCAGACTTCGCCAATCCACTCGCTTTAGCTGTTTTGAGACGATAGCTATATGACCACACTGCTCTTCTTCCTTTTTTGGCATTTGTAAGAAAGAATTAAGAAGCAGACATGGTCGAGCGAGAGGATATCAACCAGATTGTGTCACTGATGGCCGGACAAGTGAATGGTTGGAGGCTCCAGGTCTGAAATCCAAATATCATGAGGTAATTCAGGATTGAGAGTGTTTTGTATTATGTCTATATATCATGATCATTCATCTTATATATTCATGCTCATTCCCAGGCTAATATATGCAAAGAGCAGTTAACCCTCTTGGCATATTTGTGTTTTCAGGCGAGATGCATGTTCGTCAGTTCTCTCCCTTTTCTTAGGAGAAAAAAATTGTGGGGGGGGGGTGTGTGGGTGGCAGTGATGCGAATGTGATTCGGTTCCGTTAACTTGATGGTCCTTTTAGGTCTCCATTAGTCAAGTTTAAGTCTAGCTCTTTCTCCAAGGGGCAAAAGTAGCAGTTATGGCTTGCCCCTTCCCACCAGGTTACTGACCAAATCTGGTGTATATCAGAAGTAATAGAATGGTGAGTATTGATCGAAGGAGAATGAAGGAAATTTCAATTTCCCTTTCTCCGAGATCTAACAATCGTTAGATGGAGCTCAACCAAATTTGATATCTGGGTTACCCATATGAATGTGGAGTGCGAAGCCATTTAGATTTGGCTCTTTCCACCCCCACCCCCCTCGGGGGTTGGGGAGGGGTCAAAAGGGGTCCATATTTAGTCTGTTGGTAACCCATATCAATGTGGAGTACATGACCACATTTACATTTGGCCCCGCTCCCAGGGGTGGGTGGAGGTCAAAAGGTAGAAAAATTGATTGTAATGCAACTCCTCTGCCACCGTTCGACGGAATTCAATCAAATTTAGTTCGTCAGTTACCCATATCAATGTGGAGTGGATGAGCACATTTACATTTGTCTCCGCCCATAGGGGGTAGGGGATGGGTTCTAAAGGTCGTGAAATTGATTGCGATGTAACTCCTCTGACACTTGGATGGAATTGACCCAAATTCAGTATGTCAGTTACCTATATCAATTTGGAGTGTAAAGGGATGTTTATATTTGACTCCGTCGCCGGGGTGGGTTGTGGGGTGTGTCAAAAGTTCAAAGCGGTGAATGTGGGAATGGATGCGTCATTGACGGATCAATTTAGTTCCAATTAGATTACCCCAGAATTTTGTAAAAGGGACACAAACTGTAACTGACCTACATAAGGAGGTATATTATTCAAGCGAATTAATTTTGATCTCAACATTTAGAGAGAGTATAGAGATGCCTGAAGGAACCTTCAGTCACTCAATAACCACAATACTCAGCAGACGGTGACTAAAAATTCTTCCTACTACGCTTCCCTTCAGAGAAAGAGAGATATATAGTAATACATGTAGGTAGGTATATGTAATTAGTAAACCATAAGACCAGCCCCTATAGGGCGTCTGGTCATCTTACCACATTGGTGTGGGCATGTATGTAAGCAGGCTGACTGGCAAATGAGGTGGTGCTCTAACACAGGTTGTCGGAACTGGCTGACCATGGGTTTTCCACCAAAGAATGTCGAAAGCTGGATGCTCTCAGATGTACTGTCATACAATTCCGGAGATAAATATCGATCATTAAATTGGCTATTAAATTACGTTTGATCAATATTTGCGTAGCTATGCGTGTGCCTGTACCTTTAAAATGTCCTTGAAAATTCTTTTTGCTGATCTAAAAAACCCTTGAAAATACCTTTAATTTAATTTTCAAAAGTGGGAACCCTGCTCAAGCAAACTTGTTTGGGAGGACCTTAGGGTGTTATGCTTCAGAACTTGTATACAGAATTTTGGTTGTCTATTTTTTTGATGGCCATCTTGAATTTTCCGACAAATCTTTCTGGTGGCCCTGGTCAATCTTTCTGGTGGCCATCTAGGATTTTCCGAAAATCATTTAAAACGCACTCCAATACAAATGGACCGACTTCAACAAAACTTGGGTAGACTAATTCTATGCTGGGAAGCTTCTACACTTCTAACAAGAATTCTGATTGGGCAATATTTTTAGCGGCCATTTTGGACTTTCTGAAAATTTTGGGAAATCTGTTAAAAGCCGATTTCAAGCAAACTTGGTTGGGGGAGGACGCTAGAGTGGTATGCTTCAGAACTTGTATACAGAATTTTGATTGCTCTTTTTTCGGCATCCATCTTGAATTTTCCAAAAAATGGTGGGGAATCATTTAAAATGCTAGTCATTAACTGCTTGGACAATTTCAACCAGACTTGGCTGGAAGGATACTAGGCTGGTAGGTTTAATGACATGTATACATAATTTTGATTGGTCAATTTTTTTGGTGTCCATCTTGTATTTTCTGAACATTTCTGGAAATCTGTTAATCCTGTAACACATTTGCAGACCAAGAGAAGACTATTTTTGAAGATTTACCACTTAAATGACTGGCTCATTTATTGAGCCAGTAATTCTAGTGGTAAATTTAAAAAAATGGTCTCTTGGTCTGCAAAAGGACATCTCTCAAGACCGCTACAGAAGCATTTTTGGCCGATATGAGGGTTAAACGGTTAAAGCCTACACATTATTGACTTGGGCGATTTCAAGCAAACTCTGGAGTGTTGTGTTTCAGAATATGCATACAGATTTTTGATTGGTCAAGTCTTTTGGCGACCATCTTGCATTTTCCGAAAAATGCCGGGAAATCATTCAGAACGCTACTCATTAACTGCTTCGACACTTTCAACCAGACTGCTGGAAGGATACTTGGCTGATAGGTTTTAGAACATGTATACAGAATTTTAATCGGTCAACTGTTCGGGCAGCCATCTTGGATTTTCTGGAAATCACTTAAGCACCTACTCTTCAGTAACCGCTTGAATGATTTCAAGGAAACTTGGCTGGAAGAACATGTACACAGAATTTTGATTGGTCGATTTGTTCGGCAGCAATCTTGAATTTTCCAGAAAATGGCTGGAAGTCGTTTGAAAAAATACTCCTCATTAACCGCTTGTTCCGGTGGCCATCTTGTTCTACAAAATGACATCTCAGAAACTGCTGTATGGATCAGGCTTAAGCTCATTAGATTTCATTTCATAGATAACTAAGGGTGATTAATGTTTGTTCCAGAGAACATGATCCTTGATAAAACATGGTTTGTCATTGACCAATCAAAATCTCTGGTTTGATGACCATATTGGATGAGTGTGTGTGATCGTTGTTCATCATTAATTTCCCACTAAATATCAATTGTACTGAATTCCTAATTTTGTATTTTATGTCTTGTTGTTGCTGAATTTGAAGTATTATGTCTGTTCAAATGCTAATGGTCCAGGTGAGCATTATCTTGGATTTTGGCTGATTTTCAGAAAGGTCTTTAAAAATCTTCTCCGAAACCGCTTAGGGGATCGATTCAAAACTCATGAAATATCATTTAGGGCAGGAGTTGAACCAAGTTTGTTCAAGGGAATTTGGTTGGCCAAATAGATCGACGGCCAATGACCTAGTTTTCGCAAAAACGACTTCTCCGGAACCGATAAAGGGATCGGGACCAAATTTGCCAGATATAGTTCGGGACTAAGGGCCATTAAAGTTTGTTCAAGGGAAATTAATCCGTCAAAAAGCATGGCCGCGGTGGGGCAATCAAAATGTAGTGTGTTTGGCAGCCATATTGGATTTTTTTATTTAATGAATTTTAAGGATGAAATTGGTTTTGTATATGTTTTTGGGTTTTGTGATTTCAAATTTGCCATTTTCGAAACTGTCGGATGAACGGTTTGGCGGCCATCTGGGATCATTTTCCCGCCATCGAGAAACACTGGGCCGATTTCAAGTATATTTGGCAGGCGTAATCCGTAGGGCATAGGGATCCAAGTTTGTTCAAACAAAGCTGATCGGCCAATTTGGTCGACGGCCATCTTGGATTTTGGCCTATTTTGAGAAATGTCTTTAAATATCGTCTCCGAAACCGCTTGGGGCATTGATTCAAAACTCATGAAATATGATCTAGGCGAATAACTGAACCAAGTTTGTTCAATGGAATTTGATTGGCCAAATAGCTTGGTGGCCATCTTGGATGGTCTAGTTTTTGCGAAAATAACTGCTCCATAACCACTGATCGGATCGAGCCAAAATTTGACAGATATGATTAGGGACTAAGGGCCATTAAAGTTTGTTAAAGGGAGGTTGATACATAATAAACATGGCGGCCATTGACCAATCAAAATGTAGTGTTTGGTGGCCACTCTTGATATTTTTATTTGATGGCTTTTGAAGCCGAAATTGGTTTTATATAGGTTTTTAGGTATTCTGATTTCAAATTTGCAATTTTCGAAACTGTTGGATAAGCGGTTTGTCGGCCATTTTGGATCTTTTTCCAATCAAAAACTCCCATACTAAAGCAATGGGAACTTTAAAATGTCTTCTTGAGAACCACTGGGCAGATTTCAAGCATATTTGACAAGACGCATCCTTAGCGAATAGTGATGAAAATTTGTTCAGAGGAAGATGATCGGGCAATTTGGCCCGTGGCCATCTTGGATTTTGGCCGACTTAGAATCATCTTTAACAATCTATGAAACTACTTGGGGGATTGATGCAGATCTCATGAAATATGATCAAGGAAAATAGCTGAATCAAATTTGTTCGAGGGGAATTTAATTTTCCAAATGGTTCAGCGGCCATCTTGGATGACCTAGTTTTTGCGAAAAACGACTTCTCTAGAACCACTGAACGGATCGGGCCAATATTTGGCTGATATGATTAGGACCGAAACGCCATTTAAATTTGTCCATGGAAGGTTGATATGTCCAAACAAAACATGAATCAATCAAAATACTGGAATAACATTTTTGGCGGACATCTTGTATTTTCTGCAAATTTCTGAGAACAAAAATTCTTAATTATTAACCACTGGGCCGATTTTAATGAAACTTAGCTAAACTTTCTTCACAGAAATTTGATTGGTAAATTTTTACAGTGGTCCTCTCATTTTGTTCGTTTGAGCCAGTCGTCAATAATTCCAGGTGAACAACACAGGCCCCTTGGGCCTCTACAGTGGCAATCTTGTTCTCGAAAATGATGTCTTAGGAACTGCTTTACGGATCAGGCTAAAACTCATTAGATTTCATCGATAACTAAGGATGATAAAGTTTGTTGAAGAGAACTTGATCTTTGATAACATATGGTTGTCATGGACAAATAAAAAATTTGGTCTTGGATGGCCATATTGGATTTTTCTTTGCCAGATGGAGCCTAAGGTTCAATCTGATTTTATAGTCAGCATCCATCATACTGCTGAATTTAAGGTATTATGTCTGTTCAAATGCTAATGGTTCAGATGCTAATGGTCCAGTTGAGTGCTAAGGCCCTTGAGCCTCTTTTAATGTTATATTAATGACAGTAGGGACCCAAAACCTGTTTGCCGGCGTTTGGTGACAATTGACCACGTACATGTTAGAATGTTACCTAGGGATCTCGTGGGAGATGTAATTTCTTGTGGGAGGGGCGGAGGTGGTGGTGTTAGCATGTCATGATGTTTTTATGGATTTTTCTGATTTGTTTATGTCAGCAATCCGGCTGCTTTATGGCTAGAAAGCTCATTAGCCTGATGCTGACTTTCGTGCATTCCTGCTGATTAAGCTACACAGCGAGGATGTATTCAACAGCACGCTTAGTTACGCAGTCATTCAGACTTCATATCCTGTATTTCATCGTAATATTGAACACAAGACCTTTTATCAAAGCTGACGGATGAAATGCCAACTAACCATATCAAAAACGAGATTGTTAAAGGCTGTTGCTGTACTTGACAACAACAGCTTTCAACATTACCATGGTCAATATGAGCATTAGTAGACAAAGTTGATTTAACAACAAGTTGACAAACTGGCCATCGATAAATCGATTGCTGATACATCCATGTGACATTTACCTAGATTTCAGTATTGTATATATATATATATATATATATATATATATATATATATATATATATATATATATATATATATATGGAGCTATTGCATAACACCTACTGACCTATGTCAGTGGTCACCTATGTCAGTGCTCTCTCTTCCCTCCCTGTTAGTGCAGCGGGTTCAACTTATGATTACGTTGCATCCTAGTTACAAGCCTTATCTTACACCAGAATATATTATTGTTGGAAAACTGTCTTCGCTAAGACTGTTCATGGATTTGATTAAAGGTGAATAATTGCCTGCGTGGGGTTAATATATAGACATTGGTGATATGAATATTAACCCGTTAATACCAAAAGTTAGTCAAAAAGATCAAATTATTTTCTTATTTATTGTCCATTTGCAGGCCAAGAGAAATCTATTTTTGGTGTTTTATCCATTGGAATGAAAAATAGTCTGACCTGCAAATTGAGGATACTCGAGCCACCGCAGAGGCTCGTTTTGGCCTGCTTAGCCATGAAAACGTTAATATTACCAATTAATGAATCTGACTTGTCACTATTGATTTCACAACTGCTATATTACCAAATCACTGGTCATCCAGACAATGTGTGTTTGCGTGAATAAGTGGATATTGATTGGCAATTTCATATCAGTGCTGTACATAGGGCCTATATTGGATAATTGTAAAGCCATCTCATGGAAGCATTCATTGTTTGCTGGGGATTAATGATTTAGCACTCAAACTGGACAAAAATGCCTTCCTCAACCGTCTTCAGAAATACGCAGACCAAGAGAAGACTATTTTTGAAACACTACCACTGGAATGACTAGGTCGATAACCGAGCCAGTAATTCCAGTAATAAATTTTCAAAAAATACTAAACCGGTCTGCATATGGGAATTTTCTATGAGAAATTAAAAAATTTGAACAAATTTGAGACTTAATTGGTTAGTAGGTGAATAGCCACATGGTCTTCATGCAAGAGCGCGATCCAGCCTGCCTCTTGGGAGATTTTGGAAATTGTATTATCTGAGAAGTTTCTTGGACACACTGAGTAATATGGTAATGTATCTGTTAAGCAATATACATTTGTTAGCTCAGTATATTATAAGCCTGACACTGATTATTCTCAGAAGAATTTGATGAAGTTGTTGCTGCTTTAGTCAGCAACGACTGTCAATCGAATTCCTAGAAATATCTTCAGAAAGTATTACTACCTTGAAATTCCTGATGATTATTTTGAGAACAATTTGGTTGAAGGTTGATGTATTAGCGATGTCAGTCAAATAGCTTTTTACAATACCTAGTCACACTTGCATTTCTCCTGATTATTTTGTGAACAATTTGAAGGAAAGTTTTTACAAAAATATTTAGTCAACTCGTTATAAAAATATCTTGCCTCAGCACATTTCATCTCTACCATAGGAAATACCCGATTAGAATCGAACTACATGTACTATACTCTTACTATGCGCAGTCAAGGCAGCTCTGTGCAATGACTATTATAAGTGTTACAGGAGTGGTTTTATACTGAGCATTGCGCAACTATCAGAACCCCAAATAATGGTGGCTACAGATATCAAACTAATGTTTTCACTTATGGGCAAGAAAAAGGAGTCTGTGTTCCCAAATATCGGTGACTCTTCACAGATCGCACAATCATTTTCTGATTTTTTTCACGGCAAAATCGAGGTCATTCATAATCAGCTGCTGTGTTCAAGCCCTCTCAGTGACTTCTCCCGATCCTGCAACTTTCAGTGGCGAATACCTCGTAAGCTTTCAACCTTTTTCCGAGAACGAAGTCTTGTTGCTCCGAAACCTTCTAAACCAACGTCTTGCTCTCTCGATCCAATTCCTACAAAGATGATTTATGAGCATATTGACATTTTACTGCCCGTCATCACCTCAATAGTTAATTCGAGTTTGGAAGCAGGTATCATGCCGAAGATATTCAAGCAGGCTCTCATAAATCCTCTGCTGAAGAAATCCGATCTTAACCAAGATACTCTTAAAAACTATAGACCAGTGTCTAATCTGCCCTTCTTATCCAAAGTTGTTGAACGAGCAGTGCTTAAGCAATTGTCAGATCATGTGTCTATCCACAACCTCGAACCATTCCAGTCAGCCTATTGTCAGGGCCATAGTACAGAGACTGCACTCCTCAGAGTCCTTAATGACATTCGCTGGACTGTGGACAAGGGAAACGTAGCTCTTACTCTTGCTTGATCCTAGTGACACTTTTGGCACAATTGACCACCAGAATCTGACATGCTTGGAAAATGAGTTCGGAGTTACAGGTCTTGCATGGGACTGATTTCAATCATATGTCTGATAGATTTCAATCAGTTTACGTAAACGGAGTATGTTCTCACCCAGTAGAACTTGTATGCGGCGTGCCACAGGGATCCATACTCGGTCCAGTACTTTTTACACTTTACACGAAATTGGGATCTGCTATTAAGACCCATAGACTTGATCACCATTTCTACGCGGATGATACTCAACTCATACATGGCTTCCAGCCATCAGTGCCCGCAGCCGATGAAGCAATCAACCATATAACAACCTGCTGTCGAGACATCAAAGCATGGATGTCATCAAACATGCTTAAATTAAATGATGATAAGACTGAACTAGTGTTAGTGGGCCCATCGCCTAGGCTGGCTAAAACCTATCACAATAGGTTCTAGCCCCATTAAACTGTCGAGCAGCGTAAATGACCTTGGTATTGTGTTGGCTAGCGAGCTAAGCCTTGAGAAGCAAGTTAGACATCTTTGCAGTACTTGTTTCTTTCAGTTGAGGAACATCAACAATATCAGAAAATACTTGAAAGAAGCAACTACTACACTCGTTTGTTCGTTGGTGCTATCAAGACTGGACTACTGTAATAGTTTGCTCGCGGGCGCTCCAAAGGCACTCATTCATAAGCTCCAGTCTGTACAGAATACCGCAGCTAGAATTATCTCACTCTCCGGTAAATACGAACACATCTCTCCAGTGCTTCATGACTTGCATTGGCTGCCAATAGAGCAGAGAATCTGTTACAAGATTCTTTGCTTGATCTACCGATGTGTAAACAACACAGCGCCGACTTACCTGTCAGATCTCATACAGCCCTATGATCCAGTTCTCGTTCTCCGATCACAAAAGAACAGAAATCTTAAAAGCAAAACTGGTAACATATGGGCAGAAGACTTTATTCTTCACCGCGGCTTCTGAATGGAACAATCTCCCTTTAGATATCAAAACTTGTCATACTCTACAGTCTTTCAAATCAAGTCTCAAAACATTTCTGTTCCGCAGATCTTCAAGCGCTTAGAGCATGCTATTGCATGGAGCTTTGCGCTGTATAAATGTACTTATTATTATTATTATTATTATTATTATTATTATTATTTTTAATATGGCGGCTCAGAAGAAGCCGCTCTTCATTGAATTTTTCTAAACATTTCCTAATCTTATTGCTCCAGGATAACCGTAAGAGGACATCACTTTGCTTTAGGCATATTTAACCGTTTAAACCTTGAAATACTTCAAAATAGCTATACATGGAAGCTGTTGAATATTTTAAAACTAATTTGAATGGACCCTGGCAGCAACAGCTCGCAGGCAAATTAGTTTCAAATTATTCTGCAGAATATTCCTTACATCATAAAGAATTTGTGGTTTTTAATCTGGATGATTAAAGGGAGGGTTAACCCTTTAACCCTCGAATTTGTTCAAGAAAATTTCAATTTTCACATAGAAAATGTTGATTTGCAGACCAAGAGAAGACTGTGTGTGAAAATGTACCACTGGAATAACTGGCTCGGTTATCGAGCCAGTCATTCCAGTGGTAAGTTTTCAAAGAAAGTCTTCTCTTGGTCTGCAAATGAACATTTCTCAAGACCACTGCAGCAGCCGTTTTTGTCTGATATGAGGGTTAAAGGGTTAACAGGCTATTTGTTACATTTTCGAACTCTGACCTTAAGGTTGAAAGAGCTAAAGAATAGAATATGATTTATACATGTACATATCCTAAAGACATGAAAATATTTGGTCATAATATTTTGGCATTAGCAAACCTGTGACCTAATATTATCCAATTTTCTTATATAGTATAATATTATGGTACAAGTGTTAAGTCGGCTGACTGTAATATAGATTTAGCGCCAAAATCATCTAGGAAGTTGTGCTAATAGACCTTTCCAATGTATCCATCTGTCATATAACGTCTTAATTAACTATGTGACGTGTCATGATTGATGACATCATAATCATGATGTCATGAATGATTTAAAATAGTCTGTCTTTAGCGCTTAATAGTCCGACACGTTGTACGAATTGTATTTCTTTACCATTTAATAAACATTCTGTAGAATATTTTGAAACTAATTTGATGGGATGCTGTTGCTGCCATTAGTTTCAAAATATTTAACAACTTACCTGTATAGTTTTCTGGAAATTGATAGTTAGGGAGTTCAGAGATCGAGCGATTCCAACATGAGTGAGGTGTGGGTGGAGCTTAGCTAGTGATGGGCGGGGCATAGCAAAAACTGGAAATGTCCATTGTCCAGGACCCTATGTAATCTTGCATTTTTTGCTCTGGTTGGGATTGCTCGGTTAGTCAGTTATATACCACATGGTGCTAGGTGTGCTCACATTTTTCTTTCATCCTGACCCTTGCCGCCCATCTTGGATTTCACAGTGGACATCATTTGAAGGCTATTCTGGTCACTAGAAAACTAAATGTGGTATGAACTTCATTTCAATGGCTATGCCCACATGTATGTGGTCAGGGAGTCAGATGCTGCCATTGTGAGTTTGGTATATCAGACGGTCATCTTGGATTTCAAGATGTCCGCCATTTGGAGGTTATTCTGGTCATTATCTTTAAAACTAAATGAGTTATGAATGCATTCCAATGGCTATCCCCAAATTTATGCGGTCAAGGAATCAGATTGTGCTATTTTGAGTGTAACATTTCTGAATCCAAAATGATCACAAATCAGAAAATACCTTTGTTATTATTTCAATGAAAATATTTAATACGATATAAAAGTACAAGATTGCACAGGAGTATGACTGTCCTGAAGTTCAGATTGAAAGGTCTACAGTGTCATGTTTCTATCATTCCCTGTTGTGTGTTTTACAGCAGTTCTCATTTTCATCACAGTGGCATGATAGCCTGTTCTGCCTGCAGATGTCTCTTACGCAATAGAAGTTACACCAAAGTTGCATTTGCTTTCTACATGGACATTCCAGCCTATTGCACGCCCTGTATCATGAACCAAACTTTATTTACTTTATGTGTTTTAGCTGTTGATTGGAGATGCTGAAGTTAAGAATGTGTTTAATTTTGTGTCCTTTATCTTCATCTACACCCACCGCCACCATCTACACCCACCACCACACTGATGATGTTTCTATTATATTGATGCAGTCATGTATTAATGCTATACGGCTCTACCCCGCATCCAGGTTTTTAAATCTGGATCTTCATCAGAATCTGGAAATCCTAGTTTACAGTAACAAGCTTTCTTGTGTTCAAGTTTTGGCCAAATTCGGCCACTTGTGAGCTGACCTGGCCAATATGGCCAAGTGAGCTTTTGCCGTTGTATCCACCCGATGTCTGTCTGCCTGGCGCCAACTTTTCTTGAAACAACTTCTCAAGAACTACTGGGCCAATTTCAATTATATTTGGCATGAAGCATCCATATAATGGCATGGAGATCAAAGTCAGAAGCAGGTCGGCAAATTTGGCTGGCGGCCATCTTGGACTTGGGCCAATTTTTAGAAATGTATTTTAAAATCTCTGAAACCGCTTAGGGAATCGATTCAAAACTCATGAAATATCATTTCAGGTAAGATCTGAACCAAGTTTTTTCAATGGAATTTGATGATCAAATGGTTCAGCAGTCATCTTGGTTTTCGTGAAAATGACTTCTTCAGAACCGCTGAGTGGATCGGGTCGAAATTAGGGACATATGATTAGGGACTAAGGGCCATTAAAGTTTGTCCATGGAAAATATAAACCATGTCCTCTGTGAATCAATAAAAATTTAGCATTTTTGGTGGACCTCTTGGAATTTCTCAAAATTTCTGAGAAATCATAAAAGAGACTACTTATTATATAGGTAAATTTTTCCAGTGGTCATCTCGTTTTGTTCAGTTGTGCCATTGGACAGTAATTCCAGGTGAGCGATACAGGCCCTTTTGGCCTCTTGTTTGCGAGCTGCAGTTACCAACAGACACCCATACAGACACACGCATGCATGCATCCACTCAAACATGCATACATGTACATGCACATTGACATTTAACCGTTTAACCTCGAATTTGTACAGGAAAATTTCAATTTTCTCATAGAAAATGCCCATTCGCAGACCAAGAGAAGACTAGTTTTGACAATTTACCACTGGAATGATTGGCTCGATTATTGAGTCATTCCAATGGTGAATTAAAAAAAAATAGTCTCTTGATCTGCAAATGTAGATTTCTCGAGACCACTGCAGAAGCCGATTTTTTGCTGATATGAGTGTTAAAGGGTTAATCCTTACTCATTGATGGCATAGTAAATATTATATTGGAGATGAATTAACCTAAATAAAAATCTGTTCAAGAAAATCTTAATTTTGCAGGCCATAAGAATATTATTTTTAAAAGTTTATCACTGGAATGGCTGACTCGGTTATCGAGTCAGTCATTCCAGTGGTAAATTAAAAAACAACATCATTTTTCAATGGCAGTGCAGAGGCTTGTTTCGAGTGGTTGAGTGTTAAAGCAGTTACCCAATGGACCTAGATGAATCCTTGTCTCAGCAGGTGACAAACTTATTACAGCATATCTCACACAAGAGTCAGTAATCATTCTGAATAATGACTATATTAAATATTTAATAATGGACAGACTGGATGACTGATAATAGCAGATTATTCCCAGGTCCATAAAGCATCTGTGAACTGCAATAGCGTTAACTCATTTATTTGTCAAAATTTGTCAAGAAAATTAAACATTTTAACACTAGAATGACTGGCTCGGTTATCAAGTCAGTCATTTCAGTGGTAAAATTTGAAAAAGTCTTCTTGAAGTCTTGGACGCTTGCATTCTTCAAGAACATTGCAGGGGAAGGCTTTGGCCGCCTTGACCATTAACCCTGTCACTGTATCTCAATCTCAGGGCGAACCACCAGGAAAGCTCTTGAATACTTTGAAATTAATATGACTGGCTAAGGCAGCAATGGCTTCCAGTCATATTAACTTCTAAATATTCAATAGAATATGCTATGCATGTAAAGAATGTATTTTTTTCAGGGATTTATCATTGAGAGGGTTAAAGGTTAACTTATCCAATAAAATAGTGTTGTGTTATATTAACCCTTGTAACCATCCAGACCTATAGATAAAGTCTGCTCTAACTCTAACCCTCTACCTGACAAACTTTTGTATTGGACATTGCGAGTCACGTTATCCAAGGGCGGGCCATTTCTGTTACAAGGAGTGAAATAATAAATCAAGCTTAATATTTGGAATAATAATCTGATTTGAAGTTACCTGTATTGCTATCTAAGTCAGAAATATCCTGGGCGACAACTGACAATGGAGGAATCGATAAACGACACGAAAAATGTGTCAATGGCACCTCACTTCACCAGTACTAATCCTTTTACTGACAAATCCCGGAAATATTATTTCCCCGTGTATATTATTTATGATATAAAACTTATTCAGTTGGATATCTTGTAATTAATTTGATTTGATTGGAGGGGCTTCCAGTATAATTAATTTCAAAATATTAAACAATATTTCCAGAATGATTGCTTACAAAATGAGATATAGAAAATTTAGCGGTTAAAGCGTTAGCATTTTTTTTAGAGATTGCCATTCATTTTATTGGTATGAATTTTTAATGACTTTTCGCTTCCTATTTTTGGCTATTTATAGAACATTTAGCTTTTTCACACATCTCAGACAAGAATGTGGCCATCTCTGTGGATTGTGCTTGACACCTTAGTTATTTTCTGTCTTGCGTGATAAGATTAGCTTAGTTCTTAGTTCAAACCATCGATAACTGAGCCAGTCATTCCATTGATAAAATTGTCAAAAATAGTCCTCTTGATCTGCAAATGAACATTCAATAAGCAAATATTTAAATTTTCTTGATCAGATTTGACCATTAAAGGGCGAAATCTGTAAACTGGCCAAATGTAAAATGTAATTCATTGAACATTACAGAAATATTCATATACAGGAGCTAAATATGATGTATGGATGCATTATACTTTGAAGTGGTGCAGTGTATAAAAAGTAATGTCAGCATGACCTAATTTTAATGGGTCACTTGAACTTTACAGAAGATGTTTGTCCGGGTTTTAGTTTCAAGATTCAAGAGTTTTTGGCAACCAAACTTGATGTATTGATGCATTATATTTTGCAGTTATGCAGTGTATGAAAAGTAGGTCAGCATGACCTATTTTTAATGATTCACTGAACTTTGCGGAGGATATTTGTCCGGGCTGTAGTTTCAAGAGTTTTAGGTATATAGCAACTAAACTTGGTGTTTGGATGCTTGATATTCTGAAGGTGTGTTATAGATGAAAGTTGATCAGTGTCTGCGCCTTAGTTTCAAGCTTTTCTTTGCAGAGTATGCCCTCAGGGAGCATCCATTGGTTTACTGATTTGCCTTATTAGCTCACCTGGCCAGAATGGCCAAGTGAGCTTATGCCGTGGCGACCATCTGTCTGTCTGTGTCTCTCTGTCCATCAATTCTTTCTTTAAACGACTTCTCAAAAACTTCTGGCCCAATTTCAATTATATTTGGCAGGAAGCATCCTTAGGGCATAGAGATTCAAGTTTGTTCAAACCAAGCCGATCGGCCAAATTTGGCCAATGAGCTAATTCCGTGGCGACCGTCTGTCTGTCTGTGTCTCTCTGTCCATCAATTCTTTCTTTAAACGACTTCTCAAAAACTACTGCCCCAATTTCAATTATATATGGCAGGATGCATCCTTAGGGCATGGAGATTCAAGTCTGTTCAAATCAAGCCGATCGGCCAATTTGGACGGTCATCTTGGATTTTGGCCAAATTTTAAAAATGATTTTCAAAATCTCCGAAACTACTCGGGGGATCGATTCAAAACTCTTCAGAGCTTGAGTAGCCAAATAATTTGGCCACTATCTTGGATGACCTAGTTTTCCTGAAAACGACCTATTCTCCAGAACCGCAGAAGGGATCGGACCAAAAGTCATGAAATATTATCTAGGGCAAGAGCTGAACCAAGTTTGTTCAAGAGAACTTGATTGGCCAAATTGTTCATTGGCCATGTTGGATGACCTAGTTTTCGTGAAAATAACTTCGCCAGAACCGTTGAAGGGATCAGGCCGAAATTTTGGAGATATGATTAGGGACTAAGAGCCATGAAAGTTTGTTCAAGGGAAATTGATCCATCACGAAACATGGCCATCGTGGGCCAATCAAAATGTAGCGTGTTTGGTGGCCATATTGGATTTTTGTATTTGACAGATTTTGAGGCCGAAATTGCTTATATATATATATATATATGTTTTGGGGTATTCTGATCTCAAATTTGCCTTTTAAGAAACTGTTGGATAAACAGTTTGTCAGCCATCTTGGATCTTTTTCCCGGCAAAAACTTCCATACTAAAGCAATGGGAAATTTAAAATGTCTTCTCGAGAATCGCTAGGCCGATTTCAGGTATATTTGACAGGAAGCATTCTTACGGCATATGGATACAAGTTTGTTCAAAGGAGGACGATCAGCCAGTTTGGCCGGTGGCCATCTTTTAGAAGTCTAAAAATCTTCTCCGAAACCGCTTCGGGAATCTATGCAAACGTCATGAAATATGATCTAGGGCAAGAGCTGAACCAAGTTTGTTCGAGTATTTTGGAGACTGGACCTTTCCAGCTTTAGCTATGCCCCACCCATCTCTATCTAAGCTCCACGACCCCTCATCTGTTGAGATCGATCGATCTCTGAACTCCCTGACTCAATTTCCAGAAAACTATACAGGTAAGCTGTTAAATATTTTGAAACTAATTTGAATGGGTGCTGTTTCTGACTACGGCAGCAACAGCGCTCAGTCAAATTAGTTAAAAAATATACAACAGTATGTTTATTAAATGGTAAAGACATACTATTCATACAACGTGTCGGACTATTAAGCGTTAAAGATGGACTATATCGAATCATTCATGACATAATGATTATGATGTCATCATTCACATCACGTAGTTAATTATGATGTCATATAATGTCAGATGATTGATGGATAAACTGGAAAGGTCAATTGACATGTAACAATCTAGTGTTATAATACTACAGTAAAGCTCAGAAATAACTTAACATGTTTCCAAAATAAAACTAGATTCAACGGGCGATTGCGCCATTGCAAATCCCCACATTTACCACTTTGACCGTTTTACCCCACCACCCCCACCCCCTGGGGCCAGAGCCAAATGTAAATGTCTTTTTACAGGCTGCAATCACATACCAAATTTGATTGAATTCCGTCCAACGGTTTTGGGTGACATAAGTGTGCTGGACAGACTGACATTTTTTTTTAAACGTATGGATAAAGGCAACAGTGGCTTCCCATCTGGTTATGTTCAAAATATTCAACAGAACATTTCTTACATTGTATTCAAAATTATACTAACTAACATGTTTCTGTTTTTGTTTTAGAATCATTGTAACTTATTTCTAAGTTGTACTGTAAATAGTTGACGCTTTTAAGATGCTATTAGCAGTAAATCACCCCTATGCTCACCAGATGCAACAGCTTATGCATAATTCAAAAAATATTATGTTGAAAATATTTTGAAATTGAGATTCTTGGGTCTCCATATGGATTGAATTAACCTGATGATGAACTGTGTAATACTTGCTTCCTATGTACATACTGAGAGGTGGTGTGTCATGTTTATTGACGCTATTAGGTATATCAGGTGCTCTTTGGCATTTTAACCTTCTCCAGTTTATCTGATAAGGCACCATTACGCAACACCTGGTGCATCATTATTTTCTGATTCAATTAGGGAGCTGAAGGTACAGTCAGACCTGTCTATGATGGACACCTGTTTCAGGGCCACAAGATGGTGGTTCTTTGGCATCTTTAACTGTCTCGATGCTGCAAGCCACCATACAGTAATTTCAATGGGCAATATCTCTGCACTTGCTAAATATTTTGAAAACAATTTGACTGAAAGTTGTTGGTGGCTTAGCCACCAACAACTTTCAGTCAAATTGTTTTCAAAATATTTAGCAAGTCCAGAGATATATAACCATTGGAATATGTCGTCTGGGTTAAGAACCACCATCTTGAAGTCCCAGAAGCCATTTTCTATGCCAACTCACTTATACTGAGTGATAATGTGTTTTTGTGAACCACTATTTAATGGTGCTTAAAGTATGTGTTATAGGCAGGTTTTATTGTACTAGCACCTAGCTCACCTCAGCAGGATGAATATACACAGCTGTATGACTTTTGGCAGACATCCATCTAAAGCTATGACCATTTTGCTGCATCCTAGGAGTGGATTTTGAAAATCCTTTTGCTGACATTGCACGTTGATAGGAGGGCAATTTGAAAATCCTTTTTTTGACTAATGACGTAGACAATAATGTCTTAGAAACAATTATTTTGCTTCTAATCTCAGCTCATCATACACCAAGTGGGACATTATGCTAACCTCTTAATTAAGGTTCTTGCGTTCAATAATTATTTAGTGTGCAATTTGCATGAGATATGGGATATATGAATGTTTTTTCATATAGACAGTTTTTCTGCTAGCATTTTTTCCGCTAACCTCCATGTTAAACTCTAGTTTAGTTTAGCCGTTCAAGGACAAATCCCTAATGCCTAAGGATTTGTCAGAAAATACTTAATTAAAAATCAACTCTAATTTAAGCAAAATAAATGGTCAGCCCTGCACTGGAAAGTGTTTTAATTAGGCGCTGTAGTGTATGATATAAGTTGACCTTATCCTAAGCTGTCATCCTTAGTTCCTTCTTATATAACCTAAAGGCTTTGGTGCAAGGTTAGTACTATCATTAACCCTTTAAAGAACACGCCGGCTAAAACCGGCTTCTGCAGTTTTCTTGAGGAATGTCCCTTTGCAGGCCAAGAAAGACTGTTTGTGAAAATTTATGACAAATACTGGGCTCGATAACTGAGCCAATGAGTCCAGTGATAAATTTTCCAAAACAGCCTTCTCTTGGCCTGCAAATTGACATTCACTAAGCAAACATTCAGATTTTCTTGACCATTAAAGGGTTAACCCTTTAACACTTCTGCTGTTGTCTTGGGAAATGTCCATCCCTCATCCAACTGTTAAAATACATATATGTCATTGTCAGAGGTATGTCTGAGTAAAGTACTATTTAGCAGGACATACTGAGAACTTTAATCAAGTTTAATAGCACTTTAAGAGACAAAAGAGAGATCCATTTCTAGCTATGCCCCGCCCATTTCTAGCTATGCCCCGCCCATTTCTAGCTATGCCCCGCCCATTTCTAGCTATGCCCCGCCCACTTCTAGCTATGCCCCGCCCATTTCTAGTTAAGCTCCAGTTTTTATGTGCATTTGAATCGATTTTAACACTTATGACCCTGTATTCCCAGAGTCTTAATTTTGAAACTAATTTCACTGGGAACTGTCACTGCTGCAGGCAGCAACATCCCCCCCCCCCCCCCCCCCATCAAATTAGTTTCAAAATATTCAACACTACCTGAACAGTTGCCTTGAAGTTAACTTCAAGGCAACTGTTCAGGTAGTGTTGAATATTTTGAAACTAATTTGAGGGGGGGGGGGATGTTGCTGCCTGCAGCAGTGACAGTTCCCAGTGAAATTAGTTTCAAAATATTCAAGAGAATTTTATTAAATTGCACAAAAAGCATACAATTCAAACACATTTGTCGCAGACCTTTTCCCTTCGCATGAGTGACCTACATCATTTTGATTGTGACATCAACTATGTGTAACAAATGACATTATAATTTTGTCGTCAGATACTTGGGTGACAGGTTAGATCTCTCCATTATTATCATCTTTTGAGTTACAATGTTTGTCCGAACAACACAATCTCAGCTGGTGAAATGAACTTTAGTATTGTTAACTCACCTGGCCTGAAGTATCAAGTCAGCTTATAATATGGAGACTGACCATCCATTGTGGTCTGTCTGATGTTTTCAAGTCATCAACTTTTCCTTTAGATCACTTATTATCAGGAACAACTTGGCCCATTTCAAATAAATTTGTCATGAAATATCCTAGGGTTAATGAAATCCGGGATTGTTCAAAGGAAACTACAGATTGGTTGATTTGGCAGCAACACCTCCCTATTAAATTAGTTTCAGAATGCTCAACAGAATGTTTATTATATTGTAAATTCACCAGACATAAGAGGCATAAACTTTAGTGACCAACAGTTTCGATTTTCGTGACAGAGTTACATTATTACCCTCTGGCCTCAGCCCGTAAGGAGGAGAGGGTATTTTGATCATGTGTTTGTATATGTGCAGCGTGCTCGCGAGTGTGCATTTGTGTGTGTCCTCAACTGTCTCAAAAACTACTGATCCAATTTGACACAAAATTTGACACAGCGAAGGAACTTTCCGTGCAAGAGGATTTACAGACTTTGGCCATGATCCGGATAAAAGAACCTGGTTCCAGATCAGATCAAATTCTGGATCTGTGGATAGCTAGGAAATTACTGGTCCAATTTGGGCATGATCTGACAAGTTCTGGAAAATAAAAAAATATCAGGAAAATCTTAAAAGATCCGGAAAATCCAGATTTTTTTTTTTTACAATGTCACAAAAATGGGATGGTGAGGGTCTGAAGTCTCCTTATTGCTTTTGTGTTGATTGTGACATCAGCTAATATGTGACGTAATTGATTATGATGTCAGACACTTGAGTGACAGGGCAGATCCCTCCATTGCTCCATGCTGATATACGAGGTGCATTGCAATACATGTTTATATACATTCATCCCATCAAAATAACACTTCAAATGATATTTTCTTTTTATTAGCAAGCATGCTTATATATATGTAGCGCTTGCTGTGTATTCTAATTTTAGCCCCAATAGTGGAAATATGTTAGTAGCCAGTAATTGCTAAGTGACATTATCTGATGCTGAATAACGAATGAGCTGAATCACAAGATAAATTTGTTCAAGATGTAAAGCAAGCAGGCTTAATACCTATTAGGTGTTGTAAGCCGCTTGTCCTCCATTAAGCATGTTCATGATTGATTACTGACAGATGATGGATTACACAGCTCAGGAGATTGTGTCTGAGCTTAGTCAGTCATCATCTAGTTTCAGGATGCTGACGGTAAGAGCTATAATGGTAACATTGCTGTTGTACCAGTAATCTACTGTAGCACCTACTGTTGTCTTGCTGACCTGGTACAAGCATCTTCTTGGGAGGATAGTACACCTGTATTAGTATGATGCATCTCTTTACTTAGGTACACCAAAGGTATGTGTATTTGCATAAAGCTGCATTTCTCTAACCCTTTAGCCCTCAAAGCCTTTAACCCTTTGACACTCATATCAGACAAAAACGCCTTCTGCAGTGGTCTCGAGAAATGTCCATTTTCAGACCAAGAGAAGAGTATTTTTGAAAATTTACCACTGGAATGACTGACTCTGTTATCGAGTCAGTCATTCGTGTGGTAATGTAAAAAAAATAGTCTTCTCTTGGTCCGCAAATCGATATTTCTCAAGACCACTGCAGATGGCATTTTTGTCAGGCCGGGCCTGTTAAAGCTGATCTGCTATGTTAAAATATTCAATTTAAAAGACACAACACTATTAATGATATTTAATAGGATTAATGTACAAGAATTGATACATAGAACCAGACTGACTAGTATTTCCCATACTGTACTGAACGATATGGACTGCCCGACTGCCTGCTTGTTCACCAGCTTGCCTGCTTGCATGAGTGTGTCTGTCTGTCTGTCTGTCTGTCTGTCTGTCTGTCTGTCTGTCTGTGTCTGGCTGTTAAATAAAAAAATTAACTCAAATTTTTTTTTTCAAATTAAATTAAAAGATCAACTGGTGTTCATTTTCAACAAATTTGGTGTAAGATGATGCTCTCGTAGACAGCAACATTGTCCACCGAAATTATTGGAAAATGTACACCAGTTTCTTTGTTATTGACACAGTAAAAGATAGATATTGACATCAGGGTGTTAAGGGTTAATACATGAGGGTAAGAAGGTAGACATTTAGTCTTCTTACCTTCTTCCTGCCGAGTAACAAATATGACGACTACATTGAAGATAATTAGTTAATTTTGTTTGTATGTTTATGTGTAGAATTTTGAGTGTATTTTAACTACTATTTGCAAATCATTGTTTTTTCCCTGCAATGAAAGAGATAATCAGCCAATAGAAAAAATCTATGATGCCAATTATCTGCAATGCATTGCAGACTTGACTCAAAGCAGACAGATTCTTCAGGATGTAAATGTAACATTCTCAGTTAATATTTTCAAAATGACTTCAATGAAAGTAGTTGCTACTTATGACAGCAGCAACTTTCAGTCAAATTATTCTGAAAATATTCAACAACTACGCATTACAGCTGCCTCTAAGGAGATGCAGTTGTGCTACAGTGATGAATGAGTTACGCTATCATATGAATCTAACCTCTCCACTGCCTTGTTTGTTATTAGCTGTCTTCTCATCTGCTATTCTAAGCCTGGCCTTGGACTTTAAAGGTGTTAGTCCGCTGTAGCTTGATGTCTGCTAGGTGTAGGTGGCACATGTGAGTGGTTAGAGATGATAGATACACATCTGTGTATGTTTACCCTATCTCATTTAGCCAGAGTCAATAATCATTATATGTGACCAATGGTGGTGTGTGGGGGCGCAGAGTAATCTTACAATCAATATTCATTCATATTTTTATGCTATTATCTGATGGTGCTAGTGTTCTTTTTATCGCCTGGTAGTTCAGGTCTGATTTGTTGTTTTAGTTTTCGTTTATAGATGTGTATTTACTGAGATTATAGGTAGATTTGTGATAAGAATTGAATGCATGGTGATGTAACAAATCTGTATCGCTCATGAAGACTGAGCTGGGATATATTGAAAGAAGTGCAGTTTTCTGATTCATTCTTAACCCTTTAACCCTGAAACTTGTTCAAAAAATTTTCAATCTTCTCAGAAAATGTCCATTTGCTGACCACGAGAAGACTATTTTTGAACATTTATCACTGGAATGAATGGCTCTGTTATTGAGCCAGTCTTTTCAGTGATAAAGTTTCAAAAATATTTATTTCTTAATCTGCAAATGGACATTTATCAAACCAAGTGCAAAATCCATTTTGGGCAACTTGAGTTCTAAATGGTATGGTGAGGGTCTGAAGATTTCATCCAAGCACAAATTACAGCAGACAAATCCTTTGCCATATTTCAATAATACTATGTTTGAATACATATACATAGTTTGATTGAAATTTGTTGCTGCCTCTGGTAGGCACAATTTTCACCCAAACTATTATAATAAAAATATTTGTCAGTTGAAGTACTGTTATGTGTACTGAGAAGATATTCTCCAAATGTAAGAGTGAAAATATTGTTGTAAGGATAAAAAGCTTTCATTCTTTCTTACATTCCTTGCATGTTAGATCTGTTGTATATATACATGTTTGAATAATAGTACTCGTGAATGCGTGCCAGAAGCATTGAGACAGGTTTGCACTTATTTTGTAAAGCGCTCTTTGTAAAGCGTGAATAACCTTCTCTGGGATATTTAACCCTGTCATGAGGAAGCTGGCCAAAAGCGGTTTCTTCACTGGTCTTTAGGAATGTCCATTTTCGTGTCAATAGAAGACTATTTTTGAAAATTTACCACGAATGACTGGCTCGATAATCGAGCCAGTTGTTCCAGTGGTAAATTTTCAAACATAGTCTTCTCTTGGCATGTAAATGGACAGACATTCCATAAGAAAATGTTTTTATTTTTTGATCAAATTTAGTCATTAAAGGGTTAACCTGTTATTGGTCAAAATTGTTAAAGAAAATCTATATTTTCGATTAGTTGATGTCCGTTTTCAGGTGAAGTGAATAACTATTTTTGAAAATTTAATACTGGAATGACTAGCTCGATTATTCAGCCAGTCATTCCAGTAGTAAATTTTCAAATATAATCTGTAAATGGACATTTTTCATGACAATTACCGAATCTGCCTTTGATACGCTTGAAAATTGAAAGGTAAAACAACTATAGAATAAGTGTAGAGAACTTCAGCCCATTTATTTCTTGAGAATCTGGTGATGTGTTTGTTGCAGTGATGAATAGACTGTTCATGCATTCGGTAGTATTTGAAATGTAAAGAGAAAATGGTCCGCACAATTTGTACGCTTACATTGTGTTGGGTTGTTGTTTTATATTCCATGTTTTTTCTGATTTATATGCAGATAGAAATTGTATGTATCTAGTTTTAATATAATAAACAAGGCCAGGTGAATACCGTGTGAAAGCGTTCACTGAAACTTGTAATTGCTGACTTTGCTTATTGTGTGTTGTAACTAGAGAATCTGGAACGAGGTCACTTTTCATATCACTATTATGGATTGAGTTGAAAATTATCAATTTGCACGAGCCTTAGCGAGTGCAAAATTGATAATTTTCAACGAGGTTCATAATAGTGATATGAAAAGTGACAGAGTTTGAGATTTTATTTGTCATATAAACTGTAATTTTGAAATATTTGCCAATAGTTGCTGATGTGACTTTTATGTGATTTCTCATCGTTGATTTTCGTGAAATCGATATGGCCGCTGTAACGCACCACTACTTGATAACAGATACTGAATGTGCAGCAAAATATAGTGACAAACACAAAATCTGGCGATGTCAGCCGTAAACTACACTTTTCTTCTAAGACAATCTCAGAGACACGGCCATCAATCGTTACTTTGCTGCCGACTGATAAACTGTCAAACGATGACATTTTGCGATGACGTTTCATGAATGACAAATCGTAGTAAAACGGTAGCGCGTAGTAATCCCTACGCGTCACGCTCGCATCAATCGATGTTTTAATTGGTCGATTTAAATGAGTTGCGCACCCAACAGCCAATGAAAATATTCCGTTGGATATGGCACGTGTGCTCATATCGAAAACTATGGAACGGGCTAGAAGGCTTGTTTATATGATAAATACATGTATATCCCCTACAAGTATATAGTCAAGCCAATTATATAGTAAATCTAAGCCAAATATTAGTGATCTCAGTTTCCTAGCAGCTTCTATCTAAGACAGCAACAGTTTTCTGCAATGCATATCATTTTTAAAAATGTATGCATTTGTAGCATATATATAAAAGTGCTCATTCCCTATCTGTGACTGGCATATGATTTCAATAAACATGAATTTTTAATTTTAATTATTTTGTTGTAGATTTGGTGAGTGTTGTTGATCCGGGAGACGATATACATAGCTTGATTGGTATATTGACATCACACAGAGCTTGATTCTCGTATGTAAGTAAATAAGTTTATTCTCAGTTATTAATGCCTTCAAGACTTCAGAACAGATTTTGATGTTGATGAAACCCCAGAGTTAGGATCACTTACTGTGCCCCAGAGTTAGGATCACTTACTGTGCTCCAGAGTTAGGATCACTTACTGTGCCCCGGAGTTAGGATCACTTACTGTGTCCCAGAGTTAGGATCACTTACTGCGCCCCAGAGTTAGGATCACTTACTGCGCCCCAGAGTTAGGATCACTTACTGTGCCCAGAGTTAGGATCACTTACTGTGGCCCAGAGTTAGGATCACTTACTGTGCCCCAGAGTTAGGATAACTTACTGTGCCCCAGAGTTAGGATCACTTACTGTGCCCCAGAGTTAGGATCACTTACTGTGCCCCGGAGTTAGGATCACTTACTGTGCCCCGGAGTTAGGATCACTTACTGTGCCCCGGAGTTAGGATCACTTACTGTGCCCCGGAGTTAGGATCACTTACTGTGCCCCAGAGTTAGGATCACTTACTGTGCCCCGGAGTTAGGATAACTTACTGTGCCCCGGAGTTAGGATCACTTACTGTGCCCCGGAGTTAGGATCATTTACTGTGCCCCAGAGTTAGGATCACTTACTGTACCCCAGAGTTAGGATCGCTTACTGTGCCCCAGAGTCACTTACTGTGCCCCAGAGTCACTTACTGTGCCCCATAGTTAGGATCACTTACTGTGCCCCAGAGTTAGGATCACTTATTGTGCCCCAGAGTTAGGGTCACTTATTGTGCCCCAGAGTTAGGATCACTTACTGTGCCCCAGAGTGAGGATCACTTATTGTGCCCCAGAGTGAGGATCACTTACTGTGCCCCAGAGTCACTTACTGTGCCCCAGAGTCACTTACTGTGCCCCAGAGTCACTTACTGTGCCCCAGAGTCACTTACTGTGCCCCAGAGTCACTTACTGTGCCCCAGAGTTAGGATCACTTACTGTGCCCCAGAGTTAGGATCACTTATTGTGCCCCAGAGTTAGGATCACTTATTGTGCCCCAGAGTTAGGATCACTTACTGTGCCCCAGAGTTAGGATCACTTATTGTGCCCCAGAGTTAGGATCACTTATTGTGCCCCAGAGTTAGGATCACTTATTGTGCCCCAGAGTTAGGATCACTTATTGTGCCCCAGAGTTAGGATCACTTATTGTGCCCCAGAGTTAGGATCACTTACTGTGCCCCAGAGTTAGGATCACTTACTGTGCCCCAGAGTGAGGATCACTTATTGTGCCCCAGAGTTAGGATCACTTATTGTGCCCCAGAGTTAGGATCACTTATTGTGCCCCAGAGTTAGGATCACTTATTGTGCCCCAGAGTTAGGATCACTTACTGTGCCCCAGAGTTAGGATCATTTATTGTGCCCCAGAGTTAGGATCACTAAGTACTGTGTTCAGTGTTTATATTCCTTGCTGTCTTTCATGACTAAATTTGGTCAAGAAAATCAAAATATTTGATTATTGAATGACCATTGGCCAAGAAATGATTATTTGTACAAATTTATTACAGGAATGGCTGAATCATCACACGCTTCCTATATACATGGATGAGATTTATCCTTTTTTTTTTTATTAAATCCAATTTTTTTTCAAATCCTATTATTTTGTTGTTTTTCAAGAAGCATCATACTTACAGAAAGTGTAAGGAAATTTTGAAAATTCATCACTGGAATGACTGGCTCGGTAACCGAGCCAGTCATTCCAGTGGTAAATTTTCAAAAAATAACTGGCTTCTGCAAATGGATATTTCTCAGGACCATTGTATAGGCTTTTTGACTCGCCGGACAATTTAATAATTATTTGGCTTAAGAGATCATGGCAATTTTTAAGTCAAGACGGGCTGGCACCGCATCGAACCATTTCCTAATTTTTTCTTCGAGATCGATCACATCCCTGTATATATGATAGGCAATTACTAACAAATTTATATAGAGCAGCGGTCAAATTTAAATCCACAGAACAATAGAGGGATCCATTTCTAGCTATGCCCTGCCCATTTGTAGCTAAGCTCCGCCCACCCTCTGGTCAATCTTTGCCCGTGTTGGTTTTGATCAAACCCTGAATTCCCAGAAATCCAATATCAATGTAACTATGCAGGTAAGTTGTTGAATATTTGGAAACTAATTTGACTAAATAGTAAATCTATCAAAGACATACACTTGACAGATTATTCCAGCTTCATGGCGTAGTATTCTCGGTCAGTTATGATTGTAACGCCAGCCTACCTGTGACATAATTATGACGCCGTACACTTGAGTGACAGCTAGAAATGGATCCCTCTAGATGCTGCTGTCATCACATGAGGCCTTCAGTAAATGGATGAATCCAGTCTGTCACTGGTTTATGTCCTGCCCATTTATATCTAAGGTCCACTGTCCTTTTGCATGTATGCAATCGATTTCAACCCAGAATTGAACCCTGAATTCACAGAATCTCGACTTCAAGGTACCGGTAACTCTACAGGCAAGCTGTTGAATATTTTGAAAATAATCCGATTAAAAGCTTTTGCTGTCTGTGGCAGCAACAGCTCCCAGTGAAAGTAGTTTCAAAATATTCAACAGAATGCTGATTAAATTGTAAATCCATCAATGGGATATAATTCAGATGCTTTCATGACAGACATCTGTCATTTGATTGCGATGTCAGCGAGCAAGTGACATATTCTGATTATGACATCAGATACTTTATGCAATCCCTAAATTTTATCATGAGCTAAGGAGATAAGAAATTAAAATTCATCCAATAGACCTTTCCCACATTAGCGTATTTTGGGAAAGTATCTTCCCGAAATGCATCGCACATACCACTTCCTGCTGGTAACCGAAATAGCCGACGCGCAAACAGCATTACTTTATTATGGGAATCAGATACAGCGCACTTTAGGCAGTGCATATGAAAAACTATATTCATAATATTTTTGAAGTCACGACTCATACATCATTGGAAATCTAAGCCAATTTTCTATACATCTCTGTATTAGTTTTTATAGTTTTATAAAATTGAATACAGATGATTGCAATTTTAAAATATCCCCTATTGTCCACTTGATTTAATGAATCTAAGTCGAATGGTGTGTTTTATATACGCAAATAACTCACGCTTTCTAATGATATATGGTTTAAATAATATAGTGATTTTAGTTTATCATAGGAACATTTTAGATTATGGTGTATTTTAGTGCAAACGTAACTCAACGCCGGTCAGCGGCTTGTTGGTGGTCAGTACCAGCCAGCAGTTTTGCCCTGAGCGTTGATTTGGGAAAGGTGTATTAAATTCAACGCCATTGCATAGCATATTTACTTAGATCTGAGGGACCAGCTTCTGTTATTTCTGTTATTCAATTCCAGATGTGTGGAATAATAATCCATTACCCCTTTGACTACGAAGCCTCTGTAGTGCTCTCGGGGAATGTCCATTTGCAGGGCAAGAGAATACTATTTTTTGAAAATTTACCACTGGAATGACTGACTCGATAATTTTTGTCTCGCCTGCGAAGCAGGATCGAGACATAGGTATCACTTTTCCGGCGGCGGCAGCGTAAACTTTTACGTTAAGTTTATATCTCAGCAATACCTGATCCAATTGGAACCAAACTTGGGTGCATGGTAATACACATCAAAAGGAAGCATCCCGCCGATAAAAAGGTCATGAGGTCAAGGTTACAGGGATCTAAGGTTACAGTATAATCTTTGTTAATATTTACATTAAGTTTTTGCCTTAAACAAAAGTTATTGCCTTATATCTCAGCAATGCCTGATCCAATTGGAACCAAACTTGGGTACATGGTGATATACATTGAATGGAAGCAGCCCACCGATAAAGTGGTCATGATGTCAAGGTTATGGGGTCAAAGGTCACAGTATAATCTTTGTTAATATTTTACTTTAAGTTTTTGCGTTAAACAAAAGGTCTTATATCTCAACAATGCCTGATCCAATTGGAACCAAACTTGGGTGCATGGAGATATACATCGAAAGGAAGCAGCATGCTGATGCAGACATTATGAGGTCAAGGTTATGGGGTCAAAGTTCACGGTATAATCTTTGTTAATATTTTATGTTAAGTTTTTGCATTAAACAAAAGTTATTGCCTTATAGCTCAACAATGCCTGATCCAATTGGAACCAAACTTGGGTACATGGTGATTTACATTTAACGGAAGCAACATGCTGATGCAGGCATCATGAGGTCAAGGTTATGGGGGTCAAAGGTCACAGTATAATCTTTGTTAATATTTTACGTTAAGTTTACGAAACTTCATAGGGTGGTTGGACTAGGTCTTGGGAAGAAACATCGAAATCGACGATGATCCGAAATCCAAGATGGCCACCAGCCACCGGTGGCCATCTTGAAAATTGGTTTCCGGATGATATCTCCGTTACCCTTTATTGAATCGTTTTGAAACATCATGGAGTGGTTGGACTAGGACTGGGGAAGAAACTTATCAAAATTGACGATGATCCAAAATCCAAGATGGCAACCAGCCACCGGTAACCATCTTGACAATTGGTTTCTGGATGATAACTCCGTTACCGTTTATCGGATCGCTTTGAAACTTCATAAAGTGGTTGGACTAGGTCTGCGGAAGAAACCTATCGAAATGGAAGATGATCCGAAATCCAAGATGGCCGCCACCCAATTTTTTTCTGGATGATAACTCTGTTATCGGTTATCGGATCGCTATGAAACTTCATAGGGTGGTTGGACTACCTCTGGGGAAGAAACCTATTGAGATTGACAATGATCCAAGATGACCGCCAGCCACCGGTGGCCATCTTGAAAATTGGTTTCTAGATGATAACTCTTTTACCGTTTATCGGATCGCTTTGAACCTTCATAGAGTGGTTGGACTAGATCTGAGGAAGAAACCTATCAAAATCGACAATGATCCGAAATCCAAGATGGTCGATGGCCATCTTGAAAATTGGTTTCCAGATCATAACTGTTAAACTCTGTTATCGTTTATCGGATCACTATGAAATTTCATAGGGTGGTGCGACTACCTCTGGGGAAGAAACCTATCGAGATTGACCCCGTTACCATTTATCGGATCCATTTGAAATTTCATAGGGTGGTTGGACTATGTGTGGAGAAGAAACCTATCGAAATTGACGATGATCCAAACTCCAAGATGGCCACCAGCCATGGGCTGCCATCTTGAAAGTTGGTTTCTGGATTTCATTTATTGGATCACTTCCTACGGTCGTTTGAATATGTATGGTGAAGAAACTTATCAAGATTTACGATAATCCAAAATCTAATATGGCCACCAGTCAGCGGCAGCCATCTTGAAAATTGGTTTCTTGATGATACCTCCTTGACCGTTTAGCGGATCGCTTTGACACTTCATAAGGATTGCTGCTCTGATGGGGCTGAGGAAGAAATAAAATATTTTCTGATAGCTCTCATTCATTGGCTTGTCATCATGGCGGGGTATTATGCGCCGTTTGCGGAGCTCTTGTTCAACATTAAGTTTTTGCGTTTAGCTAAACTTCAGCTTATATTTCAGGCTTGGTTAAGCCTATTACAACTAAGCTTGGCTATGTGGTTGCATATACTATTATGAGGTCACACAGTCAAAGGTCAAAGTCAGTGTGACCTTGATACAAAATTCAATGTTCAGTTTTTGTGTTTAACAAAACTTCTTAGCTTATCTGTCAGGATTGCTTAATCCTGTTGGAACTAAACTTGGATACATTGTTGTACCTATAATGTTAGGAAGCAGCATGTTGATACTGAAGTCACAACGTCAAAGGTTTACGGTCATTCTGCCTTCTACAAAACTATTATTCTTCAAAGTTAATTTTTTAGGCTTATTTAAGTTATCTGGATGCCAAGAGGATACAGGATGGTGACATGGAGATCACCATGTCAAAGGTCAAGGCTATTCTAATATTGCTATTTGACCTCTGCTTTTTCAACCTTAAGCTTTTCCATTCCGCAAATCATTTATATTTCAGGTTCGGTTAATCGTATTGGAACTAAACTTGGATACATGGTTACCTATAATGGTAGGAAGCAGCATGATAACAGGGAGGTCACAAGGTCAATGCCACTGTGACAAACACGAGACAGGCGAGACATTTATTTCCGCAGAATTCTTGTTTTAAACAAATTTACTCATTAAAGGGTTAATTACAGAGACTGGCATTGACAAATACATTCTTTATAGAAATGATTCCTTAGCAGATATTTAATCTTATTAGTAGCTTTATATCTGGCCAGAAAATCCAAGTAAGCTTTGCCATGGAAACTGACCATCCAGTGTACGTCTGTCAATGTTGCCATTCTTTGTCTGTCCGTCATCTGTCCATTGTACATCAACTTTTTCTTTAAGCAACTTCACACGAGCCACTGGGCTCATTTCAAACAAATTTGGCAGGAAGCATCCTTGGCTTCTAGAAATCTCCTAAACCGTTGTGTGGAATTCAACCAAATTTGGCATCTGGTTTACTGATATAATTGCAGATTGCATGACAACATTTTTTTTTTTTTGTCTCTGGCCCATGTGGGTGGGTAAGGGTTGAAAAAAAGAAATTGTCTAATGTTACTCCTCCAAAACCTGTGGACAGAATTCTACTAAATTTGGTATTGTGAGTTACCCATGTGATAGTTGAGTGCACAAGGACATTTACATTTGGCTGGGGCCCCCCCCCCCCCATATGGTGGTGTTGGGGTGGGTCAAGAGGACAAAGCGGTGAATGTGTGGATTCCCGATGACGCGTCATCGACCAAGTCTAATTTCCCGTTGCTGTAGTTCCATCATCCAACCTAGTCAGTACAGTTTCATCCTCATGGACATAGTATTTGTGGATGCTGTATATTATTGGCATTATTTATAGTAAATATTTATCTAATTAGCAATCATGGACAAGCACAATTTTGACAGTTTGTTACGGAGCGCCAGATTTCTTGCTGTGCTGAGTTAAGTGAGTTCATACTAGGTAGTCAATTGTTCATTTTGGGGATTTGGGAGCATTTACTCACTATTCATGCTGTTCAACCCTTTAACACTTGAATTTGTTCAAGAAAATTTCAATTTTTTCTTCTAGAAAATGTCCATTTGCAGACCAAGAGAAGTCTATTTTTGAAAATTTACCACTGGAATTAGTGGCTCGGTTTCTCCTGTGAATCAGAAAGCGAGATATATGTATCACTTATCAGATGGCGACGATGGTGTCATCGATGATGGCGCAAACAATGTTAAGCCTTTGCATTTAGCCAAACGTATCAGCTTATATTTCAGGATCAGTTAATCCTATTGCATCTAAACTTGGCTATGTGGGTGCCTATGCTGTTAAGAAGGAGCATGATGATAATGAAGTCACAAGGTCAAAGGTCACTATGACCTTGATACAAAGCTCTGTTTTTTCAATGTAAATTTCAGCTTATGTTTCAGAATTGGATGCATGGTTACCTATAATGTAATGAAGTAGCATTCTGATGTTGCGTCAAAGGTCAAGGTCACTGTTACCTCTACAAAATTGTGGTATATTTTGACATTAGGTTTATGTGTTTAGCCAATATTACCAGGTTATACTTCAGGATTGCTGAACCCTAATGGAACACAACTTATGTACATGGTTGCTTATACCATGAGGATGGAGGATTGTGACATGGGGGTCACCAGCTCAAAGGTCAAGGTTATTTCTGACATTGCTATTTGACATCTGATTTTTCAACTAAGTTTTTCCATTCAGCTAATCATTTAGACTTATGTGTAAATTTCAGAATTACTTAACATTACCATAGCTAATCTTACACACATGATTCCCTATAAAATAAGGAAGCAGCATACTGAAAGTAATATCACTAGATCCAAGGTGAGGGTCACTATAACCTGGATATTTGACCTCTATCATGTCTGTTTTTCCAATGTTAAGTTTTTGTGTTTGTCTATATTTTAGGATTGCTTAATTCTGCTTCAACCAAACTTGGACACACAGTTTCATATACCATACCAAGCCAGCATAATGGTAGCGAGGTCATTAGGTAAAGGGTCAAGTTCATTCTGACATTGCTATTTGACCTCTGCTTTTTCAATGTTAAATTTGTCCATTTAGGAAATCATCTACATTTATATTTCAGGATTGGTTAATCCTATTGGCGCTAATCTTAAATACATGGTTACCTATAATGTTAGGAAGCAGCCGGATAACATTAAGGTCACAAGGTCAAAGGTCAAGGTGACTGTGACAGAAGACAGGCAAGATTTAATTTCACGGAATTCATGTGACATGTATGAGATCATCTTTTACATTGATGCTATAGTATTGCTGCGTATTAAGCATGCCACTGCTTCATTTAATTATCCAAATTTTGTGAAACCACATGGGAAAAAGTCGCAAAACTAGTGTTGTTTTAACAACAGGAGCTAGCAACAGCTTTGTCTTAGGTAAAATCTTAAAATATCAGTGCCATAGTTAAATTGCGAAATCAGTTTTTCAGCTGCATAAATATTAAATCATTCAGTTTCTCAATACGAATGATTGAGAGTAAGCTCCCCAGAACTTTTTTCTAAATTATGCATGAGTGAACTTAGTTCCTATAAATAATCAATCAGAAACATTGCGTAGGTTTGACATGGTCTCATTAGTGATTCTCGCCAGTTTTTCTAATAATTACAGGAGCGTGTATGCTATCAGGTTCTAAAGCACATGCTAGAATGTGATCAAAGGGCTTACAGTAAAAATGAATCTGATGATCAATAATGATCAATGATAAAGGTTGAATGTGAATGATTTCCATAAAGTATCAATACACTTGCCTTTATTTGTGCCATATACTGTTCTATTAATATCCCATTCATCCTCCAGGTTGTTTACTACAAATTGCTGTTGTTGAATTAGACCTGATCTGTATATATAGTGTCAAATATGTACCAACACAATTTAATCATAGAAAATGTTCATTTGCAGACCAAGAGAAGATTATCGAGCCACTCATTCCAATAGTAAATTTTCAAAAATAGTGATATTGTTCTGCAAATTGCCATTCCTCAAGACCAGTTTAAACATTTAATACTCATATCAACCAAAAACAGCTTCTGCAGTGGCCTTGAGAAATGTCCATTTGCAGACCAAGAGAAGATTATCGAGCCACTCATTCCAATAGTAGATTTTCAAAAATAGTATTATTGTTCTGCAAATTGCCATTCCTCAAGACCAGTTTAACCCTTTAATACTCATATCAACCAAAAACAGCTTCTGCAGTGGCCTTGAGAAATGTCCATTTGCAGACCAAGAGAAGACTATTTTTGAAAATTTATCACTGGCATGACTTGCTCAATAACTGAGCCAGTCATTCCAGTGGTAAATTTTCAAAAATAGTCTTCTCTTGGTCTGCAATTGGACATTTTCTATGAGAAAATTGAAATTTGCTTGAAAAGATTTGTGTGCAGTTTCTTATTGGGTTACCCATATAATTGGAGCCTGCAAGACAACATTTATTATTCATTAGGCTCCACTCACAAGGTAGGGGGTGGGGCAAAATGGCAAAATTGACGGATTTCAACCAAAGTTGGTATATAAGTTATTTATATGATTGTGGATTGTGAGGCAATATTTACATTAGTCTCCACCAGATTGGTGTGGGTTGGGAGTGGGGCCGGGGTGAGAGGGTGGATAATGGCAAAGTTTGCGAATGCGTGGGGATTTGTGATGGCGTACCTTCAACTGCATATTCTAGTTTGTGTTGTGTCAAAGGGTTAATGTTAACCATTTTCCTATTTGTAACACTTACCCAGTTTTGTAGTGCTTGCACTACAGCTACAGTAAACTGCTACACTTAGCCAGCCATGTAGTGCTTACACTGCCACTACAGTAAGCTGCTAGCGTTACCCAGTGTTGTAGTGCTTACACTGCCACTACATTAAGCTGCTAGAGTTACCCAGTTTTGTAGTGCTTACGCTGCCACTACAGTAAGCTACTAGATTTACCCAGTCTTGTAGTGCTTACACTGCCACCACAGTAAGCTGCGAGAGTTACCCAGTCTTGTAGTGCTTACACTACCGCTACAGTAAACTGCTATACTTAGCCAGCCTTGTAGTGCTTACACTGCCACTACAGTAAGCAGCTAGACTTACCCAGTCTTGTAGTGCTTACACTGCCACCACAGTAAGCTGCTAGAGTTACCCAGTCTTGTAGTGCTTACACTACCGCTACAGTAAACTGCTATACTTAGCCAGCCTTGTAGTGCTTACACTGCCACTACAGTAAGCAGCTAGACTTACCCAGTCTTGTAGTGCTTACACTGCCACTACAGTAAGCTGCTAGAGTTACCCAGTTTTGTAGTGCTTACACTGCCACTACAGTAAGCTACTAGACTTACCCAGTCTTGTAGTGCTTACACTGCCACCACAGTAAGCTGCTAGAGTTACCCAGTCTTGTAGTGCTTACACTACCGCTACAGTAAACTGCTATACTTAGCCAGCCTTGTAGTGCTTACACTGCCACTACAGTAAGCAGCTAGACTTACCCAGTCTTGTAGTGCTTACACTGCCACTACAGTAAACTGCTAGAGTTACCAAGTCTTGTAGTGCTTGCACTACTGCTACAGTAAACTGTTATACTTAGCCAGCCTTGTAGTGCTTACACTGCCACTACAGTAAGCTGCTAGAGTTACCCAGTCTTGTAGTGCTTACACTGCCACTACAGTAACCTGCTAGACGTACCCAGTCTTGTAGTGCTTGCACTGCTGCTACAGTAAGCTGCTAGACTTAGCCAGTCGTGCAGTGCTTGCGCCGCCACTACAGTAAGCTGCTGAACTTTGAGCGTTAGAAGTTTGGTGCTATATCTGGTCATCAGTCACACTTACTATGCAATTTGTCCGGGGGGGGGGGGGGGGGTGGGGGGCACACCTCCCCCTATTACGATGAGTACCGCATGCAGGTTCTTATTTTCGTGGAATAAGGGGATAAATAAAAGTGAAATGCTTGTGTTTCAGGTGATAGACACCCAGACCCGTGCGTCGCTTGTCTTAAATTTTACCATTGGAATCACTGTGTCGCTTATCAAGCCAGTCAGTCCAGTGGTAAAATTTAAAAGATAGTCTTCTCTTGGCCTGCAAATGGACATTCTTCAAGACTACTGCAGAGGCTAGTTTTATCCGGCTTGACCATTAAATGTTTAACTGTATGTGTGATTGACTACAAATAATCTTTTATCTATATATAATGTCAAAATGCGTTAATGTGGGAGTAGATATGTGCCCATGTGGCAGACACATCATATGATAGTACGCACATACTGTATTCCCGAGTGACTCCCATGTGATCAAGAGGAGAGCATGCTATTGATCGACTTCACATTCTTCTTCATCCATATACTGAGCTGTCGATTTCCAAACCGCAATGACAGGAGCGCTTGTCAAGTCTTCAATCATTGATTGGCTTGCGACGGAGCAAATTAGTCAACATTTCTTTACCTTAAGTAGCGAATCCGTGTCTCATTTGGGGAATTATTCCAGGCAAAGTGAATTTTATCTGTGGCAGGTTGTCTTCATTTTTATCTCACCTAAATGCAAAGCCGTTGTAATTTATGCATGAGTCCAGGAGAGCCGTGGGAAGGGACATTAACAGGTTAGTAATGTGTAGGGAAAAGTTGCTAGAATGTTATTGTACATGTACAGTGGTTGTCTGAATGTAAATCACGATTTCATCAGATAAGATTATTTATGCTTTTGCATTGCTTTATTAAATGCTGAAAATTTTTATTGAAAATCTATAAAATAGATATGGAATAGAGCCAACATCCGGCCACAGACACAGAATCTCATTTGTAAGAGAATCAATATAGATAAATTGTTAAATATTTTCTAAGTAATATAACAGTAACCTGTTGCTCCCAGTCAAGTTACTGTCAAAATAGTTGACAGAATATTACTCGCATTGTGATCCTTTGATGAACAAGCCAGCCAAAATGTCTTCAGCAATGGTCTCGAAGAATGTCCATTTGCATGCCAAGAGAAGACTACTTTTTAAAATTCATCATTGAAATGATGAGCAAGTCTTTCCAGTGTTAAATTCTCAAAATAGGCTTGTTGGCCTGCAAATCAGCATTCACTAACCAAATCTTAATTTTCTTCATATCTGGATCATTAAATGTTTAAATTAATGGACAGATACCTATGACACTGACTTTCTTTCTATCCTGTGTGCAACAAATATTGTGATTGATAAGATTTGCACAAAATATAGTGATTAATTTGTGATTGTTGAATAGAAAACGTGATAATATTTGTGATTGGCTGATTGCTAATTAGTAAAGGTTATAAAATTTGTCGAATGCTAGATCCAAAATTTTGTGATAACATGAGTGCTAGATTGAAAAGATTGTGATTCATTCATGAGTACTAGGTACCAAACATTGTGATTCATTCATGAGTACTAGGTGCTAAACATTGATTCATTCATGAGTACTAGGTGGCAAACATTGTGATTCATTCATGAGTACTAGGTGTCAAACATTGTGATTCATTCATGAGTACTAGGTGCCAAACATTGTGATTCATTCATGAGTACTAGGTGGCAAACATTGTGATTCATTCATGAGTACTAGGTGGCAAACATTGGGATTCATTCATGAGTACTAGGTGCCAAACATTGTGGTTCATTCATGAGTACTAGGTGCCAAACATTGTGATTCATTCATGAGTACTAGGTGGCAAACATTGTGATTCATTCATGAGTACTAGGTACCAAACATTGTGATTCATTCATGAGTACTAGGTGGCAAACATTGTGATTCATTCATGAGTACTAGGTACCAAACATTGTGATTCATTCATGAGTACTAGGTGCTAAACATTGATTCATTCATGAGTACTGGGTGGCAAACATTGTGATTCATTCATGAGTACTAGGTACCAAACATTGTGATTCATTCATGAGTACTAGGTGGCAAACATTGTGATTCATTCATGAGTACTAGGTGGCAAACATTGTGATTCATTCATGAGTACTAGGTGCTAAACATTGATTCATTCATGAGTACTGGGTGGCAAACATTGTGATTCATTCATGAGTACTAGGTGGCAAACATTGTGATTCATTCATGAGTACTAGGTGCCAAACATTGTGATTCATTCATGAGTACTAGGTGCCAAACATTGTGGTTCATTCATGAGTACTAGGTGCCAAACATTGTGATTCATTCATGAGTACTAGGTGGCAAACATTGTGATTCATTCATGAGTACTAGGTGCCAAACATTGTGATTCATTCATGAGTACTAGGTGCCAAACATTGTGATTCATTCATGGGTGCTTGGTGGCAAACATTGTCATCCTTAGGCGGCAACAGAACTCAGTCAAATTAGTTTCAAAATACTCAACAGCTTAGATATGTATTTTTTTAGAAATTGATAGTCAGGGTGTTCAGAGATAGATCAATCCCAACACGAGCGAGTTGTGGGTGGAGCTTAGCTAGAGATGGGTGGGGCATAGCTAAAACCGTAAAGGTCCATTGGATTGGATCTAATCCAGTTATGTTCAAAATATTCAACTGAATGTTTCTTACACCATTAGACATTTTAAATGACTTGAAGCTAATTTATTAACTTCCTTGGAATATTTCGCTCAGATCGCCTGCACTTCATCAGCAATACCAATCTCTGGTGGGTCTCGTTCCTTATCATTACTTCCGAGATTCAGCGGGATCTTGCGGTATCAGGACAGTATCATAAATTAGTGGTAGTTACAGTTCCTGGTCTCTGTTCATGGTCAGCTTCAGCTGCTTGCTCTGTATGGCCTTCAGAACCGTTCGTTCACCGAAGCATTCTTCTGTTGTTCATATTTTGATGTTATCTGTTCTCCCACTGATTTATTATACTCGTCTGATTGGCTTCGAGTTGTTTAAGATATCTAATTATGAATCTGGAGATCCGTAGCAATATATTTGGACTTATTTCTTACATCGTGTTCAGAATTGTTGTAATCAACAATGTTTCTCTCTTTGTTTAGGAAACATGTTAACTTCTTTATGAACTGACATGTAATATCAAAATAATAGATGTTTAATACATATCATTTTGAATGAGCTTTATTGAATAGAGGATTCCAGTTTAATTATCCATCAATCATATGATGTCATAATCAACTATGTGATGTATAGGATGAGTCATAATCAATTACGTCATGAATGACATAGATAAGTTCATCATGAATGCTTAATTGATGACGGACTAAGAGCTTTTGTACAAATTGTATGTCTTTACCATTTAATAAACATGCTGTTGAATATTTTGAAACTAATATGACTGGGCTCTGTTGCTGCTACTTAGTTGATTGGGTATTGCAATCATGAATGGTCAAGTGAGCTTATGCCATGGCGACCGTCGGTTGTCCATCCGTCATCCATCTGTTCATTAACTTTTGTTTAAACTACTACTCATTATCCGCTTGGCGGATTCCAACCTAATTTGGCTGGAAATACCCTATGGGTGTAGGCTTCAGAACTTCTATACAGAATTTTGATTGTCCAATCTTTGGGTTGAAAATATTAGATTTTATGAAAATTTACTCCTTATTAAGCGCTTGGCAGATTTCAACCTATTTTGGCTGGAAGGACACTGTTGGTGTAGGCTACAGAACTTATATAGCGAATTTTGGTCTTTCGTCATCCGTCTTGAATTTTCCGAAAAATGGTGGGAAATTGTTTAAAACACTACATTAACTGCTTGGGTGATTTCAACTGGGCTTGGCTGGAAGGCGAGGGCAGTTGGCTTCAGAACTCGTATACAGAACTTTGGTCATAATTTTGTGAAATCAGTTCCAAACTCAGGTGGAAGAACCCTAGGCGGATAGGCTTCAAAATGTGTGTACAGAATTTTGATTGGGCAATTTTTCTGGTGACCATCTTGGATTAGAATCTTGGATTTTCCAAAAATCCTTTAAATCGCTACTCTTCCTTAATCAATGCTTTGGATAGAATGATACTATTGTGATTGGCTTCAAGATTCTGAGAATTTTAATTGGTTGATTTTTTCGGCAGCCATCTTGGATTTTCCATAATTTTTTCAGAAATATGTTAAAATGCTACTTAACCAATGGCCAGATTTCAATCTGGCTGGAAGGATCCTATGGTTATATTGCGTCTGAACATGAAGTATTTTGTGAAATCATTTCAAGCATTTGATTGATTAATTTTTTTGGTGGCCTTATGTTTTAAAAAGATTTCCACAATCGTTTAAATCGCCGCTACTACTAAATCAGCAGATCGATTTCAACTGAACTTCGATGGAACGATCCTATGACAATAGGCTTCCAGAAATCAAATGAGAATTTCGATTGGTCAATTTTTTTGGGGGTTTTGGCAGACATCTTGGATTTTTCGAATATTATCCATAATGTCTATTTAAATGTAAATGGTTCAAATACTAAAGGTACAGGTGGGCGTCGTAGGTTCTTTGACCTCTCATAAAACTGTTGAATGTTTTACCAATACATATAGTTTATTATCACTTTAATTTCTGAATTCAAAATCTATGCATTACATTTAATACATTCTCGAAGGCTATTTTGAAAATAATATACTACAAGATTAAATTTTAAAATATTCACCAGAATCCTTTTCACACGCATACTGTTGAATATTTTGAAACTAATTTTACTGGGCGCTGTTGCTTGCAACAGCACCCAGTCAAATTAGTTTCAAAATATTCACCAGCTTGCCTGTATAGTTTTCTGGAAATTGATAGTCAGGGAGGGAGTTCAGGGATCGACCAAGCCCTATACAGGCAAAGTGTTGGTCGTCATGGATTCCTTCAGTCGGTTAGTCAATAATTCTGCATGCTTAAGAAAAAAGAATGAGCATGTATATGTTTCAGTATGCATCAGTAAATGCGGGACAATAGAATTGATTGAAGCCACTGATTATTCTTCTAGAAGAAGTCCTCTGGAAGCTATGGATTCGTAGATCAAAGATGCCCTTGATAAAGAGGCTACGTTTATACAATGCAACCTGCATATCCTTGATGCTGTATAACTCTAACAGCTGGGCAGCTCCAAAGGCAGCTCTATGCCACCGCAAACACCTATGCACCATCACTGGACACAGATGGTCAGACAGCATAATTTCCAACGATGCACTATACAAGATGTGTAGTACGTCACCACTGTCTGTAAAAGTCGCCCAGCAAAGATGGTCCATATTTGGCCATGTGCTAAGGATGCCAGAAGAGACACCAGCTCAGAGCCTTGTAATTCGCCATACTCGGAGCCAGCAAATACAGGGCCAGGAGAGGACGTCATTACATAAATCTGCTAAGCATGCTGCGAGGCGACCTCAAGAAAGCAGGACTCGGTACACTCAAGTCAAGAATGGACCTGAGGAAGCTAATGATTTTGGCTGAGGACAAGACACAGTGGGCAAAAGCGAAGAGGGACTGATTGCAGCTGTAGGATGTTTCTACTACTACAGCCGCAGAATACAGTAATCATACATACATACTGATTAATAAATCCATTGTTTTGTGATTACACAATGTCTGTCTATACTTAAGTCTAATGATGCAAGGATCAAATGATTGGTGACTAACATTGAGTAGAATTCATGTATTATTGGACTGCATTCATAAACACTGTAAATAATGCTCACATTTATTAAAGAAATTTTAAATCTTCTCATAGAACATAGCCATTTGCTGAGCAAGAGATTATTTTTGAAAACTTATGTACCTGGCACATGCACACTTTAAAACCAACACTCATTCAGACAATGTGCGCGTCACACCTCACCCACTGTCATAGGGTTCTCCACCATTTACAAATGGGCGCACCGATAACAAATTGATATATGGGCCTACACCATTTACAAACGGGCCAAATTGTTTATGTTTATTGGCGCATTACATAGATTCTATTTCAAGGTGTATACACAAATTTCCGGTCCTCTATCGATCTGGGATCTTTGCTGAATCGATTCCTATCGACTCAACTTTTGTTGTCCGATTGTGTCTTTGAGAGGCCAACGGCTTTATGTTTGTTATATTTTGAGTTGCTGCCAACACTATAGGGAGGAGGAGATTAAGTAACCCTTTCATCCTCGAAGTTGGTCAAGAAAATTTTCTCATAGAAAATGTCAATTTGCAGGCCAAGAAAATATTTTTGAAAATTTACCACTAATTATTGGGGTATTTATAGAGCCAGTCATTCCGATATTAAATTTTTTTTAATATTCTTCTTGGACTGCGAGTGGACATTGTCCAAGACCACTACCGAAGTTGTTTTTGGACATCATGTGTGTTAAAAGGTGTGCTTCTCTTCTCAATGTGTTGTTGTTGTCCGGGTTCTTCAACCCTTTAAACCTCAGATTTATTCGAGAAAATTTTCTCATAGAAAATGCCCATTTGCAGACCAAAAGAAGACTATTTTTGAGAATTTACCACTGGAATGACGGGCTCGGTTATCATTTCAGTGGTAAATAAAAAAAAATAGTCTTCTTTTGGTTTGCAAATGGGCATTTCTCAAGACTACTGCAGAAGCTGTTTTTGGCTGATATGAGTGTTAATGGGTTAATATGAGAGGAGGGAGCCTATCCTGACTGCAGCCATCCAGCAGGATCTGCTTCATCCTTGGTATTTTCAAGCCCTATGCTTACAGTGATTTATTTACTACAATAGTTCTATGCTAAAGCTGAATGGTAGAGCTAGAACTCTCATCTATGCTCATAATAGCCGCCTACACTGACTTAAGCTCTTTAAGATGGGTACAGAAACAATCAGAATTTTGCTTAGCGAATGCTCATTTGCAGGCCAAGAGAATACTGTTTCTGAAAGCCGTCCACTGGAATGACTGGCTCAGTTATCGTGCCAGTCATTCCAGTGATACATTTTCAAAAATAGTTTTTTCTTTGTCTGTGAATGGATACTTTTAAAGAGCACTACAGCAGCCATTTTGTGGCGAGCTTGACCATTACGGTGTCAAAGATAAGCGTGGAATTAAGCTCTCGGATATAGTCTCTTGAATAATGTAGTACTGGAAGAAACACTACACTGATTAGACAAGATTACCTATGCAAAGGAATCTTGAATACTTGTTCATACTCTCAGCTTTAGCCCTCTAATCCTCAAATTTGTTACAGAAAGTTGTAATTTTCTCTTTGAAAATGTCCATTTGAAGACCAAGATAAGAAAATTTTAGAAGATTTATCACTGAAATGACTGCATCAGTTATCGGGCGCATAATTCCCATGGTAAATTAAAAAAAATAGTTTTCTGTTGGTCTCCAAATGAACATCTCACACGACCTCCGCAGAGGGCGTTTTTTGGACCAGTTTTGTGTTAAAGGTTTGAAATGAATATCCCCTTGCCCTACCGATGGACATTTAATAAGGAAATATATTTAGATTTTCTTGACTAAATTTGACCATTACGGGTTAAAAGCTAGATTTTGGTAGCAGGAGGAATGTATTTCCAGTCCTCATCTTGAATATACTGTTGCTGGCAGAGCATGTCATATACAGCAACAGCCATCTGAAAACAACATGTACTGATTAACCCTTTAACACTCATACCAGACAAAAAATGCTTCTACAGTGGTCTTGGGAAATGGCCATTTGCGGACCAATAGAAGACTATTTTTTAAAATTGACCACTGGAACGACTGGCTCGATAACCAAGCCAATCTTTCCAGTGGTAAATTTTCAAAACTAGTCTTCTTGGTCTGCAAATTGACATTTTCTGTTGAGAAGATTGAAATTTTCTTGAACAAATTTGAGTGGTAAAGGGTTAAAATGAACACAATCTATCATGTCTATATTGAGTTGAAGCTGAACAATGAAATCACAGGAATGAAGATTCTGGGATAATTATCCATGTTTTGTGCGCTCATTCTCCTGTCATGTTTGTACAACATGTCAATATTCTCGATCAAAAGCTTTGCTTAGTCAGTGTCCATTTGCAGGCATATAATATACAAGACCAGCTTATCGAGCCGACCATTTCACTGGTAAATTTTCAAAGTTGAATGATGGGCATCAAGTGATAAATTTTCGAAAATATTCTTCTTGTAGCTACATGGACATTCCTCAAGACCACTGCAGAGGCTGGTTTTGGCCAGTTTGGATATTAACCCTTTCACTGACAAATACCTAAAAAAGTATAATCCTATATAAAACCTGTGTTGAATATTGAAAGCAATTGTTGCCTAAGGCAGCAACAGCTTCCTGTCAAACTGATTTCAAACTATTCAATAGGTTTCCTGTCATGGTATCTTAGCTCACTTGGCCAGAATGACCAAGTGAGCTTATGGTATGGTGACCTTCTGTCATCCGCCTGTCCGTCCATCCATCCGTCTTGCAGTCCGCCTGGCGTCCATCCATCAACTTTTGCTTAAAAACACTACTCCTCATTAACCGCTTGGCGGATTTCAACCTAATTTGGCTGGAAGGACCCTATGGGGCTAGGCTTTAGGATATATATACAGAATTTTGATTGGTCAATTTGTTTGGCAGGCATCTTGGATTTTCTGAAAGATGGCAGGAAATCATTTAAAACGCTACTCATTAACTGCTTGAGCAATTTCAACCAGACTTGGCTGGAAGAATACTAGGTTGGTAGATTTCAGAACATGTATACATGATTTTCTGAAAATTTTGGGAAATCAGTTAAAAGGCTACTCCTCATTAACCGCTTGAACGAGTTCAGGCAAACTCGGCTGGAAGGACCTTAAAGTGCTATGCTTCAGAGCTTGTATATAGAATTTTGATTGTCAATTTATTCGATGGCCATCTTGAATTTTCCAAAAAATGACTGAAAATCGTCTACTCATTAACTACTTAGACAATTTCACCCAGTCTGGCAGGAATGAGCCGAGAGCAGTAGGCTTTAGAAGTTACATATAGAACTTTTCTGGCAGCCATTTTGGATTTTATGAATATTTTGGGAAATCAGTTAAAAGCTCATTAACCGCTTGGCCGATTTCAACCAAAGTCAGCTTGATTTTGATGATGGCCATCTTTGGTTTTCCGATAAATGGGAATTCATATAAAATGCTACTCCTCATTAATCGCTTGGGCAGTTTCAACCAATTGTGGCTGGAAGGATCCTATTGTCGTAGCCTCTAGAAATTATATTCAGAATTTCAATAGGTCAATGTTTTGGCAGCAATCTGATTTTCTGAGTTCTCTGGAACCATTTAAAGATGGTACTCCAATCAATAACCTGATTTAGATTATTATATTATTAGATCATATTTCTATGGCGTGTTATTCCAACATCAAGTCGGTTCTAAAATGCTTTACAATTTTAAAATTACAAACAAATAAAAACTTTAGACAATATTAAAAATAGATTTTAACAAAACTTGGTTGGAACGATCCTATGATGGTAGGCTTCAACAAATTAAAACGAGAGTCTTGATTAGTCAATTTTTTGATGGCCATCTTGGATTTTCCCAAAGTCATCCATCATGTCTATTTAAATGCAAATGGTTTAGATGCCAATGGTCCAGATGAGCGCCACAGGCCCTTGGGCCTCTTGTTCCAGTGGCCATCTTGAATTTTCCGAAAAATGGTGGAAAATTGTTTAAAACGCTCCTCATTAAAAGCTGGAGCAATGGACCTTTCCATTTTTAGCTCTGCCCCGCCCATCACTAGCTAAGCTCCACCCACACCTCACCGTGTTTGGATTGATCGATCCCTGAATGCCCTAGCTATCAATTTCCTGAAAACTATACAGGGAAGCTGTTGAATATTTTGTTACTAATTAGACTGGGTGCTGTTGCAGCAACAGCGCCCAGTCAAATTAGTCAAATTAGTTTCAAAATATTCAACAGAATATTTATTAAATAGTAAAAGCAAACAATTTGTACAACAGCCCATAGACCGTCATCAAATATGCGTTCGTGACGTATTTATCGACGTCATTCATCCTGGATTTTCTGAAAATTTTGGGAAATCATTTAAAAGGCTATTTCTCACTAACCGCTTGAACGAGTTCAAGAAAACTTGGTTGGAAGGACCCTAAAGTGGTATGCTTCAGAGCTTGTATATAAGAATTTTGATTGGTCAATTTGTTCAGTGGCCATCTTGAATTTTCCGAAAAATGGCTGCAAATCGTCTACTCATTAACTACTTGGGCGATTTCAACCAAACTGTCTGGAATGAGCCTAGAGCCATAGCAATCTCTGACTTTCAGAAAGTTTTCCGAAACCATTTAAAAATGGTAATCCTTCAATGAATATCCCAATTTCAACAAAACTTGGGTGGAATGATACTATGACGGTAGGCTTCAACATATTAAACGAGAGTCTTGATTAGTAAATTTTTTGGTGGCTGCCTTGGATTTTCTGAAAATCATCCATCATGTCTATGTAAATGCAAATGATTTAAATGCCAATGGTCCAGGTGAGCGCCACTGGCCTGTAGGCCTCTTGTTAAAATGAGATATGGGTAATTCATTGGTGAAAGTGATAAAGTTTAAACGGTTAAAATCAAGTGTATATTGTGCATCAAAATAGTTTATCATGTGATAATACTCATATCAGCCAGAAACGGCTTTTGCATTGGCCTTTAGGATCGATAACCAAGCCAGTCATTTCAGTAGTAAATTTTCATAAATAGTCCTCTTGGTCAACAAATGGACATTTTCTATGAGAAAATTAAAATTTTTAAAATAAAAAATTGAGGGTTGGCCCTTTAATGGTCAAATTTGGTAAAGAAAATCTAAATATTTCCTCATTGAATGTGCATCTGCAGGCAAAGAGAAGAGTATTTTTTTAAACAAACCACTGGAATGACTGGCTCGATTATCGAGTCAGTCATTCTAGTGAGTAAATTTTCTAAAATACTCTTCTCTTTACCTGCAGATAAACATTCCTCAACCCTACTACACCGGCCGGTTTTGGCTGGCTTGACCATTAAAGGGTTAAATTATGCCTTGTTTGTGTATGATCCTACATGAGGGAGTCATTACTTTTGTTGAAACAATTCCTTTGGGAAATGTTTGATTTTGGACATGTTTTGAGGAGAATCTGTATGAGTAGTAATCTTGACTGTGTTTATGTTTGGATCAGCAGCTTTGAAAAGTTCCCCCCCCCCTATCATACAGTATGACAATCTCTTAAGTGACCCAAACATATTTAACCCTTTAAAACTCATATCAGCCAAAAGCTTCTGCAGTCGTCTTGAGAAACGTCCATTTGCATACCAAGAGAAGACAATTTTTGAAAATCTTTTGAAAATTTACCACTGGCATGCCTGGCTCAATAACCGAGCCAGTCATTTTAGTGGTAAATCTTCAAAAATGGCCTTCTCTTGGTCTGCAAATGGACAGTTTCTTCAAAAAAATTATAATTTCCTTAACATATTTAATGGTTAAAGGGTGAAACATGTACGACATGCTATCGGTGCAACTTATACAGCTTTGACTGAAATGTCATAAAGCTCATGCATTTGGCAGACAAACAAATATAAATACATTTCCTTTCTCAATTCTGGCTAATTATAATTAATCATAGGGGTTTTACCATTTTCTGTGATGTCTATATGTGCTCAGTAATCAGTTAAATGAGTTCAGACTCTGATGGATGTTCCCTCGACATTTATGTTTCTGACTGTGACGCTGGTTAGTTCCAGATTGTGGTTAGTGTCACATTATACAGTGAGTTAATCAATAGTGTGCCTGCTATGTATGCATTTAATAGACATACCACTCAATAAAATAATCTTCAGTGCATATCAGTGGCAGTAGTGTGTGCAAAGATATATCATGAGATTGATGGCAGCGAAGCTGTTTTAGAGCAGTTAACCCTTTAATTGTCAGACCAGAAGTATGGCCCCTATGATGGTCAAAACTGATCAGTACAGTGGTCTTGGTGAATGTCAGATCAGAAGTACACACCCTATAATGGTAAAAACTGATCAGTACAGTGGCATTGATGAATGTCAGACCAGAAGTATGGACCCTATAATGGTCAAAACTGATCAGTACAGTGGTCTTAATGAATGTCAGGCCAGAATGACGGACCCTATGATGGTCAAAACTGATCAGTACAGTGGTCTTGATGAATGTCAGACCAAAAGGATGGCCCGTATAATGGTCAAAACTGATCAGTACAGTGGTCTTGATGAATGTCAGGCCAGAAGTACGGACCCTATAATTGTCAAAACTGATCAGTACAGTGGTCTTGGTGAATGTCAGGCCAGAAGGATGGACCCTATAATGGTCAAAACTGATCAGTACAGTGGTCTTGATGAATGTCAGGCCAGAAGTATGGACCCTATAATTGTCAAAACTGATCAGTACAGTGGTCTTGGTGAATGTCAGGCCAGAAGGATGGACCCCATAATTGTCAAAACTGATCAGTACAGTGGGCTTGATGAATGTCAGGCCAGAAATATGGACGCTATAATGGTCAAAATCATTCAGTACAGTGGTCTTGGTGAATGTCAGGCTACAAGCACAGACATGGTGATATGTCTATGTCTACAGATCAATGAGGCTTTAGAATTTTGGCTAGGTGTCTTTATTTTGATTTTACACTTACTCAGTTTTTATACCCCACCAAAATTTGGCAGGGTATTATGTAATGGTGCCGTCTGCCAGGGTGGACGGGTGGGCGGGCGTGCAGGCGGCGGAGTGGTTTCCGGATGATAACTCTGTTACCGTTTGTTGAATCGCATTGAAACTTCATAGGGTGGCTGGACTAGGTCCTGGGAAGAAACCTATCGAAATTGACAATGATCCAAAATCTAAGATGTCCGCCAGCAACCCGTGGTCATCTTGAAAATTAGTTTCCAGATGATAACTCCGTTATCGTCTATCGGATCACTGCGAAACTTCATAGGGTGGTTCGAGTACCTCTGGGGAAGAAACCTCTCAAGATTGAAAATGATACAAACTCAAAGATGGCCGGCAGCCACTGATGGCCATCTTGAAAATTGGTTTCCAGATGATAACTCATTACCGTTTATCAGATCGCTTTGAAACTTCATAGTGAGTAGTTATAAAATAAGTGTTAAAGAACAGAGGGTGGTGGGAGCCGCGGATCATGGATCGGCAGCTACAGGAGGGAGGTTGGCTGTCAGAACAGTAATTATGCACATGTGTTCCACACATTCTAACTCGGGATTGTGTCCCGAGAAAATATGCGATGCGCCTAAGCACACAAAATAGCTAACGCTTAAAACACTATCTCACTGTTGTTATCTGTTAGATGCAATATGCCAGTTATCAGTAGGTCTGCAGCTAGTAACTAGGACATAGCGTCTTATCTAGGTGGTGTTATAGCGTCGCACACTAGTGATTGAATGTCAGTGGTCTGTCTGTCTGTCTGTCTGGAGCTGGAGCTCCTCACTGACTACGACATGCATATCTTCATAGAGAAAGGACTCAGGGGTGGTGTATCAATGGTCAGTTAATGCTGTTGACAAGCCACATTATGTATCTGGAGGCTAATAATCTCTGGCTGGGCAATGAGCTAACACCTACCGACTTGGGGGTGGGGGTGGGGGTGGGGGGTTTGAGAGCTGCATGACATGCCCATCCACGAGAGCTTTGCTGACAGACTCGTCGATAGCCCGTAGGCTGCTCTGTACCAGTGTTACATACTTAGCATGCTTTTCCAGCTTCCTGGTGATCTGACGCTGTCCAACCGCCAAGCCGGTGGCCAGGACAGTAGCAGCAAGGGTCACACCACCCAGCTGGATAGCGACAATAGCACCCACCCCTGTAGCGAGGGTGGCAACAGCGGCCACACCAGCACTGTTCCAATCACACCTGCAGCTGTGGTTGTGAGTGCTGACTGTTGTAGACTGTTTTATATCGCCTGCGTGTTCTGCTGTACTTTTCTTCTGTCTCATGAACAAGATTTTGTCTGATGGTGTCAATCTGCTGGAGTCGCCAGCCATGTACTGTACCACTCTCAGCTGCCAGGGCGGGATATAGTTCAGGCTGCTTTCGCCACTCCGATATAACCATGGTATACCTAGTTCTTAAACTCATGCCATCACCTGTAGTATCTGCTGATGAGTCATTGTGGGATTCATCTTGGAGAGCATGGCGAACCGAACAAGCTTGTTCGTGTGGAGACATACCTCCATCAAACACCCCTCATCCAGCATAATGTCAGGGGCCAGTTGCTTTCTCAGCTGTGACATCTGGAACTTCACCTTGTCACTCTGATAGTACACCTGCCGTTGGCAGGCTTTCTTGGATTTATGCTCCACCCTCTCCTCTTCCCACTGCAAGACTTCTACAGACTCATCACACTCGTCATCTGAGAAATCATGCAAGTGGCCCTACAATGCCCTTCTCCTGCCGGATGAGGCTCTCCCATTCTTGGACAGAGTTCTAGTCCCTTCATCTCCTTGCCTCTCTGGCGTTCTGTTCATACCAGCTCACCCGCTGCAGTCGCTCGCCTTGTTGACAACGCATTTCCTGTACCGCTGTATCTACCATCCCGGAGGTGTGTGGCTGCTCCTCTATCTCTTTTTTCAACATCTCGGTGAATGCTTGATAGGTCTGATATGGTGTCATGATGGGGATAGATCAATAAGTAGCAGCAGCAATTCTAATTGGGCATCCGACAGACCGTCCATGCTGGCATATAGACTAACGGTGGACCTGTCAAACAGGTGATTTATGTGGGTGAACATGTTGGGGCTAATCGCTTTCCACAGTTTGCTGGTGGCTCCTGGCAGATATTCTATCATGTCTAACCCTACTTCAGTCATTGAGCTCTGGTAGGTACTTCCCGGTGGCGGATGTAACACATCGGCGTGTACGTACGTGGTGGAATGCTGAGCTACCTTGAAGAGAACCCATTCTATGCGATACTGAACCGCACGTCTACCAACTAGAGATGGTCTGATGACATTTTCCCCATTTTGGGGTAGCAATCGGACAATCGGCATGGCTATACACTCCGTTTAAACCCTCTATATAGATATACAATGGAGCCTATATTTGCTCACTCAACCGGTCTGGCCGATCTCGTGGACGTGTACGACGTTGATACTGCCAAGGTTAAGGAAAGCGATGGCAAGTCGTTTGTCCTCCAATATGGAGGAGAATCCAAGACATTCGCCCTCCATCCCATCGGTGGAGATGGTGTAGAGCTGCTCACTGACTTAAAGGATGTCTCGAAGGAATGTCTGGGTCGAGAGAAGGATGGGGACAAAATAGTGTTCCGCTATGACTTCCCGAAGAAGGAGTTCATCCTCCGCCCCCTGATAGAGCAGTCACTGGACAAGGTTGAGGATGTTAACACTTTGGACGCTGATCTCAGCTTTCATGTCTTAGAGCCGACTGTGAAGCATGCCCCACCGATGTCACATGATGATGTGGTGTTGACCCTGGCAAAACAGCTGCAGGGCGTCTTCGAATAGAATGCGGTGTGGTACTGCGCTGGACCTGGTGGTAATTGGCGGGTGTGGGTGCCACTATATAAACCTCCAGCGGTTCTTGACCTGGAGTCCACCCCACTCTCCACCATTGTGAAGAAGGATGGCATGGTCCGGAAGCTTTATAACCGGGGGACATCTTTCCTGACCTTTATAGGACAGGTCACAACCCTAGTTGCAGTGGGTGATAAGATTGGGGTCACTGGAGGAAAGCTGCTGCATCGCCCGTTTGATGGACCAGAGGAAGCCATCAATATTCAGGATGGCATCCTGTGGATAGAGGGTAGGTCACACTCATCGAAGGCGAAGGGCTCAGTGAAGCTGCTCGAGCGTGTCGGGCTCACAAGTCCGCAAACAACCCATATTGTGCTAGAGCTGCGGCTTCTAGCTGGTGGTAAAGTGAAGCAGCTAAGACCTGCCCCTGAAGGCATGAAGATCGGCATCGAGGCCGGCACAGGGCTCAATCTGACACATATTTCTCAAGGGGTTCACCTTGTTCGGTTTAACCCTCCATGTATAGGATGCTGGGTATACTACTGCTCATACCTGTGGTGGTTGCCTCACAGACAGCCATGATATTAGATGCCAAGTGGGCCCACTTCCAAGACGAGCCTCAGTACAATCCCTTCCGCGACCATCTGCAGAAAAATATCTACGACCGATTTCACCCACGTGAGGAAATTGAGTCTGTCTGCCACTTCTATGATGTAGAAAGGTCTGGACGTAGTTGTTTGCAGTCGATGCGGCACCAGATCCTCTGTGTCACCTGTGAACATGCCAGAGTCTGCCATGGTTCAGATGGTAGGCACTTTAGCATTCTGCCAAGTGAGCATTGCCAAGGCATCTGGAAGGGCCTGTGGGTAATCCCCTCATGCCGATGTGACACTGGTCATGACTATGTGTTTGTCTGAGCAGCCTCGTCGAGATGATCTTGTTCTAACTCGATAGTATCACTGTAGACAGACCGCCCATAATTTCGTTAATGCCATTTCTGTCAGTGGATAGCATCTTAACACCTGTATTGTTGGTGGATTTCGGGCGAGTAACTCGTCTACTACTGTTGGGATTATTAGGTCAGGAGAAGCACTCCAGGACTCAAGCGATCTATTTGCATAGTCGCCCAGGTCATGTAATGATCTTGCCACTTTTTCCCGCCGTGCCGCACAGCCTACACCATACATGTAACTCCATAGTTCTTCGGGGTAACCCATGGTACACAATGTTGATCAGATTCGTCTCTGGAAGATTAGACCCTGTAATGTGTGGTTTATCACAGGTGATCGGTATACCACTAAGGATGTGTCTCTAAATGGATGTTCAAACAAGCTGCTGTAACGGTATCATGCCTCTGTTCTGACAGCCCACCACCCTCAGCCGGCCGGGGGGGTGGGGGGTGGGGGCAGACAGACAGACAGACTACTGACAGACAGAGCCCACTGACAGTCAATTACTAGTGTGCTACGCTATAACACTGCCTAGATAAGATGTTATGTCCTAGTTATTAGCCGTAGACCTACTGATAACTGGCATATTACATCTAACAGATAACAACAGCGAGATAGTGTTTTAAGCGTTAGCTATTTTGTGTGCTTAGGCGCATAGCATATTTTCTCGGGACACAATCCCGAATTAGAATGTGTGGAATGTGTGTGCAGCCCACCTCCCTCCAGTAGCCGCCGATCCGCGATCCACGGCTCCCACCACCCTCTGTTCTGAAACACTTATTTTATAACTACTTAGGGTGGTTGGACTAGGTGTAGAGAAGAAATCTATCGAAATTGACAATGATCTGAAATTCAAGATGTCCACCAGCCACCATTTTGAAAATTGTTTTCCGGATGATAACTCTGTTCCCGTTTATCGGATTGCTTTGAAACTTCATAGGGTGGTTGGACTCGGTCTGGAGAAAAAACTGTCGAAATTGACGATGATCCGAACACCAAGATGGCCGCCAGCCACGGGCTGCCATCTTGAAAGTTGGTTTCTGGATGATATCTCCGTTACCATTTATCGGATCACTTCCTAGTGTCGTTGGAATATGTCTGGTGAAGAAACTTATTGAAATTTACGATAATCCAAAATCCAATATGGCCGCCAGTCAGTGGCAGCCATCTTGAAAATTGGTTTCCAGGCGATACCTCCTTGACCATTTAACGGATCGCTTTGACACTTCATAAGGATGGGTCTGAGGAAAAAATTAATATTTTCTGATAGCTCTCATTCATTGGTTTGTCATCATGGGTGCCATAATCAGTATTATGCGCCGTTTGTGGAGCTCTTGTTAGACTCTTTATTTTCCTATTGGATTTGCTTGTTTACAATTATTTAACCTCAAGATCCTTTCTCCCCACAAATCTTCATGCCACCGTCTTCTCATCTGACCAATCCTATCTGTGATCAATGCGTGTGTAAAAGGTCAAACTAGTAATGGTGGTACAACAACAATAACAATAACAACAACACCAACAATAACAACGGAATATGTGCCATTATAGGGATCCCTTTTGAGGTATGACCAACCCATTTCTAGCTTATCTTCTTCTTAGCAATCGTGACCGTAAAAAAATTGAGATCATACTGGATAGCCACGCTACAGCAAATGGATGAATGCACTTGTAGTTATGCCCCACCCAATTCCAGCTATGCTCCGCACACGCTTTGCCGGTGTTGGTATCGCCCAGCCATTTCCAGCTATGCTCCGCACACGCTTTACCTGTGTTGGTATCACCCTACCCATTTCCAACTATGCTCCGCACACACTTTGCCGGTGTTGGTATCACCCCCACCCATTTCCAGCTATGCTCTGCACACGCTTTGCCGGTGTTGGTATCGCCCCATCCATTTCCAGCTATGCTCTGCACATGCTTTGCCGGTGTTGGTATCACCCCACCCATTTCCAGCTATGCTCCGCACACGCTTTACCGGTGTTGGTATCACCCCACCCATTTCCAGCTATGCTCCGCACACGCTTTGCCGGTGTTGGTATCGCCCCACCCATTTCCAGCTATGCTCCGCACACGCTTTGCCGGTGTTGGTATCGCCTCAGCCATTTCCAGCTATGCTCCGCACACGCTTTACCTGTGTTGGTATCACCCCACCCATTTCCAGCTATGCTCCGCACACACTTTGCCGGTGTTGGTATCACCCCACCCATTTCCAGCTATGCTCCGCACACGCTTTGCCGGTGTTGGTATCGCCCCATCCATTTCCAGCTATGCTCCGCACACGCTTTGCCGGTGTTGGTATCACCCCACCCATTTCCAGCTATGCTCCGCACACACTTTGCCGGTGTTGGTATCGCCCCACCCATTTCCAGCTATGCTCCGCACACGCTTTACCGGTGTTGGTATCACCCCACCCATTTCCAGCTATGCTCCGCACACGCTTTGCCGGTGTTGGTATCGCCCCACCCATTTCCAGCTATGCTCCGCACACGCTTTGCCGGTGTTGGTATCACCCCACCCATTTCCAGCTATGCTCTGCACATGCTTTGCCGGTGTTGGTATCACCCCACCCATTTCCAGCTATGCTCCGCACACGCTTTACCGGTGTTGGTATCACCCCACCCATTTCCAGCTATGCTCCGCACACGCTTTGCCGGTGTTGGTATCGCCCCACCCATTTCCAGCTATGCTCCGCACACGCTTTGCCGGTGTTGGTATCGCCTCAGCCATTTCCAGCTATGCTCCGCACACGCTTTACCTGTGTTGGTATCACCCCACCCATTTCCAGCTATGCTCCGCACACACTTTGCCGGTGTTGGTATCACCCCACCCATTTCCAGCTATGCTCCGCACACGCTTTGCCGGTGTTGGTATCGCCCCATCCATTTCCAGCTATGCTCCGCACACGCTTTGCCGGTGTTGGTATCACCCCACCCATTTCCAGCTATGCTCCGCACACACTTTGCCGGTGTTGGTATCGCCCCACCCATTTCCAGCTATGCTCCGCACACGCTTTACCGGTGTTGGTATCACCCCACCCATTTCCAGCTATGCTCCGCACACGCTTTGCCGGTGTTGGTATCGCCCCACCCATTTCCAGCTATGCTCCGCACACGCTTTGCCGGTGTTGGTATCACCCCACCCATTTCCAGCTATGCTCCGCACACGCTTTGCCGGTGTTGGTATCGCCCCACCCATTTCCAGCTATGCTCCGCACACGCTTTGCCGGTGTTGGTATCGATCAAAACCTGAATTCCCTAAATCCAAATATGGTAACTATACAAGTAAGCTATTAAATATTTTGAAACAATTTGATTGTGCACTGTTGCTGCCTATGGATGTTCCTGACAGGTTTTCCATTTCAGAATTTGCCATTTTCCGTTTGACCAAATCGGAGATTCTGTTTCATTTCTGTTTTGTAAACTGTGTCATCTAAGCTTCATGTACATTTAATACAGTCGATAAAACTGCCAAATTTGTGTTGTGCATTGTGTTATTAGTATGTTCAGAACGCATGAAGTCAAAGTGGAGAATATATCGGTATCTAATAATTTACAATTTTAGATGAGAATGTTCCACTTTCTTGAGGAAAATGCCTTTATCCGCTAATTTCTGTTTGAATATCATGTTTCCATTTCAATTTACCGAGATTTTGCAGAAAAATACCATTTTCCGTTGATTTCCGTTTCAAAATACTTTTTCTGTTTCAAATTACCAATTCCGTGAATTCTGTTTGTTTTCCATTATTGCGGAAAGCCACTGCCCCTACAGGCTTATATAAGTCATTCATTATGGATTTTGCTTATGACATCAACCTATATTTGACATAATTGATTATGACATCAGGGTGACAGATTGGATTTATCCATTGCACAATATCTATGACTATAATTTATCACCAGTCATATTACATATGGCCCAATGTTACATCCTTGTAGAATACAATTACATTGAACCAGGATGTAACAATATGCAGTGGCAGCCTTTTAGGGCTTTGGGGGAATCCTGAGCAAACTCACCAAATGGTCGTGCAGTTCGCCTCCACTCTTCCCCCCCCCCCCCCACCAAAAAAAATTAAATTAAAGCTGGATTCTCTCAGGCTACATGTATCTCCTGCATTCTGAAAGATAAAAAAAATCTTTGCAAAATCTCGGGCCTCCCTAAGGTGTGGTGGGGATGGGGTCTTGGCACTCCTATGGCCGCTGTTATGATGTATGTCGAAGTGAGCTTAGTCCATGGTGACCATCCATCGTCCGTCCATCTGGTGTCCATCAAATTTTGCTTTAAAATGTATCCCCTCCTAAACCTGGCTGGAAAGATCCTATTGTGGTAGGCTCAAGAACTTCCATTCAGAATTTTGATTGGTCGATTTTTTTCGGCGATCATCTTTGATTTTTTGGAATATTTTCCAGACTGCTAATACTACTTAATCAATTCCTCGATTTCAATGAAACTTTGCTGGAACAGTCCTATGGTGCTGGGCCTCAACATATCAAACAAGAATTTTGATTGGTCAATTTCTTTGGTAGCCATCTTGGATTTTCTAAAGATTATCCAGAAATTCTTTAAAATGTATCCACTAAACCGCTTTGCGGATTTTAATCAAATTTGGCTGGAACTATCCTATTGCCGTATGCTTCAGAACATTTATTAGCTCACATGGACAGAATGGCTAAGTGAGCTTATGCCATGGTGACCATCCATCATCTGTCGTTTGTCTGTCTGTCTGTCCATCAAATTTTTCTCTAAACGGTTTCTTGTGAAGAACCACTTGACTGGTTTCAATTATATGTGGGAGGAAGCATCCTTAGGGCTTAGAGATCCAGATTTGTTCAAACAGAGCCGTTCGGCCAATTTGGACGTTGCCCGATTTTTAGAAATGCCTTGAAAAATCTTCTCAAAACGTTTGGGAGATCGATTCATATGATCTAGGGCAAAGGCTGAACCAAGTTTGTTCAAGGGAACTTATGTGACCAAATAGTTCAGCGGCCATCTTGGATGACGTAGTTTTCGCAAAAACGACTTCTACAGAATGGCTGAATGGATCTGGTCAAAACTTGGGCGATATGATTAGGGACTAAGCGTTAAAGTTTGTTCAAGGGAAGTTGATAAGTTAAAAACATGGCTGCCATGAACCAATCAAAATGTAGCGTGTTTGGTGACCATATTGGATGTTTGTATTTGATGGATTTTGAAGCCAAAAGTTTTATGTACGTTTTTAGGTATTCTGATTTCAAATTTTCCATTTTCGAAACTCGGATAAGCGGTTTGTCAGCCATCTTGGATCTTTTTCCCACCCAAAACTCCCATTTAAAATGTCTTCTCGAGAACCACTGGGTTGATTTCAAGTATATTTGACAAGAAGCATCCTTAGGGAATAGGGATACAAGTTTAAAGGAAGACGAGTGGGCAATTTGGCCCGCGGCGATCTTGGATTTTGACCACCTTTTTCAATGAAACTTTGGTGGAACAGTTCTATGGTGCTGGGCCTCAACATATCAAACAAGAATTTGGGTGAAACGATCCTATGCCGATAGTCTTCAACATATCAAACGGGAATTTTGATTTGTCAAATTTTTGGCAGCCATTTTGTATTTTCTGAGAATTTTCTGGAAATTCCTTAAATTGTGTCTCCTAAACCGCTTTGCAGATTTTTAAAAAACAAAATTTTGCTCAAATGGTCCTATAGCTGTAGGCGCCAGAACAATTTTGACAGATAAATATTTAATTTGGATCAACACTACAGTCATGTCAGACACAGGGTCGAGTTGGAGTCTGTCTGGTCACTCTGGTGTGCCTGAGCATGAAAACTGATTTATATTTTCCTTGGATGTTATTGAGTTAAATGGTATTTTGCCAGGAAGAGAGATTTCCAATATTTAGCTGTGTGGAAAATGGGAATAAGAGAGAGCAATCACAGGTGCATTATTGAGTTCTATGATTCAGTTTCTGCCAGTATTGGAACATTTATTAGTGTTTAGCTCATTGACGTATTGGCGAGTGTGTTTTTGTTTCCATCTGACGTGTGTGCGTGCGTGCGTGCGCGGGGGTGGGGGGGGGCGTGAATGTCTATTTACAGGCCAAGAGAATAAAATTTTTGTAAATTTATCATTGGAATGACTGGCTCGGTTATTGAGCCAGTCCTTCCGGTGGTAAATTTTCAAAAATTGTATTCTCTTTACCTGTAAATTGACATTCCACAAGACCATAGCAGATGCTGGTTTTGGTCGGTATGACCATTAAAGGGTTAATGAATCGATCAATAGTGAATGAGTTCTTGATGCCTGGGTGCTGTTGGCTATGCGTCAATGATGGGCGGTATATTAACCATTACCACTTTGATGTTAGCATTTAAAATTTAAAATTAAATTCCAAAATCAACTTGTTCTTATTTAAAAATTCTTTATGCAATATGTTGCTGTTGGAGAGAGCAACATCATCCATCAAAGTTGTTGCAAATTGTACACCAGTTTCGTTGCTATTGACACAGTAAAAGATAGACTATTGAAATCAGAATGGCAAGGGAAAACACTTGAAAAAGTATTTATGACTTGTAGCATATTCTGTTGCATATTTTGAAATTAATATGACTAGAAGCCATTGCTGCCTAAGGCAGCAATTAGGCAGCAATGACTTCCAGTCATATTAATTTCAAAATATTCATCAGCTTTCCTGTTTATTTGCTCAAAGATTGAGATATAGGGAATTTATCTGTGAAGGGGTTAATATGATATAAAACTTTGTGAATCAATTTGAATGAACCAAGTTGACTATCTTAGATCAAAGTATATGGGCAGATGTGAAATCCGTTGTAAACCTAATAATTGGAACGCCAGCCAATAATGCTCTTGTTTTGCAGACCAAGGGAAGAATATTTTAGAAAATCTACCACTGTAATGATTGTCACGATAACTGAACCCGTCATTCCAGTGGACACTTTAGCTCGCCTTTGCAAAGTCAAAAGAGTTTATTCCATACCCAAATGTCTTAAGCGGGCAGCAGCCCTTATTGTTTAACGTTTATGTTTAGCTCGCCTATAGCTAAACTCTCGGGCCTTTTGTAATTAAAGCTCTCATGTTCCATTAAATATAGACACTTTTGCATGAGATATGAGATGCCTGTTCAATTTACCCAGCATGCAATGCTACCTGGCGTGCAATGCTACCCAGCATGCAATGCCCTGACTCCATAATCGTTGTAACTATTGGGCACCATATTCATTTAGTCTATTGTCTGTATAGGCCAGGATTTCTCAAACAAATACAACCTGCTTGCACGTGCAAATAGTCATTTCTCCAGTTCTGGAAGCGTAAGCGTGCTCGTAGGGCATACTATTCACGGCAGTACGTTCGACGGCCTGCATTTCAATACTGTTCTGTGCAACTGTGTCAATTTCCAGAAGAAAATTAGAGAAAGCTTTTATATATATTTTGACAATAATTTGCTTGAAAGTTATTGCGACAATGACAGCAACAACATTCAGTAAAATTATTGTCAAAATAATTATTAGGTAATGCGATTACTACCTGGTAGAGATCTGATACTAATTTGAATGAAAATTGTTGCTTTAAAAATGTTTAATTAGGAATCTGGAGCTAGGTAACAATATATTTAGACTTATTCTGTTGAATATTTTAAAACTAATTCAACTAGGAGCTGTTGCTGTCATAGGCACACAACAACCTCAAGTTAAATTAGTTTCAAAATATTCAACAGCTAACCTGTTTCTTGAAATTCGATTCTGGGAGTTCAGGTTTCAAAGTTTCAAATTAATTCCAACACGTCGTAAAATATGAATTATTCAAAGTGCAGATTTTGGATATAAAAGATTACTCTGCATTCTGATTTTGAATTCTGGATGAGAAGGGCTATAGGGTCAAGCCGTGCTCACAGCCATTACATTGGTTGCCTTTGTTGGCATACAACAAAGGTCAGGATAATAACAACATACTGAGTCAGTCCGTGTATGGTGCGCGTGTCAGCCCAGGGAAGGCGGTGACTCTTACCCTGCAAGGTTGATGCCTATTGGCTCCATTGTGTGGAGCTGATGTATCCAATGGCACTCCTTTTGCGTTCTCCATTTAGCGGAGACTTCGTCATCAGGATCTGAGGACAGAACCTGTATTATTCTGAATTGCATGTTTATTCTAGAATGTCCAGGTTTGTTGAAGTGTCTTGAAATTGGGATATCATACCTCTCATGCTTGTAGAGATTCATGATAGAGCGAAGGTGCTCTTGGATGCGTATCTTGAATGTGTGTAGTGTTTCTCCTACGTATTGTTTCTTGCATGTGATGCAAGTTAGTAGGTAGACGACATTCCTTGTTTGGCAATTTCCGATAATTTTGGATTTATATGTTAATCCAGTGTGTGAGCTGGAGAAAAATCTCTGTTTCTGCATTTATTGGCCGATGTTGCAGTTGTTTGTTTTGCATGGTGTTATAGGGTTTCTATGTGGAGGTGAGTTGCCGGTTGTTGGAAGTTTAGCTCTAACTATTGAGTCTTTAATAGTTTTGTTCCTTCTCTAACCGAATAGTGGTGGTTCTGGGAAGGCTGCTCTGCATCTGTTGCTTGCTTCCAGGATCGGCCAATATATAACCGAGCCAGTCACTCCAGTGGTAAATTGTCAAAAATAGTCTTCTTGGTCTGCAAATCAACATTTGGAATTTTCTTGATTAAATTTGGGCGTTAAAGGGGTAAATTTATTTAAGAGAATTTCTATTTTCTCAAAGAAAGTGTCAATTTGCAGGCCAAGAGAAGACTATTTTTCAAAATTTAACGTCGGAATGACTGGCTCGGTTATCGAGCCAGTCATTTCAGTTGTAAATTTTCAAAAATAGTCTTCTCTTGGCCTGCAAATGGACATTTCTCAAGTCCACTGCAGAAGCCGTTTTGGACGCGTTTGAGTGTTAATAACAATGGTTACTGATCGCTGTCAATACATGGTGGACAACTTGCATTGCATAATGAGACGTATTGCCCACAGGGTTATTGAATATGTAGATTCTGCACATTTGTATTCCCATGTTATTGTCCCATACAAGACATTGATGTCGCAGCAATAAACAACCATTATTGTGTATACAGTAGGTCAGATATTCTGATTTCTAATTAATTAATTTATTCTTGAGAATGTTTTCCGATAATCCTTTCATCCTCAGATTTGTTCAAGAGAATTTCAATTTTCTCAACGGATAATGTCCATTTGCAGATCAAAAGAATATAATATTAAAAAATTTACCACGTAAATGACTGGCTTAGTTATCGAGCTAGTTATTCCAGTTGGTAATTTTCAAAAGTAGTCTTCTCTTGTTCTGCACATGACATTTCTCAAGACCTGCAGAATGTGTTTTGACCAGCTTGAAGGTTAAAAGGTTAAAGACAATTTAATCTGAATTACTTCCTACATAGATTTCTAATAGGGTTATTAATATCTGCAACAAATAATCACGCTAACGGCACGCCACAATGATACTATCATCAAGGCATAAGCCATTGGTCTGTTATTGGCTCAGCCCTTTTTGAAATCATCATTATCTTTGTTGATTTGTAGAGGCAGTAAGTGATCTTGTTGCTATTGGTATAATTTTCTGTGTGTTTATCGCTACACGCGTCTCCTCTGCGCTAGTGTCTCTTCATACTATCCACAAAAATGTGGCTATGGAGAAGCAGTGACATATCTGATCAGAATCGTTACTGAGATCATTTTAACCATATCTGAATGTATGTTAGAACATACATGTACCATATATCATATAGCTTCCAGTAAAATGAGTCAAAATATTTAAAGGGATGCTAATCACACCGCAAATGTTGTATTGCACCAACAGATTATGGTATATAGATAGCATATCATTCATATTCTGTCATGTTCCCTTCTCTATATTACAATTATCTGCTTTGTACCAAGTAAATGTTGAACTAATGATCTCTGCCATTTTGTCTGACCTCAAGCGATAGTGTGTGATGTCATGTAGATACAAATGCATTACATTCTTCATTATGTCATACTCATCTTGTTGAATATTTTGGAAATAATTTGACTGGAAGTTATTGCTGCCTAATGTAGCAACAAGTTTCAATCAAATTAATTTCAAAATATTCAACGGGTTACCTGTATGGTTACTTTTACACCACATTGTCCAAATTATAGATGGCACCCCTATGACTGAGCATATATACTGAGGCAGACACACTAGGTTCTTTCTCATTGGTTAAAGAGTAAATTATGACAGCCATCATAGTGTATAGAAATGTACCAACATTTAGCTACGAAAGCCTGAATATCTTTCTTTAGCAGCATGATAAAAAGCTTAAAATTACCTGACATATTAGATCACCTGAATAGCTATCAAGAGATGTCATTTAACTGGGCATATGACCTGTCTAGTTTATGAGGGACATAGATCACCTGAATAGCTATCAAGAGATGGGGTTAGTTATCATTTAACTGGTTTCCTGTCTAGTTTATGAGTGACATAGATCACCTGAATAGCTATCAAGAGATGGGGTTAGTTATCATTTAACTGGTTTCCTGTCTAGTTTATGAGTGACATAGATCACCTGAATAGCTATCAAGAGATGGGGTTAGTTATCATTTAACTGGTTTCCTGTCTAGTTTATGAGTGCCATATTAGATCACCTGAATAGCTATCAAGAGATGGGGTTAGTTATCATTTAACTGGTTTCCTGTCTAGTTTATGAGTGGCATATTAGATCACCTGAATAGCTATCAAGAGATGGGGTTAGTTATCATTTAACTGGTTTCCTGTCTAGTTTATGAGTGGCCTATTAGATCACCTGAATAGCTGTCAAGAGATGGGGTTAGTTATCATTTAACTGGTTTCCTGTCTAGCTTTAATCAAGCTCATAGTCAAGCAGAGGATCTCGATATAGTGAGCCGAATGACATTGAGCATCCGGCAAATCACGTTCGGCATCCGACCAGGTAAATGTTAAAGTTTTTCAATGGACATTTATTTCATCAAGGGCGTATGACATTTCTCATGACCAGTACAGAATCTGCTGGTTTGCCAGGCTTGCGCATTGAAGGTTTAGGCTGCTACATAGCGACTGGGCATAGTTTGATTTACATGTGACTAACTATGTTGATGTGACAGGCTTAAAGCTCTCATGTTCCATTAAATATAGACACTTGCACGTGATATGAGCTGCCTGTTCAATTTACCCAGCATTCAATGCTACCCGGCATGCAATGCTACCCTAATCGTTGTAACTATTGGACGCCATATTCGTTGAGTCTATTGTCTGCGCAAGCCAGGATTTCTCAAACAAAACCAACCAGCTTGCATGTGCAAATAGTCATTTGTCCTCCAGCTCTGGAAGCGTAAGCATGCACGTGGGGCGTATTCACGGCAGTACATTCGACAAGCTGTATTTCAATGCTGTTCGGAGAAAGCGTGCCAATGTCCAGGAGAAAATAGGAGATAGCTTTTATATACATTGACAGTAATTTGCGTGAAAGTTGTTGCTATCAATGACAGCACCAAAATTCAGTCATCGTTGTCAAAATAATTAGTATATAATGCAATTACTACCTGCTATGTATTTGATAAAATTTTTATTGAAAAGTGTTGCTGCAACAGCTTTCAATCTATGTATCCTAAAATAATCATCATAAATTTCAGTCAACACTCGCTACGGATTTGAAGAGCAATTTGACTAAGTTGTTGCTTATTAAGGCACCAACAATGTTACCAAATCGTTGTCCATAGAATAACAAGGCGCTCAGTATTACTATCTAAGTAGAGTGAGTATATGGGCAAAATATGCTTTGCTTGCACGACGGAAATATTTCGCCTCACTACTGCGTGTATGTTTCTGTTCGACCAATGCATTTCAAACAAATGCACAAATTTCTCAGCGAAACATACATGCCGTTTGCGAAGCATTCATTCTTGGCGAAAACCCCTATATATGCATACGCTCATTTTACCTAAATAGTAATATATTGATAGCATGTGTGTGGATAATAATTCGGCATTGTTGTTGGTGCCTTAGAAACTTAGTCAAATTGCTATTCAATTCCGTAATGAGAGTCGACTGAAAAATTATGATGATTATTTTAGAGAGACTAAAAGCTGTTGTAGCAACAGTTTTCATTCAAATCAGTATCAAATCTGTACTAGGTAGTAATCGCATTACCTAATAATTATTTTGACAATAATTTTACTGAATGTTGTTGCTGTCATTGATAGCGATAACTTTCACGCAAATTCTTCTGGAAATTGACACACTTGCGCTGAACAGTATTGAAATGCAGGCTGTCGAATGTACTGCCGTGAATATATCCTGCATGCATGCTTACGCTTCCAGTTTTTATTTGAGAAATCCTGGCCTATACAGACAATAGACTAAACGAATATGGCGTCCAATAGTTACAACGATTATGGAGTCAGGAAATTGCATGCTGGGTAGCATTGCATGCTGCGTAGCATAGCATGCTGGGTAAATTGAACAGAAATCAGCAGGCATCTCATATCTCGTGCAAAAGGGTCTATATTTAATGGAACACGAGAGCTTTAAGTTCACATTAATTTCAATCCCTCATTTTTCACTTTGAAAACGGTTTTGCCGGAATAAATAAATAAATAGAGTGCAATAGTTACGGAAACCTGATTGGATAGTTATTAACCCATTCATGGTTAGGCTGAACAAAACCAGAATCTGCAGTGCTTCGGAAGAATGTCTATTTGCAGGCTAAGAGTTGACTATTTTTGAAATTTGACCAATGTATTGACTAGCATGATAACCAAGCCAGTCATTCCTGTTGTTCATTTTCAAAAATCAATCTTTTGGTCAGCAAATAGACATTTTCTAGGTAAAATTTCATGAAATTTTACCGTAAAACAGTTAAACAAAAGAAAACTAAAAAATCAAATCAGGTACTACATGGCAATGATTAAATGTGTTTGATATGGTAACTAGTTAAGACAAAAAGAGACGCAAGTTCTAAGTACAGGTTAGAAATAAGTTAACATGTTTCCAAAACAGAAACATGTTAGGTACTGTAGTGTTTCTCATGGCATTTAAATTGTTACGCACACACCCTAAAATCTGAGAGATGGTCCCACGCTGAAACCTGATGTTCCCAGGGTGTGTTTCTCACCCATGCTAAAATTAGATGGTACCATAGAGAATAGAGAATCTGGAACGAGGTCACTTTTCATATCACTATTATGGACCGAGTTGAAAATTATCAATTTGCACGAGCTTTAGCGAGTGTAAAATTGATAATTTTCAATGAGGTTCATAATAGTGATATGAAAAGTGACCAAGTTTGAGATTTTATTTATCATATAAACTGTAATTTTTAGATATTTGCCAATAGTTGCTGATGTGACTTTTATCTGATTTCTCACTGTTGATCTTCGTGAAATCAATACCGCCGCTGTGACGCACCAATACTTGATAACAGATACTGAATGCGCAGCAAAATATAGTGACAAACACAAAATCTGGCGATGTCAGCCGTAAACTACACTTTTCTTCTAAGACTATCGCAGAGCCACGGCCTTCAATCGTTACTTCGCTGCCGACTGATAAACTGTCAAATGATGACATTTTGCGATGACGTTTCATGAATGACAAATCGTAGTAAACAAATCGTAGTGAAACAGTAAGGCTTAGTAATCCCTACGTGTCACGCTCACATCAATCGATGTTTTAATTGGGCGATTTAAATGGGTTGCGCACCCAACAACCAATGAAAATACTCCGTTGAATATGGTACGTGTGCTCGCATAAAAAAATATGGAACGGGCTAGAAGGCTTGTTTATATGATAACTATGAATTATGGTGTCACATCATAGATTTTGTACAAAAACCTATAAAAACTACTTACATATAACACAATCATTCAAGATTTTCAGGCCTCCCATGGGACCCGCTATGGAACCCGCTGTCACAACTTTTGCGGGTACCAAGCTGCATTTTTTGGGTATATACCCTCAAAGGGACCCTTATGAGAATCCGTGGTTAACCCTTTCACTGATAAATTCCATATATTTCATTTTCAACACTAACATACAGGAAAACCATTGAATATTTTGAAATTACTCTAACTGGAAGGTGGTGCTGTCTTAGGCAGCAACAGCATCCAGTTAAAGTAATTTCAAAATATTCAACAGACTAAGCGTTATAATTATAAAGAATATACTTTTTCTGGTATTTGTCGGTGAAAGGTAAAACAACTTCTTCCCACGAACCACTGGGCCGATTTCAATTATAATTGGCAAGAAGCATCCTTAGCACATAGGGATCCGAGTTTGTTCAAGCGAAGCCAATTTGGCCGGTGGCCATCTTGGATTTTGGCCGATTTTAGAGAATGTCTTTAAAAATCTCTGAAACCACTAAATGGTTCGGCAGCCATCTTGGATGACCTAGGGACTAAGGGCCATTAAAGTTTTTTCAAGGGAAGTTGATCTGTCAAAAAAACATGGCCGCCATGGGGCAATCAAAATAGTGTGTTTGGCGGCTATATTGGATTTTATTATTTGATGGATTGTGAGGCCTAAATTAATTTAATGTATGTTTTAGGGTATTCTGATCTCAAATTTGCTATTTTCGAAACTGTCGGATAAACGGTTTAGCGGCAAGCTTGAATCATTTTCCTACCTAAAGCTCACATACTAAAGCAATGGGAAATTTAAAATGTCTTCTCGAGAACTACTAGGCCGATTTCAATTATATGTGGCAGGAACAATCCTTAGGGCATAGAGATTCAATTTTGTTCAAACAAAGCCGATCGGCCAATTTGTCCAGTGGCCATCTTGGAAATTTGGCCGATTTTTTAAAATGTTAAACATCTCCGAAACCGTTTGGGGGATTGATTCAAAACTAATGAAATATGATCTAAGCCAAGAGCTGACCTAGTCACGGTAACTTGATTGTCCAGATGCTTCAGCGGCCATCTTGGATGACCTAGTTTTCGTGAAAATCACTTCTCCAGAACTGCTGAACAGGTCAGGCCGAAATTTGGAAGATATGATTAAGGCCTAAACCAAATTCAAGTTTGTCCATGCAATGTTGATACGTTAAAAAACATATCCGCCTTGAATCAATCAAAATTTAGCATTTTTGGCGGACATCTTATATTTTCTGCAAAAATCATAAAAAGACTACCTTTACGAAAAAAAACAGTCCTGCCACTAAGTCCTGCCACTAACTAGCCACTAGTTAGCCGCAAACTAGGCACTAAATAGTGTGTGGTTAACATTTTAACAGTTTGTCGCTAACCAGCCGCTCAGTTTTCCGCTAACCAGCCACTCAGTTTATCGCTAACCAGCCGCTCAGTTTGCCACTACTCAGCCGCTCAGTTTGCCACTAACCAGCTGCTCAGTTTGCCTCTAACCAGCCACTCAGTTTGCCACTAACCAGCCGCTCAGTTTGCCGCTAACCAGCCGCTCAGTTTGCCGCTAACCAGCCGCTCAGTTTGCCGCTAACCAGCGGCTCAGTTTGCTTTTCGTAGGGTTACTTATTAACCACTGGGCCAATTTTAATAAAACTTGGTTAAACCTTCTTCACAGAAATTAGATTGGTAAATTTTTCCAGTGGTCTTCTCGCTTTGTTCGATTGTGCCAGTGGCCAATAATTCCAGATGAGCGATACAGGTGCCTTGGGCCTGTTGTTTGTTTTGGTAGCATGTTAAGTTAATGCTGACCTGGAGTGTATCCCATATTCAAGGAGAAAATATTCCATATGCTGTATGCATTCGATCGCTTGATCGACTAATCACAACTACCAATACATTTCAATTTATTTCCACTATTTACCGACGACAGTTGATTCTTACCTATTTTCATACTGGAAAGTGAGATAGCAATAATTTCTCGCCTTGTAAGAAGTATCCTGTTGAATATTGTGAACTGTGTTTCATTGAAAGTTATTGCTGTTAACAACTTGTTTATTCTTTTATAGAAAACCTCTGGAATTTGAGCCTTGCAAGTGTTAATTAAGCACCGTTCTGGGCTACCGAGTAACATAAAACCTAATCCATTGATGAAGATTGATCAGGCTGGGAAAAAATTGCCTACCCTGATAAAACTGGTTACTGGGCCAGTACTGTGCCTGTATAGGACCAGTATTGGTCCAGTACTGACCCAGTACCTTGCATTATCAGGTTAGAGTCATGCACCATTGACACTGATACACTACATCAGGTTTGCATAGGAATCAGATGGTGATGATTCCATTCTTTACCATCTCCATTTATCTAAATGTACACAGAGAAAAGCATTACTGTGAGAGCTCTACGTGACGGGTTTGTTGCCTCGCCCAGGATATGACACAGGAATCCCATATTGTCACGATCAACATGATTTAGCCATGCCTCATAGGTTTAGCTGTAAGCATTGATCCTACTTTTTTCTGGAAATTTGTCAGTTTTTAGGTTATAATTTCTTTGCTGTATTCGCTGAACAAATGTTATAAACCATAATGAGGCTGCTTTAGCAAAATAAGAATGTACACTCTTATAATATCCACACTCTAATTTTTATACCGCACCAACAAATTGGGAAGGCGGGCGGGCGCATGGGCGGGCGGGAGGCAGAGTGGTTTCTGGATGATAAATCAATTACTGTTTATTGGATCGCTTTGAAACTTCATAGGGTGGTTGGACTAGGCCTGGGGAAAAACCTGTCGGAATTAACGGTGATCCGTAATCCAAGATGGCAGCCAGCCACAGTGGCTTTCTTGAAAATTGTTTTCAGGGCGATAACTCCATTACCATGTATCAGATTGCTTTGAAACTTCATAGGGTGCTTGGACTAAGTCGGGAGAAGAAACTTATCGAAATCGATGATGTTCCTAAATCCAAAGTAGCCCCCAGTCACTGGCGGCCATCTTGAATATTGGTTTTTATTGGATAACTCCATTTCTGTTCAGCGGATCGCTTTGAACTGTCGTACAATGACTGGATTAGGTCTAAGGAAGAAACATCTAAATTTAGATGATCAGAATTCCAATATGCCCATCAGTCATCGGCGGCCCTATTAAAAATTAGTTTCCAAATGGTAACTCTGTGACCATTTAGCGGATTGCTTTGAAAGTTCATATGATGACTGGTCTAAGTCTGAGGAAGAAATCGCTATTTTCTGATAGCTCTCATTCATTGGTTTATCATCATGGCAGGGTATTACATGCCGTTTGCGGAGCTCTTGTTATAGTTGCATCAATGCAATCAAAATAATAGTAAAAGTAGTGTCACTTCTTTGTAATTAATATACAATGCAGAGGTGTTCCAGGATCCTCGATCACTTAAAATGCAAACGGTAGTCTCCCCTTACATGTAGATGCACTATAATTCAGATTGTGAAATAAGTTGAATCCACATTTCCCAGGCAACCAATTAAATTGTACAAAGTAGTTTGATATATTTACTTAGCTTAGAATAATCCAATTTTCAACAAACCAGCATTTGAGTATAGATCTGAAATTCTGTTTAGGATCAAATTATCTCCCCTGAATTTTAAACTATTATGCATCTATTTTATTTTGTTTTGCAAGCATGTTAAGTTTGTTCTGACCTGGAGTGTGTCCCATATTCAATGAGAAAATTCCATATGTTGTCTGCATTCGATTTTTCTATCTGGTAATCACAACTACCAATAATACATTTCAACTTATTTCCACTCTTTACAGACGAGATTCGATTCTTACCCATTTTCGCACCAGAAACTGAGATAGCAATAATTTCTCACCAGGTATGAAATATCCTGTTGAATATTGTGAACTGTGTTTGATTGAAAGTCATTGCTGCTAACAACTGGTGTATTTTTTAGCCCTTACCACTCTGATGTCAACATCCTATCTTTTTGTGGTGCCAGTAGCAAAGAAACTGGTGTACATCTTTAAACAATTTTGGTGGATGATGTTGCTGTCTACGACAGCACCATCTTCCACCAAATTTGTTTAAAAATGAACACCAGTTCATCTTTCAATTTAATTTGAAAATTTAAAATTTTGACATCAGAGTGCTAAGAGTTAATAGAGGCCCTGGAAATTGAGCATTGTAAGCGTTAATTAAGCGCAGTTCTGGGCTACTGCATCTGGGCTACTGAGTAACACAAAACCTAATCCATTGATGAAGATGGATCGGTCTGGGAAAAAATTGCCTATCCTGATAACGCTAGTTACTGGGTCACTACTGGGCTTGCATAGACTCATATTGGGCCAATACTGGCCTGGTGCCCTGCATTATCAGGTTAGAGTCATGCACCATTGACACTGATACACTACATCAGGTTTGCATAGGAATCAGACGCTGATGATTCCATTCTTTACCGTCTCCATTTGTTTAAATGTACACAGAGAAAAGCATTACTGTGAGAGCTCTACGTGACGGGTTTGTTGCCTCGCCCACATAGCAGAAAGATACGACACAGGAATCCCATATTGTCACGATCAACGTGATTTAGCCTTGCCTCATAGGGTTAGCTGTAAGCATCGATCCTACATTGCTATGGAAATTTGTCATGGTTTTCGGCTGATGAATATTTTGAAACTAATTTTTAGGATTTGATTTTTTCAGCAATGCAGGCAAAATGATGGTAACAGTCACTTCTTTGTAATTAACCCTTTAGCCCTCATATCAGCAAAAAAACCAGCTTCTACAATGGTCCTGAGACAATACCTTCCCAGAATGCATCGCATGTACCACTTCTGGCTGGTAACCGTGATAGCCGACGCGCAAACAGCTTTACTTTACTATGGGAATCAGATACAGTGCACTTTAGACAGTGCATATGAAACACTATGTTCATAATATTTTTGAAGTCATACATCATTGGAAAGCTAAGCCAATTTTATATACATTTCTGTATTAGTTTTTATAGTTTTATAAAATTTAATACAGTTGATTGCAATTTTAAAATATCACCTATTGTCCACTTGATTTAATGAATCTAAGTCGAATGGTGTACAAATAACTCTGTGAAAACGTTAGAAAAATAAAAAAATGATGCATTAATGTTTCGGCAATTGGATGCGCTTTCCAATGATATATGATTTAAATAATATAATGATTTTAGTTTATCATAGGAACGATTTAGATTGCGGTGTATTTTAGCGCAAAAGTAACTCAACGTGGCTCAGCGGCTTGTTGGCGATGGTACCAGCCAGCAGTTTTGCTCTGAGCGTTGATTTAGAGGAATGTGGGAAAGGTGTATTTGCAGACCAAGAGAATACTAGTTTTGAAAATTTACCACTGGAATGACTGGCTCGGTTATCGAGCCAGTCATTCCAGTGATAAACTTTCAAAAATAGCCTTCTCTTGGTTTGCAAATTGACATTTTCTTTGAAAAAAGATTAAATTTTCTTCAACAAGTTCAAGGCTTAAAGGATTAATATGCAATGCAAAGATTTTGTGGGATCCTCTCTCTTAAAATGCCAGCAGTAGTCTCCCCTTACATATTGATGTACTATAATTCAGATTGTGAAAATGCCAGCAGTAGTCTCCCCTTACATATTGATGTACTATAATTCAGATTGTGAAATAAATTGAAGCCACATTTCCCAGGCAACCAAGTAAATTGTGCAGAGTAGTTTAATACATCTAGTTTCGTCTGTTCCATTTTATTTTGAATTTTGCATTTGAATTGATTGGATAACAAGATTTATTCAGCTTCAATTATTATTATTATCCCACATTTTGAAAAAAACGTGGGTATTATAATCACCTCTGTTCATCTGTCCATCTGTCCATCACGCTATCACCTCCCAAACCATTGGGTGGAATTTAACCATATGAGTGGGCTTTGCAAGACGATATTTATATTTGGCTCCCTGATGCGGCGGAGTTAAAGGTTCAAATGTCCTAAGAACTGTCCGTCACACTTTCTCAGCCTCCTAAACCGTTAGGTGGAATTTAACCAAATTTGGTATGTGCATTGCCCATATGATTGCGCTTTGCAAGACAATTTAGATTTGGCTCCACTTACTCGTGATCAGGTGATGGGGTCAAAAGGTCAAATATCAAGAAACTGTCCATCACACTATCTCATCCGAAACTATTGTGTGGAATTCAAACAAATTTAGTATGTGGGTTACCCATATAATCTTTTACTGCGTGACAACATTTATGTTAGGCTCCGCTCACAGGGGGTGGGGAAGGGGTCAAAACATCAAGAAATTGATTGTACTGCAACTCTTCTGAAACCAGTGGTCGGAATTTAACCAAATTTGGTAGGTGAGTTACGTATATGATTTTGGCATGCAAGAGGACATTTTCATTTGGCTTTGCACCCATGGGTGTGCTGAGGTTGAGGTCAAGGCAAATTGGTGAACATGGGGATTTGCGATGACGTGTCATCGACCGAGCAATCTAGTTCAATTTACAACGAAACAGCAATGAGTGTAGACCAAAAATTCTGTTTAAGATCAAATTATCTCCCATTATTTAAAACTATAATGTTGATCTGAAATATGAGTTGTCTCCCTTGATTTTCATAAAATTATGGTTCCTGTCTGCCTTTACATCTGTCCGTCCATCCCTCTGTCTGTCTTTGCTAAGAAATTGAGAAAGCTAATTTATTTTCATTTCTCTTTCAATTTCAATGATGTATTCTCAGTCTCGAAGATGATTATTTTCCAAATGAAGTTAATTATAGATAATTCTCTTTTACAGTAACTGTAATGTAATTAATTATAATGTTTATAATATGTATTGAATGTTGTCCATAACTAAAAATCACTTCTGAACTGATTTTAAGATCAAGATAATAAAAGAAGTTGTTTGGAAAATTCATCGAGAATTTTTTGTTGTACATATCAAATGTATTAATCCCAGAAGGCTAGTTAAGTCTTTATTGGTGAATTCAGTCACATCCTGCATCTGCAGTGGTCTTCAAGGATGTACATTTGCAGGCCGAGAGGAGACCATTTCCAGTCAGTCATTTCAGTCGTAACCTTTCGAAAATATTCTCTTGACCTGCAAATGGCAATTCAATAAGTATCTGTTTTGAATTTCTGAGCCAGTCATTTCAGTCGTAACCTTTCGAAAATATTCTCTTGACCTGCAAATGACAATTCAATAAGTATCTGTTTTGAATTTCTTTACCAAATTTAACAATCAAATGGTTAAATGAATACTTTATAGTTCTTGTCAAGATTTGTGACCTATGTTGCATTGTTTAAAGACATTACGGGACTAATTATTGGGAGTGAGGCTTATTTCATAAAAAGTAAAGATTGCTTCTTTCTTCCTCCACACCCCCATCACACCTTCCTTTTTCACTGATCATTTTCCTGGACTATGACACTCATAAGGGGATTACTAGGATAAAATGACATGACAATTGAATGGAAGAAAAAATCTTATTCTTTTTATGATGAATTCATTACAAGCTGCTTTCAAACAAGTATGATGAATATTTTGATACAAATTTGATTGAAAATCATTGCTGCTTCAGACCACAGTGACTTTCAGTCAAGGTGTGGTAAAAATCAGCTGCTGTATTTTAGCTAAAACATTTTGTAAATATCAAGATTGTGTACAGGATGGAAATGTGTGCATAAAACTTGGCTCCGCACTCATTTCCTATCTGGAAAGGAGATTTCCAACAGAATTACGAGGAGCTGGAAGCTTCACGCAATAGCAAAGGGAGACTCAGAGACAAGGCTGAAAACCATAAACCAGGTCATCAGGCGGGTTATGGTTTCCTCAGGAAATTGCACAAGCATATTTCCTGAAAACAAATATCTAGCAGCGATGGTAGTGCTACTGGTGCTGAGGATGATGGGTGTGTGGGAAATGATCAATAAACTGCAAGTTCTGTTTTTATCCTCGTAGTAAAGACTCCATTTATGGGTAATGTTTGCGCATGCTTGCTTTGACGTAATATGCTTGATAATGACGATGTTTAATTTCGTTCTTTTTCTCTTTATAAATGATACTAAAAGATAAAAGATGCTGAATATTACAATGTAAGCACTGACTTAATCTGGAATGTAGAAAATTTCAGACAGACAGACTGACACACAGGAAATAATTAGTACACTATAAGGACGAAGGGTTTGTACATCTGTTTGATATACTGAACAAAACTAGTTTTCTCTTGATCTGTAAATGGTAATTTACTAAGCAAAAAATTTACCTTCTCTTGACCTATAAATGGTCATTTATAAGCAAAAATCTCACTACTTGTTGGTGTGTAAATGGTCATTCATAAGCAAAAATCTCACTTCTCTCGGCCTGTAAATTGTCATTGGTAAGCATAAATCTTAGTTCTGTACCACTGCTGACAAGTAAAAGGTTGAGGCAGCTTGATTATATCATGATTATTACACATATAGGCTGCTGACCATGACTGCTTTAGAAGATTTCTCATAAATATTGTCAAGAACATAACGAGCGAAAATAGCAACATGGAATGTTTCGACTGGCGTTCGAGGCATTCAAAGGGGTCGCTCCTACACCGCTTGGTTAATTCCTATCGGCTCCATAGTATGGAGTTGGTGGATCCAGTGACATTCTTTCTGCTTTCTCCAAACGGTGGAGTTTGGGTCTGTTGGATCCGAGGATAGGACTTGAATGATCCTATACTGCATGTCAATTCTTTGATGCCTGGGTCTGTTGAAGTGATGAGATACCGATGTGTCATATCTCTCGTGTCTGTACAGGTTCGTTATGGAACGCAAGTGTTCTTGGATCCTGATTTTAAAGGGCCGGAGGGTTTCTCCTACGTATTGTTTGCCACAGATTCTGCAGTTTAGGAGGTAGACTATATTGTGTGTCTGACAGTTGCCTATAATTTTGGCTCTGTAGGAGAGGCCAGTGTGTTGGCTTTTAAAGAATCTGGATTTGTCCATATTATTGCAGATGTTACAGTTCTTGGTTGTGCAAGGGATTAGCGGGTTGCAGTATTCTTGGGGTGGTTGGTCCAGGGGAGGGAGTTTGACCCTGACGATCATATCTTTGATTGTTTTGTTCTTTTTGAAACCGAATAGGGGTTTCTCTGGGAAAGCTAGCTCGCAATGTTCTGTGCCCTGTAGGATGGGCCAGTATTTGGTGATTGTGTCCTTCAATATCACACCTGTGTCGTTGAATTCACAGACAGATTTGTCTGTAGGACTTTTTGATGGATGGGCCCTTTGGGGTGGGTTTGAGGAGTGACTGGCAGTCCTTGGACCGGGCTGTCTGTCTGGCCTTTTGTCGTATCTTGGCAGGATAGTCCCTGGCTGTGTAGTGTTCCTGCATGGCCTGGCTGTTTCTATCAAAATCTTGAAGGGTGGAGCAGATACTTCTAAGCCTAAGGAATTGGCCATATGGGCTGGCTCTTTACAAGAGGGTGGGTGGGCAGACTCGTAGTGTAGGTACCCTTGTGTGTCCATGGGCTTGGTATAGAGGTTGAATATGATGGAATTCGTTAGTGAGATTTGACCATGGTGTCCAAAAAGGAGACTTGGTGGTTTGATGATTCCATGGTGAATTTAATGCTGTGGTGGGGTGCATTCATATGAGTGACAAACTCTTGTAGGGCTTCGTGCTCGTGCTCCCAGATCATAAAGATGTCGTCTATGTATCTGACGTATAGTGCTGGGGAGTCGTATAGTGCTGGGGAGTGTGGTGCGTTCTGTAGCAGCTTGTCTTCTAGTTTCCGACAGTTCGGAGGAGAGCCTAGTTCAAACAATTAAGAGGCCTACTGAGCGCAAACAGCGACCGCCACCCAGTAAATCATTCTCAGACATCACAAATTCAGAAACAATCGCGGCGAATAACATAATCAAAAGCACCCGGGGTCACCAAGGACCGGCGGATCTATAATATAGACTGTTTACAATGTTATCTGATCTTCAAGCTGGAGGATGCGAAAAACCCATCCAGATCCTTCAAAAAGCTCATGCATCACATGGAGACACACACGCCCTCCATGTGACTGAGGACTCTTGAGCTATCTACTTTCTTCACATATATATATATATATATATATATAATTTCATATCACATATATATATTCTTATATACACATATGTATATACTGTACTGTTCTCCCATGCTTTTGCCACTCAATACAACACCAGTATCCTAAATCTAGACAATCACAACTCTTCTTTTTATTATTTTTTTCTCCTTTCATCCGCTTTTCTCTTTTCTTTTCTCTTCCCTTCACCCGCTCAAGACACCACCATTAGCACTAAAAACCCCAACAAAAGAACGTTAATTAAATCTGTGTATCATGTCACCGCCTCTGATGAGTTCTGCAGTTGGACGAAACGTTATAAAGTCTGAATCATAATTCATGTCAGTCTGATCTATACCTACCATGAAACACCCCCCCCCCCATCAGCCCACACGAACACTCATCAGGCACACGCCACCACACACACCTCACTAAGCAGGTACCGCCAGTATACCCCAACAAAGAAACACCCAGTACCAACATAAGTACTGCCAGATATCGCCAACCACCGCTAGGTACCGCCAAGTACCGCCAGTACTGGTACTGCCAGGTACCGCCAATACTGCCCACCCACACTGCCAAGCTGCCAAGGAAAACCACACACCCCAAGTCATGTGACCACCAGCTACCCAACATGCCCATATAAGGTAACCCACGTGACTACATCCGGGCATCCCACTGAAAAGTATAAAAGGATCGAGCAAACTCAGCTCAGATCATTCAGACTTTTGGATCTGACAAAAGCAGACCAAGCATCAGGCTTATCATTATTCAGTTATTTAGACACGTAGTTATCATCATCATTGTCAAGAACATCTCCTTTCTGGTTTGTCGGGGGTTTAGCAATATAATCTTCTTAACCTTTACAATGACAAATCCCTGAAAACATAACTTCTTTACAATTTATAGCATATTCTGTTGAATATTTAAAATTAATATGACGAAGTCATCGCTGTCTTCCAATCATATTAATTTGATAATATTCAACAACTTTCCTGGGCCCATGTTCCCGAAGCTCTCGTTATGTTTGCAATATCGTTACACGATACTAAAGCAATGGGTGTAACGATATCGCTAGCTAACGATAGCATTGGGAACATGAACACTGGTTTGCTTGCCCTGAGATTGAGATAGGGGAAAACTTCTAGTTGAAAGGGTTAAGGGTTTGTAATCCCGTTAAGGCAATCTTTTATTTACAGAAATCAAGCAATTGGTCCTTTATGGGTAAAGACCATTTAATTTTCTCTGTGTGCTGCGAATCCTAGTGATATCCAGCGTATATCCGGGTGCAGTACCCAGGAAATTGACCATTGTACCACTTACAAGAGAATGCAGACTGTATTTGACACTGCCTGACTGCCTTGCTTTATGAATGGGAATACTTTGAGTGGCTTAACCCATTTAATTCTGTATTTTCCTAGAAATTTGGTTTACAGCAAGCTAAATATGAACTTATTGGAAATGTTTAATAATCAAAATATATGTTTAGAGAATAATATCATAATATGTCTGTCATCAATTTCTTAAGCTTATTGGAATTTTTTTCTGGATAATCACCTTGAGTTTAATTACGGTACTGTATAGAGCATCTTCGACATTCAGGAGTAGGTGGATATAGTGTTCATGACAGTTCTCCAACGAAGGACCAATAATGTACCGGTAGTAATTAATATTGACGTGTTTTAACCATATGAATCTGGCAGTATACATTCGCGCATTGAGAAAATTCATTGATATATTCAGTATTCAGGTGTATATTTAAAAAATAATTTGATTGAAATTGACCTCAACTACCAATTTGCTGCCAGTATGCCCGCAACGTTAGCAAGATATCATAATCTGAGTGTTAGAGAAAGCAACATAGTGCTAGAATTACTACTATTTTGAGATTGTTTGATGTCTTCTGGAACTATGGAGGCAATGTTTGCCAAAGAGAGACTGCCTCTATAATAGCGTGGTCTTAAAGCAAGCTGTCCAAATATTCATCTACATGATTGAGTTGACTCTAGTAAGCTGTTAAATATTAGCTGGTTATGTCCTATGACATGGAAATCAACCTAGCCCATGGAAAACCTTGTGTATCTTCAGCAACTTTCCTTTATAGTCCCCTGGATGTAGACGGATCTCATAGGTCACTCAAGTATCAGATGTCATAATCAAATATGGCACGATTCTAATGACAGCTCTGCAGTAAAAATAGAAAAGTCTGTCACAAAATTGTACACATTGTATGTCTTTGATGAATTTACAATGTGTTAAGTGTCTCGCTGCTGCAAGCCATCAAGACAATAATTTCAATGAGCAAAATCTTTTGACTCGCTGAATATTTTGAAAACAATTTGACTAAAAGTTGGTGGTGGCTTAGCCACCAACAACTTTGAGTCAAATTGTTCTCAAAATATGTAGCAGGTAAAGGTTGGTTGGAGCTTGGCGAGAAATGTATCCCTCTGTTGACATCTGCTGTGATGTTAATATATAGCAGTGATTATTGTGAACAAGTTTGACATGTTTTCCATGAATTTGATATGGTAGGACTTTGTGATTGAAATGGTATAACACTATAGGTTTAACCATTTAATGGTCAAGCTGTGGTCTTGAGAAATGTCCATTTGCAGACCAAGATAAGACTATTTTTTAATGTTTTCTGCCATCCAGAATGCCGTGCTCTGGCTTGGTTATATGTTTGGCTTGATTCCTGTTGTAATTTTTCAAAAATACTTTTCTGTTGTCCTGCAAATGGACATCTGAGCACGTTTTAAAAATATTTCTGGCCATCTTGACCATAAGCCCTTAACATTCATATCAGCCAAAAATAGCTTCTACGGCTTTGAGAAATGTCCATGTGCAGACCAAGAGAAGACTTTTTGAAAATTTATCGCTAATGATAACAAGACAGTCAGTCATTCCATCGATACATTTTCAAAAATCTTCTTATCCCGAATCTTGAAAAAACCTGAGGAGATATTGCAATTGCCGTTGCCTGCCTGCCTGCCTGCCTGCCTGCCTGCCTGCCTGTCTGTCTGTATGTCTCTGTCTGTCTGTCTGTGTCTGTCTGTCTGTCTACGATGACTGCTGATTGTGAGACAATGTTTACATTAGGCTCCTGTTCAGATTTGGGGTTGGATAGGGTGGGAATGGGGACTGAATGTCAAAGTTGGCTCAAACGTGGGGTCTGTGATGTTGTGCCATAGACTATGAATTCTAGTCTTGGTTTAAAGTTTAACATTTTCTATGTGAAAATTTAAATTTCTTTGAATAAATTTGAGGGATATTGAGTTAAGCTGCATGGAATTTGAATAAATATGTAAAATTTGCATTATCCATTGTATTATTGATATTGGAGCAGTCGGGGGGTGTGTGTTGGGGGATGGGGGAGAGGGGGTGTATTCGTCTAACCATTTTACATGCGAATGTCACACCTTCTGGAGGGAAAATGTCTTTCTCTGTTGATTTATCCTTGATTTTTGTCTTCCCGTTTCAATTTACAAAAGACTGCAGAAAAAATGCCATTTCCGTTATTTTCAATTTAAATATCACATTTCCATCTCAGTTGGGTACTTCCATGAATATAACAGCAATATCTTACAGCTTCCAGTGAATTGATGTGGGGTGAAACCTGTCTATAACAGACACTTGCTTTTGGTGCCAAATGATCAGGGTTATTTTTAAGATTGGTGTTTGTAAGATCACCAGTGTTAAAGAGACATCATGATTTGACAAAAAAGCAATCTCCAGTAGAAGATGAGGTATTAGCACTTTTAACACTGAAACCAGCCAAAAATGCCTTCCATAGTGACCGTGAGAAATGTTCATTTGCAGACCAAGAGAAGACAATTTTTGAAAATTTACAACTAGAATAACTGGCTCGATAACCGAGCCAGTCATTCTAATTATAAATTTTCAAAAATTGTCTTCTCTTGGCCTGCAAGTTGATATTTTCATGGAGAAAATTACCAACATTTTTCAAAGCAGATTTTTGCGTAGTGAATATCCATTTATGCAGATTTTGAAAATGTACCACTGGAATGACTGCCTTGGCAATCTTCCTCAAGACCACTGTGCACAAAGGAGAGTTGGCTGACTTCACCCTTCAAGGGTCGAGTGCACACCTGTCTTTAATGACCACCTTTGTCCATTATAGAAACATTTATTTTTACATTCTTAGACCTTTAATAACTCAATTTCTTCCAAAAATTAAATATATTGGCTTGTTGAATGCCATTTCCAGGCGAAGAGATAATTTTTGAAAATTTACCACTGGAATGACTGGCTCTATTATCGAGGCAGTCATTCCAGTGGTAAATTTTTTTTAATAGTCTTCTCTTGCCCTACAAATTGACATACCTGAAGACTAGTGCAGAGGCTTGTTTAGGCCGGCTTGACCATGAAAGTGTTAAGTCAGGACAAGTTGACCACTGACCAGTCACTTGGCCAGAAAGATTATTGTATTTGATGCAAGGTGATTTACAGGTCACTACCCTCATTGGAATGTCATTTTCCACAGATCTACAATAGTCAGTTGTACTGTTAAAGCACATCGAGAGAGGGAGGGAGGGAGGGAGAGAGATAGAGAGAGAGAGAGTTCCAAGCAATGAGTGCACACTTGGAAATACATTTAAGGAGTTCATTTGGCTGATCCCTCACTGCTTAGAGAGATTCAATGTCATTATATTTTCTCATTTCCTGACCATTCCGCCCGGTGGTACCTCACTTGATTTGGAAGAGTTCCAGACATGCGTGTCCAGTAGGGGCGGATTTCCTTCGGAAATAGAGGGATCCAATCTGTCAATCAAGTATACAACATCATAATCAATTAGGTCACATGTAGGTTGACTTGACAATTACAATTACGTATTATAACTACATTATGAAGCTCGAAATAGCCTTCAAGGTAACAAATCGTATGGTTTTGATGGATTTGCAATTTAATAAACATTCTATTGAATATTTTGAAATCAATTTCACGGGGAGCTGTTGCTATCTATGGGCAGCAACAGCCCCCGCAACAGCCCCCAGACAAATTAGTTTCAAAATATTCAACAGCTTTCATGTATAGTTACATTGAAATTGGGAGTATATAAATTGATTCCAACATCTGTACAAAGTGGGTGGAGCTTAGCTAGAAATGGGTGGGGCATAGCTGGAGATGAATCACTCTATTCCCAATTCACCTTTCCAGAGTACCCACCCATCATATGAGGTCATAATGACTGTGTGATGTGTACAATGACATCATAATGAATGACGTCATGAATGACGTTGATAAGTACGTCACGAACGCATATTTGAAGACGGTCTATGCGTTGTTGTACAAATTGTCTGCTTTTACTATTTAATAAATATTCTGTTGAATATTTTGAAACTAATTTGACTGGGCGCTGTTGCTGCCATAGGACATAGACCGTCTTCAAATATGCGTTCGTGACGTACTTATCGACGTCATTCATTACGTCATTCATTATGATGTCATTGTACACATCACACAGTTCATTATGACATCATATGATGGGTGGGTACTCTGGAAAGGTGAATTGGGAATAGTGATTCATCTCCAGCTATGCCCCACCCATTTCTATACAGTATTCTGTATAGTTTTCAGGAAATTGATAGCTAGAGCATTTGGGGATCGATCAATCCCAACATGGCGAGGTGTGGGTAGAGTTTAGCTAGTGATGGGCGGGGCATAGCTAAAAATTGAAAAGTCCATTAAGAGGTTTCACGTGAACTCAATGTGAAACCTGTAGTACTGTTCTGAAAGGATTATCACTGAAACTGATCACTTCCATTCACATTTCTTTTTATTTCAAAATAGTACTGTAGGATTGAAATCTAACCCTTTAACCCTTTAATCCTCAAATTTTTTCACAAAAATTTCAATTTTCTCATAGAAAATGGCCATTTGCAGACCAAGAAAAGACTATTTTTGAAAATTGACCACTGGAATAACTGGCTCGGTTATCGCGCCGGTCATTCCAGTTGTAAATTTTCAAAACTAGTCTTCTCTTGGTCGGCAAATGGACATTTCTGAAGAGCACTGCAGAAGCCCATTTTGGCTGATCTGAGTGTTAAAGGGTTAATGGTCAAGATTGTTCAAGAAACATGAGCGACTCTCTGTGCTGCGCTGGTGTGTCATCTGGCATCCTTAGCACATGGCCAAACATGGACCATCTTTACTGGGTGACTTTTACAGACAGCGGTGATGTACTACATATCTTGTACAGTGCATCCTTGGAAATCATGCTAAGTGTCTGGCCATTTGTGTCCTGTAATAGTGAGGAGGTGTTTGCTGTGGCAGGCATAAAGATGTCAGAGAGCCTTGGATTTCACCCTACTGGGAGCCAGCAAATAAAAAGTCAGGAGAGGATGTCATTGCATAAATATGTTAAGCGTACTGCGAAGTGACCTCAAGAAAGCGGGTCTCGGTACACTCAGATGAAGACTGGACCTGAGGAAGCAAAAGATTTTGGCTGAGGACAGGACACAGCGGTCAAAGGCAAAGGAGGACTGATTACAGCTGTAGGGTGTTTCTACTTTTCTACTATTACAGCTGCACAATACAGTAATCATACATACATACAGGACACAGTGGTCAAAAGCGAAGAAGGGCTGATTGCCGCTGCAGGATGTTTCTACTACTACAGCCGCAAAATACAGTAGTCATACATTGCTCAAGAAATGCCCAATGTCCCTTTGCATACCAAGAGATAAATTCTACTTTTAAAAAATTTACCAGTGGAATGACTGCCTTCGTCAGTCAACCAGTCATTTCAGGGGTAAATCTTAAAAAATAGTATAGTTTTCGCTCATATGTGCTAATGGATATTCCTAAAGACCACTACAGATGCCTGTCTGGGCGAGCTTGACCATTAAAGGGTTAAAATTGTACTGGGAATATTAAGTGAGTGCAATATGGAATGTGCTGTAATATTGATTTTGTACAATTTGACTGAAAGTAATTGTTGCCTTGGGCAATTTGCGCTGAAAATATTGCACTGCTCATGAAGGTGTGTCATCTATATCTAGTAAATGTTATACAATGTAAGGAAACTTGTTTTGTAACCCTGTAATCCTCAACTTTCCCAATTAATTCAGATGGGAAGTCAGGCAAGAGGTTCCAAGACTTCCTGAACAATCTGCCACTGACATCTGCGCTCCTCATATGGCAAGCAACATATGAAAGGATGGCGCCATACCAGCCAGGAGCATCTGGCCCCAGGTTGCACAGAAAGTCTGGCTTGCAGTGAGTCAAGTAGGATAAGGAAAGGATGATGGAAACAAAGATGAAGACTATAGTTTATTCGCTAAGCAGCCAAGCAGCGTGTTAGGCAGGCACATCCCTTATAATATTAATTGCAGCAATAATTAATGAGTACCAGTAGTCGGTAGTAACACATGCACAGATAACACAACACATGAATATCAGTTACATATTTATTTTGGCATAAAAGAACATAGGATTGACGCGCCTGCCTCCTGCACTTACATCTTATGTCCTGGTTAGCAATCTTAACATTGCTAGGCATCCTTGATACTTAACTGACTAAGACTTTGAGCGCGCTCACTACATTTAATTGATTTGATATATTGTAACGAGCGATTAACATGTGTGCGTTGCATGCCGTAAAATAACATGCGCTTACCACTTATGTATTACAGTATTCTGTATTATTGTATGCGCTGCATTTAAGCATGGTAACAAACGGTTACTCTGCGTGTACACAACACTTGACCTTTGACCCCAGGTAACTAATGGTTACCATGTGTGTATACTGCATTTAAGCCATAGTAATGAACTAACGATTGGTTAGTAAAATTTAAAACTAAACAATATATACAATAGATCCGAGTATTGATATTGCATTATGTAATTTCTATTCTATACTAAAGGCAGTAATTCATATTTGTGCTCAATTATACTGTCAACTTTTGGAGGATACTGTCAACTTTTGGAGGATATGGTCAACTTTTGGAGGATACTGTCAACTTTTGGAGGATATGGTCAACTTTTGGAGGATACTGTCGACTTTTGGAGGATACTGTCGACTTTTGGAGGGTACTGTCAATTTTTGGAGGATATGGTCAACTTGTGGAGGATACTGTCAACTTTTGGAGGCTATTGTCGACTTTTGGAGGGTACTGTCAACTGTTGGAGGATATGGTCAACTTGTGGAGGATACTGTCAACTTTTGGAGGCTATTGTCGACTTTTGGAGGGTACTGTCAACTTTTGGAGGATATGGTCAACTTGTGGAGGATACTGTCAACTTTTGGAGGCTATTGTCGACTTTTGGAGGATACTGTCAACTTTTGGAGGATATGGTCAACTTTTGGAGGATACTGTCAATTTTTGGAGGATACTGTCAACTTTTGGAGGGTACTGTCAACTTTTGGAGGATATGGTCAACTTTTGGAGGATACTGTCAATTTTTGGAGGATACTGTCAACTTTTGGAGGGTACTGTCAATTTTTGGAGGATATGGTCAACTTTTTGAGGATACTGTCAATTTTTGGAGGCTATTGTCGACTTTTGGAGGGTACTGCCAACTTTTGGATGATACTGTCAACCTTTGGAGGATACTACCCAAAATGAGTGGCCAGTTATGACTTGTGATTGAGACATGGGCTATGAAAGGGCTTCGGTTAACATTATCCACCCATGTTGTAATCTGACTAAGTCGTGATGAAATAACTTGAGTGAAAATTGTCTCAATGTAACTCATAAATGACATCTGCTGTCACGAGAGGCCTAAGGAGTACTTATGGCACTATAGCCCTCCAACTACTATCAACTACAACTATAAACTAATATATTATATAGAGTATCAATACCTAACAAACAGGTACAAAACACATCTGCTGCAGGAACAGATAAAGGGTGGGTGGATGGGTGGGTATTTAAACTTTTAATAGACAAATTTAGTCAAGAAAATTAAAACATTTGTTTATGAATGTCCATTTGCAGGCCAAGAGAAGACTATTTTTGTAAATTTACCACTATCATTCCAGTGATAAATTTTCAAAGATAGTCTTCTCTTGACCTGTAAATAGACATTCCTCAAGACCACTGCAGAGTTTGGTTTTGGTCAGCTTGACCATTAACGGGTTATGTGAAGTTAGCTATAACTCCCCCACGCTAACCATGACGTCCATACATGGCGGCTAACAGATAACTGAGGCTGCAATTTTCTCATAGAAAATTCCCATTTTTAGAACTCGAGATGACTATCTTTTAAATTTTACAACTTGAGTCACTTGCTCGGTCATTGAGCTAGTCCTTCTAGTGGTAAATTTTCAAAAATAGTCTTCTTCTTTTGAAATTAACATTGTAAAGACCATTGCTAAAGTCATTTTTGAGCAGCTTGAGCGTAAACGAGTTGACATTTGGCCGTGTATATATTGCCCATCTTTGATGGAGATTTACAGTAGAACCACAGGAAACTAACCAAAGCTTTACACTCAATGACGCTGATGTTAAAACCTGTAAAAGCATTTTATCATCCATGTTCTTTTGAGGAAATTGCACAACTGCAGTTTCCGAAAATAAACACTTGCAATTAATCATAGAATAGGTGTGGGCGATGGTAGCGTGGATGTCTTGCTGACATCATTTATTTGTAATCTAGATGGCCAGACATCACATACAGTGCAGCTCAGAAATAACCTACTGTACCATGTTTTCAAAACAAAATAACATGGAGTATTTAATATTTTGGACTTCTTCTTGTAAAGCAAAGAATCTTGCAACAAAATAAATTTATGCCACCATATGCTACGGAAAACCAGATGAGGGTAAAAGTTGATTTATTTACAGTTAAAAACAATGTGTTTGTTTTTATGGGCAAGCATGGTTTGCCTGCAGTCCCAGTGTGAAGTCTGTTTCATGCGAGGAGTTATTTGTTACAGATCTTGCAGCTAGCTCGCCTCTGGACCTTATGTCGATTATCCTTGTGTCATTTGCTTGGTGTGGATCACAGATTGACGAGGAATACTCTAGTAGTGGTCTGATTGGAAGCCGTTGCTGCTTTAGCAACATATTCAACAGAACATGTCTTACATCATTTTCAAAATTTTACTAACTAACATGTTTGTGTCTTTGTATTGGAAATATGTTGACTTATTTCTGAGCTGTACTGTGGGGTTGTTGGGTGCTGTGTAGATGTATAAACCTGATATTGCTTAACCATTTAACTGTTTAACCCTAGAATTTGTTGAAAGAAATTAAAATTTTCTAATCGCAAATGTCCATTTGCAGACCAAGAGAAGACTATTTTTGAAAATTTACCACTGGAATGACTGGTTCGGTTATTGAGCCAGTCATTCCAGCGGTAAATGTTCAAAAATAGTCTTCTTTTGGTTTGCAAATAGACATTTCACAAGACCACTTTTGAAGCCATTTTTGACTGATATGAGTGTTACATGGTTAATGGTGATGTCTGACATGAATCACTTCTACATGGGCCTTGAGAAATGTCCATGAGCAGACCAAGAGAAGACAATTTCCTAACACACTACTATTGGAATAGCTGGGTACAGAACCAAGCCTGGCATTTCAATAGTAGCCTCTCTTACCCTTACCACTCTCATGTCAAAATTTTAAATTTTCAAATTAAATTAAAAGATGAACTAGTGTTCATTTTTCAACAAATTTGTTGGAAGATGATGCTGTCGTAGACAGCAACATCATCCACCAAAATTGTTGCAAAATGTACACCAGTTTCTTTGCTGTTGACACAGTAAAATATAGAATATTGACATCAATGTGGTAAGGCTTAAAAATAGTTCAAAGGTGTTTATCAGCCAGCTTGCCTGATGTTAATTAGGTCTATTGATAATTGATACAATGAGATTTGTGTTCCCATGGCATGAGGAGCCTAATTGATGGTTCGACTGAGGGATCATGTTGATGCACTAAGATGGCCCTGTTATTTCCCAGTAAGATACATTTCCCATACAGTGTTAGCTTTGTGATATGGATCAGGTGGAAGCATTTTGATGGAATTATGTTGAACAATGAGGTCATCAACCCTATTAAGAGGTTTTGCTTAGCATTTCATATCCAATGGTATTATAGGACACAACAAACCATAACAGCACAGATATGGTGTCCATCGGCACTATTCCCCGTCCAAAGGCTGGCATTGACATGAGGGACTCGCTTGAGAAATGTCCGACCTCTGAGTTTCCCTTCCTCGTACATCGAAAACATCATACTGGCATGTGTTATAGAATAGTATTACATTTGTTTACTCAAGCTTTATTATGTCATAACGGCACACATGCACACAACATCTAACACAACAAACAGGTATGTCTCGGAGAACAATAATTTATTTGATGCACACACAGGTACAAAATGCTATGAGTCGGTGTACAATGGAACGGGGCCATTACACACCGCTGTTCCCTCCATGCTAGAACATTGCCAATATATAAATTGTCTTCCCACACCGGAGAAACTCAAACCAATAATGCCTTTAAATTTCACGTCTCTGACAAAGCAGCTAGAAATTACTGTTGGCTGAAAACGACCACTATAGTTGTCTGACATTCTATTTGCAGACCAAGAAAAGACTTATTTAAAAAAATTTCCAACTGGATTACGGGAATAACTGCTCAATAATCCACTCAGTCATTCCACTGGAAAATTATTAAAAAAATTATTGGGTTGCAAATATTTCACTGAACAGTGTCAACTGTTCCGTTAAACAACTCATGGAGCACTGGGCTGATTTCAATTTTGTTTAGCAAGAAGCAGGCCTTAGTGCATTATAGATCCAAGTTTGTTTAAATGAAGCCAATTGGCCAATTGGCCAATTTGAGCGGCAGCCATCATGGATTTATTGAACTGTCATGGGGTATTGAATCGAAACTCACATCGCATCATCTAGGGCCATTCAAGTTTGTGATCAACAAATCAGAGTTTACAATTTTTGGGGCTTACTATTGGAATTTTTCATTTGATCGATGCTGAAGCCGAAATTGGTGAATTGCTTAGGTTTTTGGGTATGCTAATTTCAAATTTGGCACATCGAAGCTGTCGGATAAATGATTTGGCATCCATCAATCTAGGATTTTTCCCCGTCAAAAACTAACCCAATGGAAAATTTAAAATGTCTAATCGAGAATCACTAGGGCGATTTTAAGCAAATTTGGTAGAAAGAATCCATGAGCCATAGGAATCCATCTTGGATTTTGGCAAATCCTTAGAAGCATCTTTAAAAATCTTGCAAATTCCTAGAAGCATTAAAAAAAATCTCCGAAAGCGCTTGGGTTTGATTGGAAACTCATGAAACATTATTGAGGGCAACAGCTGAACGAATTTTGTTTGAGGGAACTTGATTGGCCAAATGCTTCGGTTTCCATCTTGGATGACTTAATTTTCACAAAAAAGAACTTCACCTCCTGAACCACTGAAAGGGTTGGGCCAAAATTTGGGACATTTAATTAGGGACTAAGGGCCATCTTATAGTTTGTCCAAGGATAATTAGTATTTTTTAAGGCATGGCCGCCATCGACCAACTATAATTCAGCATCTTGGTGGCCATATTGGAATTTTCTATTTGAAGCGTTTTGAAGCCGAAATTACCGGTAGTTTTCTTTGGAGTTTTGAGTATGCTGATTTCAAATTTGCCATTTTTGAAACTGTCAGATAAACTTATTGGCAGCGATCTTGGATTATTTTTCTTGCCAAAACCTCCCATTAGTAAAGCAATTGGAAATTTAACTTTGCAAGAACCACTGGACCGATTTTAACCAAATTTGGTAGAACACATCATTGTTCTTGTTGCATGATTCAGGCCCAAAGCATAAGGTTCTACTTAGGGCGCTGGTATTTCTATTTGAAATGCCAATGTTCCAGGTGAGTCATACTGGCCCTTTGTTTTAATTAACCGTTTAATAGTCAAGCCATCCAAAGTCAGTTTTTGCAGTGGTCTTGAGAAATGTTCATATGCAGGCAAAGAGAACACTATTAAAAAAAATTTAACACTGAAATACCTGGTTCTGTAAGCAAACCAGTCATTCCAATGGTATATTTTCAAAAATAGTCTTCTCTTGGCCTTCAAATGTACATACGATAAGCAATTGTCTTGATTTTCTTGAGAAAATTTGACCATTAAATGGTTAAATTATATAAAAGCAGCATTTGTTGTGCTTTGACCATCCTCTGTGTTCCCATTTAAGCGGCACTGTTTTCAAAATTACGCTAATTACATGTACTCAATGAAACCAGATGTAACCAATCATTCAATAATAGTTCATCCTGGGATCATGTCAATAATGCCAGATAAACCCTTTAGTGGGCAAGATTTGTCAAGAAAATTGAAATCTACGCTTAATGAGTCACTATTTGCAGGTCAAGAGAAGAGTATTTTTGGAGATTTACCACTGGAATGACTGGCTCGATAAACTAGATAGTCATTTCAGTGGTAAATTTTCAAAAATAGTCTTCTGATGGCCTGCAAATGGACATTCCTCAAGCCCAATGCAATGGCCGTTTCTGACTGGCTTAACCATTAAAGAGTTATGGAAATTCCTTAATGCAAATTTTTCTGCTATTTCACAGCTGATTATGCCCGTATTTGTACTCCCCGATGAATCGAGGTCATCATCACCATGCTAAACTGCCATCCTTGCAAGCGATTGGTCGATCATCCGCATTTACAGAGACAGATACTCCGCCTCCAATAAATTATGATGACGTTGAAAATTTCATTAGTGTTGAGTTACCACACCTGGGATATTCGCAAGTGGAAGAGGGATTCACGGTGCAAGATGGAGAACAGACCCATGAGCGACTGCATAAATACTTCCACATACATAATCCAGGAAGTCATGTGTGCAAACGGCAGCCAGATTTTGGCGGGGGCACACATTTTGAACATTGTCGATACGGTACGGTTATTGCTAAGGACTATAAGTGGCTCAGTCACCTGATTGAGAAGCACCAGAGACTTGAGTTTATGCATGATTGTTTATCACGAGTAAAATCATTAAAGACATTCGTTCATGAATTGGAACTTACCTGTATGGATGAGTTGAACATTTACAATGCAATTACACATAACCGTTTAAAAGGCCAACAACCTACAACAAAATTATTTACACTGAATTTTGTGTGTGAAGAGTTACGTGCACATGTAGGTCATTGGAACCAGCTTAAGCAGCGTTGGCACATGGAACGTTACCTGCGCTCCCTTCATCACAGTCAGTATATTACCTTGCAAAGTATCCAGCGTACCGTGACACAACTCCGTAATACAGCCTTGTTCTGGATACAACACTTTATCCATATTGGTTTTGTAATATTCGCGCACTGTGATTTATACACGATTTCAGATTGTGTTTTCTGGAATATAATTCGTGGCTTAGAAGATTATAACACTATTTTATCTGGTATCGGTAATGTGACAAGTGGCTCTACCTCAGATGGAACAAGGGCAATAGGTAGCTGTAGATTATTACAAACTCTACCAATGGTCTTTCATAATAGATCTCCCACGAAACTGTCACAGGATAGATTTAGGGATGATCTAAATCAGGCACAGTCTAATGGTTGTAACAGTATCAATCCCATTCCATTACCTCACATTCTGCGTATTTTCGCGGACCAACGTGCCAGACTGGCAACACTGAAGACACGTGTCTTCTTTACACAAAATGAACAGTTTCTGAATCGTGTGAAATCCTCAAATCTTCCATCTTATTCCTGGTACAATTGTATTCCTTCGGGCAATAATCCTGGCAGAGTATCGTCAGTTGCGAATCATAACAGTATAAAGACTGACACATCTGTCAGAGTAGCAGATAATACTGCTGGTCTAGTTGGTGGCGCTCAAAATGAAACAAGTGATTACCAAACAGGTAGTAGTCCGACTGGAAGTATGGCAAGCCTGAGCTTAGCATTACTCAGAGTTGGTTCAATGTCTGCACCAGATCTTTCAACAGAGCCATCACCTTTAGTCGACTTTGTAGAGTTTGAGAGAAGCTTTATTGGACGCTTTTTGCAAACAGTGTGCAATTTTTCAAATTTACTTTGCAAAAATGGACCATCATCAAGTAGCGTGAAACGGAAAGCTACAAAGAGTAAAAGTAACAAAAATGTACGAAGTCCAACTAAAGGAAGGCCACCAAGAGGCCCTGTAGATGAAAATGCATTGTCACGAGTGGATAGTCGACGTAAAACTGTTTCTTGGTGTGATGCAAATGAAACAGCAGTTCAACTTAACGCGACCATGACAGCTTTCTATATGGAAATATTGTGGTCGAACTTCTCTAAGCATCTGTCTACAGTGTTCTGTGAATCAGTATGGGAAGACAAGATCAATGATAGAGTTGTCACAGGTGACCATCTCGGAACAACCTATACCTGCAGTGATATGATGGTCATGATAATCAGGCATATGATGGAACATGTATTGCTCAAAGGTAAGGTTCACAGTTACCTTTTGTCTCCAGAAGTTATATCATATGACATATTTTACCTGTGTTTAGTCACTGTATTCAATTGGTCTTGAGAAAGGGCCTTATTGCAGGCCACGTGAAGACTATTTTTGAAAATTTACCACATGCAATGGCTGGCTCGATAACCGAGTCAATTATTCCAAGGGTAAATGTTTCAAAAATAATTTACAGATGAACATACACTCTGCAGAAATATTCATAAAATTGGACGTATCGCAAGCGCACTTCAGGAGCTGTTTGGCTGGCATGACCCTGAAAAGGTTAAAGCAGCTGCTACATTTTTGCATGTGCTCTGAATTTAGTGTAAATCTCATTATTTCCTGAAATATCCCTTTCTTTAGCCAAATTTGGTCCAGAAAATCAAAATATTTCCATACCAAATGTCCATTAGTAGGCCAAGAGAAAACTGTATTTGAAAATCTATTACAGTAATTACTGGCTCGGATACCGAGCTAGTCATTCCAGTTGCAGATTTTCAAAAATAGTCTTCTCTTGACCTGCAAATGGACATTCCTCACGACTACTGCAGCGGCCAGTTTTGGCCGGCGTGACAGTTAATGGGTTAATTATCATGTCTGCGGAAATGTCCATTGGTATGTGAGTTACCCATACGAGTGCAAGACGTAATTTACAGTTGACTGTGCCCCCAGAAGTGTGGGAGGTGGTCAAAAGATAAAATTTTAGCTTGCAGAAATTGATTGTAACATATCTGTGAAAACATTGAATGGAATTCAACCAAATTTGGTATGTGGGTGACCGATATCAATGCGGAGTGCATGAGCACATTTAGATGTGGCCGCGCCCACATGGTAGAGGTGGTGGTGAGAGATGGACGTCAAAAGGTCAAGAAATTGATTGTAATTCAACTCCTCCGAAACTGTTGGATGGGCTGCAATCAAATTTGATATGTGAGTTCCCGGTATCATGAGCATGAGCACATTTGCATTTGACCCCTGCTCCCAGGGTTGAGGTATGTTGTGGGTCAAAAGGTCATGAAACTAATTGTAATGCAACTCCTGAAACTGATGGACAGAATTCAGCCAAATTTGGCATGCAAGCTACCCATATCAATGTGAGTTAACATGAGCACATTTACTTTTGGTCATATCCCCAGGAGATTGGGGGTGGGGTGGGTGGTGGTGGGGTGGGGTGGGGTGGGAGAGGGGGGGGGGGATTGATGGTAAAATTGTCAAGAAACTGATTGTAATACAAGTCCTCCGAAACCATTGGACAGAATTGTGGTGTGCACCAGAACATTTACATTTGTCTCCACCCCCAGGGTGTGAGATGCAGGTCAAAATGTCAAAGCAGTGAATGTGGGGATTTGCAATGATGCGTCATCGACCAAGCAATCTAGTTAAAACTTAACACTAGACTGATGGCTTGCTCATCAGGTCAGTCATTCCAGTTGTACACGTTCTCATATATTCTTATCGTTTTTTGGTCTGCAAATGGATAATGTCTATCAGAAATTGTCTGGATTTTCTTGTCTAATCCTTACCATTGAAGGGTTAATGATGTTAACCACTCATATCAGCCAAAGACGAATTCTGCAGTGGTCTTGAGAAATGGCCATTTGAAAATTTACCACTAGAATGACTGGCTCGATAACAGAGCCAGTCATTCCAATGGTAAATTTAAAAAAATAGTATTCTTGGCCTGAAAATGGACATTTTCTATGCGAAGTTTGAAATTTTCTTGAACAAATTTGTGGATTAAAGGGTTAATTATGTTTTTCAGATTTGTTCCCCCAGGGCAGCGTGGATCGTCTCCTACATTTCTCCACACAGCTCCACTTCACAGCGGCAGTCACAGCATGGGATACAGGTAGATAATCTCAATGCCTAGAATATATTTCAACCATACAGTCTTCAAATACACCTAGATAAGCAGACTCTTTTGATGCAACCTTTGTAAAAAGCTGTTTAATATTCCCTTCTAGTGTAATTAGCTTATGGAGTATTGATTAGTTGGAGGTTTCCCTGAAGCGCATAATGTTTATACTGCTACTAAAGCTTTATTATCGTATTATATTGTTTTTTCTGATGCACTAGGACAAATTCATGCTCCTGTCGCTGTCTCTCCCTCGCTCCCCCTCCTTTCCTTCCTCTCTCCCTCCCTCTCCCTCACCCATCCTCTCGCCCTCCCTCCCTTTCTTCCCTACCATGTTTTTGAGAAATAACAGTGAAAAAAATACAGTACATGTTAACATTAAATATTCCTGTAGAAAATGACATAACTGTTGTGGTGTGGATTGTGTTCTCTGCACACATTATTCATACATTTTTAACACAAATATTTCGTTTCATTCTTTTGTTGCCAGCACTGTGTTCTGCTAGCGCCAGCATTATATCAGACAAATGTTTGCCCTGTCCTCTAGTTGGTGGTGACTATAGTAGTAGGACTGCCAAGCTTCTTCGTGACTCATACCATCCACTTGTTAGTGTTCTTCATGAGCTCACTATTCCCACACAAGAAGGAAAAGGTCAGTATTGTTTCAACCATCAACACTAGCCCACAACTGGGGTGGGGGAGGGGTTTCGTTTGTATAAAAATGTTTTTCTCAAAATAAACTAATTTAGCAATTTAATTGCTTACTATTTTTAGCTGACTACAAAATAAAACAAGCTGTTGTGATTGCCTCTGCGGCATCTGGATGATGATGGCAGTGGCAGCGGCGGTGCCATCCAATCTGCCTGTAGCTCAGCTTATCAGTTCATATCTCATGTTTTGTTAGTCATACTGGATCCAAATCTGGAGATATGCTTCCTTATAATAACAGGTCATCACACAATGGCCTTGGAGTCAAAAGACGAAAGGGCAAGGTCACTTTGACCTGGGTAAAAACTTTGGGTTTCTTTCAATGTTAACAATTTCCGTTGGACTCAACTTATCAGGTCATATGTCATCTTTGGTTAATCATACTTGACCCAATCTTAAAACAGTCTTATGTATAATGATAGTGATGTATGGGTCAAAGGCCAAGGTCAGCATGACATTGGTAAAAAAAAAAGGTTTTTTTTCCAACATTAACTTTTTGCGTTTATCATAAATTACCGATTTCTAGCTGCAGCTTCTAATAGGACAGTGGCTGTAAATTCTTTAAATCCAAATCTTGGAGGGGGGTTGGGGGAGGGTGTGCACTCTACTAAATCTCAGTAGGGCAGTGAATTTAAAATCTGACTGTACCTATGTCAAGAGTTACCCATAGATATCCCTAGAAATTAACAAATTTAGGGGTGGGGCATTTCAGGGTGCCCTTATAACACCCCAAGGTTGATGAATAAAAACTGGGCTTCATAATGATGTCTATAGTTACCCCTAGAATATCCTCCTCAACTTTTATCAAGTTACATTCATCATTACAAACAGGAAAAATGTTGAATATTTAGAAAATAATGTGACAGGAAGTCATTGCTACATTAGGCAGCAATGGCTTGCATAATATTAATGTTCTAGATATTTAACAGAATATGGTATACATTTCCAGGCCTTTGTCATTGATAGGAGTTGCGATTTTTAAATTGATACGTGGAGTGGCCGAGTAACACCCAGAATGGAAGTGAATAAAAAATCAGGCTCTCTACTGATGTCGATGCTTAGCCCTAGAATAGGTGTGTGAAGTTTCAGTGAGATTGTGTGAGGACTGAATGAGGATGAGAATGTCCACAGCAACAACAACAACAACAACAACAACATGACCAAGTTTTAGAGATCGTTCCAGATCTAAATACTTTCAAAACATCTCACCTAATTTATGCCACATTGGACACTTTGCCAGACGCTAATAGGAACACAGTTAGAAAAGTCCATGCTGATTTTGCTATAAATGCCTATTAAATAACATTCATCTCTCAGATGAGTTTAAACTGCACATGTAGATTCATGCTTTTTTAACCCTTTAGTGACGAAATTTTGTCAAAAAATTAAAATATTTGCTTATCGAATGTCTACTTGCAGGCCAAGTGAAGATTTTTTTTTTTAATTGACTACCGAAATGACCAGTGGTCAATTTTCAAAAATAGTCTTCAGTTGGCCTGCCAATGGACATGTCTCACGACTACTGTAGGGGCGGGTTTGGGGCGGTTTCATCATAAAAAGTTAACCCATTAACGCTCAAGCCGGCCAAAATCAGCTTCTGTCATGTTCTTGAGAAATGGACATTTGCCGACCAAGAGAAGGATATTTTAGAATAATGGTAAATTTGTCAAAATAGTCCTTTCTTGGTTAACAAATGGATATTTTCTTTGAGAAAATTTAAATTTTCCTAAACAATTTAATGGTTCTAGGGTTACAAAAAGTAATTATTTGATTAACTTGGTCAAAATATTGAGTTTCTTCATTTTCAGAACAATTTCTCCTACAGAATAGTTGAAAGGGTCAAATCAAGGCTTACTCTTTAGTATTATTAGTGATGGCCATTGCAGAGGGTCTGCTAATGGGAGACATCGCTCTAGCCAGGGGACGTAACTCGCTAGAGGGCGCCACTTACAATGCGGTCCCGGAAGAAGAAAAAAAGATAGTAAACAATGTTCTTTTCGCAATTTAACTTAACATTATTATGATTGTAATATAGTGAGAATTATGTCAGACCTATTTAAGAAACCTACTAAATATGGTTCGTGGACTGTGCCACAGCTGCGAGAAGAGCTTGGGAAGCGGGGACCGAAGAGGACTTGGCGAAAAGCTGATCTTATTGACAGGTATGTTGGCATTCAATTTTCGTGGTATTAAACTGTAAAACACTGATTACTGTGATAGATAAAACCGGAAGTCATAGTTGATGTCTACTAGGCCACTATTTTGACTCATCACAATATATTACTAGAACTTAGTTGACACATAGGAACTTTTAAATTTCCGGGAAAATATCAGTTACACAAATATATGTCTTTGCACACTGAATTTAAAGACAGTCAATACAGATAAGAGTTAAGACATTAAATATTTTGAAACTAATTTATATGGAGCTGTAGGCAGTCAGTTACATCAATCTCAAAATATTCCCTAGCTACTAATAACCATTTGGACCAGAGAGGCCAAATACCAAAAACCATATACAATATATACTGTTGAATATTTTGAGATTAATTTGACTGGGAGGTGCTGCTGCTTCCGCCTACTGGTTCGTCATATTTATTTCAACATATTCAATAGCTTACCGGTACGCTCCCGAGTCAAATGTATAAAGTAAGGTAATATAATATCAGGTCAGTGATGTTGTAAGAGTTGATCACGCAATAGACTTTTCAAATTGTAGCCATACCTCACAAATAGATTCCTACATAAGCTCTACCCACGCTTTGTCCATCTTGTGATTGATCGATCCCTGAACTCAATGACTATCAATTTACCAAAAAATATACTGGTAAGCTGTAGAATAATTTGAAACTAATTTGACTGGGTGCTGTTGCTGCCTATGGCAGGTACAGTGCACAGACAAATTATTTTCAAAATACTCAACAGAATGTTTATCAAATAGTAATGACATACAATTTGTACAACTTGACATACAATTCAGCGTTAATGACGAATTTAATAATGTAATTGATTATGACATCATCCTACATGTGATGTTGATTATGATGTCATATGATTGATCAATAGACTGGGATTCATCCATTGGTTGGAAGTTTCTGAAATGTACCAGACTAGAATTTAACTTAACTGAACCTTGAGACATCCCTTTGTACCCGTACCAAGATCGCTGCCCAAAAATCTTTGCAAATCTAACATTTGAAGATTAAATTCTCAGCGGTCTCGATCTCGCCGCAAAAAAGAGCATTTTCTATTCATACTTATATGAAGTCTGCGTGACATGAAGTAACTGGATATTCACGCCGCCGAAGCCTGGTGTGAGTGTTGCGGTTGATGCCGAGGCACATCTTGGCAATCCTATGAGATAGAATCATCAAATTTGGCAAATATTTGGCTATTATGAGTGGTTAGAAAATTATGGCAGCAACAGCACCCAGTCAAATTAGTTTCAAAATATTCAACAGCATGATTATTAAGTAGTAAACGAGCCTATCTACGTGACTCTTACACGTTACGTAGTTGATTATTACATGTTATAAATAATGGATGGATAAACTGGAAAGCTCCATTAACCCTGTCACTGATAAATTCTCTATATGTCAATTGACATCAGTCACATTACCTAAATGTTAGTTTGATTATCAATGGAGAGGATATTGCATATTTTGAAATAAAGTAGACTAGAAGCTAAACTGCAGTCTTTCATTCCAGTCTTACTTGTAAGGGACTTGTCGCTGAATGGGTTAAATGGCAAATCAAGCTACTCAATAAATAAATTTTGTGTATTTTTCTATTTTATTGCAGACTGGACAGCTATGATAGAAATAAGGACTTTGCTCAGTCGCGGGATGAAACCAGTATATATGACATGAAGCTGCCCGATCGAACAACTTACAAAGATCTTAACACTGACATGTATATGCCTGACATATCAATGGAGACAACAATTGACAGTTATTTGCATACATTTAACAAGGCCTTCGGTAAGGAGAGTATTAACCTGGTCAATGAGAACTTTCTACAGTTTTTAAGAACTAGTGTAGATGGAAATACATATTATGTGAAAAACAATGCCGTGCGGAGATGAAGAAAGCTGTTGTTTATAACATAGACATTACTTTAGATGAGCATGGAATTGTCCTGGAATGCCAATGTGATTGTGGTGCCGGAATGGGCCCAGAAGCCCACTGTAAACATGTAAACTCTGTGCTTTATGCATTATTTATTTTTAGTAATAAAGGGAAAGTAATGACTGTGGAAACCTGCACAGAAAAGCTTCAAACTTTCATAAAGTGAAGAAGCACATTGGTTCACCTGTTAAGGCAGCAGATTTACGCTTACCTGGTAGGGAAGATAGCAAGCGCAGTTTGCATTTTGATCCAAGACTGGCAGAGTACCAGAATGATGTTGGATATCCTATTTTCTTTCGGAATACCTGCTTACAGTATCCAAATGTGGGGAAAATGCTGGTGTCTCGGCTGTTCCGACCAGCAAATTCATATGCCATGTATAGTGATGATGACTACTTGAAGGAGCATCCAGCAAAGAATTTTTTAAATAGCATGTCATTAACATCAATTACAACACAACGGGTAGCTGCCATAGAGTTGGAAACAAGAGGCCAGAGTTTGTGTAAGAATTGGTTTCATTATAGACGTATGCGTCTTCCTTCATCAACGTTTGGAAAAATATGTAAAGCGAACGGCGAGGAACAGAAGCGTAAGCTCGCTTCATCATTACTAATAAATAGGAATATATCATGTGCACCTATCAACCATGGAAGGAAATATGAAAGTGTAGCTGTCAAGCAATTTGAGTCAATTACAGGTGTTTCTGTAGAAAAGTGTGGTTTAGTGATATGTGAATCGCATCCATTTATTGCAGCTTCCCCTGATGGTCTTATAGGAGAGCAGGAAATGGTTGTGGTTAAATGCCCGTATAGTGCGCGTAATTACTCCAGTTGCGGTTCCATACCTGTTCCTAGACACTGACAATTTGATTTGCCTTCGAGAAACTCATGACTATCATTATCATGTTCAGGGACAGTTACTGTGTACTGGTCGACAACAGTGTAATTTCATTGTGTACACATTTAATGACGTAAAACATATTTCTATTCAACGAAATGATAGCTTTATTGACACAATGACAGGACTACTGCAAAGCTTTTATGATGACTATTTCAAAGATCAGATGCTAGACCAGATGTTCTACTATACTTATTTTTAATCATTTGGTGACGATACCGGCCTCCTTAGTTGTCTACAGGAATGCCCATTTGCAGACCAAGAGAAGATTAATTTTGAAAATTTACAACTGGAATTACTGGCCCAATAACCGGGCCAGTCATTCCAGTGGTAAATTTTCAAAAATAGTCTTCTCTTCACCTGCAAATGGACATTCAAAAAGCAAATATTTTAATTTTCAGGAACAAATTTAGTCACTAAAGGTTTAAACCATTTCATCATGTATGACTGTATTCAGGCAATATTATTATTAAAAAATTCCAGAACATTCCTTGCGAAATAACCATTGGAAGGACAAGAGAATATTTGAGAAAACTTGGCACTGGAGTTACACACTCCAGTGTCGAGGATTCTAAAATATTTGTTCTCAACATTTTTTAGAAAATCCATTTTGTTATTTTGGCCATTAAAAGGTTAATGACTGAGCCGGGCTCCAAAATTGGTACCTATTTGGTCATGGGAAATATCATTTGTAAACCAAGAAAAGGAATATTTGAGTCAATCAGCCCAGTGGCAATATTTTCAAAAATATTCTGCAAATGGACATTTGCTTTGCTGAGAAGCTCACTTCAATATTGATGTACCAGTTGACAGTAACATGTTGGTTTGATTGATGTGGAAAGATGGGCTGGATCAAGATAAACTGTGTGCTGGACTGATGGGTGAATATGGGACAGATAACTCTGGATGATGGATAATACTTTGGCCATTAGTATTCATTCATTCGTCCATCACTCAGGTTGTGGAGGTACATCCCATCCCTCCGTAACAATCAAACCAACAATGTGATTGTCAAGTTCTGGTACATCAATAGGGAAGTCAATACCACATGAGCATAGCATCTCTAATATGTTAGTCCATTATATGTTTAGCAGATGGAACTATAGGTTTGCTCTCTCTCTCTCTCTCTCTCTCTCTCTCTCTCTCTCTCTCTCTCTCTCTCTCTCTCTCTCTCTCTCTCTCTCTCTCTCTCTCTCTCTCTCTCTCTCTCTCTCTCTCTCTCATATATTCTGTAATTTCCAGACATGCATTCGCATAATACTGACTCCTATAAATAAAATAATATTCTCTTTGCCTGGAAATGGGCATTTAAAATGAGATGATTTAAATTTTTTTTACAAAATTTGACTTAAAATACTCATTCAGTCACAGCTGAAAGGCCAAGTGAGTTTATGCTGTGGTGGCTGTCCATCATATGTCCCTCAACCTTTTCTCCAAACGACGTCTTGAGAACCACTGGGTTGATTTCAATTATATTTGGCTGAAAGCATCCTTGGAGCAAGGAGATCCAAGTTAGTTCAGAGGAAATCAATCGGATTTTTTGTCAGTATATTTCATCAGTGTAACGTACTTCATGTTACTGGACATGTAATATTGTACTAAATGAACCATGGTAACAAAACATGTATGATGATGATGGTAACCGTTCTTGTCTATATTAAACACAATCATCTCAAGTAGCTCTGTCTACACTTGGTTGAGCATTGAAATAAACTCAAGTTTATATCATCAAGTTTATATCATATATTTGTGTTGTCACATGCTTATAGTTTATCTAACCATTTTTAATAGATTCCCCTGGGTGACAGTTTTTCAGTAGGCTACTCCATTCCACGATCTGCTTATCACTTACCGAAACTCCATATGCAGTAGATACAAAGTCACCAGGCCTCCAGGTGATGCACCGACTAGTACCTTTACAGTGTTACGGTTTTTATATGTGGAAAATGTTGACTGTTGAGCCACTGGTGGTTTAGGTTTTTGTACAGTACTCTCCGTGCCATCAACAATAACTCTGGTACTTGGAAACTTTAGCTTAAAATCTGATGGTGTATAGTAGCGAACCAAATCTCTTTCTTCCCACATAGCAACATGCCTCCATTGGTGGTACATGAAGCTAATCATTTTAATAAATATATTGGACACAGCGGTCTCTGAAATCTCAAATAAGTCCGCAATAACATAATTAGTCCAATGAAGTCGAAGTTTAACCAAAGTTAAGAAGAATTGGTTCTCAACAGAAATGTTTTTCACATCATGAGAATAATACTTTAGCTGATAAGCAGCTGGGCCAAGCGTATTCAAAACAAGTAGAAACTTTTCATACGTCTCTAAATCGGTGTAATGTAGGATCTTGTTGGGGTTTACCTCAATTCTTTTGATAGAGAATGGAGAATTACTTTCTGTCTGTGTGCTTCTTTCTTGAAAACAAGGATTAGAGATATGTTTCACAATATTCTGTTCTTAGTCAGGTTCTGCACTAACCGTTACCTCCGAGCCTAAGTCAGATATCTCATCCACAAGACATACAAATGCTTGAGGAGAATCGGTAGCCACTTTCTTATTGTAGTGATGTTATGCCCTTGAATGCCTCTTAGCTGTCATCTCTGAGATTGACTTTGTCCATTCAAACTGACTTGGGACTGCATCGCGTCTCAATCAGTGACATAATGGTACAGTACCTGAAATAGAGAAAGACAGAAATATTTATAATTATTATCTTCATTTAACCCTTTCAACAACAAATCCCTAAGCACGAATTATGTGTAATTAAATGTCTCGTCTATCTCCTGTTTGTCTGTGTCAAAGTGACCTTCCCCTTTGACCTTGTGACCGCAATGTTATGATTGGTTATCACGCTGTCCTAACAGTATACAATGTAGGTACCCGCGTAGCCAAGTTTAATTGCAATAGTATTAACAGATTCTGACATAGACATATAACCTGATAAGTTTTGCTAAACACGAAACCGTAACATTGTTGTCGTCGTCGTCGGACTATTCTGTTGAATATTTTAAAGTAGAATGACTGAAAGCCCTTGATGCCTAAATCAGTAAAATGGGTGACTAAAGAAGCAAATACTTTCAGTCATATTACCTTCAACATAAACAACAGCTTTCAGGTATGTTTGCCTCTGAAAGTGAGATACAGGGAATTTATCGGTGTAAGAGGTATGGACACTTATGGCTATGATGATGGTAATAAGTTGCTCAGTTCAGTTTACGGGCAAAGTGGCATATTTATGTTAAAGTATTTAAAGGTCAAGGCAGCCATAAGCAGCTTCTCTAGTGGTCTTGAGAAATGTCCATTTACAGTCTGATAGAAGCATATGTTACAGAACATACTACTAGAATGATTGGCTTGATCACGAGCCAGTCATTCCAGTGGTAAGTTTTCAAAATATTCTCTTGGTTGGCAACTTTACATTTCCATATCACGCTTCATGTGTTCTGGCCATTAACCCTTTAGCACTCATAGCAGCCAAACTGACTCTGTAGTGGTCTTGAGAAATGTCCATTTGCCGACCAAGAGAAATATATTTTATCACTGGAATGACTGGCTTGATCACCAAGCCAGTCATTCCAGTGATGCATCTTTAAAAATATTCTTCTCTTGGTCTGCAAATGAAAATTGAAATTTCTATATTGCTTGCTGTAACAGATGGATACTCTGTTCAAGTGTTAGTTAGCCGACACTCAATGCTGGGGTAGATAGTGTGGCAATATTGGGGTGGGGAGTACGTAATATTATTAGGTGGTGTGGTACATTTTATTTCATCATACAAACCCTCACCTGTGATGTGATTCAATCCCACTACACATGTAACTTTACATGAAATCTAATTATGACAGAAATAGTTTGTCATGGGAATAACATTCACTGGCATTATATTTCTTTGCCAAATTATTTCCCGTGAGCTTATATTCAAAGTAGATACAGTATCTGGTTTTATTTATCAGACATTCATCCCTATTACCTGTCAATCTGACATTGTTTTTGCCTGCAAAAAAACGTAGATACTTAGACTATGTACACTCACCGTGTACAATTTCCGTGATATAGTCAGCCTACGCGAAATGCTTTTTGCAAACAATACTATGACGACCTGGTATCCATTTATCTCTACGTATCGCAATTATCCATTTCGTTTTCAATGTGTGAGTTTTCGGGAATGAATGACCACCTCGGGCGTTACACAAAGGAACACAACACAATGATGACGGCATTGTTGTTCAGCAGAGCACAACAAACAACGTACAAATATCATTGCCAATAAGGGGAGATAACTAGCCGGGACCAGCTTTTCCTGCACTCCCTCTACCGGCTAGATTTTTAGCGTGCACTCCCATTGAAGGATCCATCACATTGTCAATTGATTAAATATTTTTCACTATTATTGAAATTGATTGACCCAAAACTGTGTGCACTAACTTGGCCTAATAAATCAGATTGTCCCCTAAGATTCTGGGGAATGGAACATACAAGATTTTTTTTCCTGAGTATGTCTGTACATCGGGGGAGTCATCAACATCCCTCAGGATGAAAGGCTTACTGTTTTCTGAATAAGATTTTCACTTAAAAATGTTTTTCATTCAGAAATTCTCCCCAGACCAGTGGCAGATGTACGGATGCTGGCTAATATCTGCAATCGTTTGTTGATCAGCTGTAGACTAGCCCATCACTGGTGTAGTACACAGACGCAGAAACACTTGACTTCCTGGTCAATTGGAGCATTTCTCCTCATCACTCAAGCTGATCTGAAGGTGAGTAGAATAGGTCTTGGAACATTTTAATGGTCAAGCCGGCCAAAAAGGGTATATACAGTGATCTTGAGGAATGGCCATTTGCAGACCAAAAGAAGAATTATTAAAATTTATTACTAGAATACCGTGCTCAATAACTGAGCTAATTTTTCCACTGGTAAATTTTCAAAATTAGTTTTTGCGTGGCCTGCAAATGGCCATTCAATAAGAAAATAGTTCGATTTTTGTGCCCAAATTTTTCCATTAAATGGTTATACACTTTTTCTTGTCTATCTTGCCAGAACGCTTTCATTCATGAAACACAAATATCTCTATTTCAATGGAATATTACAGGAAACATTTTGAATATATCAACAGAATAGTGATTAATTTGCCGAATTTATTATTGCGAGTGTCTGAAATCCCTAATTGCTCTCATCTGCAATCACGTCCAGTCAACTTATTCTCAAAAGGTTCAACTGGTTGCATGGATGCCTTGAAATGGGATTTGCAGGCTAAAATGCATAAATACCGGTAGTTGTTTTGGGGAGTTATATGACACTGAAATTAGCAGAAAATAAAACGGGTTGCTTTGTACAAAACAAGCCAAGATTTAATTTTTATGTTTATCTTGACTTTACGAAGTAGAACGATCTATTGTCATAGACTATGTGCCATCCGGAGGCGATGCCGATTAGCCTTTAGTAGATAATGGCATCGTGCAATTTTTCATTAAGCCCAACTTAGAGGTTCATAGCTGATGTTGGGTTAATCATGCTGTACCCAAACTTGAACACCTCTATTATGGGAAGGCATAACACACTGATCTTGATGGCAAAAGGTTAAAGGTCAAGATTGCTGACCTTGTTAAAACATTTTTTTCCATATTAACATGTATTTAACTCAACTTATCGGTTTACATTTCATGTTTGTTTAACGATTATGGACGCAAACCTGGAGATATGCTTCCTTATTGTGACAGAGCATGATACAATGATCTTAGGTCAAGGCTCAAGGTCATTGTCACCTTTTTTTGCAACATTAATATTTTGTCTTTAGCTCAACTACCAGATTTATATCTCATGTTTGCTTAATGGTCCTGCACCCAAAGTTGCCTGCATGTGGTCATCTTATAAGCTGGTATGACACAATGACTTTGTGGTCAAAGGTCAAGGTCACTGAGCCCTTGAAAAAAGATATTTTTTTCAACATTAAGATTTTCTGTTTAGCTCTCCGCTTAAGAGTTTATTTATCATGCTTGGTTAAGTATACACGACCCAAATTTGGACAATTGATTCATAATAACTAGTTGATATGAAACAATCACATTTTGCTGGGTAAAGCATATTGGACACTAACTTGGACACATACTTATAATGCGAGGGCATGACACAATGACTTTGGGTTCAAAACTCTCATGGTCATTGTGATCTTGGTAAAAAAACTTTTTAACATTAACATTTTTTTTAGCTCAACTTGGCAATTTATATCTCCTATTTGCTTAATCATACTGAACCCGAACTTGAATACATGCTTCTTTATCATGAAAGAGCATGATACATTGGGGTCAAAATGTCAAGATCACCATGTCCTTGGTAAAACTTAGTCTTTTTAACATTAACATTTTGGTTTAGCCCAACTTAGCAGTTTATATCTCATGTTTGGTTAAGCATAGAGGGACCAAATTTGGACACATGCTTCCTTATTGTGAGAGGGCATGTCACAATCACCGTGACATCAAAGGTCAATGTGATGGTGACAAAACTTAGTTTCTTTTTTAATAATGACATTTTGTATTAAGCTCAATTTAATGGTTGTCATTTCTCATGTTGGGGTGATTATACTGCACCCAAACTTGAACACATCTCTCCCTAAAAGTGTTAATAAGAGGGCATCACACAATGACATTGGATTAAAATGTCAATGGTCAAGGTCCCCTGGATTAAAACAGGTTTTTTTAACATTAACATTTTGTGCTTAGCTCATCTTAACGGTATATATCTCATGTTTGGTTAGTTATACTGGCCCCTAACTTGGATAAATGCTTCCTTGCAATGAGAGGGCATGATAAAATGACCCTGGTTCGAACGGTACAAGGTCATGGTCAATGCTAAGGGTGTCGATAAGCATTCTGTGTTTAACCTTTGTCTATCTAGGGAAAATTATATTTGAAGCATCATAGTTTATTGTACCATCGTAAAGTCGAGCTTCGTTGTTGCATTGCAATCACATTTATAGTTTACGTTTATGGTTTATGAATATAAACTAGATTGATACTGACAAACAGTGGTACAGCTATTCACACCTATTTACATCTTATTCATTACATTCACACCTATTACATTCACACCTATTTACATCTTATTCATTACATTCTATCTTATTCTGGAAATCTATTAAGAATAAAACGTCTAGATATAATACAGTGTATCCCTTTCACCTGAGGTGGCAGGTCAGATAGAGTGAGTTCAATTATCATACTATGTCCTCATGATCTTTGTCAAGCCCTATGAGAAGAGTAGGAAGGCTCGACATACCATTCCAAATGGCCTGCAATGTGTGATATGTATAATGCACAGGCTTTTAGCCAGACTTTTAGGTAGTTGTGTATTTTTAAGTTTGGACTTTACTGCACCAAGAATGGTTGTACGATTCTCGTGTCACCCTTTAATTGTCAAGCCGACCAAAACAGGCCTCTTCAGTGTTCTTGATGAATGCCCATTTGCAGGCCATGAAATGATTATTTTTGAAGATTTAACTCTGAAATACTTGGCTCGATAACTGAGGTGGTTATGCCAGTCAAAAATTAAAAAAAAATCTCTTGGTCTTTAAATGGACATCCATGAGCAGAAATATTAATGAAAGCTAATTCAACAGTATATTATTATACCATATTATTAGTTACACCAGTGTTTTGGCGGGGGGGGGGGGGGGGGGGGTTGGGTGTACAGGCTGTTACAGGTGTAGTGTAGTGAGGGAAGTATACTTGTTTGCATGTGTGGTAACAGCCTGAACCCCCGGCAAAACACTGGTGTAACAAATTTATTACCCCTCAGACGTTGAGAGATTAAGAGACAGAGAGAGAGGAAGAATCTGATCTTGTCTTAAAATTTGATATTGCCTGTTTTCAACACGACATCATTTTCAGAATGCATCAACACCTGATGCCATGACCTTCATCATTGGCTATTGTTACGTCATAATTAATCTGCGCATTAAGACTAAAACACGATGTTCACGCGTGGGATACCGTGTAGTATTGCCCTCGCGTGCGGGAAATTACAGATCATACATCACTGATCTTAACTAATCAAATAACAGCATATGGTCATGTGACATTACTGAGGGGTAATAAACTCTCGTACACGCCATAGTTTGTCTGACTGTTGCAAGCCACCAAACAATAATTTCAATGTACAATAACTCGACCTGCTTAACATTTAAAAAATAATTTGACTGAAAATTGTTGATGGCTTAGCCACCAACAACTTTCAGTCAAATTGTTTTCAAAATATTCAACATATCCAAAGTTACACCCATGGAAAATGTACTTTGCAGAAATTCAGCAAGCATACAGTTGAATATCTAATCCGCAAAATCCAAATATTATTAGTGAATCTTCATTTGCAGGCCAAGAGACTGTTTTTGAAAATTTAACACTGGAATGACTGGCTCGATAACGAGCCAGTCATTCCATTGCTAAATTGTCAAATCAGTCGTCTCTTGGCCTGCAAATGAAGATTCCTCATGTGGCCAGAGGCCCCCAAGAGGCCAGTTTTGGCTGACTTCACCATATAAGGGTTAACAAACCGACCATGTGAAAAATTGTCATCATGATTTATTCAATATTCTTCATAGAATGAACACTATGATTGCTATCGTGTTGATGTGTTTCAGCTTTTGGCCGATGAGACGCTCCGTTGTGGGCGATTAGCTGAACAACTGTACAAAGCAAAACATGAGGAGACAGTAGCTGGTGGAAAGAATAGTCGCCCCTTATTGGAGCTTGGTGCACTCTCTGTGGATTTACAGGACATTACTGCTCAGTTACAGGTTAGTTGTTTTCTGATTTAATTTTGAAGACTGCTGCTTAGGGCCTGATTGAACCTGAGTGAGTTACTAGCCACCAGTGATAATTGACTGTAAATTCTGCTATCCGTAGTGATGGTAGTAGTCTTCAGCAGTCTCTATAGAAAGTTGATTGGTCTTTTTTGGCCACTATCTTAGATTTCTTTTAACCATTTAACACTTAAAACTGACAATGGCAGTCTTGAAAAGTGGAAAGGGTACCCATTACGCAACACTTTTTGCTTGTCATCCTAACCTTGTTATTATTGTTTTATTTCTTTGCAGGCTTTATCAGGCACAGCTAAGAAAAAGTTCTCGGATCAGTGCAGTTCCATGTCGGTGCAGTTGTTTTCCACAACGATGCCCAGCGGTAAAGTCTGGCGCAGACGGAATGATCAAGGTTTGTAATGATTTTAAAGTTTTTCCATAGGGCACTCAGCAATTCCCGTTCTAATCAGAATATCTGAGATTTGGCCTTATATGCCTTAATGCTTCCCATTAAAACTTAACATAACACAAATTCTTGATTGGCTAGGACCATACCTCGTCCCTGGGCACGAGGCAGTTAACACTTACCCCGCTACTATTTCCTGATACTACAGGATATACACATCATATCATGCACCGGGTGTAAGGGCCTGACCATCACCCGGCTCATGGGGCTAATATTTCCTGATACTACAGGCTATACACAGCATATCATGCACCGGGTGTAAGGGCCTGACCATCACCCGGCTCATGGGGCTATGATTTCCTGATACTACAGGATATACACAGCATATCATGCACCGGGTGTAAGGGCCTGACCATCACCCGGCTCATGGGGCTAATATTTCCTGATACTACAGGATATACACAGCATATCATGCACCGGGTGTAAGGGCCTGACCATCACCCGGCTCATGGGGCTAATATTTCCTGATACTACAGGATATACACAGCATATCATGCACCGGGTGTAAGGGCCTGACCATCACCCGGCTCATGGGGCTAATATTTCCTGATACTACAGGATATACACATCATATCATGCACCGGGTGTAAGGGCCTGACCATCACCCGGCTCATGGGGCTATGATTTCCTGATACTACAGAATATACACATCATATCATGCACCGGGTGTAAGGGCCTGACCATCACCCGGCTCATGGGGCTATGATTTCCTGATACTACAGGATATACACATCATATCATGCACCGGGTGTAAGGGCCTGACCATCACCCGGCTCATGGGGCTAATATTTCCTGATACTACAGAATATACACATCATATCATGCACCGGGTGTAAGGGCCTGACCATCACCCGGCTCATGGGGCTAATATTTCCTGATACTACAGGATATACACAGCATATCATGCACCGGGTGTAAGGGCCTGACCATCACCCGGCTCATGGGGCTAATATTTCCTGATACTACAGGATATACACATCATATCATGCACCGGGTGTAAGGGCCTGACCATCACCCGGCTCATGGGGCTAATATTTCCTGATACTACAGGCTATACACATCATATCATGCACCGGGTGTAAGGGCCTGACCATCACCCGGCTCATGGGGCTAATATTTCCTGATACTACAGGATATACACAGCATATCATGCACCGGGTGTAAGGGCCTGACCATCACCCGGCTCATGGGGCTAATATTTCCTGATACTACAGAATATACACATCATATCATGCACAGGGTGTAAGGGCCTGACCATCACCCGGCTCATGGGGCTATGATTTCCTGATACTACAGGCTATATACATCATATCATGCACCGGGTGTAAGGGCCTGACCATCACCCGGCTCGTGGGGCTAATATTTCCTGATACTACAGGATATATACAGCATGGTGAATAACAGTTTTGGGACACATGAGCCATTGGTCAATAGTGTCAGGGATGGCTACCCCATTGATCAATGGTCACGGTTCAGTGGCATTAGTTATGGTTGCGCCATTGGTAAATTATGTCAAGAATACTTGACTCATTGCTTAATAAGACGACGAGCCATGGTTCCCCTGGTCAGTGGCATTAGTTATGATTGTCCCAGTGACAAATGGTGCTTTTGTCCATTGGTTAATAGTACCAGTGACACTTGCCATGTTGGTCATTGGTGGTAAGGATGATTGCCTTATTGGCCAATAATGATAAGGACCATTACCCCCATTGGTCTATGGCAACAGCTATGCTTGCCTGATGGACCAATGATGCTTGTGCATTAATTATTGTAAGCATGTTTAACAGCCAGGTGAGCACTATGGACCTTCGGCCATTTATTTGATGGTCATCTTGTATTTTCCGAAAATGTTCCATCATGTCTATTTAAATGCAAATGGTTCAAATGTTAATAGTCTATGGGAGTGTCACAAGCCCTTGGGTCTCTTGTTCTATATCAATCAATTGAAATTTGAACTCATGCTCCATATGAGATGATACGGCCTATCGGATAATACATCACTGTGTTCACACTTGTTCACGGAAATATGTTACACCATTTATAAATATATTAAAAAATATACTCATCTTTTTAGCCGAAAACATCTTAGGTCCAAGCAGAATATCAATAAGTGTATTAACCCGTAGCACTCAAATTTGTAAAAGAAAATTAAAGTTTTCTCATATAAAATATCCATTTGCATCCCAAAAGATTCTTTTTGAAAATCTGTGCTAAGTTTTCAAAAATAGTGCAATTGGACATTTCTCAGGACCACTGCAGAAGTCATTTTAGCCGACCTTGAGTGTTAACTCTTATAATTGTGTGACCGTCGTATGGCTCAAAAAGCAAATGACTACTATTGACAGGCTTTGCTCTTCATCAACTCTGGATAGAGACTGGAGAATATGTACCTGTGAAGTAATGGAGGGATTTGATCTGTCGCTCAATTATCTTATGTCATGCTAAATTATGTCACATGTAGGCTAACATCACAATCATAATGACATAACTCAATCATGAAGCTCAAAAAGTCTGTCATGTGTACGAATTGTGTGTTTGATGAATTTATAATTTAATAAACATTCTGTTGAATATTTTGAAACTACTGCCTTGAAATAGAGATTCAGGTAATTCAGGGCCCAAAGTCTATAAATTTATTTCAAGACAAGTGGGTGGAGCTTAGCTAGAAATGGATGGGGCATAGCTAGAAATGGATCATGAGATATTTCTAGTTTGTAAAAATTTACTTTTTCAGAAAACATCACCAAGCATAATGACTATATTGAGCAGGCCGTGGATGCTATACTAAGCACAGTCATCAGTGGTGTAGAAAATTTTAAGGTCACGTCACAAATCAGTGCTATTTCCATGGCAACTGTTGCTATGTGTGAAGCCTGGTTATCATTTATCCTTAAAGAAAAGATCAAATTCAGGTAGATATGTTTGTATTTAAAAACTTCTGTTCACTTAGAAATGTTACAAATAAGTAAGTATGCCTAGCTAACTCCTAATCAATATATACATACCTATGTTTATCACATAGCACCACCTCACACTTGCTAACCGCATCCCGAACGCTTTCTAATTTCTCACAAATTTTTGGTTAAATAGAGGTTGCATGCTTTAAGAGCTTGGAAGACCTGGTAATAGTATTTCCCTAGGAATTTCCTATACATTTACACTAAATATATACATTGCACATCTGGAAGGCAGAAAACAAGAATAATTGAGACACTAATACCTTAAGATCTTATCTTGTCTTATACATGACTGTACATGCATAGAAAGGTATGTATGTAGGTGTGTATTATAGATTTATATTTTGCCAATTCCGGAGAAAACTGCTCAAAGACGCTTTACAGAATTAAAAATAATCTTGTCTGAACATATAAATATATTAGTTCTTTTTCTCCCAGCCACTCCGGAGCAGAGCAGCTTTCAGTCGACTTTGACTTCTTGAAGAAATGGCTCTGTGAGAGCCTCTCAAATGATGAAGTCCGTCATACCATAATGCAGCTTAGCGTATTGAGGAGATTTAATGGCATTATCACGCTGCTAAAACGTCAACCTGCTAAAGGTGTACGGGAAAATACATCAGTCCTGGAGGAACTTAGCCAATGTATGTATTAAGTATGTTTTTTTTATCTTGCCTGCATAATAATCAGAGGGATTAGACCCCTGCATGTGTTCATCCGCACCGCAGAGGTTTGTGGGGGCACTCCACCAATTGGAGCTTGCAGGGTATTTTGTGTTGTTAGTGGTTGTGGGTTAGTGATTTCAGAGTTCAGGTGTGGGGTAGTGTGGGTCACAAGATATCAGTTGTTGTGCAGTTTGTGAGAATCTGATATGCTGCTTAGTGGCTGCAATATGTGAGTAAACATTAATAACAGCTTACTTAACAGCAAGCTAATGAAATATGGACAGACAGACAGACAGCTTGATCAGGTTATGCATAGTGGCTATCAGGTTTAGACATTTATTTTTAATTTTTTTCTTCGATGTCATCATTTCTTTGACTTACTATTAAAAACCTTTAAAAACATGTATAAAATTTAATTAGTGATTCCTCACTATCAGATCTCAATATTTTTTAGCTTAAGTTGAAATGACCGTATCATTCAACAATGCCCTGAATATTTCAATGATACTTTGCTGCTTTATAGCGGGAAAGGATACATTATGCCTCATATTAGCTTAACAGACAGACAAAATGGCCAAAACCTTTCCTCATCCTCATCCTCATCCTCCTCCTCCTCGTCATTGTCATCGTCATTTATTGTTTACATTTTAAGGGGTTTAATTTTTCATTGTCTTAGCAGGTTGTGATACGAGCCTAACAAACATTCAATCTTTGACGGCAAACACAAGCATGACGACCATTGACAGAGATGAGTCTGGTTATTACGAAAATAATGACGATAATCAAGCGGATCTTTTCTTGGTGAAAAATGTTGAGCAGTGGTTATCATTACGTGCACATGCAGGAAATCCACGATGGAAACTAACGTCATGTTTTCAATCTCGGAGTACAGATGTATGACATGTGTCAATAATTATCTTAGAATATGCCCTTTTTCCATCCTGATATAAAATAATATTTATTCTATTTTAACATAAAATTCATGCTAATTATCGCTTCCCTTCCTCTTTCTCTTCCTCGTCCTCTCCCCCACCCACCGTGTTTCAGAAATACTCTGCTTATAAAATGTAAAATCTGATACAAGCGTGAATCTTTGTGACTATCGAACTATTATGCAAGGAGGCGAAGTATCTCAAGTGATTCTGCATGTTCAAGGTTGCACAACATTCGTGAAAATTAATTAACTTAGAATAAGCAACACCTGTACCACTTATATTCCTTATAATAATAATAATGATAATGATAATAATAATAATAATAATAATAATAATCTCTATTAATTGCCACAGTGTCATCACATGTATAGGTAGGTAATGGACCTTTCTAGTTTATCCATCCATCATATGACATCATAATCAACTACGTGACGTGTAGGATGACATCATGAATGATGTAGATAAGTACATCATCGTGGATGCAGAATTGCTGATGGACTAAGCATTGTTATATGAATTGTATGTCTTTATTTAATATGCTGTGGAATATTTTGAAACTAATGTAACTGGACAGCAACAGCACCCAGTCACATTAGTTTCGAAATATTCAACAGCTTACCTTTATAGTTTTCTGGAAATTAATAGTCAGGCAGTTCAGTGATAATGGACCCCAATGCGAGCGAGGTGTGGATGGAGCTTAGCTAGAGATGGGTGGGGCTTAGCTAGAGATGGGCGGGGCATAGCTAAAACTGGAAAGGTCAATCAGCAATATTCACAATCACAACACCTCAGGTTTATGATTGATTTTTCTATCTTTGTACTTTAATTAGCAAATATTTATCATTTTATGTTTTTCTCATTAAGTATTTTATCATTCGTCTTCTGGCTGCCATTTTTAATTTCATAACTTCACCTCATATCATTGTTGCTTATCACATTTCATAATGCCATCAATGGTTTTGATTGATTAGCCAATCAGTATAGCTATTTTACTGGGCATAATTATTCATGAAATACTACAGTGTGATTGGTTGAATATGCTTTGACCTCTGACCTCACCACCATATATGAATATGTAGAGACAGTAAATCATAAGGCATAATCATGTGATGCACGCAGTGGATCAATCCACTTTTCGCTATGCCCCGCCCATCTCTAGCTACGTAGACGTTGCTTGTTTTGGGATCGATCGAACCATGAATTCACTTAATCTCAATTTCCAGAAAACTGTGCAGGTAAGCTGTTGAATAGTACTATTATAATATAAAATATTAAGTAGTAAAGACATACAATTCGTGTAACTGACAAACTATTGAATGTTCCTGATGGACTTAGCTAAGACGTATTTGATTGTGACGTTGGACAGGCCCTCTACTCTCCATAGTCTTTTAACACCTAATGGTCGAAAATCGCTTCTGCGCTGATCTTGAAAAATATCCATTTTTAGAACTAGAGAAAACTATTTTTGAAAATAATCTCTTGGCCTACAAGTGAACATTCTCTATGAGAAAATTAACATTTTCTTGATCACCTTTTAGTGTAATTGTTTAACTCTTATATCAGCCAGCTTCTACAGTGGGCTTGAGAAATGTAGATTTGCAGACCAAGAGAAGACTATTTTTGAAAATTTACCACTGGAATGACTGGCTCGATAACCGAGCCAGTCATTCTAGTGGTAAATTTTCAAAAATGGTCTTCTCCTGGTCTGCAAATAGACATTTTCTTTTTAAAAAATTGAAATTTTGATGAACAAATTCAAGGCTTAAAGGGTAAGCTACATGCTCTTACTTCTGGAGGGAAAAGATGCTGGAAAACAGGCCTCTTAACACTTTCACTCATAAAACACACATATCTTGATCTGGCCCCAAACCAACATGAAAACTATTGAATGTTTTGAAATTAATATGACTAAGGCATTGCTGCTATAGGCAGAAATGCCTTCCAGTCATATTAATTTCAAAATATTCAACAGAATATGCTATGCATTGGATAGAATGTAACGGTACTTTTTCATGGATGTGTCGTTGAAAGGAATAAAGGCCTATCCTGTTTTGCTTGTGAAAGGCAGGTTGTCTGCCAGTGCAGACATACAATGTCTCACACCTTGCAATTAACCCCTGAAATCTCATGCAATTCACCTTTCCAGAGTATCCATCCATAATCTGACCTTGTATGATGTCATACTCAGCTCAGTGCGCGTATGATGATGTCACTATCATTACATCACAAAGAGTTCCATATAGACCGTCATCAAATCTCTAACAGTCCGACACATTGTATAAATTGTATGTCTTTGTAATTCTTTGCTATTTAATATACATGCTGTTGAATATTTTGAAACTAATTTGACTTAGGCAGCAACAGCACCCAGTCCAATTAGTTTCAAATTATTCAACAACTTACCTGTGTAGTTTTATTTTAATTGATAGTCCGGGTGTTCAGAGATCGATCAATCCCAACACGAGCGAGGTGTGGGTGGAGCTTAGCTATAGATGGGCGGGGAATAGCTAAAACTGGAATGGTCCATTATCCATGCTGACAGAAATGTGAAAATCTGGTTCCAAAATGCAGAAATTTGTGCCTGAACTCCAAAAGGTTGGTCAGAAAGTGTGAATAATGGTCAAGAGCATAGCCTTATAGTACGGTGTGTGTGTTCGTGCATGCGTGTGTGCAGATTCAGAATATTCAGCAGAACCATGTAGTGTCCATTTCAATGTGTTAACTTGCGGTGACTTGTGGATAAAATGTTAATATTTGTCTAAGAAGCAAGTATACCTATATATCCATTTGCTCTCAAGATCCCCCCTGGAAATATGTATTTGTTTCTGTCTATCTAGGAAGAAGTGTATTATTTTGGAGTCGACCATTTCATCATTGGTGAATTAGAATCTTCAACTTTGTACAATAACTCAGGTGCTATCAAGCTGAATATCAGTAATATTTGGAAAGATGCTTCAATTTGTCGACTGTGTGAACATCAACGCTATCAAGAGTTTTGGAATGTTAGGGTTCAATGCGCAGTGCTGTCAAACCAATGAGCATTGTGTGTTCGCTCGGTAACTGGAAGAGCAGATCTCCATTATCATAAAATATTAATTAGATGATGTCATACATTTGACGTCGGAACAATTATTGCACAGGGCTATGTTTCCAATGGTAATTGTTGAGATGATGTACCTTATTACGTCAGAATAATTATGATGTCTACGTTTCCATTGGTTGATTTGTGAAATTTGTTGAATATTTTGATTCTGCACCTTGGTATGCAAAAATTGACTATTACACTTAACCACGACCGCTCTGATGTCCATATTTTGTATTCCCGGGTAAATAGCAAAGAAACTGTACATTTTTCAACAATTTTGGTGGACAATGTTGCTGTCTACGGCCACCAAATTTGTTGAAAAATGGACACCAGTTTCTTTGCTATTGACCCGGGAAAAGACAAAATAATTTTTTAAGAGTTTAACTTAATTAAAAATTTTAAAATTTTGACCAGTGGTAAGGGTTAATAGGTCAAACTGATAAACCTGTCCAACGTTGATAGCATTTCTCATTTGATAATCGTTGCTTTTTTCATATGGGGTGCAACAATGGACCGTTCCAGAGTAATGACATCATAATCAGCTAATCGGTGTTTAGGATGATGTCATTATCATTACGTCATAAATGATTCTATACGGCCAGTCTTTAACTCTTAATAGTCCGACACGTTGTACAAATTGTATGTCTTTACCGTTTAATAAACATTGCGTTGAATGTTTTAAAACTAAATTGACAGCGCCACCCAGTCAAATTAGTTTCAAAATATTCAACAGCTTACCTGTTTAATTTTCTGAAAATTAATAGTCAGAGTTCAGGAGTCGATTGATCTCAACATGAGTGAGGTATGGGTGGAGCTTAGCTAGTGATGGGCGGGGCATAGTTAAAACTGGAAAGGTTCATTGGATGCATGATTACCTATGCTGTTAGGAATTAGCGTGATGACATTATGGTCACAAGATAGGTCATAGATAGGTTCAAGGTCATTGGCACCTTGGTACAAAACTCTGTTATTCAAAAGCGTGATGATATTAGGGTCACAAGTTCACTGAGCTCTGATGTTTATCAGCAATAATGAGGACATGCGAGACATTTAATTCCTTAGAATTCTTGTTGTATCTTTCACATGTTCATTTCAATATATCACACAGCCTTAACCATTACCACTCTGATGTCAAAAATTTAAATTTTCAAATTAAAGTAAAACGGTGAACTGATGTTTATTTTTCAACAAATTTGGTGGAAGATGGTGCTGTCATAGACAGCAACATCGTCCACCAATATTGTTGAAAAATAAACACCGGTTTCTTTGCTATTGACACAGTAAGAGATCGAATATTGACATCAGTGTGCTAAGGAATGATTATGTGTTGTCTAGTCACACACGCACACACACCTTATTATACACCTGTATATGTTAAACCATGAAATCGCTGCGTAAAAGCCTGTATTGGTTTCTAAAAACCCTATTGGCCTCTCGAGAACATTGTTACATCATATGAATATTGCATCAGTGTGGTTTATCACATCATGCAGACATTTCATTATACCATTATTATGTCAGGGTTATTACTCAATAACTGAACTGCTAATCTGTATTGTTTTTGCTAAACATTTTGACTATTCTCGGTAATTAGTAACGGCAATACACACAATCTTATGGTGAACCATTTATGAATAGGTCGTTTTACATTTCCGAGTCCGATATAGGTTTGTATTGTGCTCATCCACGTTGTGTTAACATCTGTATTGGGCTCGATGCCTACAGCGTCTCGCCCAATACAGATGTTACCACAACGTAGATAAGCACAATAAAAATTCACAGTGGACTCGTAAATATAAAATAAGTGAATATAAATATTCGTGTTCCATGTACCTAGCTGTTGATTAACTTATTCGCCTATCTGTGATACCATTGTATATAACATGTTTTAGCTCATTCTGTACATTAACCCCGTTTCTCCACTGAAAGTCTCATCAAGTGTTATTTAGATTTTACATTGTTAAGCATAATAATTTTATTTTCTATCGTCCGACGTTGTTAATTAAAATCAAGATAAATATATTTTGTATTTTCTTAGAAGTGGGTTGTAGTTAACAATGACAGTTGCGGTATCGTAACACTTTAATAGTCAAGTCGTTCAAAACCGGCCTCTGGAGAGATCTTGAAGAATGTCCATTTGCAGGCCCAGATAAGACTATTTTTAAAAAATTTACCACTGGAATGACTGGCTCGATAACTGAGTCAGTCGTTCCAGTGATAAATTTTCAAAAATAGTCTTCTCTGGGCCTACAAATGGACATTCAGTGAGCAAATATTTAGATTTTCTTGACCAGATTTGACCATAAACAGGTTAAGTAACATTAATGTAAGCACACAATTGTATATTGTGAGATGAATTAGATTTGTCACTTGTCTTGCATATTGTGTTACTGGTATAGAAAATATAAATATAGCCAAGCAGTCATTAATTAATTAACCCTTTAACCCTCAAATTTGTTCAAGAAAATTTAAATTTGTAGATGAAAATAAGATAATTTTTGAAAATTTATCACTGTGGTGACTGGCTTGGTTTATCGAGACAGACATTTCAATGGTAAATTTTCAAAAAAATTGTCTTCTTGGTCTGCCAATGGACATTTCTCAAGACCACTGCAGAAGCCGTTTTTGGCTGATATGAGTATTAAAGGGTTACTAGGTGGTTGTGAGTTTTCTCATTACTGATTCTCTATTATGTCTCAATGTTATATACTGGCCTCAAATAAAGTAGAATAAGCAATATCCATCTGACCTTTGAACCCTGTAACACTCATATCAACCAAAAACAGCGTCTGAAGTGGTCTTGAGAAATGTCCATTTGCATACCAAGAGACGTTTTTTTGAAAATTTACCACTGGAATGACTGGCTCGATAACCGAGCCAGTCATTCCAGTGGTAAATTTTCAAAAATCCTCTTCTCTTAGTCCGCAAATGGACATCTGAGAAAATTGAAATTTTTCAAAACAAATTTGAGTGTTAAAGGCTTGACATGCAGGACTAGGTCTTATCATTATCGAGCCAGTCATTCCAGTGGTAAATTTTCAAAAAAACGTCGGTATGCAAATGGACATTTCTCAAGACCTCTTCAGAAGCTGTTTTTGGTTGATATGAGTGTTACAGGGTTCAAAGGTCAGATGTCAGAGTAGCGTCATAATGTCAGGGTTTGTACAACTCAACCCACATCAATAGGAAGCTGGCCTACAGTGTGTATCTGATTAGCTATAAGAATGACGGCCTAAACTCACCCATATACTGTATTTGGGTGAGTTTAGGCCGTCATTCTTATAGCTAATCAGATATACACTGTAGGCCAGCTTCCTATTGATGGGGGTTGAGTTGTACAAACCCTGACATTGTGGCGCTACTCTAGTAACAGGAGAGTGACGACCAAAACTCACCAAAACAAAGACCAAATTAATACAATAAATCGTTTGCAATGTAAGAAATATTATGTTGAATATTTTGAAATTAATTTGACTGAAAACTGTTGAACATGTTCGTGTCAAATTTGTTTCAAAATATTCAACAGCTTACCTGTACAGTTGTCTTAAAATTGACATTCATGGACACTTAGTTGTTTAAAGGGTTAACAGACAGACGAACAGACAGGCAGACACGGATAGGTTACAAGTTAAAGCAGAATTTTAGTTTTATTTCTTAGTATTATTATACAGGTTTCTGTCATTCTTATCACTATCAAAATCAACATTCAAAACCAAATATGCCTGAAATGTTTTATTTGTAGCAGATCATGGATAACTTACACCGCGGCCTGTGCCAAATTATTTACCTGTTTTATTAACTTACAACGTCCTTTTGAAATTAATAAACATCATTCTGAACTCGCTCCTACCTGCATGAATTCATGGAATCTAAATATATGATTTACCAAGTATTTAACCATTTAATGGTTATTCCGGTCAAAATCGGCCCTCTGTATAGTGGTTATTTAAAAAAATTTACCATTGGAATCACTGGCTCGATAACCGAACCAGTCATTCTATTGATACATTTTTTTAAATTGTATTCTCTTGGCCTGTAAATGGACATTCAATAGGTATCTAATTAAATTTTCTTGACCAAATTTGACCATTAAAGGGTTAATAATAATATTACTCAAATTTATTCCAATGACTCAGTTTGATTCTTTTCCAAATAATAAATGTGGTGGCATTACGATCTACATGAAATAGACTGAAATTGGTTGCTTCTTGTAAGTTATCCACTGTAGAAATGCAGGCCAGTGGTTGTCTACTTCGATGTTTGCCATTCTCTGCTTCTCAACTTTGCAAATTCCATTTCATTGTCATTTCGTAAACTTACAGCATCTATGTCGCATGTACTCTGAATACTTCCTCTCTCCCTCCCTCTCTCTCTCCCTCCCTCCCTCCGTCCCTCTCTCCCTCCCTCTCAGCTTAAAGCAAGCAGCAAATTGCAATCAAAGATGGCACACATTAAATCATTTAAACCTCAAATTTGTTCAAGAAAATTTCACGTTTCTCAAAGAAAATGTCAATTTGTAGACCAACGGAAGAATATTTTTGAAAATTTACCACTGGAATGAATGGCTCTAGGTGTGCAAATAGACATTTCTCAAGACTACTGTAGGAGGCTTTTTTAGCCGATGTGAGTGTTAAAGGGTTAAATTGCTGTGAGCAGAGGCTGTTTGCCTGGAATGTTGTAAAGAAGCGTATAGTTCAGCGAGTAAAACAGGCGCTAACGTAGATGAACATACAATTTCATACAACTAAATCTCGTAAGATATGGGCCATAAGGGTACAAATCTTATATTAACCGTTTAACACTCATATCAGCCAAATGTAGCTTTAGCAGAGGTCTTGAGAAATGTCCATTTGCAGACCAAGAGAAGACTATTCTTTTTAATTTACCAATGGAATAACTGGCTCGATAACCGAGCCAGTTATTCCAGTGGTAAATCTTAAAAAATAATCTTTTGGTCTGCAAATGGAAATTTTCTATGAGAAAATTTAAATTTTTCTGAACAAATTCGTGGGTTAAAGGGTTAATCGTTGAATGGTTAAGTCAGCCAAACCAGCCTCTTTAATGGTTAAGTCTGCCAAACCAGCCTCTAATGGTCTTGACAAATGTCCATTTGTGGACCAAGAGAAGACTGTTTTTTAAACATTTACTGACTGGCTCTGTTATTGGAAACTTTAATTTTATTGCCACATCTTGATCATGAAAGGGTTCAAACAAAAAGCTTATGATGCAAGACTGGGAGAAGGCCATACAACGAATATATATTCACTATTATTGAAATTAATATATTTGCGTCATATGCTGTTTGTTATAAAATTATAAATAACAAGGTCTGAATGACAATTGGGCAATATCATCCACATAATACCACAATAAAGATCAATGTTATCTAGACTTCAGTCTATCACACCACAAAGGGATCCATTTCTAGCTATTGCTTCTCCTCTCCCCTCACCATTTCTAGCCAAGTTCTGACCACTGTTTCAACCATGTTTGAATCGATTTGAAACCCGAATTCTCAGAATCTAAATTTCAAATGTAGCTGTATAGGTAAGCTGTTGAATATTCTAAAACTAATTATTTGACTGGGGCTGTTGCTGCCTCAACAGCTCCCAGTCAGAATAGTTTTAAAATATTCAATAGAAAATTGATTAATTTGTAAATCCATCAAAGACATACAATTTGTACACTTGACAGACTGATTTTCATGACAAAGTTATAATGCATCGTTATGGTTGTGATGTCAGAATATGACGGATAGCTGAGTGACAGATCAGACCCTTCAATTTAACGTAGAATACAGCCTTAAGCTCAGAATGAGTTGTAAAAAATTGTTTCAAAAGGTCGCTCTTTTAGAGCGCTCTGCTTCTATAATATTCTATTCTGAATCAAAATGTTTTAAAAAAGCACATCCCCAGCATCCTTTGCCTGTTACGCTTATGAGGTAATATATGATGTATGACGTATGACGTTGCTTCATGTGCAATTATGTCATAAATTAAGAACAATGTTTTGTTTCAGTGAGTCACCTCCAAACATATTTTGCAAAACAGCAGAGCGCTGTACAAAATGTAGTGCTCAAAAGGAGAGGCTTTTTTCTCCTCTGCAAAGTTTTCCCTTTTAGATAAGCTCCTAGTCAACAAGCTAACATCATAGCACATGGCAACAAGCCAACATCATAGCATGTGGAAACAAGCTAACATCATAGCACATGGCAACAAGCTAGCATTATAGCATATGACAACAAGCTAGCATCATAGCACATTGTAACAAGTTAGCATTATAGCACATGGCAATAAGCTAGCATTATATCACATGACAACAAGCTAGCATTATAGCACATGTTAACAAGCTAACATCAAAGCACATGGCAACAAGCTAGCAGTATATCACATGGCAACAAGCTAACATCATAGCACATGGCAATAAGCTAACATCATAGCACATGGCAATAAGCTAGCATTATATCACATGACAACAAGTTAACAACATAGCACATGGCAACAAGCTAGGAGTATAGCGCATGGCAACAAGCTAACATCATAGCACATGCCAACAAGCTGTCATTACAGCACATGGCAACAAGATAACATCATAGCACATGACAACAAGCTAACATCATAGCACATGGCAACAAGCTAACAGCATAGCATCTGACAACAAGCTAACATCATAGCACATGGCAACAGGCTAGCATCATAGCACCTGGTAACATTCTAGCATCATAGCTTGTGGCAACAAGCTAGCATCATAGCACCTGGTAACAAGCTAGCATCATAGCACCTGGTAACAAGCTAGCATCATAGCACCTGGTAACAAGCTTGCATCATAGCACCTGGAAACAAGCTAGCATCATAGCACCTGGTAACAAGCTAGCATCATAGGACCTGGTAACACGCTAACATCATAGCACATGCCAACAAGCTGGCATTACAGCACATGATAACAAGCTAACATCATAGCACATGACAACAAGCTAACACCATAGCACATGGCAACAAGCTAACAGAATAGCACCTGACAACAAGCTAACATCATAGCACATGGCACCAAGCTAGCATCATAGCACCTGGTAACATTCTAGCATCATAGCATGTGGCAACAAGCTAGCATCATAGCACCTGGTAACAAGCTAGCATCATAGCACCTGGTAACAAGCTAGCATCATAGCACCTGGTAACAAGCTGCATCATAGCACATGGTAACAAGCTGCATCATAGTACATGGTAACAAGCTAACATAGCACCTGGTAACAAGCTAACATCATAGCATGCAGCAACTGGGCAATGATTTCTATGCACATCTCAATTATTGTTCACTAATTATACTTATTTTGTCAGATTATTTTCAAAATATTTCTCTTATTTAGGTCACATAAATCAAGTTTTCTCTGAATTCAATAGAGGTTTTTAAGGATGGATTTTATGGTTGTCACAAGAATTCATTATAAAAGTCACGGTCTTGCTCCTAAATAAAATAGAATGCTACACATAGTGTTTGGAAACAGTCACAATCAACATTCACATCCTTTGTCCTAATATTAACCCTTTAGTGACAAAACCGGCAAAAAAGACCTGTAATGATCTAAAGGAATGTTAATTTTCAATGTCAAAACAGGATTGTTTTTAAAGTTTTTCACTTGAATGCCTGACTTAATTAAGGGTAAATTTTCAAAAAAATATTCTCTTGTCCTGCAAATGGACATTCATCAAACTGTATCTTTTCTTGACCTATTGCCTCCATTGAAGGGTTGTTCTCCATGTTTCATGCGCTTAATGTCAATCACTTTGCACTAGTGACTGACATATATTTTAGATTGTGTTATATTTAAATTTTCTATTTTTAATTTATTATGCTATGAAATGTTATATCACTTTTCCTAATAAACACCTGACATCGAATTGTTTACATATACCTGTTGTGTTTGAATATCAACCCTTTAACTCTTACAGGCTTGATTGAGATCACAAACTCATTATGATCTAAAGAATATTCTAGTTAATATTTAAGAACTAATTTGACTGGGAGCTGTTTCTGTTGAATATTTAAAAAAACTAATTTGACTAGTAGCTGTTTCTGCCTATCGACAGGTTACAGTAAAATTAGTTTCAAAATATTCGGCAGCTTTCCTGTATAGTTGTCTTGAAATTGAAACACTAGAATTTCAAAAGTTAAATAATTAATTTACTTTTTAATAATGTATACTGTAGTGGTACCACTGGTATCATGCAAGTGGTATATAAGTAACAATTGTTTTAACCCTTTGACACAGTGATCCAGTGCCACAATTCCAAGAAAACAAAACAGGTAAGCTGTTGAATATTTTTTAAATAATTTGACAGGAACTAGAAGACTGAATATGTGTATTGCAACAGCTGCCTATGACGGCATCAGCTCCCAGTTAAATTACGTTAAAGATAGTACTATATTTTACAGCTTAATGACTACTCACTTGAGAAAATTTCCATGACGACCATGCAATTTAGGAAAATTAAATTTCCGTTTCCACAGAGATTTGCTCCAGTGAGATATTTGCTCAACATGGAGAAAGCTTTATGAAATGAAATCTAACCCATGTCTGTGATCTTTAGCCCTCTCAAGTTCAAGACACATACAGGAAAGATGTAACAATCTCAGCAACAACCGCCTTAACAATCATAGCAGCAACAACCCTAACAATCATAGCAGCAACAGCCCTAACAATCACAGCAGCAGCAGCCCTAACAATCATAGCAGCAACAGCCCTAACAATCACAGCAGCAACAGCCCTAACAATCATATCAGCAACAGCCCTAACAATCATAGCAATAACAACCCTAACAATCAGCAGCAACAGCCCTAACAAGCATAGCAGCAGCAGCCCTAACAAACGCAGCAGCAACAGCCTTAACAATCATAGCAGCAACAGCCCTAACAATCATAGCAGCAGCAACCCTAACAATCATAGCAGCAACAGCCCTAACAATCACAGCAGCAACAGCCCTAACAATCATAGCAGCAACAGCCCTAACAATCAATGCAACAACAACTCTAACAATCAGCAGCAACAGCCCTAACAATCATAGCAGCAACAGCCCTAACAATCATAGCAGCAACAGCCTTAACAATCATAGCCCTAACAATCACAGCAGCAACAGCCCTAACAATCATCGCAGCAACAGCCCTAACAATCATAGCAACAACAGCCCTAATCATAGCAGCAACGCATCCAACAATCATATCAGCAACAGCTACAACAATCATGGCAGCAGCAGCCCTAACAATCATAGCAGCAGCAGCCCTAATAATCATAGCAGCGATGATCCTAACAATCATAGCAGCGATAACCCTAATAATCATAGCAGCAACGCATCTACCAATCATAGCAACAGCTCCAACAATCACAGCTGCAACAATCACAGCAGCAATAGCTCCAACAATCACAACAGCAACAGCCCTAACAATCATAGCAACAACAGCCCTAATCATAGCAGCAACGCAGCTAACAATCATAGCAGCAGCAGCTCCAACAATCACAGCAGCAACAGCCCTAACAATCCTAACAACAACAGCCCTAATCGTAGCAGCAACGCATCTAACACTCATAGCAGCAACAGCTCCAACAATCACAGCAGCAACAGCCCTAACAATCATAGCAATAACAGCCCTAATCATAGCAGCAACGCATCTAACAATCATAGCAACAACAGCCCTAATCATAGCAGCAACGCATCTAACAATCATAGTAGCAACAGCTCAAACAATCACAACAGCAACAGCCCTAACAATCATAGCAACAACAGCCCTAATCATAGCAGCAATGCATTTAACAATCATAGCAGCAACAGCTCCAACAATCACAGCAGCAACATCTCCAACAATCACACCAGCAAGTCTGAACAAAGAGAGCAGCAACAGCCCTAACAATCACAGCAGCAGCACCACTAATAGTCACAGCAGCAACACATAGTAGTCACAGCAGCAACACCAACAATCACAGTAGCAACACCTGCAACAATGACAGCAGCAAGCCCTCCAACAATCACAGCAGCAACGCATCCAACAATCACAGCAGCAATGACAGCAGCAACAACACATGATCAACAATGACAGCAGCAACAACACAGATCAACAATGACAGCAGCAACACATTCAATACTCATAGCAGCCACGCATCCAACAATCACAGCAACACAAAATTTAGCGGCAACACCTTCAACAATCACAGCAGCAAGAGCCCCAACAATCACTGCACAAATTACTGCAGGAACACCTTCAACACTCACTGCAGCAACACCTCCAACAATCACAGCAGCAACACATCCAACAAACATAGCAGCAGCAACTCGAACCATCACTGCAGCAACACCATCAACAATCACTGCATCAACACCAACAATCACAGCAGCAACACATCCAGCAAACATAGCAGCAGCCGCTCCAACCATCACTACAGCAACACCATCAACAATCACTGCAACAACACCTTCAACAATCACTGCAGCAACACATCCAACAATCATAGCAATCACTGCAACAACAGCCCGAGCAATCACATCAGCAACACCTTCAACAACGACAGCAGCTAGACCTACAACAATGACAGCAGCAACGCCTTCACTGGCACCAGCAGCTCTAACAATCACAACAGCAATACTTCAACACCAACAATGACAACAGCTACACATTCACTAACAGCAACCCCTCCAACAATCACAGCAGCAAGACCTCCAACAATCGCAGCAGCAACACATCCACTGGCAGCTATAAGTTTCAGTCAAATTAGTTTTAAAATATTCAACAGCCTTCCATCATAAATAATTTGTTGTTTCCTGTGTGTGTGGGGTAAAGGACTAACGGACAGCGATGATAAAAAGTGGTCACGAAAGCAAAATTTGGGTCAGGGCAAAGATTACCTTACCGTGCTGAAATTGCAAACAATTAAACGTTGAATTGTGTCCTGAACTTAGATTTAAAAAGCTGTAAGCTGCCCTGACCTATTCATGTCATTGCTTTTAAATGTCCACACGTCTTGACCAGTTTATATTACATTCGTTGATTGTTTTATGGTTCTGAATTATTTGATGGAGAAAACTTGCAAATTGTCATGTTTTCTTCTCGTCATCGCGATGAGAGAGACCAATGTAATTTGTGTGACTATATTCTCAGCCAGGATTCGCTATCTATAATTTTATTGGAGTAACACATTTCTGTTTTTTGTCATTGATTTCTAGGAATCAATAAACGGACATGAATAAATTAGCCTCTTGAAATGTCCCCTGATTTGTGCCAGGTCCTTCCATGTCAACAAATCCAGTGGATAACCTGGACATGTGTGTCAGTGGCGATCTATACCATTCCAAGCTTGTGTGATCAGTCCCAAGAATTGGTCTCAGGCCTAGGTGTTTTTTATCTATGATATCAGGGATATTCTGCTGAAAATTTTGAAACTAATTTGACTGGGAGCTATACCCACAGCAACAGGTTCCAGTCAGATTAATTCCAACATACTCAACAGTTTTCCAGAATGGTTGTTTTGAAATTGAGACGCTGACATTTCAGGTGTTAAAGGGTTAAGGAGGCAACGGTAAGGCAGCTTCTGCAAACGCTCGTAGTCGCCTAGCCCCATGATGAGCATGTGTTCACACCCCTAGACGGCTGAAACAAGCTAGTGTATTGCTTAGGGTGGCCCCAAAATAGATTGCTATGTTTGACTAGTAAGTAGGATGAACACTATACCTACAAAGTGCTCAAATGACATGCATCATACATATCCTCTGACAAGCTGGCTCCTACGACTGACATTTCCATTGCAAGGGTGTTTTAACTAACAGTGAAGGTGTGGCAGGTGGTGATCCAGAGTCTTAAAACTGGACAGCTCTGAGGATTTGAGATGTAATAGCAATGGTATGCAGCTCCTCTAAGAGAACTCAGATTTCAACCTAGTAGACAGAACTCGTCAACCGTATTAGAGTCTGTCTAGGAAAAGCTAAACTCCAAAACCTGAGTTAATCATGCTCAATGACATTGGTCGGCAGCCAATCTAGGAGAATCCGAACTCTGAGATCAAACCAGGGTTGAGGTAACCCATGACAGAAACGTGGTGTACTCTAATAGATCATGGTACCACACAACATTCGCATTATGACTGCACCAACATACAATTATTATATAAATGGTGCTCGCCCTGTGAAGTCTCCAGACAGATGCAATGGCATCCTCAATGCTTTTGCGGAGTCCAACCTCAGATAAAATGGTCCCTCTGGACTGTCTCAGGGAGAGGGAGGAAAGCAAGTGGGAAAGCCAAATCTCAGCAGTTGATTACAATCATGCAGTGGAAGTGGTGTATTTAATCAGAAGTCAATATCAGAGGGTATCAATGCTTTAGGGAAGTTCGAATTGATAGCCATAAAGGAAGCAGCCTAACACGTGTCAGGAATACTAAACCTCTCTGTATATGGACAAAGTGGTGTACCATGGTATTTCAATCAAGTCATCGATAATAGAACTAAACATTGTTATTTACTACTGGCGAAATGATAAACCACTTGCCCTCTATACGATTGAGGTTGCAGACAGGTTTTGTGGCAGTGGGTGATACTGATTTCAATAGTGTACAAAGCTGTGCACAATTTTTCGGAGGAAGAGGTTGAAAACTAGCAGAGCGGGAACCAACTACAATTGATAAGTAGACGTACATAACCTAATCCTTTAACTCTAGGCATTCTCATGCGACCACAACCTTAGATCTTACCCTCGGCAGAGGAGACATTCATGATAGTGTCAAGCAAGAAACTGACTCTCGACTTAGTAGTAATCATTGGCCAGTTTACGATAGATTCAACACTGATTTATCCCAATCAGAAACTATTAAATCCAAATAAATCAACAAACAAGCAACCATTCAATGCAACAAAGGAAAGTTGGAAGCTATACACAAGAGCTAGATGGAAAATTGTATCTCTCAACTATGAGAAGCATGGTAGAAAGTTGTGGAAACTTACAAAACAGATGAATGATGGAAACACATGAAGAAAAAACATTACCCTGGAAGAAAACGGGCGTGTACTAATAGGTATGTAGACAGTAAGTCCATTCACTCATGTTTTTAGAAGGAAAGTAAAATCTCTACACAAAATGAACAGAAGGAAAGACATCGAAACAAATCTTCAGTGGATCCGATGATGTAATCATCCCTCACCATCCATGAACTCCACAATGAAACTAAAAGAAATTAAAGTCAAATGATGTGGACCACTGAAGAGTATACTTCAACTGAAACCTATAGCAACTAAAAGCGGACACACTTGCAGTATGTGAAGATAAATGATGTGTCCAGCTTAACAAAGAGTAGTCTTCCACAAACATTTTCACATTGGCAACCAAAACAAGGAACCATTAAGTTAGGATATGCCCCATTGAAGGAAGATGGCGAATCCACATATCTTGAGTAACCTTGGACAAATGCCTACCATGGCAATCCTTACATGTGAATCTCATTTCAAGAAGGTAGAAACCAGGCAGGACAAAAAAACTGATGATCCTGTGGAAACTGTCAAGTACCAGGTGGGCTACCTGCGAGCAGATACTGAAAATATTGTGGGAAGGAACAGTATAGCTTCACCTAAAATATGGGTTATCTACATGCTCGACTACTGCAAAGACGAACCAGCAGTCCCAACATAAACTTCAAAATCAAACATTACGGCTCATTACTGGAGCCATGTGATCCACGCCTATCAAAGAAATTGAAGACCTCACGACAATCCAACCCATCAACCAAAGATAGGTCAACCAAAATCATGGTCAATCAATACCTTACATAGCACATTGTGCACCAAGATGAAACCCTAAGCAAAATCTGCCTGGAGTGATGCCTCTGGTACAGGACAGCCCATCGAGCCTAGAAGCATTGCCGGTAGAGTAACCCACCAGATTCAGATAAACATGCACCTATAGCTAGGTGCCTATGTAGTTTATACACCATCATTACGGAGAATTTCTTCAGATCTTCACATGATTATAACAGAACTGGTAGGGAAGTGAACCACTCATGGTCATATGCATTACAGGGTTGTTCCTTCCATCTCCATGTATGTGATTCTAAATGAATTGATTTGGCACTCACTCCATATATGTAGAATACTATAGTTGTAGGGCAGAGACAACATAGCTGTATATAAATTAACGTCATTTATTTTGGCACGATTGCTGCTATTTATGATATATACTGTTTTCACAGTACCATCGTCTAGTTTTATGGGTTCTTGATTGTCATCCGGTCCTTATTTGTTCTGACCAGACAGTGCGACCTGATGACCCAAACAAAGTCTGCTTCCTCCCCCTCTTGCAAAGCTTTGTTCTTACTGCGTCTTGTCTGCTGTAACTGTTACTGCTTCAGCCTTTGTTGGGGGGGGGGGGGGGGCGGGGCGGGGGTGGTGGTGGTGGTGTGTTCATGTTCATGTTACATCTGTCAGAGAAGTTTGTCATTTTAGGAAAGTCAAAGTCGATCAAACACACATCAATCAATTCTGTTACAGGAGTTTGCAGCATATTTGTGAATAGATTCAACATCACTTCGTTGTCAGTATCTCTTCTGGCTGGTGCACTATGTTTCTGGTCTCCATGGATGTTGAAGAATATAATATTTTTTGCACGACTGTATCTGTCCTCAATTTCGTCGTATATATCTTCATGTGTAGGGAGTGCATTGAATGATCTCGAACGTGTGTCCACTAATTTTACCAGCACCCAACCCCACCCCCTTGCCATGGCCATGCCAATTTCTTCTTTCATAGATGTGTTGTGTTGAGCAATCTCAATCCCTATTGAGTACATTGTAAAGTGCATCAGATATGTTTCAGCATTCTTTGTGAACCCAGTACTTACAAATGTGATGTCGCACTATACCCCTTTTCACGATTTTTTACCTGCTGATCACACCTAAGGCACATATGGTTAAGGTTTGTTGGATAGTTGTTCAATGCACCGATCACCTATAGTGGTTTTAGTTTGACGATCTTTTGGATGATCTGAAGGTTGGTCAATGTTTTTCTTTACATGGACTACATCGTAGGCTGTTAGCAATACAGTTATCAACAGATTTTAATTCCCCATAGCGTGGGCTTACTTGAGGGGAGACTTCGCATATTGAACGATGCAGTTTGATTGCAGCCAACTCAACTCAATATTCATAAATTCTTCCTCTATAAAGAAGCACTTCCAGTTGGAGTACTTTCAATAGTCATTAAACTTCACAGTGAGCGTGTGTCACAAGTCTAGTGTCGACAAAGACTTGTGAAGCACGTTCACTGTGAAGTTTAATGACTATCTTGAGAGTGCGTATATTATTGTAAATGCCAATATTGTGTATACAGATCAATGGCATGATGATAGAGTCATGTTTTGATAGATGGTGAAATCTGTTGTACTTGTAGGTCATTTAAGCTCACTCAGTAGTTCTATCCGACGGTGGTGAAATGTATACAATGGATAGGCCAACGACTGTCAATATCACCTGTGTTGTCAGTTACTACAAAGTGCTGGGAAATCTCCTAATGCCTGGCGTACCCTATGCGGGATGTGGGTCTGTGATTTTGTCAATTAACTGGCATCTTGGCCAATTGTGATCTGGTAGTTATTGCTGAATATGGTGATTGCTGTTATGGGATATATGGTTCTGGTCAACTGGCATTACAGACAGATCACCGCAGATGACATGGTGCAGCAATGTGTCTTTGTAGCCTCTGGGCATGTGCACTGGTCTGCTGGATACTCCCGTTCCTTGGTACCGCCAGTTCATGGTGCATTCGGACAGGGCTGCTGGTTAGGTAAGGATCTCGGGGTTGCAGATCCGGTGTTGCGCATTGCCGGATTATACAGAGACCAACTTCGAGAGCCGGTGGAACATTCACGTTCCAGTGGGGCTGTGAGACCATCGCCGCAGAAGTTGAACCTCACGGTTTCATCCTCACTGTTGGTGTCACCGGTGTGACAGTCCCACAGCTCCATTTAGGGCCGGGACATAATTAAATACATACAATAATCAATATATGCAGCAGTCAAACAATCGTACTCGTTTGCTGCTACCTGGGAGAAGCTTAGTACATGGGATAAAGTTGACGGCTCGTCATCGTGGTCCTCGCCAGAGGTACCTCACAGAGTAAGATCCGTGATGTATCCGCAAAGGGGGGTCCTAACCCAGCTACTTAGCCAGTTTAATTTAAACCAAATTAACCTCTACAAACATTTTTGTTGTGAGAGGAAAGTGCCTCGCGCGGGCCTCCGTCACAGGAAAATGCCTACAATGCCATAGCGGAGGAAGAGAGATGGCAAAAAGGGCCACTCTTGTTAAAATCATATTATGTAAAAGAGTCATTCTAGTGAAATTATATGTTTAATGTGATGCACGCTGTTTTACGTGAAGATGGGGTGGCTGATTTCCATAGAATTCAACACCGTCATCTTATGCAAGTTCCAAGATTCTGTATTGGTAGCTGGCGCTTTTATTTATGCGGTCTTTCTGCTAGATCCTACCCTATCATTTAGTTTTTGGGTCCAGATCTAGGGTTTTAGCCACAAATGGCAATGCAATCTAACTGTTTTTAACATATAAGTCTTATGGGCGAGAAAGTTTGGTGACCATAGGGTCACCCTATGGAACATCCCCCTCAGTTAAACAGCACGCGCAAATATCATGAGGTGAGAGCTCCAGAATCATATAACGATCTCGTCACCATCACATCATGATCACATATAACAGCACAAGGGCAAGCACAATACATAAGCATTGATAAGTACATGTAAGTTTATGGTGGGGACAAAGTAGCAGCTATCCAACTATAGCGACATTCCCGTGAGGGCGTGGTGGGTTCTAAGACCGCACCCAGTGACTTGTGGAGTTATAGGGAGAGCTGAATCCTGTCCGTCACCGGTGTGTTGGGGACGGATCATATGAGATCCGCACCCGGGGAACTAACATTTACCTGGCATTAGGATTACGTAATTTCGCCCAGAGATGCACTACAGGCCAGTAATTATTGTATATTTTCGCAGTGCTTCCTACGTTGGCGGAGTTTTTCTAACTAACTAGTATCCGAAGATACAAGGGAGGCGAATGCGGTGATCGCCACTTTATTTCTAGCCGCACAGGAACCCCAGTAGGTTCAAAGTCAGCTCTAAATAACATGACGGAGGGAGGTCCAGACAATTAATACGCCCGAAGGTTGGTGGAACGTAGACAGAGACAATAACGTGTATAGCGGAGGCCTTAAGGTATGTGGCCAATTTATATAATCTAGCCGGTGTGTGGTGTTACATATCTGCTATTCCAAGAAAAGAGACTAACACAAAATGTCTCCTACTGAGTAATCGTTCCTACTACTATAAACCTATCCTGACGAGCTAAAACAGTCCAAGTTTAGTCGACCGCATGTCATGTTCGCGTAATGAGAACATGAACAGCGACCTCAGTGAAAAATTAATGCTGTGCAGAGAACAAGGTGGTGTGGATGTTGTTGCTGTATAGTGTAACCTAATGACACTGTGGTACAAGAGTTTTTATATATAAAATAAGCAAAACATATAATATAGATGGCAACTGCCATATTACTAACTACAATTGATAAGTAGACGTACATAACCTAATCCTTTAACTCTAGGCATTCTCATGCGACCACAACCTTAGATCTTACCCTCGGCAGAGGAGACATTCATGATAGTGTCAAGCAAGAAACTGACTCTCGACTTAGTAGTAATCATTGGCCAGTTTACGATAGATTCAACACTGATTTATCCCAATCAGAAACTATTAAATCCAAATAAATCAACAAACAAGCAACAGGAAAATGCCTACAATGCCATAGCGGAGGAAGAGAGATGGCAAAAAGGGCCACTCTTGTTAAAACCATATTATGTAAAAGAGTCACTCTAGTGAAATTATATGTTTAATGTGATGCACGCTGTTTTACGTGAAGATGGGGTTGATGATTTCCATAGAATTCAACACCGTCATCTTATGCAAGTTCCAAGATTCTGTATTGGTAGCTGGCGCTTTTATTTATGCGGTCCTTCTGCTAGATCCTACCCTATCATTTAGTTTTTGGGTCCAGATCTAGGGTTTTAGCCACAAATGGCAATGCAATCTAACTGTTTTTAACATATAAGTCTGATGGGCGAGAATGTTCGGTGACCATAGGGTCACCCTATGGAACATCCCCCTCAGTTAAACAGCACGTGCAAATATCATGAGGTGAGAGCTCCAGAATCATATAACGATCTCGTCACCATCACATCATGATCACATATAACAGCACAAGGGCAAGCACAATACATAAGCATTGATAAGTACATGTAAATTTATGGTGGGGACAAAGTAGCAGCTATCCAACTATAGCGACATTCCCGTGAGGGCATAGTGGGTTCTAAGACCGCACCAAATGACTTGTGGAGTTATAGGGAGAGCTGAATCCTGTCCGTCACCGGTGTGTTGGGGACGGATCATATGAGATCCGCACCCGGGGAACTAACATTTACCTGGCATTAGGATTACGTAATTTCGCCCAGAGATGCACTACAGGCCAGTAATTATTGTATATTTCCGCAGTGCTTCCTACGTTGGCAGAGTTTTTCTAACTAACTAGTATCCGAAGATACAAGGGAGGCGAATGCGGTGATCGCCACTTTATTTCTAGCCGCACAGGAACCCCAGTAGGTTCAAAGTCAGCTCTAAATAACATGACGGAGGGAGGTCCAGACAATTAACACGCCCGAAGGTTGGTGGAACGTAGACAGAGACAATAACGTGTATAGTGGAGGCCTTAAGGTATGTGGCCAATTTATATAATCTAGCCGGTGTGTGGTGTTACATATCTGCTATTCCCAGAAAAGAGACTAACACAAAATGTCTCCTACCGAGTAATCGTTCCTACTACCATAAACCTATCCTGACGAGCTAAAACAGTCCAAGTTTAGTCGACCGCATGTCATGTCCGCGTAATGAGAACCTGAACAGCGACCTCAGTGAAAAATTAATGCTGTGCAGAGAACAAGGTGGTGTGGATGTTGTTGCTGTATAGTGTAACCTAATGCCACTGTGGTCCAAGAGTTTTTATATATAAAATAAACAAAACATATAATATAGATGGCAACTGCCATATTACTAAATTTGCATAATACATTAAGAGAAGGTCACACGACCTTGACGGTGCTTGTGGGCACAAAAATAAGAATAATATTTACATAATAATAAACTATAAAAATGCGGTCTCAAGTGACTGGGAGGTACCTATTTGTCATCAGTACATGTTACACAAAGGTAATACAATAATAAACATAATAATAACAGAGTACCTATTAGTCATCGGTACGGAAAAAGTTCTAGAGTCACAATAGTTGTAGTGTAACACAATCGGGATGTGAGATGGCATGATGCAGAAGTTGGCTGCTAGGAAAAAGTGCAGGCAAACTGCGGATGCAGCTCATTCTCAGGAAAAGTGAAGAAGAACGTTTACGGACATGGATGGCTAGTAGATGGTCATGTCTACATAAATAGTTATTAATTTAAACGGAGTGTCAAAAGTTCCATACTGGTGCGGAAATTTAAGCTGCCCTATAGTTCTTGAAGGGCTATAGATGAAGTTAATAATGTGGATGCATTCTGGCGGGTCACAAGGTGAGAGGCATCGAATAGCTCACATGATGCATCAGGCAATGTCCTCTAACTGCGGTCAAAAATGTCTAAAAGACTAACACATGATGTGCGGATTGATTATACCACTGGTTGATGTGTTACGGCAGATCTGGTGAGTTATCACAGAGCACGTCACTCGCCCCGCATACTGGACAACGAGCTACATCGGGGCCAAAAGGCACATCTGCACGAAAGGTCCCTTTGTGGAAGTAGTGGCTTGGGCTAACTGACTTTAATTTCTTTATTGCCTCCGGGTGATATCCTCCCGGGAGCTTTCAAAACCTGGTGGTTGCAGATGTGGTGGCTAGTACACTAGAGACGACGAATGCTCAAAACCGAATGGCACTGCAGCAGCTGTCTAGTATCTGCTGTAGTTAGCAGTACTATCGACTCGTCCTCTCAGACCAGGCACCTCACCACCACCACCCGACTGCTGATAAATCCGATTTTTCAACCTATTTTATACTGCCTGTGATGTTACAGCTGCAGTGCCACAGCCAATCAGCGAGCGTGCTTCAGAGGCAGGGAAGCGGGTCACATGACATGCTATTGTACCCATGCACTGAGAGCACGCATGTGCTAAGCCTATGGGGTTCAATATTTTGAAAGGAATTTGATGGCTCAATTAGCTGTAACTCGGTCAATTCTGGACTGATTTTAAAATAGTAAAGAGTTTTTGAATTCCAGTCATGGTCGAGACCAAGAACGGCGAGTAAGGTGTAATTTAACGTAATTACGTGTACCAACTCGATACAAAATAAGGTGCTATTTCTCTCCAAAGCCAACGCGCATTGGCTAGCAATCTCTGATGCCCGCGCATGCGGGCTAGGCGATCTTGCGGACTTAGTCATTTTACGAACCTCTCATATACGGCTCTATACACGCGTATCGTCCTAACCAGGGGTGGGGTGGGGGTGGGGGTGGGGGTTGCTTTGGAACGTACCCGACCCAACGGTTCCATACCAAGACTGGCTGGGATGGTCCTAGAAGACTATTTAACAATGGTAACGAATGGACAACATAGAAATGCATTGACTCGACTTAGGACATCAAGTCATAGACCACACATCAAAACAGGAACACAACCAAACTACCCATTAAAGATAGATTATGTAAGAGATGCATTGCCATTGAGATTGAGGACGAGTCCCACTTTCTGATCAAATGCCCATTTTATGATATAGAAAGGAAAGTATTATTAGATGCTGTGTTTAGGCAATATCCAAATTTGATAGGACTAAACCATGAAGACAACATTATATATCTAATGACAACCAATAGTTTACTAATAAAGGAAGTTGCACAATTTTGCCACCTGGCTGCTGAAAAATGATAAATGAAATATTATTTGGCAGAGACCCCCCAGTAATTTGCATACCCTGTGTGGGTGCGTGCGTGCATCTGTGCGTGCGTGCTTATCTTGTTAAATTAAAATTCATCTTAACATTATAAATTCATTCAATTTACAGTTTATTATTTATGTCATGTAGTGCTGATATGGTATAACCGGTTGTAGCGAGGGGGTGGGGGGGGGGTGGTGGCCAGGTACTTGGACAAGACGACCCAAACACTGGTTACGGCGAGAGTCCGCCGTTTATTGAGCAACAAACGTATAGATGGTGCATAAATACAATCAACGCCGTATAAGTAAAAAATATATAATTGGCAGGTAAATAAACGATAATAATAAAATGGACACACGATACAGTTACAATCTATGTAAATTAAATATATATCCTATCTCGGTGTAAAAATAAACGCTTCTTACAAGTCGTTGAATCGAGTAAGCTAAATATATGTGTGAGTGCTAATGCGTACGTGTGTGTAGAACGTGGTAAAACAATAATAACGCTATATATCTCTTATAATCGTAAACGTAAATGTGCGTGCATATGGGGATGTATGCGTGCGCGCGCCGGGAATCCGACATCTCTAGGTATCTACTCTAGCTAAAATATAAATGTGCGTGCGAGTGGCTGTGCGCATGTGCATGTGTGCATGCGCGGATATGTAAGTTCATGCGTGCCGGTGTAAGTCTGTGCCGCAATATGTACGTGCATGTTGATGTGTGAGTGTGTAAGTCTGTGCTTGCATATGTATGTGCATGTTGATGTGTGAGTATGTAAGTCTGTGCGTGCATATGTATGAGCGTGCGTGTGTGCTAAACAATGTGTTTACAACATTCAAGTTTCAGAATTGCAGTTACCTGGTGGGTGGCACTGGGGTGTGTCGAACAAGGCTGACAACAGCCGGGTGTCACGCCAAGCAAATGTAATCACGATACAGTAGAGCATACAATCCTAGAAAACAAATGCATGTAATAAATAATTACATTTAATAACATGAAAGGTTGTAGTCATAGAAAGGAAAGTTTGTGGACATTTCGAGGCAATGATGCTGAAACGTATACAACACCATTGCGCCAAAAATAAGCGCACACTTTTACAAGGAACGACGGCGAGCATTAATCCTATAAACGCTGTGAAAGCTACTGGATATTTTTTTTAGCAATGCTGCTGAAAGTTGTTGCTGCTGCTTATAGCGTCAACAACATACGACATCATTGCGCCCAAAAATGAACACAGGCCTTCACAGAAGAATACGTCTGTGAAGTTTAACCCGTATCATGCTAAAATAAGGACCGTATAAGTTGTTATTGGTCGACACGGAACGCTATTTGACATGTTGGGCAATGTTGCTGAAATGTGTTGCTGCTTATAGCGGCAGCAACATACAGTATCATTGCACCCAAAATGAACACAAGTTGTCACACGAAATAGAGAGACAATAACGAATGCTGATGGACATTTTGGAGCAATGTTGCTGAAATGTGTTGCTGCTGATGGCAGCGACAACCTACAGCAGCATTGCGCAAAAAATGAACACTAGCTATCGCAGAGATGCATACAGAAATCAATGGTTTAACTGACCTGCAGGAGTTGACTTCGATCCTAGTAAATCCAGTTGGAAAACGTAATTGAATATGTTGGCTCTCACTTTCTATACAACTTTCCATAGAACATTCCTGAATACTTTCTGATCTGCACAGTTTAAACGGAGTGGCAAAACAAATATGAAAATTTGGTGTATATAACCCAGAATGTTCACTAGAGATATAAGCGGCTTGGACGTCGGCTTGGGGTATGACTGAATTACATGGACAAATCCAGTGGGAATCTGTATGACTGGGAAATGGAGTAAGGCTTGGCTATGGGGCAAGCTAATACAATAACAAACAGCAGATTTGAATAACAGAAAAGAACAGCTTTATTCAGTTTGAGGACTGACTACAGTAAGCCTATTATGATTACTATACAATGGATTGGGAGGGACTGCATTCAATGTATTTACCATATGCAAATAAACACATGCTATGCATTAAAGAATAGCACGGGCAACTTTATTGCGGTTATGAAATTACATAATTACGTTACATATCATTTTACATTATCACATTACATATTTAGTATTATGGTTGCTGGGTCCAATATAGTACATCACTGTGCCAGTCACAATGGCGGTTGCTAATAATGTATGCATAGTGAGTGGCATGAGTGACAGATAGGATGGCTGCATGAGTGACAGGCTGATAGACTGCATGAGTGACATATCAGATGACTGCATGAGTGACAGATTGGGTGACTGCATGAGTGACAGGCGGACGGACCAAACCACCCACCCACCGACTGACCAATCCACTGACTGACTTACCGAGTGACCAACCAACCGACTGCATGTGTGACAGATCTGATGACTGTATGAGTGACAGATCGGGTGACTGCATGAGTGGCAGGTGGATGGACCAAACCATGCACCCACCGACTGACCAATCCACTGACTGACTGACCGAGTGACCAACCAACCGACTGCATATGTGACAGATCAGATGACTGTGTGAGTGACAGATCTGATGACTGTATGAGTGACAGATCAGATGACTGCATGGGTGACAGACTCACGGACTGTATGAGTGACAGATCGGGTGACTGCATGAGTGACAGGTGGACGGACCAAACCACGCACCCACCGACTGACCAATCCACTGACTGACTGACCGAGTGACCAACCAACCGACTGCATATGTGACAGATCAGATGACTGTGTGAGTGACAGATCTGATGACTGTATGAGTGACAGATCAGATGACTGCATGGGTGACAGACTCACGGACTGTATGAGTGACAGATCGGATGACTGCATGAGAAATAGTGACTGACAGTCTAGAATGTATGGGTCAGATAGGATGACTGCATGAGTGACAGACTGACAGATTGCATAGTGACAGGTCAGATGACTGCATAAGTGACGGATGGACAGACATGCTGACAGACCGTACCACCCACCCACTTACCGACCGACAAACTGACTGTGTGGATGACTGACTTAGCAACGAATGAAGCTGTAAGACTCGTGTATGTGTATACCACACGCAAAATGTAAAAAGACAACCTATATCCTACATTTTCTTATTCCCAATGCATATAATAGGGCTATGGAACTGGTGAAGGTGTGTACAATATCACGTAAAATTGCTAAACTCGCCTGGACTTTAAAATAAGCTGTCAGCGTATAACAATTGTACCATAATAACAGTGGCATTATGTCATGAATTAGCACAGGGGCCCGTTGATGGGATTGTTTTCCACTTCCAATCGCGTAAAAATGGTTGAATTTTCTTATTCTAGCAAACAAATATCTTCAAATGATTCAATGTCAACCTGTCACCAAGAATTTGATACACGAGAACACGCGAGTAGAAGAAAAATGTATAGCGTAACATTCACGAGAGATTTGTTTGTTTGTTGTGACATACTTTGTGACCAGGGTGAAGGGAAGTGGGGGGAGGGGGGGGGGGGGGTGTGTGTGTGAGAGCCCTTCTTCTTATTGAATGGCTGTTCCACCATTTTACAAGGCACAACCTACACATTTTAAATAAAACTCATCCACGTTGCACAGATTTTATGCACAATTCAATTTCAATGATAGGGCGCTCAGCATGGAAGATCATTTCATATTCCATTGGATTGCATAAAAATACGCTAAATACGCCTGAAATATTGTAATTGTTCTACTATTTTTCATTACTTGGTGTGACACAGTGCCTTTAAAGATAGAGATTATGTATATAATGTTGCATATCTATGTTGAGAATTTAACAAGTTTTCAAATAATAATAAAACTGGATCTGCATCAGTTTAGATATGAACAGTAAAATACACTGCAGTATATTGCAAAGGGTTAGGTATTTTACATGTATATAGATTCTATGCAATAGGATGCATATATTCAATGCCACTGTGCTATAGTTGTGACAGTCTTATGCTAATATTTGTATTCTGCATGTAGCTGGTAGTCATGGAACGCAGCGTGAAAGGATTAATGGGTTGAATGTGTTTAACCTAACCAAACTGGTTGAGGGTATTAATTCTATGTCTAATATGTAAAACCGGTATAGGCTCCACATAGCACTAGCAATAACCTTCAATCTAAGATACGCGAGCTGGTCAATGCTGACTCTTTTCGGACTGGGTAGACTGGCGGCACCTGCTTTAACCTAAGCAGCAGAGGCTTTCAAGCTGGCTATAGTCCTAACATATCTAGACATTGCATAAATAATGGGAGTTATGAGAACGGGACAGAGGCATCGAAAGTGTCAAATCTAATCCTTTTTCTCACCTTGCAGCCAGATCTCATATTTACTCTGTACCTGCAGTGGCCGATTACTGCCAGTATGAGTATAAGTCAATCCCCGGTCACCTTATCTATTCCAATTCTGCATCAATGCTTTTCTTTATTTCCATTTCTGATCTAATACTCCTCATTTTACCAATCTATAATTATCATAAAAAGCTCATCCCAAATACTAGCTGATTAATTACTGTTGTTATTAATATTATTGCTATTATTATGTGATTCTTAGGAGAGATATACCTTGCTGAAAAGCATGAAACGAGCCATCACAGATGGTCCCAATCAGATCTCAATTATCTTGAGCCGTCATCTGATATTCGTTTTCTCAGTAGCCATATCAGATGCCGATCTCTATCCAAGTCACAACTACCAACAACTTTCTCACCCCAATACTACTGTGACATTGTTGAGCCCCACCCCTCCCACCTCCACTCCAAACGTACCATATTAAAACCCATGTATCTACAATAGAAATGCACGTTGGAATCTAAATACAAAATAATATGAAGATTCTTTATATCTAGAATACGCTTCATGTAGACCAATCATGACAATCATGACGATATGGTACAAAAAAAGAAGTTGTGCCGTCCTGTGTACAGGCACTATTACATTACGAATGTTTGTATAAACTATCACCCACTATATTGTAATGTCTTGTTTTGTGTGTAGGGGTCCATCGATTCATAGGCTCTACCTTTGATGGACTGCCCAATTGTGATGTATGTATATTATATATTAAGCATGAAATAAATAATCTTTAATCTTGAAAATCATTTTTGCCTAGCTATACCCAGCTGTTTATGATATGTTATATATCACAGCAATTACCAGCAATTCATCATGAAGAACCACCTGTTAACAACATTGATATTACTGCTCTTGCCTTGCCTCTACACTCCGGTTTGACATATCGTCTACATAAAATAAAAGGTACTGCTGAATATTCTGGACCTAGTGGAATTTGTGGGAGAATTTTCCGCATAAGGCAGCAATGTCTTCTATTCCAAATGTGTGCAGAAGATTACTTACGTCATAACCAAAACAGTTTGTTGCTAGAATCATGTTGGCCATTGTTATCTTTACTGTATCATTAACCATAATCATATTTAATTTAATTTATTTTATTATATTATATTTTATGTGAATGTCTGGCTCCTGGGTCTTACAGACAACACATCCCAAGGGTTATAGCTCCTCTTGCTGGGTGTTTTGAAGAGGACTTGACTGGGGGCTGTGGGCAGCTAAGCCACCAACAACTCTCGGTCGGGTGGTTTTTCTGAATATTCAGGGAGTGTGCAGCTTCTGTGTTAAAATCTGAGTCAAATCGGACCAGAATTCCTCAAGATATACACAGATCCAGAACTGGATCATATCTAAGAGCTCTAAGAAACCCAGCCATGACAGACACACTAAGAAATAGGCTCGCACACAGATTCACATGGTCACATTTACTCTCTTTCCTCGAGGGAAAGAAGGTGATAGACAATAATAATACTAATAATAATAATAATAATAATAATGATAATAATAATAATAATAATAATAATAATAATAATAATAATAATAATAATAGAAGAAACAGGATGAACTCCAGCCCCCCCCCCAACGCACCCCCTTCATCCCCTAACCCACTCCAATTAGTCAAATATGTTACCCACAGTTTGAAAAACAATAAAAAACAAGTGAACCATGTTTGTCAAATGTCTTGTCTTTTTTTTTCTCTTCTATTTTTATGTCAAATCCTATATTATTTGTCTGTAGTTATGTATAATATATTGTCATACTGCCTTCATCATCATCATTATCATCATGATCATCATCATCATCATCATCATCATCATCATCATCATTTTACGAGGCATAAACCCTTGGCTTGTTATTGCCTCTGGAGTTGTGTTAGTATTGTATTACTAGTGCTTGTACTTTGTTTAGTTACAGTTGTTGTTTGTTTGGTTGGCATTATTCATTGACAGTAATCAGGACCCTGGTTGACTTTGGGAGGTGCTGTGGGGTAGATGGGTTATCCCCGCGTCAGCTGCGGTGTGCCACCTATGCTCATGGTTACACCCTTCTGCACCTAGCATTTGAGTATATTTCTAGATTGGCTTATTATTATATATCTATTATTTGGTTATGTCATGATCGTATATTATGTCATTTAGGTGCATATCCAGTTTTGATTTAAACACGCTGAGCATTGGTGCCTCGACCACAAAAGAAGGGAGTGAGTTCCATGTGTTAATAATTCGGTTCGGGAAAAAATGCCTACGAATTTCTTTTCTGCTGCATTTAGTGTTGAGCTTGAATGTGTGACCTCTAGTGCGTGTGTTACTTGATTGGTCAAAGAATGTGTTTTTATCAATGTTGTAATCATCATGGATAAATTTATATGTTTCGATTAAGTCTCTTCTAAGCCTTCTGTATTTTAATGATATGAGGTTCAAAGCCTTTAACCTGTCTGTGTAGCAGTAGTTTCTCAAATGGGGAACAAGTTTAGTGGCTCTGCGCTGGACCCTTTCGATTATACAAGATTGTCTTTTAAAACGAGGAGACCATATGCAGTTACAGTATTCCAAAATTGGTCGGTCTAGTGAATTTGAATAACAGTGTAATGGTGTTTTCATCTATGTAATCGAAGGTTCTGTTAATTAGACCAACTATGCTGTTAGCCTTTGATGCAATTGCATTTATATGGGTATCGAAGGAGAGATTTTCATCTATGTGTATGCCAAGATCTTTTTCACTTGTGCACGGTATGATTTCAATGGTTTGTGACTGGCATGTAGTGTCTGTCATATAATATTGGGTCCTAGGATTATTTGAACCAAAGTGTATTACATGTGTTTTGTTTGTATTAAAGTGTAGCTGCCAAATCTGAGACCAATTGCATACATTATCTATACACCTGTGCAAAAGTTAAGCACCACCCTATTTTTACGCACATGCGAGGGTATATTCATGTGCTATGAAGAAAGCAATAGCATAAACATTTATGTACCCATCCATCTTAGTGCAAGAGGTAATAATGCAACTAGAGGAATGCTGATTATGATGGTGGGGAAACACTGTATGTTTTTGTTTGAACTTGAAAACGAGGCCTGAATATGGTTACGTTGACACAACTGACAACTATTGCCCTACAGTTGACACACGTGGCTAGATTGTCATTAATGGTGTCTGAAAACGAAGTTTAACATCTGTGCACGAGTTTGAGACTGTCATTATTAATACCGGGTATATCCACCTTGTGCCTGGATGACGGCCTGGACACGACGTCTCATGCTGGTCACCAACCGACTGATACGCCATTGTGGTATTCGTTGCCATTCAAGATGGAGTGCGTCTGTTAATTCCTGTGGGTTCTGCACAGGAGGACCCCTCCTTCTCACCATGTTTCCCAGAATGTCCCAGATATGCTCAATAGGGTTCATGTCAGGGCTCCTTGCTGGCCATGGTAGGGTTTCGATGGCATTCTGGCGGAGGTATTCATGCACAGCTCTAGCACGATGTGGTCGGGCGTTGTCATCCATGAATATAGGGTGGGTTCCAGGTGCATGATTTACAAAATGAGGGACCACAACTCTATCCGGTATGGAATCTTGATATCTTTGTCCATTTAGTGTTCCAGGTACAGTCAACAGATCCAGCTTACAATCAAATGAGATGCACCCCCATATCATAACGGAACCTCCACCAAATGGAACTTCTTCCATGATGTTACGTTGGTCGTACGCCGTGCATCTGGACCTCCATACACGAGTTCGACCATCTGTGGCATGAAGCAGGAACCGACTTTCATCGGACCAGTGTACCCGTCTCCAGGATCTCATGTTCCAGTGTCTTCTTTCGTTGCACCACCTCAGACGCTCCTCTTTGTGGTGTACAGTGAGGAGAGGACGTCTAACAGGTCTCCTAGCTTTCATGCCAGCAGCATACAGTCTCCTTTTGACGGTAGACATTGACACTCTATTGCACGTTTCCCATTGCTGGCTGAGCACTCTGCTGTTGGTGAATGGAGATCTCCTAACAAGGCGTACTAGGGCTCGATCATCACGGGCAGTAGTCTTCTTCGGTCTTCCAGATCTAGGCCTGTCGTTCACCTCGTTAGTTTGCCCATGTTTTGCAATCAAACGACTGATTACAGTATGGTTAATGTTCAGCTGTCTGCCAATCTCTCTGCATGACATACCAGTGGTATGCATGCCTATGATTTGCCATTTCACACGATCACTTAACCTTCGTCTTGCCATAGCGGTTCACAATCAAGAGCTAATTCTCTCTGTACAAATAAACCACGGTCATGAACACAAAATTCCTAATCTTGTCGCCTAAATCTGTATGTAATGTTCTACACCTCAAACTGGACTTTTACATAACTGAACACGTGTGCTGTTTCCCGCCATGCACGGACATCAAGCGGCGTGAAGTCATGCATGCATGTGCATTTCGTACTTGGAATTATGTCAGCTAACGCGGGGAAAAAAAGTATGGCAGCCTAGTTGTACCATCATGTTTCTACGTTCTATTGTTTTTGCTGTTGCTTAACTTTTGCACAGGTGTATATATTGTCTTGAAGGTTCGTGGTGTTAGGGTTACCAAACAGTTTTGTATCATCTGCAAAGATCTTACAAGGGCAGGTTACGGAATCGGGTAGATCATTTATATACAGAAGGAAAAGTGTAGGTCCTAAAACACTGCCTTGTGGCACGCCACTAGTGACGGCTGTCCAGTCGGATGTTGCTTCTTTGATCTTTACACACTGTTTTCTATCGGTTAGAAATGCTTCAGTCCAGTTAATTAGTTGCTCTCCTAGACTGCACATTCTCATTTTCTTTAGAAGTCTTTTATGTGGTACAGTATCGAAAGCTTTGGAAAAATCTAAGTATATTGCGTCTATAGGTTTGTTTACATCTAGATTGGATGTTATGGTTTCCATGTACTCCAGTAACTGTGTTTTGCATGATCTGTTATGTCTGAAGCCATGTTGACAGCTGGTGAAAAGGTTGTTTGTTTCCATGTGGTTCATTATTGCATCACATACAAATGTTTCTAAAAGTTTGCAAAGTGAGCAAGTTAGGCTGATGGGTCTGTAGTTGCTTGGATTACTTTATGGGCCTTTCTTATAAATCCGACAGACATTAGCCATTTTCCAAATCTCAGGTATTACGGCTTCCTCTAAAGATTTGTTAAATAGGATGCTAAGGGGTACACTGATCTCTTTTGCTAGTTTAATCAAAATTTGTATGGGTATGCCGTCTGGTCCATGCCTTTTATTTGGGTTTAGTTTTTTTAGTTTGGCTTCAGTAGTCTCTGGGCGTATAGAAATGTCTGGTAAAACAATGTTTGTGATATTGGGGATATTTTCTGGCATTGTATTTACGTTCTCTTCCGTAAATACGCTTGCAAAATAGATGTTCAAAACTTCTGCCTTTCTATATCATTTATACACACTTCATCGTTTAAATATTTAAGTTGGCCTACTGTTTCTTTGAAAGTTGTTTTGCTTTTGACATATTTCCAAAAGGACTTGGGTTTTTTCTTGCATTCTGTTGCTATATTTCGTTCGAATGACCGTTTGGCTTGTTTGAAACATGATGTAGAATTATTCCCTGCCATTTTATATTGGTTATAATCATCAGAACTCTTTGTTTTCTTGTATTTTTTGTACAGTTTGTTTTTTGCTTTACGGGTGTGTGTGGCACTGGAAGTAAGCCATAGGTGTTTCTGTTTACTTGACTTGTTTGTTTTTGGAATGTGTTGATTTAGCATTGTGTTTAAGATGTTGTATATAAGGTTCCATGCTTCTGGTGTATGAAGCTCCTGCATGTTTGTCCAGTCAATATTGCTAACTTCCCTGCGCATGTCGTTGTACCTACCTTTATTCAGCAAAAGTTTGGGCAAATATGATTCAGTTGAAACATTAAATATATACATGTAGGCGTGAAGGTTTATTTGTAAGACATCGTGATCGCTTTTTCCTAATGGGGCTAGATGAAATATGTCATTGATAATGTTTATACTGTTTCCGAAAATGTCAATCAAATCATGTGTAATTTGTATGTTATTCTATGTCAGGGGTCCACAAGCTAATAGGCACAACCTCCAGTGGACTCCCTGTTATCATATCTGTAATTTATAATATTTACCAAGAGAATAAAATAAAATAAAATAAAAAAAACCCATCATCATCATCCTCATCATCTGTTGCGACGTTGGAGGGCCTATTGCGGATCTCAAGTTGTTATACTATGATATGATATGATATGATGTATTACTTAGTAATACTTTAGTCCACCCGCTCAAAATATTATTTCAAAACTCATTGAACTCCAGTACATTACCAACACCATGGAAGCAGGCCAATATTACACCTATATTTAAAAAGGGAGACAGAAAAGTCACAAGCAATTATAGGCCAATAAGTCTGACAAGTGTCGTCTGCAAAGTACTTGAAGGTTTAATTAGAGACAGTATCATCCAGCATATGAAAACGAATGGCTTATTTAGTAAATGTCAATTTGGTTTCCTCCCAGGTAGGGCCACCACACTGCAGTTATTGACGGTAGTGGATAAATGGTTACAAATATTGGATAGTGATGGTGGTGTGGTGGACGTTGCATATTTTGATTTTTTAAAGGCATTTGACAAGGTTCCCCATCGTAGACGTGTACATAAACTGAATCTGTATAACATCAATCCACAGATTATTAAATGGATAGAAAGCTTCTTGTCACAACGTAGCCAGAGAGTAATCATTAGTGATGAACCCTCTGAATGGAAATCAGTATTTAGCGGGATACCACAGGGATCAGTTTTAGGACCAGTGTTGTTTGTTTTATATATAAATGACTTACCTAATGTGATAGCTAACAATAGTGAAATATACCTGTATGCGGATGACACAAAACTTTTTCATGGAATAAAATCCAATGATGATGCTAACGAAATGCAACAAGATATATACTTGTTAACAGAATGGACCAGTAAATGGTTACTCCAATTTAATGCTGATACGTGTAAATCTATGCGAATTGGCAAAACCAATTTACAAAATCATAGCTATATTCTCGGTAAAGACAGCTCCCGTATTAATCCAAGTGAGGACGAAAAGGATATAGGTGTTATTATTGATGATAAACTATGTTTCGAGAAGCACATAATAGATAAAGTTAATAAAGCCAACTCCATTATTGGTGTAATAAGGCGCACATTTGTATCCCTTGACACAAACATATTTAGAATCCTGTATATATCATTAGTGCGGCCACATCTGGAATTTGCTAATCAGGTTTGGAGCCCTTATCTCAAGAAACATAGAGCTGTTAGAAAATGTTCAGCGAAGGGCGACAAAAAGTGTCTCGGGACTATCAAAACTAAATTATGAGACTAGGCTCAGGGTCCTTAATATACAAACTCTTGCATACCGTAGAGTACGAGGAGACATTATTGAAGCTTACAAAATTATAACCAAAAAATATGATCCAGAAGTGTGCAACCTATTTGAATTTCGATCAGACTCAAGAACCAGGGGACACAGGCTAAAACTATACAAATCCAGATCACGTTTAAACATACAAAAATACTCCTTTAAACATAGAATTGTGGACTTATGGAACAGTCTTCCGAACCATGTTATAGAAGCAACAACCATGATATCATTTGAAACAAAATTAGATAAACTATGGGATAACCTATACTATAACTATCTAGCTGGCAATATAAATCCCATGCTTTATAACCAAATTGAAAAAGGAAATTAGGAATCTGTCATTACAGGCTTTTAGCCTTCTCACAGAAATAGAATATGATTGATATGGTCTGCTGTATTGAATTGAAATAATACAATACTTTGTTTCCGTTTTCAGGTTGGAATCCTATGGGTTGTCTTCGATACTAAACTTGTTTTTGCTTGTATATAACAAAATGTTGACACATATTTTTGACACGGCACTGAACGCGGTGTCGTGATTCTGAATAATGCATAGTTGTTAAGTTATCCGTAGACAAAAACTAAGGCAAGGCAGATAAATACGTTTTTACACGTTAGTGATTTTACCCATAGCACCAGTTTTCGTTTCCATCCATGCTAAGAAATGAAATTGTGTGATTGTAACACATCCGTGTAGGGTCGGTGATCCTACTGTCGCTTTCTTCGTGTGGCGAAAAAAGCATCACAGAAGTTTTGCCTTAGGAAGGGGTACTATGCTACCGTGGTACTTAATACAATTTATAACTTCACATCAATTGCTTCACAAAATATCATCGCTAGGGCATAAGCAGTTTATCACGACTGATAGTGTGAAGAATTACCTTTTTATACATGTGCTTCATAATCTGAAGTCATTAGCTGTTACACTACAATATTATTTTTAAGTCAGTGGTATGTCAAAATTTGACATCTATTAACGTGACCCAGGTGTCTACGGTACCATGGTACTGGGTGTTGAAATCAATTAAAAAATCTGAAATTATCTCAAGTTGAAATAAGTAATTATGAAATTCAGCATGTCAGCTGTCACATAGTTATATTTTAGCTCAGAATTTCTTTAGTCTTATTGGTTAAATAAAACTTTAAAGATAGGCTCCTCTAAGCAGCAACAGGATTTACGGATGGTGACCCTTTTGAAGTCGAAAACTGCACTACAAGGACATGTATATTGTATAGAATAACTGCTGATCCAATTTATAAAGAAAATTGTATTTTTCATGCATAGCAAAATTTAGTTCAAGTGTTATGTATTTTTCCTATATCACCTTATCAAACACAGTTACCACGGTACCGTAGTACTCAACCCTACTTATTAAAATCCTGCAGTCGTGTAGACATTGAAAACATAGATAATATTATTTCTAGTGTTTTAACCAGATTTCGCTTGTAAACCGAAATCCCATAGTAAACCTATGGGAGGGGTTAGAATTGAGATATAGTCCTAAACTCCATGGCAAGGCTTTGTTTTCACGCTAGAGTAACAAATCGCATATCATCAGATAATGGGTTTTCGAGTATTACCATGAGGTTGTACATTTTCGCTGATTTAACCCGTTTAACCGGGTTCCGACAGACCAGAATTCAGACTTAAGTGAGAAAGTCCATATACCTGAAAGCCAGATTTCTGACCTTGCATATGTCATTAAAAAAATTAAGCATACACATGGAGGTCGTTTTTCCGATGAACATTTCGGGTGTATGTACAGTACTTTTTTCATTGTGGCAGTAACAGCCTTTCATGTATATGTGTTTTCTATGTTATATATTAAAACCTTGGCAACGCTATCAATATAAATTCAGGTTGGGTGTGGCAACCACAGAAATATCTTCAGCGTTCAAAGGGTTAAAATACTAGCGTAGTAAAACACACCAATGCGGAATAAAATAGAATGATAAACTATTGAACAATGGAGATTCACCAGTGAGGTGATACAATGTAATATATAACATTAACAAGTGCGAAATACACTAACTGTTTTCATTCATGTGGTATACTAATAAAGGAGGTTGCGGCGAAAGAATGTCCTGTAGATGTGTCACCATAACTAATCAAGTATCAAGAAATTCCTCTATCCCCTGTAACTGCTGGTGACTGGTACTCGCTGAGTCCCTGTTCCTGATCCTCACTGGGTCACTGTTCCTGATTCAATTCCTTAGATATATACATAGATTACAACATGATTACAACACTATTCTTTGAGGTATCCGTCACCTCGTTGATCATTGACCAACCCTCTAAGGTTGATACAGGTCTAAGCTGGAACGCATAACGGCTGACTGGATTCATACACGACAGTAACACATGCCAATGAATCATGAGAGTTGGCTGGGGAAAGGGTAAACTCTTTCGAACGGCATCTCCCAGCCAGCATGACGACGCAGTTGGTGCATAGTCTCGCGCGTGACGAGTGATTGTTGATTGAGGGTAGGGTTGGGCGATATTGCTCAAGGAATGACGATATCGGTATCTCATTAAAATACCGCAGTATCACGATATATCGTCATTTGGGTGGGGTGTGGAGTTAGGGTGTAAACAAAGAATAACATGTATTTCAAATTGGTGGTGTCTACAAGTTATTTTGATTAAATTTGTTGCATTGAAACCGTAAATTGAGATCGCCATGATTGCCATTTCCGCATATTTAATACACAAAATTCCACACTGACACCCTTCAATATACAGTTTAAATCAACGAATGTAATGCAACTAACCGTATTCATCACAAATAAGAAAAATAAAGGACTTTCTTCTGTTCTTGTGTTGTATTTTGTGTTATCTTTACCTCACGACAACTGTCAAAAGATTGAGCAAGGAATACGCATTAACTTCATTGCGCAGAAAGGAATTCAGCAGAGCGAAATCTGATTGGCCGCCGTATCATACTTGAGCCAATCAGAATTCACACTGCAGAATTCCGACAGCTGTTATCACGCCCACCGCTAGCGTAGATGATGCAAATTAATAAAATAACACTATGATTTTGAACGAGAACCAGCGTGAAGACTGGAAACAATTATATCAGATTTTATTTGGTCTGTAATATTAAATACTAATTTGCCCCATTGTAGACCTATTCAAATTCGCTCACTACTTAGCGGTCCTATCCATTGATCTCAAGGCGTAGCCGGGATGTGTGAAATTAACCCAGTTAACACTGCAACCAAATCTGCCACAACAGATCGGACTGGAAATAATTAGGCCTAAATTATTTATTTTAAGGCTGTTTCTCACTTAGAATAAATCTGTAATGTTATATGTGGAATGAATTTTGATCTGATTCGTTTAAAAATGCTAAATATATTGTATAAAGTTACATAAAAACGTATAGCGGTAAAGCAAGAGATTAACTTCCCCCTCACCCACTGTTCCAAGCTGTGGTATTGATAAGGGATTAAGTGTGTGTGGTTTCCTATCGACCTAAAAAGTTTTAAAGTTTAAAGAATGTTTAACCATGCAGATCAATGACTAATGGATAAATAGCTTGACCTGTAGTAATGACGTCATCAGATTGGAATGTGGGTAGTGCAAATGGTATTCCCCACTGACTAATACTCAGAATGAGGCAAGAAAAAACATGGCGTCGTCTATTTATGTAATTATGAAAAGTGAACAACAAAGGATTATTTTGTACTTTAAATCATTTTATTAGCGCAAACAAACCATGAATTAAATGAACACAGATTATTTTGGAGTTTATTAAGTTTTTATTACCTTAGACAAAGACTGGATTATTACTTAAAGACTATTACTGGACTGAATAGAGGTAAGAGTATGACATTTCTAACTTAGTTATTTATATTATGCTCACAGCTAAAAGTGCAATATCGTCCTGTCGGTATTGACGATATTTACGATTTTTCGAAATTATGACGATTTCGGTATCAGTATTCGGCATATCGCGATATTGACGATAATATCGAAAAATCGGCCAACCCTAATTGAGGGGGCACCATTTCATTTTGGTTCACAAATTTCACCAATCCATCTGGAAACTCCTACGTTGTCAAGATCACACCAGCCAAGTTCTTTAGTGCAGCCAAACGGCTGCAGTGCACCAATGGCGATAGTTCCTGCATTTCGTCAAACAATATCGGCAGATGGTCCCTGAATGCATGTTGCTTAAGCTTACCTGTTCAGAAGTTGCAATCAGGGATATGACAACACGAAGATCATGCTTGAATCACCAACAGTCTGGCACTAGAACTAGAAGCATGTCTAATTGGACATCTACTTCTACCATTTAAGATGATAAACTGCAAATCTTTCTCCCCCTCCAGGAAGAAAGCAGAATTAGAGGACTCAGCAGTATTCAACATCGCATCTAAATTTTGTGGTGTCCCAGGTACCCTCTACTCTGAAATCTGAAAGTCCAAAGCTGGATTTTGGGGTTCCCATTACAGAATATGAGGGCCTTGGTAATTACTGTTGCTTTAGCAGTTAGATGACTGTGTTCCTTATGCATAGGTTTGCAATTTATGCATTGCCACTAGATGATATTTACTAATGCTTGTCAGTGTTTTATTAAGCATGGTAAACATCCATGAGCTTAAATATAAACTTGCCACCTGATATCTGAATATTTCCTAGTATTTCCCACTGCCCTGGGAAATACTAGTATTTCGCGGGAAATTGCCAACCCTGTCTTGGTTCAAGGGTGGCAAATTCTGCAAGGTGTAAAATCAGACAGTAAAATAAGACGATGATTTTCAAATGTTATAATATATATACTTGGCATTTCTCTTAACGACGATAAAATATCTATCCTTATTAGGGCTGGGGCGAACATTCGAACAATCGCGAACTCTGGGAAGATGAATCATATTCGCACATTTATTTGACGAATCTTGTGGTTCGCGAACCATACATTAATTTATTTTCGCATGTATTTTCCATCTGTCTAAGGCAAATATACGGAAATCATGACGAAAACGATTTACTAAGCACTTATTCTAGCCGTATACAAGTTTTGAATGATAAACCGTAATTCAGATTTACGACAATATTTTGAATTATTTTCCGAGTAAGTTCAACCCACACCCATGATAGCGTAATCGTCCTAGAGTAACATATACTTTACTCGCTTAAATGGTTTAATTTACCGCCAAATATCGATATTACAAGCCATAAAAATGTTTTTATTACCGGCTTATTATGGTCTACGCGGCATGCATGCTCTGTCAAAGAAAATGCGAACGTGACATATTTCTTTGTTATTTGCAAAATCGGCCATGATTGCCGAGAAATGATAGTGTTCAAATTATTCTTCTAATCATTCTTCCATTGCGTTTTCATTGGCTATTATAATGAACACCAGTCGATATATCCAAACAAAATGCGATGTGCTTTCTCTGATTAAAATCAAGGATGTTCAGCGTGCAATTGTTACTACCGCAAATCGGTCACTGTCGTAAAATGCTAGATATAGATATACAATTACAGTATAGATCGCACTAAATAAACTACCAGTAAAACCGCTGTTTAAAACAGTTTTCTCGACCAACTGCGTTTATATGGGCATATTTTTTGGCAAAATGTTATGCATTCTAATTATCTAGTAAAATCTTGATACAAAATCCAGTTCAAAGTAGCCGAGAATTTGTATTCAGCAAAACTATTTTAGCTGTTTAAACTCACGGAGATCTATCAGATCTAGATATCTGTGTTGTTTAGATGAGGTTCCCGTACTAGCCTGGTTCCCTGTATCGATATATTTAACTAGTGTCGTCTATAAAACGGCAAGAAGTAACCAACTAACCAACCATGCAATGAAACTTATTTGAATGTATTGAACTTATCTGGCTGTTATATACTAACCATTTGTTGTGTATTTTGTCACTAAAGCCACTTGGAATTTGCAAATGATTTTGTGTGTCACAATATTTCTAATTCTATTTCATCAGTTCAGATTTTGAATATTAGATGGTTCATGAACCGGACTAGCGTATCGCGAACCGGTTCGGTTCGTGAAAATCTTCATAAATCACACCCCTAATCTTTATGGTAGTTCCATAGCCAGAGGGTTAATACAGTGTTGTGCCACAAACATTTGTTTGTAAATAAGATTTTCACATTAATATTGGGCTAAGAGAATTCCCCGAGGATGTGTGATCTTTCATAAACGGTTTCTTTCGCATTTTACTTTTTACAAACAACCAAATCAGTGAGATTTGCCGACTAGCGAGATTACAGGGTAAATATATGATCTACATGAAAAGGATGGCACACTCGCCAACGCGTAAAAACATGCCCTGTGTTTTAGCAAAGACGGTCCATGTTTGGCCTTCTGCTAAGGATGACAGGGGATACATCAGTACAGAGAGCCTTGGAATTCGCCCTACTGCGAGCCAGCAAATACATGGCCAGGAGAGGACTTCATTGCATAAATCTTTTAAGCGTGCTACGAGGTGAGCTCAAGAAAGCAGGCAAGAGCTCTGTTTAAATCAGAAGATTCTTAGGCCACAGCCCCATTGTGGCTGTTATCAATAAGTGATGTAATGGAAAGTATTGTTAGATCTCGGAGAAAGGGAAATTGAAATTTCCTTCAATCTTGAGCATTGAACACAATGAGCTGTTGAATCTCTCCACAAGTCCATCAGATTGTGGGTGATATGGTGTAGTGCGAGTTTTACTTATGCCTAGTAAACTCTTCACCTGTTTAAAAAGATCTGACTCAAACTCTGTGCCTTGATCTGTATGTACATGTCCTGGAGCTCCATATCTGCAAAAAATGTCATCCCCTAGCAACAGTCTCTGCCTTGTGGTCTTTGATTGGCTCAATTTGACTCAAACAATTTCCACATCCTGGAGAGCTAACTAATTTTCCTTATTAATTATAAGAGCAGGAGGTTTACAACTGGATTGATGCGAAGTGGGGTGTGTTGTTTGGTTGGTGGCTCAACTTAGTGAACCGAATGATGTCTGATCTGAGAATTAGGTAGCCTGTTTTATCCTTTCAAACTATCTGGAAGGCTCGAAATTCTAGTATAAATATTCAGATATTGAAATTTTTTTTAAACACAAATAATAAAAATCTTGAAAATCGTAATTTAGGAATAAAATAGCCATTAAAAATGAGCACAAGCTTAATCTGGACATCTAATGGTCAATATTATTCACATAAATGGAACATTTTCCTCATTGGATGTCCATCTGCGGGCAAAGATAAGACAATTTTTGAAAATTTACCACTGGAATGAGTGGCCTGATTATTGTGCCAGTTGGTCCAGTGGTAAATTTTCAAAAATAATCTTCATCAGTAAATGGACATTCTTCAAGACCACTGCAGTGGCTGGTTCTAGCTGGATTGACCATTAACTCTTTAGCACTCATCTCCAAAACGGTCTCTGCAGTGGTCTTGAGAAATGTCCATTTGCAGACCAAAGGAATATTTTTGAAAATTTACCACTGGAATGTCTGGCTCGATAACCGTCTTGCCATAGCGGTTCACAATCAAGAGCTAATTCTCTCTGTACAAATAAACCACGGTCATGAACACAAAATTCCTAATCTTGTCGCCTAAATCTGTATGTAATGTTCTACACCTCAAACTGGACTTTTACATAACTGAACACGTGTGCTGTTTCCCGCCATGCACGGACATCAAGCGGCGTGAAGTCATGCATGCATGTGCATTTCGTACTTGGAATTATGTCAGCTAACGCGGGGAAAAAAAGTATGGCAGCCTAGTTGTACCATCATGTTTCTACGTTCTATTGTTTTTGCTGTTGCTTAACTTTTGCACAGGTGTATATATTGTCTTGAAGGTTCGTGGTGTTAGGGTTACCAAACAGTTTTGTATCATCTGCAAAGATCTTACAAGGGCAGGTTACGGAATCGGGTAGATCATTTATATACAGAAGGAAAAGTGTAGGTCCTAAAACACTGCCTTGTGGCACGCCACTAGTGACGGCTGTCCAGTCGGATGTTGCTTCTTTGATCTTTACACACTGTTTTCTATCGGTTAGAAATGCTTCAGTCCAGTTAATTAGTTGCTCTCCTAGACTGCACATTCTCATTTTCTTTAGAAGTCTTTTATGTGGTACAGTATCGAAAGCTTTGGAAAAATCTAAGTATATTGCGTCTATAGGTTTGTTTACATCTAGATTGGATGTTATGGTTTCCATGTACTCCAGTAACTGTGTTTTGCATGATCTGAGTTGTCTGAAGCCATGTTGACAGCTGGTGAAAAGGTTGTTTGTTTCCATGTGGTTCATTATTGCATCACATACAAATGTTTCTAAAAGTTTGCAAAGTGAGCAAGTTAGGCTGATGGGTCTGTAGTTGCTTGGATTACTTTATGGGCCTTTCTTATAAATCCGACAGACATTAGCCATTTTCCAAATCTCAGGTATTACGGCTTCCTCTAAAGATTTGTTAAATAGGATGCTAAGGGGTACACTGATCTCTTTTGCTAGTTTAATCAAAATTTGTATGGGTATGCCGTCTGGTCCATGCCTTTTATTTGGGTTTAGTTTTTTTAGTTTGGCTTCAGTAGTCTCTGGGCGTATAGAAATGTCTGGTAAAACAATGTTTGTGATATTGGGGATATTTTCTGGCATTGTATTTACGTTCTCTTCCGTAAATACGCTTGCAAAATAGATGTTCAAAACTTCTGCCTTTCTATATCATTTATACACACTTCATCGTTTAAATATTTAAGTTGGCCTACTGTTTCTTTGAAAGTTGTTTTGCTTTTGACATATTTCCAAAAGGACTTGGGTTTTTTCTTGCATTCTGTTGCTATATTTCGTTCGAATGACCGTTTGGCTTGTTTGAAACATGATGTAGAATTATTCCCTGCCATTTTATATTGGTTATAATCATCAGAACTCTTTGTTTTCTTGTATTTTTTGTACAGTTTGTTTTTTGCTTTACGGGTGTGTGTGGCACTGGAAGTAAGCCATAGGTGTTTACTTGACTTGTTTGTTTTTGGAATGTGTTGATTTAGCATTGTGGTTAAGATGTTGTATATAAGGTTCCATGCTTCTGGTGTATGAAGCTCCTGCATGTTTGTCCAGTCAATATTGCTAACTTCCCTGCGCATGTCGTTGTACCTACCTTTATTCAGCAAAAGTTTGGGCAAATATGATTCAGTTGAAACATTAAATATATACATGTAGGCGTGAAGGTTTATTTGTAAGACATCGTGATCGCTTTTTCCTAATGGGGCTAGATGAAATATGTCATTGATAATGTTTATACTGTTTCCGAAAATGTCAATCAAATCATGTGTAATTTGTATGTTATTCTATGTCAGGGGTCCACAAGCTAATAGGCACAACCTCCAGTGGACTCCCTGTTATCATATCTGTAATTTATAATATTTACCAAGAGAATAAAATAAAATAAAATAAAAAAAACCCATCATCATCATCCTCATCATCTGTTGCGACGTTGGAGGGCCTATTGCGGATCTCAAGTTGTTATACTATGATATGATATGATATGATGTATTACTTAGTAATACTTTAGTCCACCCGCTCAAAATATTATTTCAAAACTCATTGAACTCCAGTACATTACCAACACCATGGAAGCAGGCCAATATTACACCTATATTTAAAAAGGGAGACAGAAAAGTCACAAGCAATTATAGGCCAATAAGTCTGACAAGTGTCGTCTGCAAAGTACTTGAAGGTTTAATTAGAGACAGTATCATCCAGCATATGAAAACGAATGGCTTATTTAGTAAATGTCAATTTGGTTTCCTCCCAGGTAGGGCCACCACACTGCAGTTATTGACGGTAGTGGATAAATGGTTACAAATATTGGATAGTGATGGTGGTGTGGTGGACGTTGCATATTTTGATTTTTTAAAGGCATTTGACAAGGTTCCCCATCGTAGACGTGTACATAAACTGAATCTGTATAACATCAATCCACAGATTATTAAATGGATAGAAAGCTTCTTGTCACAACGTAGCCAGAGAGTAATCATTAGTGATGAACCCTCTGAATGGAAATCAGTATTTAGCGGGATACCACAGGGATCAGTTTTAGGACCAGTGTTGTTTGTTTTATATATAAATGACTTACCTAATGTGATAGCTAACAATAGTGAAATATACCTGTATGCGGATGACACAAAACTTTTTCATGGAATAAAATCCAATGATGATGCTAACGAAATGCAACAAGATATATACTTGTTAACAGAATGGACCAGTAAATGGTTACTCCAATTTAATGCTGATAAGTGTAAATCTATGCGAATTGGCAAAACCAATTTACAAAATCATAGCTATATTCTCGGTAAAGACAGCTCCCGTATTAATCCAAGTGAGGACGAAAAGGATATAGGTGTTATTATTGATGATAAACTATGTTTCGAGAAGCACATAATAGATAAAGTTAATAAAGCCAACTCCATTATTGGTGTAATAAGGCGCACATTTGTATCCCTTGACACAAACATATTTAGAATCCTGTATATATCATTAGTGCGGCCACATCTGGAATTTGCTAATCAGGTTTGGAGCCCTTATCTCAAGAAACATAGAGCTGTTAGAAAATGTTCAGCGAAGGGCGACAAAAAGTGTCTCGGGACTATCAAAACTAAATTATGAGACTAGGCTCAGGGTCCTTAATATACAAACTCTTGCATACCGTAGAGTACGAGGAGACATTATTGAAGCTTACAAAATTATAACCAAAAAATATGATCCAGAAGTGTGCAACCTATTTGAATTTCGATCAGACTCAAGAACCAGGGGACACAGGCTAAAACTATACAAATCCAGATCACGTTTAAACATACAAAAATACTCCTTTAAACATAGAATTGTGGACTTATGGAACAGTCTTCCGAACCATGTTATAGAAGCAACAACCATGATATCATTTGAAACAAAATTAGATAAACTATGGGATAACCTATACTATAACTATCTAGCTGGCAATATAAATCCCATGCTTTATAACCAAATTGAAAAAGGAAATTAGGAATCTGTCATTACAGGCTTTTAGCCTTCTCACAGAAATAGAATATGATTGATATGGTCTGCTGTATTGAATTGAAATAATACAATACTTTGTTTCCGTTTTCAGGTTGGAATCCTATGGGTTGTCTTCGATACTAAACTTGTTTTTGCTTGTATATAACAAAATGTTGACACATATTTTTGACACGGCACTGAACGCGGTGTCGTGATTCTGAATAATGCATAGTTGTTAAGTTATCCGTAGACAAAAACTAAGGCAAGGCAGATAAATACGTTTTTACACGTTAGTGATTTTACCCATAGCACCAGTTTTCGTTTCCATCCATGCTAAGAAATGAAATTGTGTGATTGTAACACATCCGTGTAGGGTCGGTGATCCTACTGTCGCTTTCTTCGTGTGGCGAAAAAAGCATCACAGAAGTTTTGCCTTAGGAAGGGGTACTATGCTACCGTGGTACTTAATACAATTTATAACTTCACATCAATTGCTTCACAAAATATCATCGCTAGGGCATAAGCAGTTTATCACGACTGATAGTGTGAAGAATTACCTTTTTATACATGTGCTTCATAATCTGAAGTCATTAGCTGTTACACTACAATATTATTTTTAAGTCAGTGGTATGTCAAAATTTGACATCTATTAACGTGACCCAGGTGTCTACGGTACCATGGTACTGGGTGTTGAAATCAATTAAAAAATCTGAAATTATCTCAAGTTGAAATAAGTAATTATGAAATTCAGCATGTCAGCTGTCACATAGTTATATTTTAGCTCAGAATTTCTTTAGTCTTATTGGTTAAATAAAACTTTAAAGATAGGCTCCTCTAAGCAGCAACAGGATTTACGGATGGTGACCCTTTTGAAGTCGAAAACTGCACTACAAGGACATGTATATTGTATAGAATAACTGCTGATCCAATTTATAAAGAAAATTGTATTTTTCATGCATAGCAAAATTTAGTTCAAGTGTTATGTATTTTTCCTATATCACCTTATCAAACACAGTTACCACGGTACCGTAGTACTCAACCCTACTTATTAAAATCCTGCAGTCGTGTAGACATTGAAAACATAGATAATATTATTTCTAGTGTTTTAACCAGATTTCGCTTGTAAACCGAAATCCCATAGTAAACCTATGGGAGGGGTTAGAATTGAGATATAGTCCTAAACTCCATGGCAAGGCTTTGTTTTCACGCTAGAGTAACAAATCGCATATCATCAGATAATGGGTTTTCGAGTATTACCATGAGGTTGTACATTTTCGCTGATTTAACCCGTTTAACCGGGTTCCGACAGACCAGAATTCAGACTTAAGTGAGAAAGTCCATATACCTGAAAGCCAGATTTCTGACCTTGCATATGTCATTAAAAAAATTAAGCATACACATGGAGGTCGTTTTTCCGATGAACATTTCGGGTGTATGTACAGTACTTTTTTCATTGTGGCAGTAACAGCCTTTCATGTATATGTGTTTTCTATGTTATATATTAAAACCTTGGCAACGCTATCAATATAAATTCAGGTTGGGTGTGGCAACCACAGAAATATCTTCAGCGTTCAAAGGGTTAAAATACTAGCGTAGTAAAACACACCAATGCGGAATAAAATAGAATGATAAACTATTGAACAATGGAGATTCACCAGTGAGGTGATACAATGTAATATATAACATTAACAAGTGCGAAATACACTAACTGTTTTCATTCATGTGGTATACTAATAAAGGAGGTTGCGGCGAAAGAATGTCCTGTAGATGTGTCACCATAACTAATCAAGTATCAAGAAATTCCTCTATCCCCTGTAACTGCTGGTGACTGGTACTCGCTGAGTCCCTGTTCCTGATCCTCACTGGGTCACTGTTCCTGATTCAATTCCTTAGATATATACATAGATTACAACATGATTACAACACTATTCTTTGAGGTATCCGTCACCTCGTTGATCATTGACCAACCCTCTAAGGTTGATACAGGTCTAAGCTGGAACGCATAACGGCTGACTGGATTCATACACGACAGTAACACATGCCAATGAATCATGAGAGTTGGCTGGGGAAAGGGTAAACTCTTTCGAACGGCATCTCCCAGCCAGCATGACGACGCAGTTGGTGCATAGTCTCGCGCGTGACGAGTGATTGTTGATTGAGGGTAGGGTTGGGCGATATTGCTCAAGGAATGACGATATCGGTATCTCATTAAAATACCGCAGTATCACGATATATCGTCATTTGGGTGGGGTGTGGAGTTAGGGTGTAAACAAAGAATAACATGTATTTCAAATTGGTGGTGTCTACAAGTTATTTTGATTAAATTTGTTGCATTGAAACCGTAAATTGAGATCGCCATGATTGCCATTTCCGCATATTTAATACACAAAATTCCACACTGACACCCTTCAATATACAGTTTAAATCAACGAATGTAATGCAACTAACCGTATTCATCACAAATAAGAAAAATAAAGGACTTTCTTCTGTTCTTGTGTTGTATTTTGTGTTATCTTTACCTCACGACAACTGTCAAAAGATTGAGCAAGGAATACGCATTAACTTCATTGCGCAGAAAGGAATTCAGCAGAGCGAAATCTGATTGGCCGCCGTATCATACTTGAGCCAATCAGAATTCACACTGCAGAATTCCGACAGCTGTTATCACGCCCACCGCTAGCGTAGATGATGCAAATTAATAAAATAACACTATGATTTTGAACGAGAACCAGCGTGAAGACTGGAAACAATTATATCAGATTTTATTTGGTCTGTAATATTAAATACTAATTTGCCCCATTGTAGACCTATTCAAATTCGCTCACTACTTAGCGGTCCTATCCATTGATCTCAAGGCGTAGCCGGGATGTGTGAAATTAACCCAGTTAACACTGCAACCAAATCTGCCACAACAGATCGGACTGGAAATAATTAGGCCTAAATTATTTATTTTAAGGCTGTTTCTCACTTAGAATAAATCTGTAATGTTATATGTGGAATGAATTTTGATCTGATTCGTTTAAAAATGCTAAATATATTGTATAAAGTTACATAAAAACGTATAGCGGTAAAGCAAGAGATTAACTTCCCCCTCACCCACTGTTCCAAGCTGTGGTATTGATAAGGGATTAAGTGTGTGTGGTTTCCTATCGACCTAAAAAGTTTTAAAGTTTAAAGAATGTTTAACCATGCAGATCAATGACTAATGGATAAATAGCTTGACCTGTAGTAATGACGTCATCAGATTGGAATGTGGGTAGTGCAAATGGTATTCCCCACTGACTAATACTCAGAATGAGGCAAGAAAAAACATGGCGTCGTCTATTTATGTAATTATGAAAAGTGAACAACAAAGGATTATTTTGTACTTTAAATCATTTTATTAGCGCAAACAAACCATGAATTAAATGAACACAGATTATTTTGGAGTTTATTAAGTTTTTATTACCTTAGACAAAGACTGGATTATTACTTAAAGACTATTACTGGACTGAATAGAGGTAAGAGTATGACATTTCTAACTTAGTTATTTATATTATGCTCACAGCTAAAAGTGCAATATCGTCCTGTCGGTATTGACGATATTTACGATTTTTCGAAATTATGACGATTTCGGTATCAGTATTCGGCATATCGCGATATTGACGATAATATCGAAAAATCGGCCAACCCTAATTGAGGGGGCACCATTTCATTTTGGTTCACAAATTTCACCAATCCATCTGGAAACTCCTACGTTGTCAAGATCACACCAGCCAAGTTCTTTAGTGCAGCCAAACGGCTGCAGTGCACCAATGGCGATAGTTCCTGCATTTCGTCAAACAATATCGGCAGATGGTCCCTGAATGCATGTTGCTTAAGCTTACCTGTTCAGAAGTTGCAATCAGGGATATGACAACACGAAGATCATGCTTGAATCACCAACAGTCTGGCACTAGAACTAGAAGCATGTCTAATTGGACATCTACTTCTACCATTTAAGATGATAAACTGCAAATCTTTCTCCCCCTCCAGGAAGAAAGCAGAATTAGAGGACTCAGCAGTATTCAACATCGCATCTAAATTTTGTGGTGTCCCAGGTACCCTCTACTCTGAAATCTGAAAGTCCAAAGCTGGATTTTGGGGTTCCCATTACAGAATATGAGGGCCTTGGTAATTACTGTTGCTTTAGCAGTTAGATGACTGTGTTCCTTATGCATAGGTTTGCAATTTATGCATTGCCACTAGATGATATTTACTAATGCTTGTCAGTGTTTTATTAAGCATGGTAAACATCCATGAGCTTAAATATAAACTTGCCACCTGATATCTGAATATTTCCTAGTATTTCCCACTGCCCTGGGAAATACTAGTATTTCGCGGGAAATTGCCAACCCTGTCTTGGTTCAAGGGTGGCAAATTCTGCAAGGTGTAAAATCAGACAGTAAAATAAGACGATGATTTTCAAATGTTATAATATATATACTTGGCATTTCTCTTAACGACGATAAAATATCTATCCTTATTAGGGCTGGGGCGAACATTCGAACAATCGCGAACTCTGGGAAGATGAATCATATTCGCACATTTATTTGACGAATCTTGTGGTTCGCGAACCATACATTAATTTATTTTCGCATGTATTTTCCATCTGTCTAAGGCAAATATACGGAAATCATGACGAAAACGATTTACTAAGCACTTATTCTAGCCGTATACAAGTTTTGAATGATAAACCGTAATTCAGATTTACGACAATATTTTGAATTATTTTCCGAGTAAGTTCAACCCACACCCATGATAGCGTAATCGTCCTAGAGTAACATATACTTTACTCGCTTAAATGGTTTAATTTACCGCCAAATATCGATATTACAAGCCATAAAAATGTTTTTATTACCGGCTTATTATGGTCTACGCGGCATGCATGCTCTGTCAAAGAAAATGCGAACGTGACATATTTCTTTGTTATTTGCAAAATCGGCCATGATTGCCGAGAAATGATAGTGTTCAAATTATTCTTCTAATCATTCTTCCATTGCGTTTTCATTGGCTATTATAATGAACACCAGTCGATATATCCAAACAAAATGCGATGTGCTTTCTCTGATTAAAATCAAGGATGTTCAGCGTGCAATTGTTACTACCGCAAATCGGTCACTGTCGTAAAATGCTAGATATAGATATACAATTACAGTATAGATCGCACTAAATAAACTACCAGTAAAACCGCTGTTTAAAACAGTTTTCTCGACCAACTGCGTTTATATGGGCATATTTTTTGGCAAAATGTTATGCATTCTAATTATCTAGTAAAATCTTGATACAAAATCCAGTTCAAAGTAGCCGAGAATTTGTATTCAGCAAAACTATTTTAGCTGTTTAAACTCACGGAGATCTATCAGATCTAGATATCTGTGTTGTTTAGATGAGGTTCCCGTACTAGCCTGGTTCCCTGTATCGATATATTTAACTAGTGTCGTCTATAAAACGGCAAGAAGTAACCAACTAACCAACCATGCAATGAAACTTATTTGAATGTATTGAACTTATCTGGCTGTTATATACTAACCATTTGTTGTGTATTTTGTCACTAAAGCCACTTGGAATTTGCAAATGATTTTGTGTGTCACAATATTTCTAATTCTATTTCATCAGTTCAGATTTTGAATATTAGATGGTTCATGAACCGGACTAGCGTATCGCGAACCGGTTCGGTTCGTGAAAATCTTCATAAATCACACCCCTAATCTTTATGGTAGTTCCATAGCCAGAGGGTTAATACAGTGTTGTGCCACAAACATTTGTTTGTAAATAAGATTTTCACATTAATATTGGGCTAAGAGAATTCCCCGAGGATGTGTGATCTTTCATAAACGGTTTCTTTCGCATTTTACTTTTTACAAACAACCAAATCAGTGAGATTTGCCGACTAGCGAGATTACAGGGTAAATATATGATCTACATGAAAAGGATGGCACACTCGCCAACGCGTAAAAACATGCCCTGTGTTTTAGCAAAGACGGTCCATGTTTGGCCTTCTGCTAAGGATGACAGGGGATACATCAGTACAGAGAGCCTTGGAATTCGCCCTACTGCGAGCCAGCAAATACATGGCCAGGAGAGGACTTCATTGCATAAATCTTTTAAGCGTGCTACGAGGTGAGCTCAAGAAAGCAGGCAAGAGCTCTGTTTAAATCAGAAGATTCTTAGGCCACAGCCCCATTGTGGCTGTTATCAATAAGTGATGTAATGGAAAGTATTGTTAGATCTCGGAGAAAGGGAAATTGAAATTTCCTTCAATCTTGAGCATTGAACACAATGAGCTGTTGAATCTCTCCACAAGTCCATCAGATTGTGGGTGATATGGTGTAGTGCGAGTTTTACTTATGCCTAGTAAACTCTTCACCTGTTTAAAAAGATCTGACTCAAACTCTGTGCCTTGATCTGTATGTACATGTCCTGGAGCTCCATATCTGCAAATAATGTCATCCCCTAGCAACAGTCTCTGCCTTGTGGTCTTTGATTGGCTCAATTTGACTCAAACAATTTCCACATCCTGGAGAGCTAACTAATTTTCCTTATTAATTATAAGAGCAGGAGGTTTACAACTGGATTGATGCGAAGTGGGGTGTGTTGTTTTGTTGGTGGCTCAACTTAGCGAACCGAATGATGTCCGATCTGAGAATTAGGTAGCCTGTTATATCCTTTCAAACTATCTGGAAGGCTCGAAATTCTAGTATAAATATTCAGATATTGAAATTTTTTTTAAACACAAATAATAAAAATCTTGAAAATCGTAATTTAGGAATAAAATAGCCATTAAAAATGAGCACAAGCTTAATCTGGACATCTAATGGTCAATATTATTCACATAAATGGAACATTTTCCTCATTGGATGTCCATCTGCGGGCAAAGATAAGACAATTTTTGAAAATTTACCACTGGAATGAGTGGCCTGATTATTGTGCCAGTTGGTCCAGTGGTAAATTTTCAAAAATAATCTTCATCAGTAAATGGACATTCTTCAAGACCACTGCAGTGGCTGGTTCTAGCTGGATTGACCATTAACTCTTTAGCACTCATCTCCAAAACGGTCTCTGCAGTGGTCTTGAGAAATGTCCATTTGCAGACCAAAGGAATATTTTTGAAAATTTACCACTGGAATGTCTGGCTCGATAACCGATCCAATCATTCCAGTGGTAAATTTTCAAAAATAGTCTTCTTGGTCTGCAAATGAACATTTTCTATGAGAAAATTGAAATTTTTCTCACCAAATCTGAGGGTTAAAGGATTAACATGTGGTCTTTCAGATGGAGCGTGGAGACGGTGGCTCACAGAAGCAGCCACGCAAGAAAGATTCTTTTCAACGTGAACTGCAATCTAAGTTGAAGGAACGACGTGCACGAGGACTGAGTGTTGGCATCACTTCACCTGAACTAAGTGAAGAGGAAAGTGAAGATGACAGAATGAATGCACTTGATGACAAAAGTGATGATGATGGTAAGCTATTATGCAGCTATTTATACTTCAGAGATGACCTTGTCTTTGGAGGTCAAAAGATAGTGATGCTTCAACACAGAGAATCCATTAAAGTTCTTATATATTGATAAAAGATACATACCATAACTAAATTTAAGACTGTTTCTTTATGGACACTTTAATTAACTAGAAGTGTAGCCGCCATTTTCGATCTAGATGTTTGCTGATGGCATTGTTTCATATTCTATTGTCTTCACCAGTGCACATTCGTTGGTATAAAACCATTCTCGCAATGCTAAAGCTAGACATTCTTATGCTGGCTTCCACGGTGAGCGCATAGTAAGTGCCTAGCTTCGTTCAATAGTAGTTGTATATTTCCTACAGTGCAAGTGCCAACAAATATATTTATAACAGGTTTGTTGAAAACTGTTGCTGTCTATAGCAGCAACAGCTTTCCATCAAATTGTTGTCAAAATAATTGGCTGATAATACAGTAGTTACTAGGTAACAATTTGATAACAGTTTTGCAATAAATCGTTCACGCAACAACTTTTAATCAAATTGTTCCCAAAATAAGCAGCTGGGCAGTCAATGTTGCAATACTTGCTGAAGATATTTCGAGCACCTTTATGAGAGTCATTTCTTACAAAGGCAGCAACAACATTGTCAGACTTCTCATAATAATCAGCGGGCTTTGTGTTTTGTTAGCTAACACATGCATACACAATAGTTAGGCCTATATCATGTGCATATTCCAGTGTGAATTATGTTCAAGTAGTCCACCAGCACGTGTATAATTGCCTCTGACATAGGCCTACCGTGAATAGAATAATATATACTTACATATAGGATAATACAGAATCGAGACCCAGTATCAGATATGCTACAAAATTGTGTTCATTTCATTGTCAATCAGGAGATTGACGTCAATCTCCTGATTGACAATGAAATGAACAGAATTTTGTAGCATATCTGATACTGGGTCTTGATTCTGTATTATCCTATATGCCTATCTAGTTTTAATGCCCATTTACAGAGCAAGAGAAGACTATTTATATAAAGCCGATAGTGAAGCGAAGGATCTTGACATAGCGATCCAAATGATGTACAGCGTCTGACAAGAATTAGCTATGTTAAAGTTTGTCAATGGACATTTCGTTCATCAAGGGCTTATCTGATGTCAATAAAACTTTTGCCAGTTTGTTCTATGCCATCATTTCATCCGGTCTCCATCATAATGATTGTGATTTAAAAATTGTTCCTTACTTTTCCCAGTTATTTGTGTGTGATATATAGCTCCTGCTTAAGTCAAGAATGGACCTTTCCATTTTTAGCTATGCCCCGCCCATCACTAGCTAAGCTCCACCCACACCTCGCCACGTTTGGATTGATCGATCCCCGAGGCCCTAGCTATCAATTTCCTGAAAACAATACAGGGAAGCTGTTGAATATTTTGTAACTAATTAGTTTCAAAATATTCAACAGAATATTTGTTAAATGGTAAAAGAAAACAATTTGTACAACAGCCCATAGACCGTCATCAAATATGCATTCGTGATGTACACAGTACTTATTGACGTCATTCATGACGTCATTCATTATGATGTCATTGTACACACCATGCAGTTCATTATGATGTCATATGATGGGTGGGTACTCTGGAAAGGTGAATTAGCTGTTATAGGTTTTTCACTTGACATTTAATCAATAAATGACTTACATGTATCCAATCCCATTTTGAAACTGTATTTTTGTTTTATACCATCAATGTCTACATGGCAATAAATAAGATTTTCTAATTTGTTAGATATTTTTACTGGGTTTTGACGTTGTTTATTTTTGTGTGGTTTATATCCTGCTTAACCCCAGAATTAGGAAAATGTTACAGTCTTTCAATGGTGTTTTGATTTTTCAAGGGCTAACCCGATCCCAATGAAACTTTACAGATATGATATATATATCATCATTCCATTCAGTTTGCAGCAAATTAAAATGAAAATGTTTTTTCCATACTTTTACATGATTTGGATGTAGTTTATTTCTGTGTGATTTGTCTCCTTTTCAATAATTAGAATAATGTTATAATTTTCAATAGAAACTTGATTTATCAAGGGAGTATACTATTTTAAGAAATCCTTATTTTACGACACATGATGTGTGAGAGGAAAAACTAGAGAGCTCAACACGCAGTCCATCTAGTTGAAAACTTAGCAATGGAATGACTGGCTCCAGTCATTTCAGTGGTGTATTTTCAAAAATAGTCTTGTTTTTTATATTATGAGGATTAAAAGTTTAATAAAGGATGGTTTGTGTCTTCTCAATTTAAATGGTTAATAAAGGATGGTTTGTGTCTTCTCAATTTAAATCGTTAGAGTGTCTTTCAATAATATGATATAATAATAGACTTTAAAGAAATGTGGTTTTGTTTCATCAAAAATAAATAGATCCACGACAATATTAAATGGTTTATTGTTCCAGATTTTCTGTCACAATTTATTACTTCAAAGAAATCGGCCAATCGACCTACATCTGCTAAGCAACGCCAGATTCCGGACAGTGACAGCTCATCACAGTGGCGACCACCAGCCTTAGGAGATACGATACGTCATGCTGATGCTAATGCCATGCTCAGTCGAATGCCAACCTTAAGAAAACAATACAGTCAATATAAAGATAGTGATGATGAGGATGATGGTGATAACAATTTGGGTAAAACTGAGCATAAATCATTTCTCAAGACGTCCAAATTATCAACAATTCGACCACAGCCATCGGGTTCTGAAAGGGCCAATAAAGAAAACCTAACAAAGGAAGAGATAATCTTTGGGAAAAAATCTCCACATACTGACAAACATAGGTAAGGCATTAAGTGTTAGATACAATGTGACCTATTATAATCAATCTTGTATTACATAACCACTGTGTGCTAGCCTCCGAACTCGCTTATTAGTAACTGCAGATTCTGATAGGGCAAGGGCTGTAAATTCATTAAATCCAAATCTTTGACGAGGGGTTGTGGGAGTGGGTGGGGGGTGTGTGGGTGTTTGGGTGATGTGGGTGTGTGTGGACGTCTATTGGGTATATTTCAAGAAAAATAGAAATTACAATAAATAACACAATTTCATGTCACAAATTCTTACTGTCTTGCGACTTCTTAATGTATACTTTATGTCCATCATTACGGGAGTGAAATTATTAAATCGGACGGCCTAAATATTGCATATGGTTTATTAAATATCAGTTATTTCATCAAAATTCAGCCTAGTTTTGACATAAAATGTCATTGAGAAAAAAATCTAAATCATGTGATGAATTTGCTTCCACTATAGGACAAGTTTAGGTCATGCCTCTCGTGCTACTCAAGTAGCGGGAAAATGCTAATATTTGTACCCGGGTTAATACTTGCGTAGTACACATAAATAAGAGGGTAGCATCAAGTACCCACCTGTGTAGCTACAAGAGTAATGGCTTAAACTCAGCAAATTAAGAAGTATCAATACTAAGAGCAAGTACTCGATAGAATCGTTTTCCGCTTTATGGACCTAATATACTGGATGTGGAAATTACTATATATATATATATATATAGTAATCATTACATGATGGTGACCGAGTAGTATCAATTCTATGCCATTACCTCCGCATAATGGATAACATTTTTTGTTCATAGGAGGTGTTTCATATAAGGAAGTGCCGTAATTTTGATGCTATTTCTGTGAACTTATTGCAAAATATCCTTTAAAATTTGTTTTTATTTAACATTTATAAGTTATTTAACTCACACACAAATTGTTTTGCTTTAGACAAATTGCTGGATGTGATTACTATTATACATTTGTTGTTTTAAAACTGTTAAGAAATTAAAATTGGTCAACCTAAAAAATTGGCATGCGATTCTATTAGTGATGCGGGTACTAATGAGCGATTTACGGTGGTCGTTTTTTCGGCACCCATCTATGATTTTAGAAAATGTTTTAGAAATCATTCACACATCTCTTCCTTAAAAATAGCGCGATTTTAACCAAACTTGGCTTGATGGACCATACCTGTAGATGTCAAAGCTTTTAAATGAGAAACTTGATTCATCATTTATTTGGGTGACTATTTTGGATTTTCTGAAAATGCCCATAAATCGTTAAAAATAACTTTGTCTAGGCTGGCCAGAGATTCTATACACAGACGTCATTGGTAAATTTTCGGGTAGTCGATCTTCCAAATTTTCTGGGGAATTGTTCTTGCGTTCACAATATGCATAATGTGATGTAGTCATGTTGTGATAGAGCGTTATGCTGCGGTCAGCCACTAGGTTTTTCACCCCAGAGCCACAATGAGGCCCAAAATATCCGTTTTTGTCCGTGGTGGGAAATTCTCTAAAATCATCCCAACAGTTACCTGGAGTAATGGGAAATTCTTTAAAATGTTACTCCAGGTAACTGCTGGGATGATTTTAGATGAACTTGCCTGTAAGGCGTCCATCGTGGTAGCATTGTGGTAAAAGTGTATTTAGGTCAAATGTAGACATGTAGACGGAGGCTGAATAATAAAATCATTTCAAATGAATAGGTTTATGCTCTCTGTAAGAGAATGTAAGATTTCCTGCTCTGAATATGAGCTCTGATATTCACTATGAGGATTGGTGCGTATTTCCTATGGCATGATCAAATATGATATGATATGAAAAAAAGCAGCAATCCTGACCAGCAGTTCAGTACAGCTCAGAAATAACTTTAAACATGTTTGCAAAACAAAACCAGAAACATACTAGCTGGTTTAATTTTGAACATGATGTAAGAAATTTTCTTTTGAATATTTTTAACTTAATTTGATTGGAGACGCAATTGAGTAATCCAGTTTTAGCTATGCCCGCCCATCTCGAGCTAAGCTCCACCCACACTTCACCTGTGTTGGGATCGATCAAATATTTTGAATCTAATTTGACTGGGTGCGATTGCTGTCTAGTTAGTTTCAAAATATTTAACAGCATGTTTATTAAATAGTTAAGACAAACAATTCGTACAACAACGCTTAGTTATGTCTAAGCTGTGCTGTGGATCATACTGATCAGGTAACCCAGAATATCATGTCCTGTATAAAGCAGACAAAATGTGCGTTTGTTCCAGTATATCGCCTCGAGATCAGGAAAGAAGAGAGTGGAGACCGCCATCCTATCGTAAGACATCTATTTCAGAGGAAGAAGATGAAGAAGAGCAGCAGCGATATAACAGTACAACTTTGCCAGGTATGAAAGGATTTATGTTTTTAAGATTACAAAATAGCATGTTTTCTGTAAATCAGTCACACATGTAATAAATGACCCATTTAGGGAGTTCATCTAAAAGAGGTGATCTTAATACAAGTGAGTTATAGTTCAGCTCAGAAATAAGTTAACATGTTTCTGAAACAAAAGCAGAAACATGTTAGTAAAAATTCTCTGTTGAATATTTTGAGCATAATTGGATGGGAAGACATTGCTGCCTTAGGCAGCAATGTCTTCCGCTCCAATTATGTTCAAAATATTCAACAGTATGTCTTATCTTGTTTTGTAAACCTGTTAAGTTATTTTTTAGCTGAACTGAACTACAGCAAATGGTCTTTTTTGGACCACAGCATAGTGGTTGTTTAAGCAGATGTTGTACTAAAACTCACCTCAAGCAAGAGCGATCTGGGATTCTAGATCCTCGCTCTTCTGTTTTTGTAACAGTTCTTTTAAATTTCATATTTTTGTGATTCTTTCTATTTGCTCAAGATCAAGGATTGGGAATGCGGTACTTGTTTTCCTGAAAATATGCTTTTGTGGTAACTGAGTTCAATTGGATTAGTAATTCCAGAGATATCCATAGATCTATGATGTAATCGGACCTGAATCAACGTTTTAAAACCTGATCACTGCCAATTTCTCGAAATTATCTTTTACTGTAATGGTCATTTTTGTGTTAATATTTGTGGCACATTGTATCAGTAGTTTTCTGAGATATAGACGGGATAGATGTGGACAGACACAGACAACCGATTGCAGTACATCTTCCGGGACGAGGGTAATGGAGAAATCCAGTTTTGGCTTTGCCAATGTTGGGATCGAGCGATCCCTGCACTCCATGGCGCCCAGTCAAATTAGTTTTAAAATATTCAACGAAATGTTTATTAAATAGAAAAGACATACAATTCGTACAACTTGACTGACTATTAAGCATTTATGACAGACTAAATCGCGTCATCCATAATGTAATTGATTATGTCATCCTATATGTCATGTTGTTGAATATTAATTTTCAAAACCTGTCTTTATCTGCATTTTTTCCTTACCCTATTCATCTTTTGATCCATATGCCAAATTCAAATACAAATTCGGATCACTTTTATTATTTGAGCCAAGATATTGAAGAGTAGAATGTTGAAGCACATTAATGATCACAAAATTCTCCTCTAAGTAACAAATAATTGACAAACCATTCATAGCGGAACCCCTAGACATCTGTTGTTACTACATTACAACCTACCTCCTTGCATTACTATTGCTCAAGGGAAGCGTAGTAGGATGAATTTTTTACAGCCAATGTTTGCTGGGTATTGTGGTTACAGAGTGACTGAAGGCTCCTTCAGGTATCTCCACACTCTCTCTAATGATGAGATCCATAGTAATTCGCTTGAATGCTATATTTCAGAATGAGGCAAGAAGAGGGTTAATCCAATACCCAGTGCCACTGAGACGGTCATTAAGCACAATGACAACGTCATTGGCTGATAGCTATCACATGACCTTGTTGATAGCAACCAAGACTTCATTTCTTTTCCTACTTTGAAGCGGAAAGGTGTTTAGAAAATTCCAAAGCCATTAAAAGTTATAATTTAACTTTTGGATTTACTGTGTATAAGAGAGAAAAGCCAAGAGAACATTTAAGAATGTCGGACAAGCACAGAAAACCACCCAAGATAAGTGGTTGTAGGTCTTGGTGACTTAGTAATGATTTGTAAGATCATTTCTAATTTCGTGATAGGCGCATTACCAATTTTGGTTCTTGCAGCCAGAATTTATATAGACTATGTTATGTCTACTCTTTTGCTTCTTCTATTATCAGTAACATGTATAAGCTACTGATTTGACATGCTTGTTGTACTTGAGCATGAATCTGTGTATCTCAATAACATACTCTCTCAAAGAAAAATCTAATAAGATTTATTAGAGACCGGTAGGTTCTCTATCAATTAAATCTTGGGGTTAGCGCTGGCTAACCCTGAGTCATAATCGGAGCGTTACTCTATCAATTCTTTCTGTTATTAAATAATTCAGATTTGAGTAAGTCTCCAAAGAAGACCATGAGAAGGTCAAAGAAAAGAACCAGAATAATTCTATAAGATGTCCATCTGGCAGTCGCCAAAGATTCATGAAATCTGAACACGCTGGTCATGTGTGTTTGAAATGTACATCGTGTACCTTAGAATCGGCTTGCTTGATATGCGAGTCATGGTCTCAATCTGCCAGAATGTCTCTTTAAACCTAATTCTCCAGAGATCTCAAAATTTCTTTAGAATCCTCTTTCAGGAAAAATAAAGGCCAAACCCGAGGCCATAGCTGATTCAGCCAATTTTGAAAGGATAGTACAGTCTATGGAGTGTCTTCAGAAACAAGTACATAATATTGACTTGTCTATTGACAGTAGAATTAACAAGATTAGCAGTCAGATACCAATGCTTCATCACTTGACGTGGTTGAATGTGTAGCATTGGAACTGGCTGTTCCCAGGAAACGCCTGTTTTCAAAATTAAATAAATTACAACTGACAGATTTACATTGTTTCAGAGGTTCCATGAGAAATGGGAAGAATAAGAGTACCAAGACTCGGGTTTCGTCTCGTTCGTCGCCTGTTCATAAGCCAGTCATACTGTTCCAGGATACATCAGATCATTCTTCATCTATCAACATTCCGCAGCTTGCGCCCATGTGGCCTGAGTTCGGTTTATCATCTCTCGGGCCCGAGTGGGTCATAAGTCGGTCCTGTATCTCATCACCTATCACTACTACTTACTGCCTTGCTGGCTGGTTCGAAGGATTTCCCAACCAGAGTGACCCAGATGATCTCGCATACATTGACTTCTACCAAGCCAGTTTCATCATCTTAAGTTGTAAGTGCCGGCTCTGGCCCCAGGTCTTTTGTCCGGGTCCGGGTCCACAGCTCTCAGTTTTTCCCGAAGCCAGGGCGGGGCCGGCCATTCTGGATTGTCAATTTCCCCAGTATGGCAGCCAGCCCTGGGGCCGGGGTTTTTTCCCGGCCCCGGGTCTGGATGTTGGCCGGCTTTGGTTCCCCATCTTATCTATGGGGCGGACCCAGACTTTAGTCCGGGTCTGGCCGCGGGGGACACTTGGGTTTAGGGTTCTTGACGGCTCCGGTCCCGGGTCTTTTCCTGGGTCTGGGTCCACACCTCTCTGGTCAGACCTATGGCTTCTTCGCTTTGGCGCCTTCTTAGGTCCGGGGCAGGGGGTCGGGCTTTTCGGCGTGTCAGATTCAATCTGATTTTTCAACTAATTTTAGCCAGTATCCTTGTGATTTCACTTTTCCCCCAGTCCCGGGGCTCAGTTGGGCTTCGGAGCCGGGTGCCTTGCAAAATTCTCCATCGTCTTCCATCTTTTTCTCTAGAGTTCTGAGGTCCCCGCCCCGGCTTTGGGCCGGGGCGGGAACCGGTCCCAGTAGGGTCAGAATTTAATTTCATTTAAATTTTGACCTTTAATCTTGGCATTTTTTCTTATGTTTCCCCGGTCCTGAACGGCTTTAAGATTCGGGACCAGGTTTAGTGGAACCGCGCCCTGGTCCCTTTTGTGGACCTGAGTTCAGCCCATTTCTTTGGATCGGGGTTTGGGCCTACTATCATCTTTTTTGTTTCGAATATTAATTTTTCTTAGCTAGATAAGTTATTATTTTTTTCAATGGGATCTTTTTTCACGTTATTACATATGTGCATATCATTATCTTATCTAGCAGCACTACTCTCATGCAATATCTTAGTGGTTCAGGCTTCTTTCTCCCCTTTTTCTGCATGTTTTCTCTCCTTGCCTTCTCACAATTTAAGTTATAGTAATTTTTCTTCGTTCTCAGTTTTTTTCTTCCTGCACTCTTTCCTATCTGTTAGATTACTGCGTAATTCTAATTAGCTATATTTTGGTAATTTTTTCGTCCCAAGTTAGAGGCGCTGTTCGATTCGGGCCATTCATTTTTTCGTATAGTACATCGCCTCCATTCTATGTTGGCAGGTTGACATACTTTCATAACTTTAGGAGAATTTACTTGTTATTCTCTCTTTATCGTGAATATTTTGTTCTTTTAAGGCTATTTTTCCGTATTTATCACCATTTTCTTTTAAAATGTTAATTTCCTAAAAGTCAGATTAGACTTGCACTCATGGTGTTTTGTGATTTTCATTAATATAGGTTTCTTTACCGAATTTCGCTGTTCTTTAGTATCTGTCAGTTTTTATCGTCAGCACTCGTAGTTACGGCAGTCTATTCGTCCTAGTCTCATTTCGTCTCAGTGAGATTATCGCTTTTTTCTCTACTATATAACCATTTTTCAAGGCTAATTTCTTATTTTTAGCTAAAACCTTTTATTTATAGTCATGATCTTTCCCACCATCGCGGGATTGGTGATTTTGGGCTCGAAAATTATCCTTTTCATTCCCTACTTATCTACTTCTGGTAGCTGTCAGATTGTCATCATCGTTCCTGTCACTTTTTATATAGGTCATTGTCAATTCGCCCCATATATATTTAGTTCCCTTTTTGTTTACATGGAGTGTCTTTTGGATATGATATAGATCTTAAACATAGATCTGTATTATTTTAGCTAATTCTATCTGGATATCATATTATGGAAAGGTTCCTCCGGTCTGTGCATCTTGTGAGTTTGAGATATTTCTAATATCCAAGTTTGTTCTGGAGGTGGATTGCTAACAATCCTTTCCGTAGTTATAGATTTCTCCTTACCGATTCTCTCAATTTTGCCTTCTATCCTTGGAGGGAGTTGGTTATCACTATTCTAGGTCCATTGGGCTTCTTTGACTTTGATCGGTGTATTGTTAATACATTTTCTCATGGTCATTAGCCTCTGTCAGAGGATCCACCCTCTCTTTTTTCCCTTATTCCTCATTGGATCTCAGTTCCCTCATTACTAGTGAATCTTCAGGCATGGAATTCAGATTCTTCAGATTGCTGACTATTCATCTTGGCTTCCAATCTGATAATGGTTCGGTCCAGTCTTTAATTCTTTCTTTTCAGGTAGGATTATGGATCTCTCTAGTCCTGAAAGACATGTCTAGTTCCTTTCCACCCTTCCATTCAAAATTTCTCTTCGTATCACATCCCTTGACCTAGAATGGCAGTTCCACTTTCTAATTGTCAGCCTCGTTTTTCCCCCTTTCGTGTACACCCTTATCTTTCTTCATGTCTGCTTGTCTTAATTTTCCCCCCTTTTTCAGTTCAGGTCTACTTAGATGATTAACTCTTCAAGGACTAATTCCCTATGTCTCTGTTCTCGGACGTCTCAGTAGCTATCCGAATATCTATTCATCTAGGCTGGATTGTCAACGGGGGAAATCTCGTCTATCTCCAAATCAGATATTCACTCACTTAGGGATCCTTTTTGATCGTGTCCAAAAGAAGCTTTTTTCATTTCCTCACCATTGTTAAGGCCCTTGTATCTTCTATCCAGTGTTTTCAGTGTGGGCCAGTTCATTTCCACTGGGTCTTTCTTCATATTATAGCCCTGATGGTGTCAGTGGAAAAGGTGCTATTTTGGGCCTATTTCAGGAGAAGGCCTTTCACCTTTTTCTCATGTATTAGATCTATTATCTGGACCCTCTAGTTCCTTGTTTCCTCATTATATTCCATCTTATGTAGGAGTCTCATTTTTGGAAAGGCATCCAATCGCTACTACTAGGTGCTCCAATTCATTCTCCTTTCCTCAGGTTATTTGTTTGCACAAACTCCTCACTGTAACACATTCCATGTCTTCAAGCCATCTTCTCAGACGCATCCCTGGAAGGATGGGAATCAATCTGAGATTCCAGGAACATTTCAGGCACTTGGTCCCCTCTGGAAGCCTCTTACCACCTCAACCTTTTTGAGTTCTGGTCTGTTTTTCCATGCCCTAGTCCTTTGGTATCCCATGATACGCGGTTTATCAATTCTTATCCGCTCAGACAACTTCACAGTAGTCTAGTTCATCAATCATCAGGGATGGATCAGGTCGGTGGCTCTCTTCCAAGCGTCCTTGATAATGCGTCACTGGTGCAGAGCCCGCAACATTTCTCTCCGTGCAGTTAAACTTTCTGGCCGACCAATTATCTCGTCCTTCCAGGATCCCAGAAATGGAATAGAAATTGGAAGAGGCTGTAGTCAAGTCAATTTTTCTTCAGTTCGGTCGTCTTCACATAGATCTCTTGGCAACTCTCAAGAACCGAAAGATATCCATCTTCATATCTCCCTTTCCGGAAGAGATGGTCCTTTCAGTCAACTCTCCAGGCCAATCTTGGGACATCATGTTCGCTTATGCTTTTCCCCCATCGATTCTCATTCTCTGGTCCTGAGAAAGATCCGGCTACATCTTTGTGTGGTCATGTTATTAGCTCCGTTTTGGCTGACAAAGTCTTGGTTTCTGGATCTCCTGGACATTCTTGTAGATCTCCCTTTTCTATTACCTGTTTCCAACAATTTCTAGTCCCAGAACAGAGGCAAGATTCTCCATCAGAACCCAGTAATCATTCGCATTTCAGCCTGGAAGCGGTTGAGTTGCCCACTCCTTCATCAATCTTTTCAGTCAGATCTCAAGAACTTTTGAAAATCTATCAGAGCTTCCACTCGAAACATTTATAAGGCTCGATATGAGTTTTAAAAAAAATGGTGTTCAGACCATTCTATCTTGCCCTCTGAGGCCTTTGTGATTCAGGTCACAGATTTTTTGGTTTACCTTTTCGATCAGTAAATGCTCTCAGTTAGCACTGTCAGATCCTATCGGTTTGGACTCTCGTCAAATGCCTTATTGACCCTTCGGTCCAAGTGCAAAATCATTTCATGATCTCATTAAAGTTATGGGTAATTCTCATCCACCCTTTAAGAAACTCATTCCTTCTTGGAACCTTTCTTGTATTACAGGTTCTTGCTGGGAAACATTTTGAACCCTTAGGTTCTGTTGGTTTAAATCATCTCTCTCAAAGCAGTCTTTTTATTAGCAGTAGTATCAGCTAGCCGTCTCGGAAATTCAGGCTTTATCTGCTGAATTGGATAGATTTCAAATTACAAGTAATAGCATTATTTTCTATCCGAGGGCTGAATTTCTGTCCAAACTCAATCAGTCAAATTCTTGGGTTAACCCATTATAATTCATAAACTTTCTTCCTTATCGCCTCTGTCTGGTGCCCTGTTAGGGCTCTTAATGTTTACAAACTTTGTACTGCCTCCAAACGATGCGACGATATACATCTTTGGGTTACATTTGCAGAAGGCGTTGATCATCCTGCCTCTTTACTACTCTTTCATGTTGGATCATTGATACCATCAAAATTTGCCATGAATTATTTTTCCCTGTCTTCTTAGGGTCATTTAATGACCCACTTCTGTCTCTCTCCTTTCTATTTTTTACATCAATTTTGCTCAAAAATTCGCCTCCCTCCGGGCTTTGTTCAATGTTGAAATATGTATTTTAGCAATAGTAATGCAAGGAGGTAAGTTGTAATGTAGTAACAATGACCAGACAACCCGAAGGGTCTGGTCTTATGTTTTACTAATTACATATACCTACCGCCTTGCATTACGGCCCACCTCAAGCCTCCCCTCTGTCAAATTTTTTTTGGGGTGGGGGCCTTGAGGCTTCATTTAAATGGTCATATCGTGTTAGAATCGTCATATTCAGGAAAGATATTCATTGTATTCTTCAGCCTTTAGGTTATACCCAGATGTGTCAGAATTCAACATATTTGGGTATTTCTGTAAGAAATTTCCCGTCATATAATGTAGAGAATTTGGGTTAATTTTTAATTTCAGCTTTAGTCAGATATTCAGAGTCGAGTAGTGATAGGATCATCTGCCTCTTCATGGATCTGCCTCAAGCTGGATTATATGACTGGATTCGTCAAGGAATGAAGTCTTGGTTGCTATCAACAAGGTCATGTGATAGCTATCAGCCAATGAGGTTGTCATTGTGCTTAATGACCTACTCAGTGACACTGTGTGTTGGATTAACCCTCTTCTTGCCTCATTCTGAGAGATAGCATTCAAGCGAATGACTATGAATCTCATCATTAGAGAGAGTATGGAGATACCTGAAGAAGCCTTCAGTCACTTTGTAACCACAATACCCAGCAAACATTGGCTGTAAAAAATTCATCCTACTACACCTCCCTTCAAAGAAGGAAAGTGCAATAGTAATGCAAGGAGGTAGGTATATGTAATTAGTAAAACATAAGACCAGACCCTTCGGGTCATCTGGTCGATTTACCACTTTCGTTGGGTTAAATGTTTTGGCAATGATAGTATTGATCATCACTTATGTCAATGATGTCACGATCATCACGAGCATCCTCATTTGATGAGCTTACAACATATCAAGAAGCATACTAATCCTTTTAGGACAAATTGAGTGTAGTGATCATAAAAGATCCTTTAGAGTCTGCATCATATTGTAATCCGCTGCATGCCACTACATCTCTCTGGTGCGGCAAAGCTAGAAATGGGTGGGCCATAGCTAGAAATCAGTGGATCATAGCTAGAAGTTGGTGGGTCATAGCTAGAAATCGGTGGATAATAGCTAGAAATGAGTGGGGCAAAGCTAGAAAAGGGTGGGCCAAAGCTAGAAATAGGTTGGGCAAATCTAGAAATGTGTTGGGCAAAGGTAGAATTCTAGAAATGGGTGGGCCATAGCTGTAAATGGGTGGCTCATAGCTAGAAATGAGTGGGGCATAGCTAGAAATGGGTGGGGCAAAGCTAGAAATGGGTTGGGAATTGTTAGAAATTGATGGGACATAGAAATGGATGGGCCACAGCTATAAATGGGTGGGGCATAGCTAGAAATGGGTGGGACATAGATAGAAACTGGTGGAACATTGCTAGAAATTGGTGGTGGCATTGCTAGAAATAATGGTGTATAGCTAGAAATTGGTGGGGCATAGCTAGAAATGTTAGCATATTTAGGACATTGCTAGAAATGGATGGGGCATTGCTAGAGGTGGGTGGGCATTGCTAGAAATGGGTGGGGCATAACTAGAATTCGGATTGGTATAGCTAGAAATTGGATGGCCATAGCTAGAAATGGGTGGGGCATAGCTAGAAATGGGTGAGGCATTGCCAGAAATGGATGGGGTATTGCTAGAGGTGGGTGGGCATTGCTAGAAATGGGTAGGGCATAGCTAGAAATTGGATGGCATAGCTAAAAATGGATGGGGCAATGCTAGAACTGGGTGGGCACTGCTAGAAATGGATCCGTCCATTATGTTCACATCTGATCATGTTCCTCAGAGAAACCTCTGGCAAATATTTTTGTTTGTTTGGATAATGGAACGTCAAGGCTTGATTGACAGATCTTTGAAAAATACTCGTCTGATATATAGGTGCTGATGGGCTGCTCAATTTACAGAAGATATCAAGAGCCAGGCTGGGAAGATATGTACCTCTGGAAACCTAGTTCTCAATAAATACCAACCTCTAAATCTACATGTATTTAGGAAGAGACTATAGTGACCCAAAAATTGCATGCATCACTTAATTTGACCTAGTGTAGGAAACACCACAGCTCTCTATGAAACCACATTTGCATAATCATCCGTTGCAGGAAAGAAAGCTGTGATCAGCTGATGAGAGGTATCGCAGGGAGAATGATGTTGGTGGCCTCGTGAGAGGGAAAGAGAAATATGGATGGTGTGACCAGGATTAGAGAAACTAGATGTGATTCCGTGTAATTAGATAAAAAGCTGTTTAGCCATTTTAATGGTCAACAAAGTGGTCAAGAAAATCGACATTTTTCGTTAGGCAATGTCCATTTATAAGCCAAGAGAATACTTTGCTTGAAAATTTATCACTGGAGTGACTGGCTCGGTTATCAAGTCAGTCATCCCAGTGGTAATATTAAAAAAAAATAGTCTTCTCTTGGCCTGCAAATGGACATTCTTCAAGACCAGTGCAAAAGCTGGTTTTGGCCATCTTGACCATTAGAGGGTATGCCAGACATTTAGTCTTACAAACTTTCATGGTGTCTTCCAGGGAATCACTGATGATGGATTACACAAAATGTTAAGTTAAGAAATTTTCTAACGCATTCAGCAAACAATATCAGATTGGTTAAGCACTGTTATTGGAACAGAAGTTGTTTCATGTCAGAAAATTTGTTCTATTAAAAAATTGCAATATTCACGTTTCTGGTATTATCTGTTACTGATCCAGCCAATGTTGTTATTACAGCTGGTATCAGTGTAAGGTATCTCCAAACAAGATACAATTAACAATCAATATTAAACCTTTAATGGTCATACCAGCCAAAACCGGCCTCTGTTATGGTCCTGTGGAATGTCAATTTACAGGCCAAGAGAATAAAGTTTTTGAAAATTTTTCACTGGAATGACTGGCTCGATAACCGAGCCAGTCATTCCAGTGACAAATTTTCAAAAATTTTATTCTCTTGGCCTGTAAATGGACATTCAATAGGCAGATATATAAATTTTCTTGACCAAATTAAGGGTTAAAGTCTCATATTTCTGTATGGAAAATTAACTAATATGTAAAAGACGGCTCCTTTCTGTGCCATTGTAGTTGCTGTTCCATCTAAAGGCAGAAAAACACCCTCTTCTCTTGGACATTCACCATTGGAGACAGTAGCTGAGTTACCCACTCCCCGGGCAAGGCGCCTTAGTGAGAAACTGCATTCACAGAGCAGTACAGAGGAGTCGCCTAGGTACAGTATTTTATTTTATGCTTGATTGATCGAAATCATTTGATTTAAAGATTTTCATTGCCATTCATGAAAATCCACCTCAAAATTGTTTCAGACGGTCTTGGACTAGATTTAAAAAATGCTGAAACTGTTATCCCACATTTTGAAAAATATATTTTGTGTGTCCGTCCGTGTGTCTGGCTATCCCCTCCAAATCTGTTTGGCGGAATTCAATCAAATTTGTGAGTTAACCATATTATTGCAGACTGCAAGATGACATTTACATTAGGCTCCACCCCACTGGGTTCTGAATGTAGAAAATTTGAGACACAGACAAAAGGACAGGCAAACTCACTTAAATATTAGTTGCGAATAAACACTTATCTTATGTCGCCTAAACGATAAAGGGTTGACCTTGTTTAACACTTTTTTGTTTTTAATTGATTTAGGCCAAAGCCACGTGTCATACATAGTAGTGACAGTAAAGATAGCCTGGAAGAGTATCACATATCATCCTCAGCAAAATCATCACAACCTAGATCACCATCATCACAATTGACTCGTGATAAATCACCATCAATGGGTGGACCTAGAAGGTCGTTATCAAAGACACCACCAATAGATAGCTTTGGCAGATCACTTCAAAAATCTCCAACTGAAAGCATCAGACGATCGCGCAAATCATCTCCTCCTCCTGATAGTTTTGGAAGGTCTCGCTCAAAGACACCACCGACAGATATTTTTGGAAAGCCTCAACGTCCTCCATCAGCAGATCTGCTTGACGAGGACCATAGGTTGGGTAGTGAAGATAAGCAGGATGACACATCCCCTGCAAGACTAAAGAGGAGGTCGGACAGAGTGAAGTCTACTAATATAAAATCATCACCATCATTTGAATCTAAATCACCTAACATGTTTGAGAGAAGAAAGTCCCCTCATGATGAAATCAAACCAAGAGCCAGGTATGTAGCATGCTATTGTATGCAGCACAAATAGTACTCATCACAAGCACACTAAATGTCTTTATTATGTCCAATATATCTTTCTTGTTCTCGGCCTGAGGCCTTAGCTATGCCATGTTCTTCATCTTCAGTGTTCCCAATCATAATTTGTTAAAACTGGTACATAGCATATTTAGTATGTTTAGGAGGTAGGTCTCATTCGTTTTGTATGGGCCTCAGTCTCTATATGATGATGTCACTTCTACTGGTAATGAATCAGTCGGTGGCACGTTCCTGGATTCTGATACGTTATGGTCACTGGTGGGGTTAATTATCATCTGGCTCGTGGCATAGCCATGGCAGATAATGGACTCGGGGCACTTGATGCATCCCCGCAGGAGAGATGCAGTATCTAATACCTACGTATGCATAGGCTTTTGCAGCATCCAGTGCTCGAGAGAGAGCATGAAAAGTGAGAGTCCAATGGATGCCCTACTACGCATGTGAGGGACAGTGGTCAAAGGCGTAGAGTTACTACTATAGGCCTAAGCATGGAGAGAAGGTAATAAATATAACTCCTCAACCCAGCCACTGTTTGCTTAGTTCAAAATACCTTCATGGAGCCTAAAATATCAGGAAGCCATATGCGATGGATTTTTGAAAATTAAGCCAACATGTTGTGAATATAGGATTGTCACGTGGGAAGTCATGACCCCGCGGGATGTCTTATAATTCACGTAAGACCAAAAAAGAAATTAAGTTTTGAAAATACCAGGTGAGCTAAAAGTCCAGGTGAGCTAAAAATGGATGCGGTAATATTGCATCAATGATATTTATGTACATACAATTCGAAATCGGAATGTTATGATGACTAAGTGTCATCCATGTATGTGGCTGAGTCGACCACGTGTTATTTATAAATAAATGTCAATCATTTGGATAGTGGAAAGTCGAGCCAGCCTGGTCATCTCTTTATATCTAATAAAGTGTACTAATGTTAAATGAATAGGAGGCTGTTGATGGCGTTACATAACCAGCAGATGAGATTAATACGATGATGATGAAAATAGTAGTATTTAATTTGAAATGATTCTATGGTTCTGAGTTGATGTGTATTTGAGAACGATTTAGTTAAAGGTTGTTGCTGCTTATTGTTATTCAGCAGTTGTTGATAGTTATAGTTTTGGAATTAATTAATGTTTAGTGGCTAGTGTTGGGATCATGAATTATGAGAATAAATTGAACGTGACTAACTGACACAATTGATGACGTAAGCAGACTGGTATTTGATCGTGGGCTAGAACAACACCATCTGGTAATGAATCATCCAGCACGTGTGCCTAGCACCCTATAGTTCCTGAGACTTCTCCATTAGTACGTAATGGACAGGACATGGACATTAGAGCATCCTTTAGGAATTCATAACAGAATCAAAATTTATTGATAAACTATATGCCACTCATTTTGTGGTATGCATCAACACAGCATACCATAATGTTGTTAGTTAGCTGACAGATCACATCAAACCAGAACCTGTCCCCACTGCTTTGAGTATGCGAGGCACAATCTTCTAGGAAGGATTGGGCAGAGTATGATTGGTTAGGATGATGTCATAACCAATCAAGATCAATCAGACTCTGCGGTAAATAACTATAATGAATAAGTTTTGTTCTATAGCAAGTGAGGGAGGAATCGCTGATTGGTTGAAAGGATCAATCAGTTATCAGGTCAGAAATTCTGGGAAGAGATAAGCAGAAATTGATTGGTAACTTTATTGTCGGGCCAATCAAAGTGGTTATCGGGTTCCCAGAAGAATCATAAGAATAGGTTCTGAGAGAAGTGCATTTCTGGTAAATGACCAGAGCACTGAATAGTCATAATCTGAGAGTATAAATAATGGAACATCTCTCAGACAAAGTTAATCTCTGATTCACCGAGCAATCGCAAACATTGCTGCTTAGTTAAGCCGTGGCTGATATGCCTAACGTTGGCTTACTTGTTAGGGTAGGGTTTTCGATAAGTTAGATTAGATAAGTTAGGACATGTTAGTTTGTGTACTACGAATAGTACAAAGTTTATTTGTATGGAGTGATCTTGCTCAAATCATCATTAAAGTTTATCTTGTAAATTATTGTAAATAAATCTATCAACTTACGTATATGTAAGTCAAGAGTTTGTCATTAAGTTGAACCTAAGCAGAGCTGGGAGAAACACCCAGTCCTTACCTACAATCTAGAACCAGTCAGATATGCCCAAGCAACTCAGAATAAATATCGTCCATCTCACCATCTGTCGGACGAGGTGAGTGAGTTGTCTTCGCTCCCGCTTACCAGTCGACCGACGTCGCAGCAACACTCAAAAGTCACCGGCTAGTAAGACGGAGTGAACTCCAGTCATCTTGTTAGTAGATTCTAGTAATTACGAAGGTCACGCCCCCACACCCGAAAATCTTCAACGTGCTGAGTTATACCCAGAGAACCACCGCCTATTTATTCTCGCCACCTCATTTTCAGGCATGTGCTCTGATCACCTCTGGCAGCTGGACACCAGTGTGCCAGTAGTTGAACTAGCCAAAGTGGACGCTCTGATAGACCCGTGGAGTGGCTTGCTCTCCTTGCTTAGTATGAAAAGGGTGGGCATCCTGGGTGCAAGAAGAGGTACATGAGGTGGGCCGACTAACCTGTCCATCCAAAGTGGACAATGAGAGAAGCTGATGTCATTAGAAATAGCGTAATAGCCATAGCAATGAAAAGAAAGCAGTGCCATGCATTCTACTGAATAAGAGATGAAGAAAGAAGATTACTATGTTTTGTGAATAGAGACATTTGTATTACATTATGAAGCAATAAAGAGTTGAATTGATGGAGGTGGAATGATAAACAAATAAACAACTAGAATGCACTTGAGGAAGATGCTGACTCACGCCTTTTGTGCTTTTTCTTAGCAATGGACTTAGTGACCCCCTGACCTAGATAGTTGATCTGTTGACCGTAAACTAAGCAATGGTAAAGTGTCGTAATATGAAGGCGTGTACTAAATCTGGTTGTTCTGCCTTCTTGCACTCCAAAAATGTGTATTCCGGTGTGCCCCTACTGTAGATAGTTGATGTTTTGTCCTGAAACTCATAGAACTTCTAGCTACCTATTATATGAATGGATGTGCAAAATTTGGTGATTCTACCTGCTTGCGTTCCTGACATGTGGCTTAAAATGAGTATTTCAGGATGCACTGAGTGATACAGTGACCTAGGTATTTAAACTTTTGACCATGCAACTTTCTTGCATTGCAGAGTTATTGACGAAAAAATGTATTCCAATATGCACTAAGTGACCCAGTGACCTCAGTGTTTGACCTTTTAACACCGAAGTAAAGATTTTTTAAGTCACTCATAATGTGAATACATGTATGGGCCAAATTTGTTGATCTACCTCATATAACACTGGCGGGTGAGCCGCTGAGCACTCGCTGCCCTGCCGTTACAGGAGCTTAACAAACTTGACCAACCCCTGACAGACTTAGGTTGTGTGTGTGTTTTGTGGGGGTGGGGGTGGGGGGACTGCATCCTATAATCGAGCACATTCTTTGAGAAAATTTTTTGTCTAAATTTTTCTAAAAAGGTTAAAAATTATATCATGGAAATTGAACTAAATTTTGCACTAGAAAATTCTCGCCGCCTGACGACCATGTTTGTTTAATGTACACTCCAAAAACATCAGTCGGAAGTAAAATTATTAAAGTGGGTGGGGGGGGGGGTGGTGGGGTTGCCTAAATATTGCTTACTCTTTAATAAATGTCACTTATTACATCAAAATCCAGAATTTGACATATAATGGAGGATATAAATTATGTGATTCGCTTCCAATCGCAAAAGACCTTTATTTAGAGCGAGTACTCAGATATAAATATTCTGGACTCAGAATTCGGAAATTGCTATGTATTATCATGGCATTATAGGAACTGAATGTTCCCGTACCCATTTGATAACAAACTCCCATTGGCGCATAAGATCACACAGCGCCTCCAATCGCAAAAGAGACCGTGGCTCGCCGACATAAGAAGCGGTTTATCTCATTTTAATTCTCGGACTTTCAAGCAATTGTTGTACGTGATTCGTTTTGGTTCATTTGATGTTGGTCGGCATTACAACTGGTGACTATCTTACTATGCATTCCTAATGTCACATGATTTCTATATTTTCGAGTCGACATTTTATGTCAAAATTAGATCGATTTTGATGTAATAAATGATTTTTACTGAAGCTACGCAATGTTTAGACGGTCCTATTTAATAATTCCTCTTCCTCCATGATATTTTTTAGGCATACATTAAACATAGTGCTGAGTGATGGTCATTTTTGATACCAGTTTTTTATTTTTTAACGGTACATTTTTCTAAATTTCACAGCGTCTTATACTTGAATACAAATTTTTTTAGGAGGATTTTGTTCAGATTTGGGCCTGCAAGTTATATTTAAAGGCGGCCTTTAGGCGAGAAACTACGGTAATTTATATGTTTCTTGCTTTATTAGATTCAGTACTAAATCACCTGCAGCCAGTCTGGATGAACCATCTGATCAACCATCCCCTAAATCCAAACGTAGTTCTGTTCTGGACTTTCTTACGGCTGATGTACAGGAGACAAAGCCAAAGGCCAAGCCTCGAGCTCCCGATAGGACACTGATGAGACAGTCACAATCCCTGGGATCAGATGATGAGGAGGTATGATGGGGAGGATGATGAGTGGAGGTTGGTCGCCTCCTGAGAGGGAGAGAAAAATGGAGTGTGTGACAGGGATTTGAGAAACTTAAGCTGTGATTCAGTGTACAAATTAGTTAAAATGCATTTAATAGCCATTTAATGTTTAAAAAAAATGTTTTTCCTTAGGTAAAATTTTTAAGGCAAGAGATTCTTGAAAATTTGTCACTAGAGTGACTGGCTCTGTTATCGAGCCAGTCATTTCAGTGGCAATTTTTCAAAAATAGTGTTCTCTTGGTTGTAAATGAACATTTAACAAAACCACTAAGGGACCATATTTGGTTGGCTTTCCCATTAAAGGGTGATTCTCAGCAATTGTTGTATACATACCCATAGTGATGGTATCTAAATGGCCGGGACTAGGTTACAGTCCTTGGTCCATCAGTTTAATAATAATAATAATAATAATAATAATAATAAGCAGATATTAGAGCAAGAAAAATGATTTAGGAGTTGTATGTAATATACATGTCTTTTCAGGAGAATGCTATTCAACCAAAAGCATCTCCGCGAAATTTCTCTCTTCAAAAGCGGTCAACTAGCGTTAGTTCCTTGTGCGATGAGGTGGAGGAAGACCCATCCTTAGGCAGATACACTCAGGGGACTTCAGACTATACTGTCAGGTAGGCTTGCACTCATAGTTGAGGAGTCCGGTTTTAGCGATGCCCGCCAATCTCTAGAGCTCTAAGTTCCATCCACCCTTTGACCATGTTATTATTGATCGATTCCTGGACTCTAAGCCTCAATTTGCAGAAAACTGCAGGTAAGCCTAGTCAGATTTGTTTCAAAATATTCAGCAGCATGTTTATTTAATAGTAAAGACACAATTCGTACAACAACGCTTAGTCCGTCATCAATTAAGCGTTCATGATGAATTTATCTATGTCATTCATGACGTAATTGATTATGACATCATCCTATACGTCACAGTTGATTATGCTGTCATATGATTGATGGATAAACTGAAATCCTCCTTTAGGACATGAAATTAGGCTTTATGTGAACGGACATGATCCATGGCTCTTACTATTTCTGCATTAACCAGAACAGTGGCTTGTACCAATTTTACTCTAAGCCACGGCTTACAGCAACATTATTTTCAAAATTACATTGATAATGCACAGGAGAACTGAATAATGTAATATGATAGAAAGTAGTAAATATTACAAAGATAACAATCCATCATCCATCAAGTTTTTCTTAAAATAATTGCTCCATCTGAACTGCTGAGCAGTTTTGAGTCAAACTAGTCTGAGCAAATTAGTTTCAAAATATTCAACAGCTCGCCTGTATAGTTTTCTGCAAATTGAGATTGAGCGAGTTCAGGTTTCAACCGATCCTAACATGGGCAAAGCCTGGACGGAGCTTAGTTAAAGATGGGTGGGGCATACCTAAATACCTATTTCATTTCAAGAATATTACTGCATTTGAATATATTTTGAATTCTAGTTCACGTGATTTGTTGTTATTCTAGTGTATTTGCTTGACCACAATGGTCCAAGGACTAATTACAACAAATAATATGACCAGGATTAAACAATATAGTATATGTTAATTATCCTGCCGAATGATGTGTTTAGAGGTTTTAAATATATTAATCTTACTGTGAGACATGCAATACGTTCACCATGCAATTTTGCCTGCCAATAATTTATATGTTTTGAACTCAGATTTTCATCTTCATTTAGGAACGAAGTTTGCTATTTTGTTATTGACTGTATTGACATTATTTTGAAATGCTTGCGGTAGTGTTATTGGTATACACTATACAGTATATCTCGGGTTTTCTTAGTAATATCTGGATATTGTCCAGTTCTACTGGTCTATAGCATTAGCATTTCAACACGGACCATTGAGTATTATTTCTGGTGTTAATTTTGAGAATGTCTGAAGAAATCTGTTTGCGTTTATCACAGCACCCTCGGCAACATCATTTTCAAAATTGTCACAAGCTTTTCTTGCACAAGCTCATAACATTTGACTTTCAAGTATAGCAACAATAATTAACCCCTGAAATGGCATTGTCTCAATTTCACGGCAACTATACAGGCCAGCTGTTGAATATTTGGAAACTAATTCGACTGGATCATGTTGATGCAATAGGCAGCACCAGCTCGCTGTCAAATTTGTTTCAAAATATTCAACAGAATATTTCTTAAATCATTAACCCTTTGGCCGATGAATTCCATATCTATACCTTACTATATCTTACTTGCAATGCAACCATACAGGAAAACTGTTGAATATTTTGAAACTAATTTGACTTGGAGCCGTTGCTGCCTAGGGCAGCAATGTCTTCCAGTCAAATTAATTTCACAATTTTCAACAAAAAAAGTTTTGTATCGTAAAGAATATACTTTTTCAGGGCTTTGTCAGTGAAAGGGTTAATAATTTGTTGTTTCTGGCATGTGAGGGTTAAATGGTTACATTATGGAAGTGTATATACCCTATTGCAATTGAAACTGGTCGACATTTACTTCTACTTATTTCTAGTATTTCAAAATCTCAGAGGTCAGACCGACGAGAGGCTGATGAGGCTATTGCAGAAGTGTATGGAGCTCAGCGAGAAATCAGTAAATCCATGCGCTATATTGACCCTGATGAGAGTAAAACTACCAAACCAAGGTATTCTATAGATTTATGTTATTTGGCCGATCACAAAACTTGCAATTTGTTACTTGATTAAAGTATTTTTTATCAAAGATTCAAAGATACAGTAGAGTACAGCTCAGAGCAAAGTTATCATGTGTCCAAGTCAAAAATAGAAACATGTTAGTTAGTGAGAAATGTTCCAGTCAAATTAATTTCAAAATATTCAGCAGATTAAGTTTTATATTCTTAAGAATCTAATTCTTTTAAAGATTCACTGGTAAAAGGCTTAACATGTTCCCCGACCTATAGTTGACAAATTTACGCTGAATTTACATGTTCTAAGAGGTAGTTGTGTCCTATATTTGATGACAAACTTTGGGCATATTTTTATCTCACCTGTGACGGGTATCAATTTACTTTAGATGATGTCCTCAACTTTAAGCTTTGCATTTGTCAAGTCTTTGGGTTATATCTCTAATTCAGTTTACCCTGTTCTATTGGAACTAAGCTTGCCCACACAGTTGCCTATATGCTAGGAAGCATCACAATGACATTGACATCACAAGGTCAAATGTCAATGTCACTGTGAGTTTGGTACAAAATCCCCCACAAAACATCATAACAAAAAGGACAGACAAGACATTTAATTCCCCAGATTTCTTGTTTATTCAAAGCGGCAATTCAGCATAGAAATGAAACTGATGGATATTGAATTAAAACATGGTAGTAAACTTAACTAGTGACAGTATCTATATAATTAGTATTGCCTAAAGTTGTCATGAGACTTGCAATAGACATGTGCAGGCTTGCATGTGTGTATCATCAGAAAGATAACTGCCATATAGACATGTGCAGGCATGCATATATGATCAGAGAGATAGCTGCCATATAGACATGTGCAGGCATGCATATATGTGAGAGAGAGAGAGAGAGAGAGAGAGAGAGAGGGAGGGAGGGAGGGAGGGGGCGCAGGGGGGGGAGGGAGTATGGAATAAACAGGACTAGATTGTGAAAATATGCAAACATATGCATTGACACTGGTTAGCTATTCATGAAAGGTACATAAGTAAGAAAAAATGTGAGTACGTCCAAAAAACACATGTGTGTACTTTATTCACCTACATTAGATGAATATTTAGTTGCCTCTGTGAATACGACTTAGTCAGGTCTTCTAAATATGAACAAGCCTGTTAGGCGGGTGCACAACTTAGGCATTCTGTGAATACGGCCCCTTGTAGATTAGTAATATTCATTTCTTGATGAGATTGTTCTTCATTTAAGGTTTGGCTTTCTTAACTTGAACAGATTTTGATCAAATTGGGCAACCTATATACGTGTGAGGCTGATCAATGAAACCAGTAATTGGTGGTTGATTTGCTACTAATTCAGAGCTGTTCTACATATTTCAGTATATCTCATTCTTAGTGTACGTGTGAAGGTGGTTATAATATAAAAGACTGGTTTGCTAGAAGACTAAAAGCAATGCTAATTTTATTGAAGCATTTACTTGTGGTAATAACAAGAATGGTGCTGTCAATGACAGTAACATCTTTCAGCAATGCCATTTTCAAAATATTCTAGACACCAGTGTTAATTGACCTTGCCAGTTTTAGCTATGCCCCGCCCATCACTAGCTAAGCTCCACCCACACCTTGCTCATGTTGGTTTAGATCGATCCCTGAACTCCATGACTAGCAATTTCCAGAAAACTATGCAGGTAAGCTGTAAATATTTTGAAGCTAATTCGACTGGGTGCTGTTGCTACCTATGGCAGCAACAGCTCCCAGTCAAATTATTTGCCAAATATTCAACAGAATGTTTATTAAATGGTAAAGACATACAATTTGTACAACATGTCAGACTATTAAGAGTTAAAGGCAGCCTATATTGAGTCATTCATGATGTCATGATTATGACATCATCACACACGTCACTTAGTTGATTATGATGCTATATGATATCATCATATGATTGATGGATAAGCTTGGAAAGGTCTATTCCATCAATGTCTACATCGTCATTTCTTTTGGCCAACAGTGATAATATAATTAAAACAAAATAAACTTATTAACATTTAATTCCATATCTTTGACAGATCTAAGTCAGCCGATGCTAAAATGCGGCGAGCAAAACCAAAGCCCCGTTATCCGAGAATGCCAGGGGAGTTAACTGCTGCACCTCCATCATCGTTTGATGACACCATCACAATACGTACAGCCATTTTTGCTGAATGGTATAAGGAGAAAATGAAATCAACTAAAGAAAATATGAGAGTTAGGAAGAAGGCGGAGCTTGAAGTAGAAGAAAAGAAGCAAAAGGTGTGTGTCATTGTTATTTAAATTATGCACTATATCCCCCTCCCCATTTGTGAAAGCGGGGGTGATAATGTTTGAGCTCCCATCCATTCAGCTGTCCGTGAATCCATCCATCCTTTTTCTTTGTTCAATAACTTAGTTTTTGCAAGGGGATTTTAATGACACATCATGTGTACGTTTTTCCATGTGTGCATGCGGCTGTGCCAATTTCCGGTTTCTGTTTGCTAAATTAGCTTCTCACTTGAGGTATTGCGATTGTCAGAAATGTCAAAAATTTGACAAACAGACCGACAGACAGACTGACTTACATTAGTTGTGAGTCACAATGCAAAATGGGTTGATGAAATCTCAAAACCAATATTTTGCATCATAGTGTTTGGCAATTAGTACAGCCTGCTTTAATGTACAATTGTCTCAGAAGCATAGAGCTTCATAGCAATTGACTTAAAGGAAGGGAAAAGGGAAATAACAAATGTTTATCGGTGATTTCATACAATATTAAATAAACTACACAGTACCACTGGTAAAAAACGGAAATGAATCATGATTATTTGAGAAAAAGCATTTACTAAATCTAGGAGCGCTTAACTTGGAACCAGGTAGTGATGAGCTGGTGCTTCGCACTCCACCGTGTGTCAACTGTGTGGTGCATGTATACCGCATACACAAATATAACCAAAGCAAACCTGAATACAGTTTTGTAAGCGATATGAATAGTATTCTCTATAGGCACCGATAGGCTATTGTTAAGTCACTATTGATCCTTTTGAAAGCATTAAATTTGAAAGTCACTGCATCTGGTGGAGGCAATGAGTTTCGGTCAAAATGATTTCAAAATACACTGCTGGTTTTCAAGGTCACAGCATAATGCCATCTGAATATTTTGAAATTCGTGTAACGAAATGTAGATCCTGTCTCTGGAAACAAAGAATTTCAGTCAAATTGTTTTAAGATTAGACAGTATTTTACCTGTAGGAAGTAGTGACTAATCAGCTTAACGCGAATATAACTGAGATTATATGACCGGCTGTAGTGGGTATTATTTATTCACTAGGCATACACCAGAGCGCACAGCACCAGCTGCGTCACTAGTTGATTACCTCTCCAAAGTGACATAAATGGTATTTATTTGGGTTTTTTCAAATTAATCCGATTTATTTGGGTTTTTTACTGGTGGCTATAGGTTGATTATCTAAATCTGTCAAGAGATTTGTTAGTTCCCTGGTCCTTTTCTTTAAGACATGCCATCTCATGGGGAAAAAATGTGTATTGAACATATAAATCATGAAGGGCTTATCCATCATAATAGAATTAGACAGTTTATTTTCCATCAAGAATTATAAGCGCGCTAACTAAAGCTTTTCAATGGGCATTTAATTCATCGCAAACTTATCCAATCTCATTCAAACTGAAAATGATTTTCAACATTTGCTCCCTGTTTTACATGGTCACGACTTAGCCGTAGTTTGTTTCTGTATGTATCAAGAATTAGAAGAATGTTTCAGTTTTTCAGCGGACATTTAAATCAATGAGGGCTTATCCGATCTCGATAAAATGGCTGGCCCTACATGTATGTGATACCAAGCCGTAGCATGCCATAAACTATAATATGTCATAGCAATCCTTATTTAAAGACACCAGCACACATACGATATGGACAAAACAAAAGGACTCGACAAGCTTTTCTTATTTATGATAGTGGAAATATGAATGCATTTCTATGCAATGATAATATATTATTTTTAAATCAGTTTTACAAAACTGTTTTTTCATTAAGATGCGGTTTTGCAGGTTTCAGATTATGGTAGCGGTTTTCGAAGCATCCTATCTTTGTAACTAGTGATGGTTCAAATACTGGTATACCGCACACTCCTAAGTTAGATATTAAATATACGAGAATATATCTGAAAATGATTGATATATTATCTACAGGACAGCTTATAAATAAGTTAGAATGTTTCGAAAGCAAAATAAATGAAACATGTTAGATAGTAACTACCGTATTTCGCTTAATAGTAACCTAGGCTTCTATTAGGACAAGAGGTGTTCAATTTCCAACCAAACATCTCTGATAAAGGGGTGGGCTTATATTACAGAGCTTTCCCAAAAAAGTTTTCTAAAATTGATACCACGGAAATTCAACATATTTTCTCCCGTAACAATATTGCGTATCCTTTAATAAAGCTTGTTTATTACATCAAAATTAATCCACAATTTGATATAAAATGGCGTCGTGAAAAAATACAAATCACGTGATTCGCCTCCAATTGAAGAGTTTATTTTAGAGCGAGTACTCGGATATAAATATTCTGGAATCGGGGACTCGGAACTCGGGAATATCTATATATTATCATTGCGCGATAGGAACTGAGTATTATACTGATCTTAAAAAAACGGGTACCCGTTTGATAAACTCCCATTAGCGTATAATATCTCGCGAGAACATGATGCCTCCCATCTCAAGAACTGCTGGCTCGCCAACTTAAGAAGCCGGCTATATTGTCGTTCGTAATAATTCAATTTGGATCATTTAATGTTGATCGGCGTTACAAAATTGATGCACATTTGCTCCCGTCCTTGTTTGGTACATAAATTTGGTCTTAAAATGTATTTATGAGGAAGGTATTTAATCATGCCAAGACTGTTTTACGCACATTTTGACTACAAAAGTGTGGAATAAACTTTATTATATCTTGAACATACGTGGCCTACTATTAGTATTAACCTAATAGGCGGTCGAGATTTACAAATCCGAGGCTTGTATTGACTTCTAGAGGGGCCGGGAATGTATCAGGGCAGAGATCGGTCTGAAGTAGACACACCCTGTGACACGATTGTTATTATTATACACGCTATTCTTACAAATTTGCTCTTAAGAAAAATTGTCCTATACAGTCTGCTGAGTTAGGGGGTGGGCTTCTAATACAGAGTTTTGCCGTTTTGAAACTGCTAAGAAATCATTGGAGCTCATATGTCAAAGTTAGGGGGTGGGCTTCTATTAGATCATAGGCTACTATTAAGCGAAATACGGTAGTAAGAAATGTTCTGTTGAATATTTTGATTATGATAGAATTGAAATACTTAAGTATTATTCTGCGTGTTGATGAAGCTATTCTCTAACATGCATGGCATGTACATCTGCTTGAAACATTTAAAGGGTATCACAAACAGAAAAGGTTGAAAGCACATAAAATTATGCTTTTGTATCATTTAAATAAGATAACATATTTTCATATATTTTCAAATTTCTTATAGTAAATTTCCCCATGGAAAGTAATTTTCCTCAATTTCTCATGAGATTCACGGAGTGATGTCATAGCGTGAATAATTGTTGTGGTATGATGTCATCGTATGACTAATATTTAGTTGTTGATGATTTATGGCTCACAGCAGCTTATATTAATGAGATGTAAAAGGAACACTAGAGTTTGTTAAACTAAAACTTGGATCTGAGCTGATGTCATCATACCACAACTTTTATAGCATGTCAAAGTTCATGATATTAACCAAAATTTTAACAATGATAGAGTTTTGGAAAATCTGTCAACTTCATTTAACCCTTACCACTCTGATGTCAGATTTTTAAATTTTCAAATTAAATTAAAAGATGAACTGGTGTACATTTCTCAACAATTTTGGTGGACGATGGTGCTGTCGCACTCTCCACCGAATTTGTTGAAAACTGTACATGAGTTCGTCTTAATTTATTTGAAAATTTAAAAATCTGACATCAGTGTGTACTAAGGGTTAAATTTCTAAAATATGATAAAAACTTTTATCTTTGGTGTTTTTTTTATTGAAATCTAATTTTTGTTTGTGATCCCCTTTAACCAATGCTAAATAAACGTTATACCAAATCTGTAGGCGAAGGAAGACAAAGAAACAGATGCAAAGATGTCTTATAATGCTTGGGTGACGAATAAGCGAGAGATGTTTAAAGAGCGTGCCAAAGAGAAGAGGACTGATGTGAAAAAGAAAGAAGCAGATGCTAAAGAGAAAGAAGACCAAAAACACTATGCAGATAAGGTAGAGTAAGAGGTTATGAACTATTCCCCCCCCCCCCCCCCCCCCCCTTCTATCACAATGATAACTTGATAACACATGCTACATACACTCTTATCATCAATACATTTATGCTGTAAATCATCCAACAATTGTTATTGGTGAAAATTACAATTCTCGCCAATATATTAATGGGTTCTGTCTGTCTGCCTGCCTGTCTCTGTATTACCTCACTTATGATACACAGATATGCCTTTTGAAGGATTTACCTTTATCCAAGATGTTGGGTGAAAATGGACTTTCAATACAAAAAGTCATGATTTTTGTCAATGTTCTCATAAGCAGCATTTCGTACAGAATCACTTTTGTATTTTTACGATACTTGGTTTATACTGCCCTTATGATGAGCAGATGTGCCTTTTGAAGGTTCTGCTCTTCAATCTTCATATGTCAAATGTTTTAGGGCAAAATTAGCTTTTAAATGCAAAAACTCATTATTAGCTCACCTGACCTGAAAGCCAAGTGGGTTTATGCCATAGCATCCGTCGTCCGCTCATCCATCTACCATCCGTCGTTCATCAACCTTTCCTTTAAATGACTGCTCAAGAACCACTGGACCAATTTTAATTATATTTGGCAGGAAGTATCCTTAGGGCATAGGGATCAAACTTTGTTTAAAGGGAGCCAAATTGGCCGGTGGGCATCTTGGTTTTTGACAGATTTTTGGACACGTCTTTAAAAATCTCTGGAAACTTGATTAGCCAAATGGTTCAGCGGCCATATTGGATGACCTAGTTTTAAGTAGGGCTTAAGAGCCATTAAACTTTGTTCAAGGGAAGTTGATCCATCTGAAAACATTGCTGCCATGGGCCAATCACAATGTAACTTGTTTGCCGGCCATATTGAATATTTTTATTTGATAGTTTTTGAAGCCGAAATGGATTATATATATTTTTTGGGGTATTCTGATCTCAAATTTGTTGTTTTCAAAGCTGTCGGATAAACGGTTTGGTAGCGATCATTTTCCCGCTAAAAGCTCCCATACTAAAGCAATGGGAAATTTAAAATGTCTTCTTGAGAACCACTGGGCTGATTTCAAGTATATTTGATAGGATACATCCTTATGGCATATGGATCTGAATTTCTTCAAAGCAAACTGATCCACCAATTTGGTTGGTGGCCATCTTGGATTTTGGACAATCTTTAGAAACATCTAAAAATCTTATTCTCAGAAACCACTTGCGGGATTGATTCAAGTCATGAAATATCATCTAGGGCAAGAGCGTAACCAAGTTTGTTAAAGGAAACTTGATTGGCCAAATGGTTTGGCGGCCATCTTGGATGACATAGTTTTCACGAAAACGACTTCTCCAGAGCCGCTGAACGGATTAGGCTGAAATTTGCGAGATATGATTAGGGACTAAGGGCAATTAAGATTTAATCAAGTGCAGTTGATGCGTAAAGAAACATTACCGCAGTGTTCTTGTTACAATTCTGGTCAGCACCTTAAGGGTCTACTTTTAGCCGATGACCTTTCTACTTGAAATGTTCCAGTTAAGCAATACAGGCCTCTTTGGCCTCTTGTTTAGCGATACAGGCCTCTTGTTTAGCGATACAGGCCTCTTCGGCCTCTTGTTTAATATTTATATCAATTTCCTTGTAAACAGCATATCACATAGAACCGCTTAAGATATTTTAATGAAACTTGGTACATGTCTTCCTTATGATATGCCTTTGTGCGTTTTGAAGGCTTCCTCTTCATAGCCATCTGTCTGTCCATCTGTCCATCCACAATATCTGGTTAATAGCTTATTGTAGAGAAAAGCTTAAGATATTTTGATGAAAATTGGTATATTCTTCACGTATGATATACAGATGTGCCTTTTTAAGGATTCGCCTTATGGGTCCAAAACTTCAGGTGAAAAACTGGTTTTTTAATGCGAAAACTCATATTTTTTGTCCCTTTCCTTCCTGTCAATATCCTTGTAAACAGCATATCATATTGAACTGTTTGGTACATGTCTCCCTTACTATGAACACATGTATCATATTGAACTGTTTGGTACATGTCTCCCTTACTATGAACACATGTATCATATTGAACTGGTTGGTACATGTCTCACTTACTATGAACACATGTATCATATTGAACTGTTTGGTACACGTCTCCCTTACTATGAACACATGTATCATAGTGAACTGTTTGGTACATGTCTCCCTTACTATGAACACATGTATCATATTGAACTGGTTGGTACATGTCTCCCTTACTATGAACACATGTATCATATTGAACTGTTTGGTACATGTCTCCCTTACTATGAACACATGTATCATATTGAACTGTTTGGTACATGTCTCCCTTTACTATGAACACATGTATCATATTGAACTGTTTGGTACATGTCTCCCTTACTATGAACACATGTATCATATTGAACTGGTTGGTACATGTCTCCCTTACTATGAACACATGTATCATATTGAACTGTTTGGTACATGTCTCCCTTACTATGAACACATGTATCATATTGAACTGGTTGGTACATGTCTCCCTTACTATGAACACATGTATCATATTGAACTGGTTGGTACATGTCTCCCTTACTATGAACACATGTATCATATTGAACTGTTTGGTACATGTCTCCCTTTACTATGAACACATGTATCATATTGAACTGTTTGGTACATGTCTCCCTTACTATGAACACATGTATCATATTGAACTGGTTGGTACATGTCTCCCTTACTATGAACACATGTATCATATTGAACTGTTTGGTACATGTCTCCCTTACTATGAAGACGTGTATCATATTGAACTGGTTGGTACATGTCTCCCTTACTATGAAGACATGTATCATATTGAACTGGTTGGTACATGTCTCCCTTACTATGAACACATGTATCATATTGAACTTGTTGGTACATGTCTCCCTTACTATGAACACATGTATCATATTGAACTGTTTGGTACATGTCTCCCTTACTATGAAGACATGTATCATATTGAACTGGTTGGTACATGTCTCCCTTACTATGAACACATGTATCATATTGAACTGTTTGGTACATGTCTCCCTTACTATGAACACATGTATCATATTGAACTGGTTGGTACATGTCTCCCTTACTATGAACACATGTGTCATGTTGAACTGGTTGGTACATGTCTCCCTTACTATGAACACATGTGTCATGTTGAACTGGTTGGTACATGTCTCCCTTACTATGAACACATGTGTCATGTTGAACTGGTTGGTACATGTCTCCCTTACTATGAACACATGTGTCATGTTGAACTGGTTGGTACATGTCTCCCTTACTATGAACACATGTGTCATGTTGAACTGGTTGGTACATGTCTCCCTTACTATGAACACATGTATCATATTGAACTGTTTGGTACATGTCTCCCTTACTATGAACACATGTATCATATTGAACTGTTTGGTACATGTCTCCCTTACTATGAAGACATGTATCATATTGAACTGTTTGGTACATGTCTCCCTTACTATGAACACATGTGTCTTTTGGCGGTTTCTTCTTCATTGATAAAATATGATGTTGTGTGAAACTGGGCTTTTTAACCCTTTAATGGTCATACCGGCCTCTGCTATGGTCTTGTGGACTGTCCATTTGCAGACCAAGAGAAGACAATTTTTTAAAATTTACCACTGGAATGACTGACTCGATAACCGAGCCAGTCATTCCAGTGATAAGTTTTCAAAAATTGTATTCTCTTAGACTGTAAATGGATATTCAATGGGCAGATATTTAAATTTTCATGACCAAATTTGACCATTAAAGGGTTAATTCAATAACTCACAATTTTTATCAATGTTCTTTTAACCCTTTAGTGACAAAACTTTGTCAAAAAATTAAAATATTTCCTTATCGAATGTCTACTAGCAGGCCAAGTGAAGATTATTTTTGAAAATTGACCACCGGAATGACTGGCTCGGTTACCGAGCCAGTCATTCCAGTGGTCAATTTTCAAAAATATGCTTCACTGCGTGCCAATGGCCATTTCTCAAGACTACTGCAGGGGCTGGTTTGGGCCGGTTCCATCATAAAAGGGTTAAACAGCATATAATACATGAGCACTTAGGATATTGTAATGAAACTTGGTATATACCACCATTATAGTGCGCAGATGTTCATTTTCAAGGTTTCCTTTTCACGTGCATAAAAGTGGTAGAACAAATATGCAGACAGTGTTATTACTAGTATGCGAATTGCATATCTTTGTAGAATCTACAACTTAATATTAAAATGTTCTATTGAACATTTTCAAACTAATTTGACTGGGAGCTGCCATAGGCAGTAACAGCCCCAGTCAAATTAATTTCAAAATATTCAACAGGTTATCTGTATAATTAACTTAAAATTTAGATTCTGGGAATTTAGGTTTCAGTCTTAAATTGATTCTGCTGCATATAGAAAGTGGGCGGAGCTTAGCTAGAAATCGGTATGGCATAGTTCGAAATGGGTCCCGTCATTATGATGAATCTGATATTCTGTTGCACAGACGTTTAAGATCTGGAAGGAAGTTAAAGATGTCAAACTGAAAGAAACATATATACGCCAGAAAAAGGAGGAATTGAATAACAAGCGCAATGTCACGGATGAGAAACGTGACAAGCAGAAGCTTAGTGTTTCGGCTTATAAAACATGGTAAGTGTGCTGAAAGATATTGTCAATGTTTCCTAGATTGTTCTTGCAAAGAGAATTTCATGTGAGTCCCCCATTTCCTGAAAAATATTGTTGAGTGTGGATGATTTAAAATTGTTTTTATCGCATAACAAACTTAAGCTTTTGAAACCTGTGTTCCCAGATTTTCAATTTCAAGCTAAATATTCAAGTAAGCTATTAACACTTTAATGGTCAAATGTGGGAAAGAAAACTTAAATATCTGCCAACTGAATGTCCATTTACAGGTCAAGTGAATACAATTTTTGGAAATGTTTCACTGGAATGACTGGCTCGGTTGTCGAGCCAGTCATCCCACTGGTAAATTTTCAAAAATTGTATTCTCTCGGCGTGTAAATGGACATTCCACAAAGAGGCCGGTTTTGGCTGGTATTACCATTAAAGGCTTAAATATTTTGAAGATAATTTGACTTGGTAGCTGCTTCTAATGTTTATTGAATGGTAAACACATACAATTCGTACAATGTGTCAGACTATTAAGTGTTAAAGATGGACTATATCGGGTCATTCATGACATCATGATTATGACATCATCACACACGTCACTTAGTCGATTATGATGTCATATGATGGATGGATAAACTTGGAAAGATCCATTGCTGCTGACCATCAACATGCAGTCATCCAGAGTTTATGCAAACAATTTGTCCAGTTCCACTTCAGTTCCATAATTTGAAAAACACGGAATAGAGATAATGTTACCAGTTGTTGTTCATCAAGCATGTGGAACAATGATGGAACAAAAATGGTGCTGATGAGTTCCTACTGGTAAAAGAATACAGAGCCGAAGAATAGTTTCTGACATTTCAAACATGCATGCGTGATGTGAGAGTATTCTATCAAAATATAAATCTATAAAACTAATCAAACGAGTTTCAAAATATTCAACAGAATATATGACATTGTATTCAATTATCATCAATATTTCACATCTGATATTTCCACTTCAAAATATCCACGAAACCTATGTGTGGCGCCTTTGAATACAAATTTCTTGTAATTCTAAATGACAAGTGGTGACTCTCTTAGGCTGGGTAACAGATGTGTTCTCTTTTGTTCCAGGAAAGAGAAAAAGGATGATATAATTTTGAAGAATACCAAGGAGGAAAAAAGAAAAACGAAGTATCAGGAGCGGAATACAGAGAAAGACCAACAAGATAAGGATAGGGCCGCTAACCAGCGATACTGGGATTGGATTAAAGCTAAGGTATGGACCTCCGTGAATATCATATAGACTATGTTTTCTTGTTTCTATGTCATATAGACAGTACGTTCCTCTCCCCATATCATGACCTGTGTTGCTTCTGACCACAAATTTACAGCTGTATGGTCAGATCTTAATCATCACAATATTGTGTATTGTCACTTCTGGTCTCCATTTGTGCTGTGTAATCATACATCAGTGGCGGGTCTTTCCAGTGTCTGTCACGTCTGGCTTTGAAGGTACAAGGTTATGGTGACTCAACTACATGGCTACGCAGCTTGTTCCAAAACTTTGCTATCCAGATAGGAAAGCAGTTCTGTAGTTCTAATCTTGCCCTTGGTCTGAATATCTTCCTACTATATCCTCTAGCCTCCTCGCTGGACACCATCTTTCTTAGTATTAGTATGCATCCGGTTTCCGGGTCATATATATCATGTAACATTTTATATACATCGATCATATCCCCACAGCCTCTGCAGAAAGCCAGTTTAGGGAGCTTAGCCCTTTCACTGACAAATCCCGGAAAAAGTATTCTTTACCCTATAAAACTCATTCTGTTGAATATTTTGAAATTAATTTGACTAGAAGCCATTGCTTCCAGTCAAATTAATTTCAAACTACTCAACAGTTTTCCTGTATGGTTGCCTTGAAAATGAGATATTTGGAGTTCATCGGTGAAAGGGTTAATCCTCTGTAGCCTGTCTTCATGGCCCAGATCTCTGAAGCCTGGTATTTGCTTAGTGGCGCTTCTCTGGACATTTTCAATTAGTATAATCTGTGATCTTTTGTAAGGTCGCCATACAGATGCCGCATAGTCGAGGTGGCATCTTAACATTGCTTTATATAATGGTGTACAGGTTCTCTGGTTTAAATTCACATATGCCTGCCTGATAATAGCAAACATACTTGTTGCTTTGTTGACCTTTTCACAGATATGTTTCTCAATATTTAGTCCTTCATATAATCAATAATTTATATTTTCTACGCATAGTATTGTGTACGGATAATGCTTTCCACTCCTTAAACAATGTTTCCACTCAACACTAGCATATAGACAATGTTTCTATTCTACACTATCATATAGACACTGTACATAACTCTGAAGGACACTATCAGAACTGACCAGGGCAAAGCCGAGGCAATTTGAGAATGGTTCAAGGAACAGTTCACTGACCATGATGATGAGCCCTTGCACCCATTCTCAGGAGACCCTAGGCCATTACTAACATCAATTAATACAGCAGAGGTTGAGAAGGCACTTAAAGCCCTGAAAAATGGATGTGCATCTGGACCTGATGGCATGAGCAATGAACTATTCAAATATGCAAGTGACATTATCTCAAAAGCGATCACGCACATAATCAATTCAGCTTTTATGCACCACCTTCCCATCGACGCTGTAGGCCAAGGCATCCTTATCGCACTACCCAAGCCCAAGAAGCCACCTGGCCCCCCCAGCCAATCTGTGGCCCATTGTGCTCCTTAACAGCATACGGAAAATCCTATCTAATGTTACTCTATGCCGCATCCGAGACAAGATCGACGACTTCACCGGATCATGTCAAAGTGGCTTCAAACATGGACACAGCTGCACAGACATTGTATGTGATCAACACATGCTTGTGTCGGTAGTCATGTCAAAACACTGGGATTTCCACAAAATGGGCATTGACATGTCACGAGCCTTCGACACAATTAAACGCTCAAAGATCCTAGGTGTACTATGCCAGGCCAGTTGCAATGAAGATGAGCTACGACTAGTGAGACTACTGCTTGCAGACACCAAGCTGAGAGTATGAGTCAAGTCAGTGAAGTCTGTAGAGTTTGAAACATCAATCGGCTCCCCACAGGGAGATGGTCTATCCCCTGTGCTCTTCACCTGTTACCTGGTTGCTGCATTGAAATCTGTGCGGGAAAACTCCACAAGACCAAACCCGCCCAGTGTCAATTCTGATGATGTGGGATTTATAGATGAGGAAAAGAAACCCTTTGACGAACTTCGCCCAATAGCTGCAAGCAAACTAAAAATTGAGAATCTTTTTATGAATGAATCCAAAACAGAGTTCACCCACATATACCTATCTACAAAGCATGAAACTAAAGAAAATGACGATCCACTCCGTGGTGGCGAGCCATGGAGGAAAAGTAAAATCCTGGGCTCACTGCTTTGCAGTACTTCTGACATCATGGGGAACATAGCTTTCCAGTCCTTCCGGAAGCTATGGATTCGTAGATCAAAGATGCCCTTGGTAAAAAGACTACATTTATACAATGCAACCTGCGTATCCTTGATGATGTATAACTGTAACAGCTGGGCAACTCCAAAGGCAGCTCTAGACAAACTTGATGCCTGCCACTGCAAACACCTACGGACCAACACTGGACACCAATGGCCTGGGAGCATAGTTTCCGACGATGCTCTATACAAGATGTGTAATACGCCGCCGCTGTCTGTAAAAGTCGCCCAGCAAAGATGGTCCATGTGTGGCCATGTGTTAAGGATGCCAGAAGACACACCAGCACAGAGAGACTTGGAATTCGCCCTACTCGAAGCCAGCAAATACAGAGCCAGGAGAGGACGTCATTGCATAAATCTGCTAAGCATGCTACGAGGTGACCTCAAGAAAGCAGATTTGGGTACACTCAAGTCAAGAATGGACCTGAGGATTTTGGCTGAGGACAAGACACGGTGAACAAAAGCGAAGAAGGACTGATTGCAGCTGTAGGATGTTTCTACTACTACAGCCGCAGAATACAGTAATGCATACATATAGACAATGTTTCCATTCTACACTATCATATAGACAAAGTTTCCACTCAACACTATCATATAGACAATGTTTCAATTATACACTATCATATAGACAATGTTTCCATTCTACACTATCATATAGACAATGTTTCCATTCTACACTATCATATAGACAATGTTTCTATTCTACACTGATATAGACAATGTTTCCATCCTACACTATCATATAGACAATGTTTCTATTCTACACTATCATAGAGACAATGTTTCTATTCTACACTATCATATAGACAATGTTTCCATTCTACACTATCATATAGACAATGTTTCTATTCTACACTATCATATAGACAATGTTTCCATTCTACACTATCATATAGACAATGTTTCTATTCTACACTATGATATAGACAAAGTTTCCATTCTACACTATCATATAGACAAAGTTTCTATTCTACACTATCATATAGACAATGTTTCCATTGTACACTATCATATAGACAATGTTTCCATTCTACACTATCATATAGACAATGTTTCCATTTTACACTCATATAGACAATGTTTCCATTTTACACTATCATAGAGACAATGTTTCCAGTCTACACTATCATATAGACAATGTTTCCATTTTACACTATCATATAGCCAATGTTTCCATTTTACACTATCATATAGACAATGTTTCCATTCTACACTATCATATAGACAATGTTTCTATTCTACACTATCATAGAGACAATGTTTCTATTCTACACTATCATATAGACAATGTTTCCATTCTACACTATCATATAGACAATGTTTCTATTCTACACTATCATATAGACAATGTTTCTATTCTACACTATCATATAGACAATGTTTCCATTCTACACTATGATATAGACAATGTGTTCATTCTACACTATCATATAGACAATGTTTCCATAGTACACTATCATATAGACAATGTTTCCATAGTACACTATCATATAGACAATGTTTCCATTCTACACTATGATATAGACAATGTTTTCATTCTACACTATCATATAGACAATGTTTCTATTCTACACTATCATATAGACAATGTTTCCATAGTACACTATCATATAGACAATGTTTCCATTCTACACTATCATATAGACAATGTTTCCATTTTACACTCATATAGACAATGTTTCCATTCTACACTATGATATAGACAAAGTTTCCATTCTACACTATCATATAGACAATGTTTCTATTCTACACTATGATATAGACAAAGTTTCCATTCTACACTATCATATAGACAATGTTTCTATTCTGCACTATCATATAGACAATGTTTCCATTTTACACTATCATATAGACAATGTTTCCATTTTACACTATCATATAGACAATGTTTCTATTCTACACTATGATATAGACAATGTTTCCATTTAACACTATCATATAGACAATGTTTCTATTCTACCCTATGATATAGACAAAGTTTCCATTCTACACTATCATATAGACAATGTTTCTATTCTACACTATGATATAGACAAAGTTTCCATTCTACACTATCATATAGACAAAGTTTCCATTCTACGCTATCATATAGACAATGTTTCTATTCTACACTATCATATAGACAATGTTTCCATTCTACACTATCATATAGACAATGTTTCCATTCTACACTATCATATAGACAATGTTTCCATTCTACACTATCATATAGACAATGTGTTCATTCTACACTATCATATAGACAATGTTTCCATTGTACAATGTACACTATCATATAGACAATGTGTTCATTCTACGCTATCATATGGACAATGTTTCCATTCTACACTATCATATAGACAATGTGTCCATTCTACACTGACTCATATAGACAATGTTTCCATTCGACACTCATATGGACAATGTTTCCATTCTACACTATCATATAGACAATGTTTGTATTCTACACTATCATATAGACAATGTTTCCATTCTACACTCATATAATTCTACACTCATATAGACAATGTTTCTATTCTACACTATCATATAGACAATGTTTCCATTGTACAATGTACACTATCATATAGACAATGTTTCCATTCTGCACTATGATATAGACAAAGCTTCCATTCTACACTACCATATAGACAATGGTTCCACTCAACACTAGCATATAGACTATGTTTGAGTGACCACCTACCTATCAGGGCCAGAAGAAGGTGTGTTTTTAACTAAGTCGTTAAAGGAACACCTATATTACAGGGCACTGTGTTAAAATGAATTTTGTATTCTGTTGGGTTTCTTAACAATTTAATGGTAAAATTTTATCAATAAAATTTAGATTTCTTAAAGAAAATCTCCATTTTGCAGACCGAGAGAAGATTATGTGTGGAATGGATCATTGGAATAATTGGCTTGGTTATTGACCCAGTCATTTTAATGATGAATTTAGTCTTTTTTTGTCTGTGGGCAATTCTCAAGACAACTGCGGGAGCCATTTTGTCTGGCTTAAATGGTTATAAGATTACCTGTTGTTATTGGACATGTGTTGGTATTCCATAACATCATTTAGCATGGTCATTTAAGCCAATATTATTATATTATCCTTCCTCAGTTTTCATTGGCTACAAAGTATCTAGGGACAGTGGTTTTCCGTTTCAACATTTGACATTTTCTGTTTCACAAAATTTATAATTCCATTTTGCAAACTTTCATCATTTAATGTGCATATACACTTAATAAAGTCAATAAAACTGTCAAATATCTTGTTATGCAAGGGGTTATTAATATGCCCAGACAGTAGAAAGTTAGCCTGGCAAAGATAAGGGTGGGTATTACTTTACACTTTTATGAGAGAATATCTCGTATTCTGAAGGAAAATGACTTTAATCTGTTAATTTCCACTTAAATAGCATGTGTTTCCATTCCAATTTACAAATGTTTTACCATAAAATGTGATTTTCCGTTTTAAAATACCAATTTCGTGAATTCCATTCATTTTCCATTATCAGTTCCCTCACGTATCAAAGGAATTTTGTATAGACCAATCAAAATGCTGTTTGGCAGATCACATCTATGACTTATTAAATACGGAAACAGTATAATTACAGGTATTACTATCTCTGTCTGTCTGCCTGCCTATCTCAGAAACTGCTGGTCCGATTAGGTCAAATTGTAGCGCAAAGAGTATGACTATACACTAGGTATCCACAACTTGGGGAGTGATGCGAATAATACGGAAAATTCAAAAACATTTGGACAAAAGCGTGTTTCAATGTGACAAAAATGGGAAGGCAAGGGTCTGCAATCTCTAATTGCCCTCATTTCATCTGATTTTCTGTTTTCGCAGGAGCAACAGGATCAAAATGAGAAAACAGAAAAACGTCGCAGAAAACTTGAAGATCTTGACAATCCATTGCCTCCGTGGAGTCCCGCTAACAGAACTGTTCCTTTTGGTAGATGATCAGCTGATTGACAGCTACATTATCATCTATGAGAGTATATATTCAGTGCATAATGCTGTCCTGGACACCTAACCGACTGTTTTCAGCTTACCTGGGTGAACCTATACAATCACGATTTGTCTGTCTGTCTGTCTGTCATCTGTCTGTTAACAATAGTGGGACGTTTCAGCATTTGTTGAAGGATTAAAACCAAAGTTGGCAGATATGCTCCTTTAGGTAATATCTATTTGTGCTATGAATATAAAGTGGCCACGCCGTCAAGTAGCAGAGTTGTTACGCTTACCTGCACTGACTACTATATGTTCTTTCCTTCTCTGAAGGGAAGCTAGATGGAAGAGTTTAGCAATCATTGTACGATGCAGTTAAATTGTGCGTTTGTATTTAAGCACCAATACCCCGTTTGTAAATGGCATCTTTTATGGATGCCTCTGAGCCAATGGAGCTGTCTCCCGTGGTAATTAGTGTCAGGAATACACAGACTTTGTTTTTCCTGTACAAATTTTCATATTTCTGGACCAATTGTTTTCCAGGGACCCTTGACTGATTGATCATTGACTTTATTAAGCTTTTCTCATTGACAGCCGCTTCTTGTCCCGTTGGTCAATAGTGTAAATGACACTTGATTTGTTGGTCATTAGTGTCAGAGATGATTATCTCATTTGTCATGTGCCAAGGGCCCTTGCCCCATTTGACCATTGCATCAGTTATGCTTGCCACATCAACGAAGGTTGCTTGGTCCATTGGCCAATTATGTTTGTAACACTTGCATCATTGGTGAATAATGTCAGCAACCCAGGCTCTTGTTGGTCAATGCCATCAGCTATACTTACCATTTACATTTTAAGTTGTTTCAATAATACTTGACTTATTGCTCAATAAGGCCAATGAGCTTGGTTCTCTTGGTCAGTGGCATCAGATACATTTATTCCATTGACAAATAACACTTGTCTTATTAGTTAATAGTGCCATTATTGGCCAGTAATGCTAGGGACCATTGGTATATGGCAACAGTTATGCTTGTCCAGTTGACCAATGGTGCTTGTTGTGCATTGATTAATGTAAACATGTTTACAGTTCCTCATCAGCCAGGTGAGCACTATGGCCTGTAGGCCATTTATTTTTGGAAGTAAATATCGTGGGTCTTTAACCGTGAACAAAATTAGCTAAGAAAATCAAAATATTTTCTTTTTAAATGTCCCTTTGCCAGCCAAGATACATGTAAGATTATTTTTTGACAGTTTGCCGCTGGAATGACTGGCTCGGTTATCGAGCCAGTATTACCAGCAGCAAATTTCAAACTGAGTCTCTTAGCTTGCAAATGAATTCCTCAATACCACTGAGGATAGGTTTTGACCGGCTTGACCTTTACAGGCGGTCATAAGACCAATTACAACCATCCCTTTGTCTCCAAAAGATAGTTCCTATGACCATTAACTGTTGTTCTAAAACCACCTGTCTTGAGGGGCCATTTGGTGCTCAGGTCTAGGGTGATTGTTTAACCCTTTAAACCTCAAATTTGGCAAAGATGTTAACTTGCAGACCAAGAGGTTATCTTTGAAAATTTATCACTGAAATGACTGGCTCGGTTATATAACCGAGCCTGTCATTTCAGTGGTAAATTAAAAAAAAAATTCTCTGACAGCAATTGACATTTCTCAAGGCTACTGCAGAAGCGGTTTTTGGCTGGTTTAAGTGTTAAAGCTTTAACCTTTACAACTCTGATGTCAATATTCTGTCCTTTACGGTGTCAATAGCAAAAAATCTGGTGTTCAGTTCCCAACAATTTTGGTGGACGATGTTGCTGTCTTCGACAGCGCCATCTTCGACAGCGCCATCTTCCACCAAATTTGTTTAAAAATGTACACCAGTTCATCTTTTAATTTAATTTGAAAATTAAAAATTCTGACATCAGTGTCTTAAGTGTTATGATTGGTGTGTCTATTCATATTTATCATGTCTTCTGTGATCTAGTAAGCATAATGCACACTCACTATATAAATTCAAATATGGAGTACTGCGGTAATCATTTTCTATTATTAATAATGAATATATAGCACACATACGCATGAGACTCACTAACAGCCTCTGATCATTCATCGATATGTGTATATAATATTGAACATTCTATACACAAAGTGGCAACTAAGGCAAGTTGTCTCCTCACCCCTCTTGTATTAACGGTACCTCAACTGATTCTACTTAAAGGCGATGGCCTTTCTAGGTCGAATGCCTATGTTCTAGGCAAGCGATATAGGCCCTTGGTCGTCTTGTTTCAGTAGACATTTGATTCATCAAGCAGCATGTCTCACTCATGATGTCCTCGCTTAAGATACATGAAGGCTCACTAGTGACACCTGCAAATAATAAAATATCACAAGTCCAAATATATTGTTACCACCTATGGGTTAAAATTTGACTAAAATTGGATGAGTAATTTCTTAGGAATTGTTCCTAGGAGACAGACAAACAAATATGCAATACCATCTTTATCTGATTGAACAACAATTGAAAATAAAGCATTGCAAGACACAATGTGTGATTTGAAACACCTAAACTATCAAATATAGTGAGCATATTTGTTTGTTTTGTAATACATGCATTAAAATATAATTACTGACAAGAATACATTACCTAATGAGCTGTTGCGAAATTCTACTAAATATTGATTATATGTATTTTGCTAATATAAAATTCACATTTTAGTTTATTTAGCATTACAATGCATCCAATAACAGTTTTTAAATTTTTCCGTCCATTTAATTTTAGAAATAATTATATGTATATTTTTGTACTGTTTACAAGTTTTCTTGTCTACACATTTCATTTATTTAATGTATATTATTTTTTTACCTAGATGCATGTTTTTAACACTCAGAGTGTGTAATAATGTCTTGTTTTACCATTTTTAACGTGCCTTACCATTTTAACCTAACTTTATGTCAAGGCTCAAGATTCATGGCAGTGTCTTCATCATTATTTATCTTTCTGGCTCTTGTTAAATCTTTTCAATGACCATTTGTTCCATATATTTGTAGTGTAGTTGACATCATAATCATATTGATATTTAAAAATTTCTTGATACATGTTTATGTATGTATGATTACTGTATTCTGCAGCTGTAGCTGTAGCAGTAGCAGTAGCAGCAGCAGCAGCAGCAGAAGAAGAAACATCTTACAGCTGCATTCAGTCCTTCTTTGCTTTTGAAAAATCTGTTCTCTTATAAAGTTCCGTTTAGCACGATAACATGTGTCATGTGTTAATTTTGAAAATGGTTTCTTCAAAAACTGTGACAGCAAAAGCTTGCTACTTCGTTTAACATCTAGTTTCAACATGCTACTTTTTATTGAACTTGAGATTAACCTTTTCATGATCAGCCCTGCCAATGATAGCTTCTACAGGCATCTGCCAATGATAGCTTCTACAGGCATCTGCCAATGATAGCTTCTACAGGCATCTGCCAATGATAGCTTCTACAGGCATCTGCCAATGATAGCTTCTACAGGCATCTGCCAATGATAGCTTCTACAGGCATCTGCCAGTGATAGCTTCTACAGGCAACTGCCAATGATAGCTTCTACAGGCATCTGCCAATGATAGCTTCTACAGGCATCTGCCAATGATAGCTTCTACAGGCATCTGCCAATGATAGCTTCTACAGGCATCTGCCAATGATAGCTTCTACAGGCATCTGCCAATGATAGCTTCTACAGGCATCTGCCAATGATAGCTTCTACAGGCATCTGCCAATGATAGCTTCTACAGGCATCTGCCAATGATAGCTTCTACAGGCATCTGCCAATGATAGCTTCTACAGGCATCTGCCAATGATAGCTTCTACAGGCATCTGCCAATGATAGCTTCTACAGGCATCTGCCAATGATAGCTTCTACAGGCATCTGCCAATGATAGCTTCTACAGGCATCTGCCAATGATAGCTTCTACAGGCATCTGCCAATGATAGCTTCTACAGGCATCTGCCAATGATAGCTTCTACAGGCATCTGCCAATGATAGCTTCTACAGGCATCTGCCAATGATAGCTTCTACAGGCATCTGCCAATGATAGCTTCTACAGGCATCTGCCAATGATAGCTTCTACAGGCATCTGCCAATGATAGCTTCTACAGGCATCTGCCAATGATAGCTTTTACAGGCATCTGCCAATGATAGCTTCTACAGGCATCTGCCAATGATAGCTTCTACAGGCATCTTCTGAAATGCTGCTTTACAGGTCAACAGAAGACTAGTCTTAAAAATGTATTACTAGAGTGACTAGCTCGTAAGTCTTTCAAGTGGTACAATTTTTAAAATAATCTCTTGGTCTACAAATGGACAACTATACAGGTAAACTGTTGATATTTTGAAACTCATTTGGCGGGAAGATGTTGCTGCCTTAGGCAACAACATCTTCCATGCAAATTAGTTTCAAAATATCAACAGGATAGTTATTACATGATAAAGAATGTATTATACCTGTACCAGACATCACAGACAATCACTTAAGGATGCAACGTGTCAGTGTGAATGAACCAACATTTTTGCGATATTAAAAGGCTAATTCTTCTGATATAAATAGAAGTCATATTTGAAAGTAAAGGGTGATATCTCTATGCCATAATCTGTCAATAAAATGTGACATTTCAGATAAGATTTGTATCCCTTTAAATTAAATAAACATAGTCCTAAATTATTACCAAACTAACACTCCTTCCATACAGCAACATGATTCCAAATCAAATACAGAAATATGTTAGTACAATTTTGAACTCGTAAGAAATGTTGTGTTTAATATTTTGGACCGTATTTGAATAGAAGCTAGTGCTGCTTTAGGCATCAATGGCGTCCAATCAAATTATGACCAAAATATTAAACAGTGGCTTCTCGGGCTTGGGTAGCGTGATAAAGTTAATATTGTTAATGTTGTTTGTTAATACAATCTGATACATTAAGTATGTAGAATGCGTATTAGATTTTGGAAAGTAATATTTTATTCAAAGATATATATATATTATTTAAATTTCTCTTAACAGATTTAAAGTAAGTGTTTATTTATTAAAATATATGTATAAATGGTAAAAATAAAATAGTATATGATTATATTTCTGTGTCTTAAGAGTTTTTAGCTCACCTGGCCTGAAAGTCTTATACCCTGTTGACTGTCTGCCATTCCGTCTATTTCCACTTTTTACTTTAAACGACTTCTCAAGAATCACTGAGCTGATTTCAATTATATTTGGCAGGAAGCATCCTTAGGGCGTCTAGACTTGATAGAGATCCAAGATTATTCAAATGAAGGATTAGTTAATTTGGGCGGTGGTCATCTTGTACTATTTTGAAAAACACATTTAAACATCTGAAACAGCTATGGTTATTAATTTGACAGTCAAGAAACTTCATCTATGCCAAGAGCTGTAGGAAGTTTGTTCCAGAGACCCTGATTGGTCGATCTGTCTGATAGCCATATTGAATGACCTAGTTTTTACAAAAATTACTGCTTTGAATCCGCTGAAACCTTCAGAGTGTCCACGAGTCCTGACTTGTATAGTAAGCTGAACAGTGAGTCAGTCTCAGTGCCTATCATTGATCTTTTACAAAAAATATGGAAAATCAGTTGAACGATTACTCCTCAATAACTGTGGGCCTGATTTCAGCCAAATTTGGGTTCTAGAACGCTATGGCCACAGGGATCTGAACTTGTATGCTTACCTCTCCGATTTTTCGAAAGTTAACTTTTGACTATTCCCCATTAACCACCAAGCTTGGTTCGATTGACCTATGACACTATTCTTCCAAGCTTTTCTGCAGAACCTTTCCAGCAGTCGTCTTGGATTTTTCACAAAATTCTGGAAAATCTTAAAATTCAGCCTGATTTTAACCAAACTTGGCTGAAAGGCCCTATAGTCTAGCCTTCTGAACTGGTATTCAGAAATCTAATTGGTCAATTTTTCTGTTGGCTGTCTTGGATTTTCCAAAAATCTAACTTTTTAACAAAAAATCATGTATATCTTGACTGTTCCCAAAATTTCCAGAAAATCAGTTAAAGGACTACTATTTGACTGCTTGCCTGATTTTAAGCAACCTTGTTTGCTAAGCAGCTATCTTCATAGGCTACTGAATGGGTATACACAAATTTATGTGGACATTATTTTTCGTGGCCATCTTGGATTTTCAAAAATGCCCACGAAATCGTTTAAAAGACTACTTAATCGCTGAGCCAATTTCAACCAAATTTCTACAAGGCACTTTATCAAAAGCCTTTTGAAACTCCATGTGGATAGTCCAACCATTTTCCATGATGGCTGTACTAGTGCCTGTAGTTTTTAGCAGATTAGCTGACTTACCACTAATGAAGCCAAATTGTTTATGGATAAAAAGTTTATTGTCCTTCAGGAATTTAAAGAGGGTATCTTAAGACTACATTGGGGAGGCAATAATTTGCTGACCTTGTAAGGCTTTTTAAATATTGTTTAGATAGTAACAAGTTTCCAAGTTTCAAGCGTGCGATCTTTTTCTTCACACTTTCTTCAGTTATTCTTATTCTTGGTGGTGCTGTATCAACCATTAATGGTGTCCCTTTTGAGCCAGTCTGTTGCGCATACTAAGCGGAAATAGGTGGATAGAATACCTGCATTCTTTCATGAGACTGATTTTATGTAGTACTTTCTTAATCAGGTCAGAAATGGCCACTTTCATCCTCATCATTTATCTCGGCCATAAAGAGTCTGAGAAATGGGAACGTGTGATGTACAGAGGAGTTTCCCAAACTCCCTTCCCATTCAGGGACACTCAGAATAGCAGAAGCTTCAAACTCAATATTGATCCTTGCTTACCCACCAATCAAGCACCAGCCTAGATGTTCTTAAACCTTCCCTCTTCAATAGGAGGTTAACAGTTCCATGCACTCTTGACAACTCCGATCAAATCAAAAGTGAAACTTTAATCACTACCCTCATGGGAGGAATCAGCCGTCTACCAGGAACAAAATATGTGAGCCCAGACCATGCGGAGCCTAGTGAAATGTTGTTTTGCAATACGCAATCATATGAATAATTCACAGAACAAATTTGAATTCCACCAAACGGTTTCGGAGGAGATAGCTTGATGGACAGACGGATTAACAGATGGATAGACAGACAGATGGTAGCAATTTCTATATCCCCTCCTTTTGTAGGTCACCTGGCCCGAAGGGACAAATGATCTTATGTGATTGTGGAAGTCCAGTGTCCATCCATCATCCGACCGTCAAATCGCTTCTCCTTAATGGTTTGACAGATTTCAACCAAATTTGCCTGGAAGGATCATATACTGCTACCTTCTAGAACTTCTATTCAGAATTTTGATTAGTCAATTTTGTGGGTGAAAAATATTTTATAAAAATGTATCAGAATTTGTCAAAATGGTGCTCTTAGCCAAATTTGTTTAGAGGTACCCTATCGTGGCAGACTCCACAATTTCTATTCAGAATTTTGATTTAATTTTTGGTGAAAATATTAGATTTTATGAAAACGGAAATTGTCAAAAAGCTACTCATTAACCACTCGGTGGATTGCAAACTAATTTGGCTGGAAGGACCCTATGGGGGTAGGCTTCAGAACTTGTATACAGAATTATCATTGGTGAATTTTTTTGGGTGGAGATCTTGGATTTTACGGACAATTTACTGAAAATTGTCAAACTACTGTTTCTCATTAACTGCTTAGCAGATTTTAAACTAATTTGGCTGGAACGACCCTAGGGGCTAGGCTTCGGAACAGGTGTGCAGAATTTTGATTTGTCCATTTTTTACATGAATATCTTCGATTCTATGAAAAATTTACCAGAAATTGTCAAAATGCTACTCGTCAGTAACCGCATGACAGATTTCAACCCTATTTAGCGTGACTGACCCTATCGGGATAGGTCCTAGAATTTCTGTGACTTGCTTGGGCAATTTTTGGGGTGAAAATCTGAGATTTTATAAAGAATTTGTCAGACATTGTCAAAGCATATCACCTCCTTAACCGCATGGCGGAATTTGACCAAATTTGGAAGCAAGGATTCTATAGTGGTATGCTCTAGAATGTCTCCAAAATTTTCATTGGTCTATTTTTTTTGGCCGACCAACTTGGATTTTTGGAAAATCTTCAGGAATCATTTAAAACGCAACTCTTTCGTTACTGGCCCGATTTGAATGAAATCTTGCTGGACTGATCCTATAGTGGTAGGCTTCAACATATCAAATGAGAATTTTGATTGGTCAATTTCTTTGATGGCCATCTTGAATTTTTGGAAAATCATCCATTATGTCTAAATGCAAATGGTTTAAATGCTAATGGTCCAGTTGAGCATCACAGACCCTTGGGCCTCTTGTTTAAATCATGTGGTGATAATAAACAAAACCAACAGATTGTGACACTATGCTATATGCAGCTGTTCAGATATCGGAGCAATTTAGCAACAACTGAACTGTGATGTAGATAGTATTTACGTTATGTTCATAACTGAGTTCCCGACTCTTAGTTAGTTCTTTCCCCCCTCCCTCCCTCACATAGCACAGACACCACACGAGGCACTCGGAGGCAGGACCAAAAGCTTATACGTCCCCTCCGGCTTCTTGTACTGGGAATTCTGCCCTTGATTGGAATTATCCTTGCAATGCAGCAAGGTCCTTGTGGGGTATCGCTGATCCCTCTCTTCTGGAAACATCTGTTTTTTTATTTTCTTGGTCATTGAGTTTATGTAGTCGGTGGCAGTACAATATGCATATTAAGTATCTACCAGTCTTCTCCACCATTCCTTGAATGGGTTAGATAATATGTAGTCCTGTTTCTCGACTTTCATGCATTGCACCAATCAGCATATACATCAAGCAGGATGCATCATCCAGAAGGCGACTCAAATCCTGTTTCTACAGCAGTCTCTTCAATCTATGTAGGTGCTGTTCTCTGGTGTTACTCAGTTCCTCATATCTGATCATTAAATGCACACTATTTTCTGCCTCTGGAGTATACCTTGCACACGGGAGATGATGATCTACCAAGCATTACCCCATGGACTTGGAGATATATTGCACTACACATTATCTTCACCTTCACCAGTGCTTTTTTGGTTTCACACATCGAGTCCAACACACTACTCCAGACATAGGCAATATCCCTATTATCGAAAGTACTGATAGAGAGTTACCCCAGGGAACTGAGTAGACGCTCACACCTTTCTTTTATCTGTTTCCCTGTCCAATAGTTCGTCAATGCCCTTCTCACTGTCATCTTCCACCCATATCTTGATGGGATGTCATTGAGCAATTCTTGGTCCGGTAGCAGGTTGTACTTTCCTAGAATGTCATTGGCATACACAAACCAGCTTGACAACCTTGATCCCTTAACCGCAAGTTGGCAGGAAGCAATTTGGTAATCTACACAGACAGTTTCTGAGCAGGGCAGCTATGCTCATCAATTCCTGCTTTGAGTGGCTGTATCCCCATCAAGCCCAAAACTGTTATTGTGGGTGTAGTCGAGCAGATTCTGAAAGCGTCTTAGGGTGGTCCTCTGAAATTTCTTGAGCTGTTGTATATGTCTGTTACTCAGGTTACAGCCCTCTGAACCATATTGCAGGAGTGGATTAATGTGTGTTCGCCATAAGGTTTGCATAGCCATTGGGCCAAGACCACTTCTCCCGTGACACCCTGTGCCTAACAGTTGTTACATCCCAGCTGTTGTTGATTTGATCATATCTGTTACTCTAATGTTATTCAGGTTTGATGCAAGACCTTGCTTAACTCCCAGACGTAGCTCATTCTCAGCTGGTCTCGCAATCTGGGAGTTTATTTCCATCTCCACCTCATTGCATAGTCCAGATTTAGAGTTGCCATACTTCAAAATAACTGATTTGTTCCCATCTATTTTTATACGGTGTTTATTAAACTGGTACAGTATTCAGAAATCTTGATAATGGCATGCTCTGATATATCGTTCACTTGGATCAAGAATGCAATATCATCTGCCATGGTGAGATCTGAAAATCAGTTATACTTATACATACACCAAGACCACTATCTTGAACCTTCTGCAGAGCCTCTCTATTCTGCACTTTGAAATTTGTTGGTGAAATACCGCTGTGCCCTCTATATTGCCTTACTGGTGAAGGATTGGAGTTGACACCTCATCCATCCACTTAAGCCTCCTAAACTCAAAGTACCAACTTGTCATTAAATAGTAGAGTTGACCAGAAATGCCAAGTAATCGGACCATCTCAATTAGTATGAGAGCACCAAATATCGGTGATACATTACTGGTGATGCCACTCTGCATTTGACTCTGAGATTCGTGGTAAATGTGTGCCACTTTCATGAGAATTGCAAATTCCAGAACCTACCCAATGACACTGATTATCTTTATGCCATTATAATTAGTTGGGGAATGTTTAGACTTTAACTTCTTTGCAAGTGGTATTAGTATTTATACCTTCTTTGAACAGGGTAGGCATCAGTTGATTTTTAAGGATCATGTTGAATAGAGAGATTAGAAGCTGTACTACCAGTTGTTGATCTGCCAGTAATATATGCTCAGAGGTCAACCCAAATTTGTTAGCTGCCTTGTCACAGTATGCACCTTCCCACTTCAACATTGGTGAATGATTTGATTACACCTGTATTCTCTGCTTCAGCATTTGCACATCCTCGTGGACCTTTTCTTCATTGATACTATCAAAAGATCATCATGCGACATGGTTGCTAATGCTTGGAAATGTTGAAACCACACCTCAAGATGGTCATCAGGAGTATTGTATGTGACACCATTATACTCCAGTATTGACCTGGCAGGTACACCACTAGTATGCGGTTTCGGAACCAACGTATAGAACAGGGTTTTGTCATATTCTTAGGCATGCATAATTTCCTGAACGTCATTATGCCATTGCCATGCTGTTGACAGTCTGTTTAGTGCACATAGTGCGATCTTGTCCCTCCTCATATTCTCATAACAGTCTCCTGTTAAGGGCCTGCTACTTTCTGTCCACATTCAGAATGCCTGCTTGACCTCATTCTGGGCAACTACAATGTTAGGTGGTTTTGACTCTATACATGACAGTTTTGGTTTTGCCCTCTACTGTATCCATCTCTGCCTCCAAGAGACACTCGATCAGATCTCCCACATACAGTGGGATGTAGTTATGTGGTTATTCTCCAGCTTCTCCAGCAGATAACGGGTATTACATTTGTACAATTCTACTTTTGCTCTCTGCCAGTTTGGCTTACGAGGTAAAGCCTGACTTTGATTGATGGAGCTCGGAGCTCCTCTTGGTTATAGCTGCACTTAACATTGCTGGCACTGGTTTGTGATAGGCTGATATCCAACTCCACACCAATACAATTATCGCCTTGCACCATGATGTAATCAATCGGACTGCACACATTCGGCCTTTCTACTGGAGCATGTGGATAACAAGGCTCGTTTGGCAGTTTAAAGTTCATTTCATGGCAAAATGCCGTCAAAACTTCTGGTTACGGCTCTCTGTCAACTTTATCTAGGATATTAGAGTGATGCATTAAAATCCGCCATTACTATCATGTCACACTTGTAAAGCTTCGCCATTATTTCCTTGATGTGCCAATTCTGTGTTGAAATCATCTACAGTGGTCTTCAGACTAAAATAGGGTAAGTATGCCCCCAAATGAGAGCCAACAGTTCCGTTCAGTTTGGATGTCCCGCCTCTTCATTAGGCTCACCCAGATGTGTACCCTGCTAACAGCAGTACATTTAATGAAGAAGAATGACGAAGTTATGAATCACCAACCGAATGTAAATTCACAGTTTGTGTTACGAGGCGATACATGCAATACTTGTCCATGATATCTAGGTTTTGTAGATCCCTTTAAGATTTATATCAATGATTTATCAATGTTAGGAATGCCAATACATGGTTTACCTGTACACGCGATGTAACACTACGCACAGACTAACTATACAATGAGTGTTGGTATTTACACACAGGCAGGTTTCTTTATTAGAGGTGAATAAGGAGAGTTCATCATCTAGTAAATGAACATGCCATCTGTCATGGATAAAGTCATCTGAAATATGTCTGACATTAGGAGAGCTGTGGAGTCTTATAGTCTCAGATCAAACAGTTGACAATGAATCATGTGTGCCTTGTACAGCTGCACGTCTATCCTTTCATCAGCAGGAAATCTGTGGCATTCACAAAGAGGCGAGACCCATCTATAGTTACCTGTACAATGGCATCAGTGACATTAACCATCTTATCACTTTGTGGGTTTTATATGCTGTTCCCAATATCACATACAATCTCGTCAAATACTCCTTTCCTAGCTCTGCATAGGACTGACGTACTGTAATGGCGTGCTATTTTCTGGTTCTAGTCCCCATAGAAGTCATGTAGGATCAGTTTGGCCTGAAGCATGCACGTTCCAGTTAGAAATTTCACTTTGACTGCGGCTTTCGTTACCTCTCTAGAATTGTCTTGAACTGAGGCCCTGATATTGTGGGGTCTTCCCAGCTCCACTGCCTCAGGATTCAGGAATTTCAAATAGGCCTCCTGTATCTCATCTGTCCATCTTGCTGTCCAGTAGTCATTTAATGCTTTCTTTGCCTTATTCTTCCACATGACCTTGAGCAGTGACCTCTCCAGCAGCTCCCATGCTGGTGGCAGCTTATGCTTATACAGCACCTGTTTCACCCACAAGAACCAACTGTTAGGCCCAATCCTTTTCACTGCAATCTGGACTCTTGCAACCTGGTTCTCTTTGGAATTTGTTTCCTGCAGATATTTACAAACATGGAAAGGATATTTATCGATTACAGCTCCTCGAGGTGCATACTCTGCAACAGCCCCACATCTATCTGGCAATGACTGCACTTGTTTGAGCTTCAACCTCTGAATGCTTTCCAAATTTCTGACATCTCAGATCAGTAGAAAACATGCCTCTAATACATAAGTGAGCCGTGGGCTAATATAGAGCTGCCACATCTTGCATACCAGGGCCGGATTCAGTCCAGCTCCAAGCAACATGTACATTACATTGTATGGTATGCATTCTTTATCAATGGTTCAATATCCATCCTCCCATTCGCCATCTTGCACTTTCCTAGATGCATAAGTCCATCATATGTGGGGACCTCATCTATGCCAAGTCGGAAGCTGGGAATACTACCTCCTTTGATTTTGAATGCAATACGTGTGCACTTGCTGGCATTGTGGAGGAATCACTCTTCTTGAATACTGGTTGGCTAGGGTCAGTAGCACCTGCATATGGAGTGGCGAGTCCACTATGTATATAGCGCCATCTGCACATGCGGGGCTGGAGCCAATCTTCGCCCCAAATCTCACCACCTCTACTTCCCAAAGCAATGGATTTATGTGTTGTAGATAACAGTGAGTAGAGATCACAACATCTTGCTAATACCTTAATTCAATTAAATCTTTCTGGCTAGATTCTCTTCCCATTTTACTCTAGACTTAAGTTTCTCATACAGATCACACAGCTGATTCCAAAGGTGTACTGACAGCCGTATCTGGTACATCTAATTCGTATTCAACTTCCATTGAATCCAAACTACATCGAATGCTGTCTCAGCATCCAGAGATTTAATAAAAATAGGTGTCTTCCTTTCCTTAGCATCTAGTATCGCCTCAGTAACCAGACGCGATGTGTTCTTGCACGAGCTTCCCTCTCTGAACCAGCTGCAGTTCTGATTGATGAGCATTCAGAGTGGCTTTGTGCAGCCAGATTTTCTCAATCACCTCAACGACTGTCGGAATTGTAAACCCACAGTAATTGCCAGGTACAGTAGATGACATGCCTTTTTCAGCATAGGGGTGCCCATCTTTAATAACATCTGTAATACAGACTGTTCTGAAGATATAGTTCATCAACTTAGTAAGGAAAGTGATGACCGCATGTCCTGTTTACTGTGTTCTGCTGTTAGTCCCACTGAGTCTGAAGCTTTCCCTATATTGAGTGTGCCAATTAGGTCAATCAACTCCATGGATATTTTACAGGACACACTTACTGCCACTTTCTCTTTGATAAGAGTTTGTCCATTGTAATTCCCTTTCTATGCTCCTCATAAATTCAGCATTCTCATTGGGCAAAGCCAGCTGCTGGAAGTATGTTTATCATCCCTCGCAGATTTGTTCTCGTTCGGTAAGCCATGCCCTCTGGCTATTAACTCTTTGATGCTTGTCTCAACCGATCCGTGTTATTTATTAATGAGTTTGAAGAATAACTTCTGTGTCCCTGTCAGCTTTCATAATCGGTTATGCTGCTCTTTCCTATGATTTGCACTTGACATACTTTGTACTTGCCATAGCCGCCTCTTTTTTAGAGTTAAATTTCTTGTAAGGTCACTTGACCCTGCCAAGACCCAAAGATGGTGTGCTTCTTTGGAACATCTTAATGTATTCTGTACCACACAGCTGAAGGACTGCCGTGTCCAGGGGCTTGGTCAAATGCTGTGTGGTGGATACAATATCATCCTCTAGGGAGCTCCATGGCCGAGAAGCTTTAAGGCTCATGTACATGCTCTTGGTAATCTTGCCGGTCAACCTCCCAATTTACATTCCTTTGCCTCTGCACCTTTCGCACTTCACGACTACCTTTCATTCTGTCATCAGCTACACCGGGTATGCTTGTATGGCATGCCAGTGCAAGGCTAACCGGAACATGGTCAGACACATTTGTAGGACGCATTTTCATTATGCTTATATTGGAAATCATGTCAGTCATTCTGCTATCATGGAAGATGTGATCAATCAGGGATGCATGTTGACCTTTATCATGAAAGAATATATCTCGCCTTGGATAGAGAGATGAAGGTAGCATGTCATGTTCTTGTAAAAGCTGTATTATACTTCTATCTCTGGACGCCAGCGGGTCACACCACAAGGTTGCATTAAAATTGCCGCATATGATTATCAGGTAATGCTCCTTAAATTTCATGATAATCTCATTCAATTCTTCAATGGAGTCTGAGAATTATCTTTCTGATGTGCCCTGACGCCATGGCGTCATGTAGAACGCTATAATGCATATTGGTTCTGATTTAATTTTCATGGTAATAATGAGCATTCGTTCACTACCATATTGCTCAATTCCGTGATCGAGGCTGTTACGCCACAGAATCTCCACACACCCATATCCTCGCGGATTCTGCTTGTGTGAAATATGATCCTCTCTATCCACAGCCTTATGGACCTCATGGTATTCTTCAGAAATCAAAAGCAACTATCTACCACCACACTTGTCTCTAACCTCATGTAATTATATCATACCCACTAGACATGGAAAACTCCCTTACACACACACACACACACACACACACACACACACACACACACACACACACACACACACACACACACACACACACACACACACACACACACACACACACACACACACACACACACACACACACACACACACACACACACACACACACACACACACACACACACACACACACACACACACACACACACACACACACACACACACACACACACACACACACACACACACACACACACACACACACACACACACACACACACACACACACACACACACACACACACACACACACACACACACACACACACACACACACACACACACACACACACACACACACACACACACACACACACACACACACACACACACACACACACACACACACACACACACACACACACACACACACACACACACACACACACACACACACACACACACACACACACACACACACACACACACACACACACACACACACACACACACACACACACACACACACACACACACACACACACACACACACACACACACACACACACACACACACACACACACACACACACACACACACACACACACACACACACACACACACACACACACACACACACACACACACACACACACACACACACACACACACACACACACACACACACACACACACACACACACACACACACACACACACACACACACACACACACACACACACACACACACACACACACACACACACACACACACACACACACACACACACACACACACACACACACACACACACACACACACACACACACACACACACACACACACACACACACACACACACACACACACACACACACACACACACACACACACACACACACACACACACACACACACACACACACACACACACACACACACACACACACACACACACACACACACACACACACACACACACACACACACACACACACACACACACACACACACACACACACACACACACACACACACACACACACACACACACACACACACACACACACACACACACACACACACACACACACACACACACACACACACACACACACACACACACACACACACACACACACACACACACACACACACACACACACACACACACTGAAAAACTTGCCTATTCGGTCATGATCTATTTATTTACACAAGGTAAAGCCCGGGATTCATAGAGTTCTCTATGTTCAAACCAGCGATATGTACTCTCCATAAATGTGTGAGCGATAGTTTCACCTACGGTACCTGCTACTATGCTAATTTTGAATATTGAGACCATGAATACCTCACTGCGTCCCTACTTTAAATCACTGTACACATGAAAGCTACAATTAAATCAGAGGGGTTTCTCTTAAATTAACAAATTGACCCCATTATTTACACCTTACTATCTATAAATTGGGTTATGATCTGGGGTCCATAGTTTCCACTATATCCAAGCCGAACATATGCACCCGCCATAATTGTGTAAGCGATAGTTTCACCTACAGTACATATGCCAAGCCTGGAAAATTGAAACCATGAGCACCACAACTCATCATTACCTTTATTATGTACATTTCTCCTCATCCCATTTGGCCTTTTATTCCAATATTTCATAATATGTTCCTTCAAACGTCATAGCATGGAACAATGTCCTGAATAGACAAATCGGGAGGATGGGCGACTTGTGTCTCTATCATCTTCATAAGATATGGCTATGGAAATTCTTACACCAAGCAGCATACTTATGACAAAGAGGGCTTACAGTCATTGAAGCTTCATTTACTACCCGTGGTACTGGCAAATTTAATATCTCACTATGTTGATCCCAGATTAAAGATGGGGATGATTGAATACTCCCTTCACCGGTATAACCTGCAGCACCTGTATGAACAGTACCCTTCTGTATACTAGTACAAGACACATTCAAGACGGGTGTCTGTCTTGTGATCACTGATCTTGGAAGATTATACGGATTGCTATGGTGTCCAGCATTCTGTCTTGTAGACCGCCTTAAAGATGCAGTCTCCTCCTTGTAAGTAGTTTCCTCCAAATCCGATTCCGACTCGGCAACCTGTGAAGATGATTGGGAGAATTTTGTCCCAGGCCATCATAACAAATCAAGAAAACAGGTGTACTCCCTAGCCATCTTAGCAAGATCTATCTTGTCGTCCTCCTCCGATTTTCCAGTCTAATTCTATATTGAGTACTCCTGACTTACGAGACTGTTCAGGAGCGGGTGACTTCAAATGTGACTGGACCTCAGGAGATAATCATGCATGGGGAACCATTGCTTGTGGACGTGTAGGACCACACATAACCCGGACTAATTCCAAAAGTTGTTGTCTTTCCTGCTGTTTAGTTCCCAGGGAGCATACTGGTGGACTATGGGTCTTAGAGACGGTTGTATTTCTATGTGTTTAATGTCCTTTCTTGTGTTTTTTTTGGGCAGTTTGCTACCAATTGTCTGGGACTCCCACACCGATAACATTTATGTCTGTAATCCGGTTGGAAGGACATCCGATTATTAAAACCTTTAGCACTCCTGGGATTATGATAATAGATCCAGGCTATATGACCCCCTTTCCAGCAATAGTAAGACAACAATTTCCCTGTTTTCACCTTAGGAGCACTAACAGCTTGCAAATTTTCACTTAATTTTTCTGTAGTTGATTTCTTAAGGTCCTCTTGTATATTAAGTCTATGCTCCATGGACTCTAACTTGTCAAACAAAATTCTCATGCTTTCATTCTCGCACACCTCATTCATGTCGTTCTCATGTACAAATACAGTTTCGCCCACCAAATTACAATGACCGTGACCATCTGACAATTGACCTCTTCATTCCCATTCTATCACCAAGTCTCTAATGTCAAGAAATTCTTCATCTCCTGCTAACTTGCGGTGCAACTTACGTTTAAGGGCTATGTCCGCCACCCCTTCTGCAAATTTCGTCTTGAGAAAATCATCACTCGTTTTCTTGATTTGGGTCTAACTGTTCTATTGATTTAACAAGTTTTTATCAAATCATGAGAAAAATCCAATATGGATTCCCGAGACCCCTGTTTTCGTTCATAGAAATCCTTTCTCCGTTGATGTATCATACCAATTTCATCAAACACTACTCTTAGGACTCGGAAAATGTCCTTTGGGGTCTCTATCTCTCGCCCTTGAACCTCAGTTCTCGCCATTCCAATTAAATGATCCCTTATAAAGTGGCAAGCTTGGGTATCTGTCATACTATGGGTAATCAAATGAGCTTGGACATCAGCAATCCATTCATCTAACAGCATTTGCCTTTGATCACCATTAAACTGACCAATTATATGCTCCGGCACCAAATACACTACTCTAGGTTGATCTGCCGTTGCTTTGAACCTTTCATACTCTGATTTGATTCGCTCAAGTTCTTTCTTGGTATCGGCTAACTCAGACATATTTGAAATTGTGATCACCCAAAAATAACCAATCTATACAAAATCTCAATAGCTTTCTTTTCAGAAAATTGTCACTAGAGATTGGTACAACTTTCTTTTCAAATTACTCTTCCCATGAATTCCATCTTACAGACGAGAAAAATGATAATTGGTTACTAGTTTTCTTACTGTACCAACACGAATTGTCTTAACATGGGTATGAATAATTTCTTTATGCCACTGAACAGTCAAAACATTATTCAATTGATTTTGACTTACCAAATAATGGTTAACCTCCTTTAATTTGGCATTACGGCTTTCTAGGGAAAGACAACAATTGAGCATCCGAGTAACAGGATTTCTCTAACCTACCTGCTCTAATCAAATACTCTTTATTGTCTTTAAAAGAAAAAGGTGGAATCGTTATAAAGCCAAAAATGGTATTTGGTCTAATTTGCAGTACATCAGATTTAAACATTAGTAATCGATCGCAAAGCTCTTGGCTGGAAATATCAGATAGAACAGATTCTATTCCAAAATCATGAAAATGCCTATCTAATAAATCATTAATGCCTACACATAACTTAATTTTCAAATACTGATTATGCATGGTATTTTGATGCAAAAACTGGACAGTATCAACTCTTAAAGTATTAGAAGTTGCACCACGTCTTACAATATATTTAATGGAAAAATCTGGTTGTGGATAGAGATCAAAATTGTGACTTCTCGAATCCGAACAAAGAATACATTGTGGCATTACAAATTATACCATCATTTGAGAATTCTGATGGCTCACCAGTTTCTTTTTTTAAGGATATTAGCTCTTTCACAGGAAAACAAATATTCTCTATTACATAATTACAGTGATACCTATATCCGGCCCAAATAAACAATCTTTACAAACTGTGTTCTCTAACAGTGATTCCTACATCCGCTTTATATGCGAATTCAATATATCTAGTCCATAGATGGTATACAGTAATGCTTATCTGACTATGGGCTGCTCTGACTCACAACTCAATTTACATGGGTCTTCATCCTTGGTGTCATGGCTTCATTATGCATGGCTTCATCACGTATCTGTAACTACACCATGCCGATCAATAGTTGTGTTCTGGTCACCTAGCTGGATCAGCGAGTCACCATCAGTACCTGTGATGTCTTATCAGGGTTGCCCTTAACAACTAACTTTTATTACCTAAATATATTTCCTTTCTCCAGAGGCCTAGACGTATTACTTGAAATTAAGCTACATATTAGTGCCACCAAACCTATCAATTCAATCCTACTCGCAGCACCAATTTTGTAAGAGAGTAACTGATCCGAGATTAATTATGGACCCGCAAACCGAATGTAAACAGGTCAAAATTCAAAATAAAGTATTCTAAAGTGGGAATTGGAACGAATTATTAAAGATAAAATTTAACACATCACATTAATCAGGACTAATCAAGAGAACATTTACCAACATTGATCAATCTACTTTCACGCTACTATACAAATCACTTGTGCGACCCATTCTTGAATACTGCAACTCAGCATGGTCTCCAAGACTGAAAAGGCAATCGCAGCTATTAGAAAGAGTACAACGCAGAGCAACAAAACTTGTCCCACAAATCAGAGAGTATAGCTACACAGAAAGACTTGAAGCCCTAAATCTAATGTCACTGAAATATAGACGGTTTCGTGGAGATTTGATTGAAACATTCAAACTCATCAAAGATCTATATAATATTGATAAGAACTACTTTTTCGAACTGTCCAATGTTACACGGACCAGAGGTCATAGGCTCAAGCTCAACATAAAACGTAGCAGCAAAGATATTCGGAAGCACTCCTTCGCAAATAGAGTGGCACCACATTGGAATTCACTGCCAACAACAATAGTCGAAGCAACCACAGTCGAAATATTCAAGGGCAAACTAGACATCTTTTTCAAAGAAAGAATATTTGAATTCGACTGAACACAATTAATTGTGGTGTGGCTTTGGACGTTGCTGTTACACATATGCTTATACAACATATGTGAGCCGTCAATTCCCAAAGTCATAATACAATTATTACATCACAGTGGACTAATCTTGAAACAGCCTGTGCATCTACATGAACATGCACACATGAAGATAGCTACACGTGTTGTATCCAGACCAGGGTTGCCTGCCCTACCAGTTTGGCACTGAGGCAATAACAAGCCAATGGCTTATGCCTTGTAAATTGATGTTGATGTTGATGTTGATTATGTTCTTTTATTTTAAGTGAATGACTGTACTACTAGATGGAAAGGTAGTATTGAGTAATCCGATGGACAGCCTCCAAGATAGAATTTGTGTTATCCCTACCCGCCTAAATTCAATGGATTGCTGATGATATATATATATATATATAGATCCTGTAGAATATAAGGCGCAAAGGGTTTTTTTTACATGAATCATGTTTGTGTGTAGTCATTTGCGATATTGTATGTAAATAAACGCTATTAATTTTCAGCCTTGTCTTTTCTTGTTAGCAGTCATCAGCAATCCATTGAATTTAGGCGGGTAGGGATAACACAAATTCTATATATATATATACCTCATCAATCTAATGGTAAAGTGGCACATATTTTATGACAGACTACGACGGACCATGGCGAATGTCTACCCCTAGGGAGAAATTTAAATATTAGGTATTATCATGTCATTATCTCTGGGCTACAGTCCGGTATAATACACCGCTGAACTACACCCTAACCCCAAAACCCTCATTAGGCATAAAAGGAATAAAACAATGATTAGACATATGACTAAACAATAATTAATCACATATATATTTATATAATCAGAAATAGTTTCAAAACTCCATCACTGATATCCCAATATTCATTCAATCCTCTAATTGTGACCGAATTTCATGAAATCAATCCAGAATGTCTAACATCCCATGATGAGTGACATCCTAAGAATGATTTCACGGAAACACAGTCTCAGCCCGAATACCAAATGAATATATAAAAAACCTTTTGTAAGAAACTGTTTACTGCTTATGCAGTGTCACGTGTCTGAAAACACATCCGGGCACATTTCCTAAGAAAATTCCAGGATTCATCACTATCATCTCTACATCCATTATGAGCAACCCTGACAATGTATTTCATGAACTCATTTCAAAACCATATCATTCTAAAATGAGTATAATTCTAAAATGATTTCACAAAACACAATCTCAGCCCGCCTACCAAATGAATAGTAATGTGTAACCAATTGTCTTTCCACGTTATCTCTCAATATTTGAAGTTGATATTATGGTTTTCCAGAACACTTAAATACCCTTCACAATAGCTATTCTGAACTGAATGACGTAACGAGTGTCATGACGCCACCATTTTCTAATAACGTAAGCAGTTATGACATTGAAATTTTACTGTTCAAATAATTACTGAAATATATCAAGAGATTGGTATGACGTCACAATCTTGAAATGACATAAGTAAATGTCTAATCCTAATTTTATTGTTAAAACTGATTATTGAAATTTGCTAAGGGACTGTTATGATGTAAGCGGTTATGAAATCCTAATTTTACTGTTAAATGATTATTTGAAATTTACTAAGGGATTGTTATGGCATAGTGCGGTTATGAACTCCTAATTTTAGTGTTAAAATGATTATTTGAAATTTACTAAGGGATTATGACGTCACAATCCTGAAATGACATAAGCAGTTATAATAACATCTACAATCATCCCATGCATATTAATAATTGGAGACATCATGCGGACAACTGTGACTGTTAATGGATAAGTAATACTTCAATTCCTTCCTTTGACCGAAATGAATTTGCATCCCAGTCAAATGACGTCACAACCTAATTGCAGAAATTCATTACGAAATCCAACATCTTTCAACAATGTATGTCAATTGAAATCAGTTCTTGGTTAAATTCTATTTATATATTGGCATACCAACTTCTATCCGACATTGATAATCATACATAACCAGGATTTCTTACGTCATTAGTGGAATGACGTCACAATACAATGATATACATTCAATAAAAATTCTACCATCCATCTTGAGTATATGAATTAAATGTCAAGTCAATTTACTAAAACCGTAGCATGACTTCAGTTAAACATTCAAGTCCCAGCTCATCATGGCATTGTAGCACGGATCCGGCAGACAGGTACGGACTGTTCCAGCTAGGCTGGGTATGAGACGACGGCTCCAGGTACATTCCAAGGACGCCCGCCCTGGGTAGGATAGCACACGTCTATAAAGCCCTATAAGAGAGGTTTCTATAAAACGGCTAAGTCCGTAAGAATGCGTAGCGCGCGTGCATGCACGTCAGAGCTTCCCTGGCAACACGTGTCAGCATTGGGAGAGAGTGTATGCTTATAGTGTACCGAGTTGGTACTTGTGAATTCTTTAAATCACTCCATTCTCGTCGTTCGTGGTACCGATCAGGACCAGAATGAAACGAGAATTTCAAACCTATTTACCTTTTTAAAATCGGACCAGAAATGGCCTAGTTATCTGCAAATGGCTCACTAAAATTATTTTCAAAATATTCCTTGAACGTCGTAATCACGTGTATGTATTAAGTGAATGGGGAATGTGGTGATCACGTGATCGCCACGTCACCCTTTCTAGCTGCATGCTGATTGGCTACTGCTCGCCCGCTGATTGGCTGGGAAATCCTGCCTCTGACATCACGAGTAGTATAAAAGGAGCCAAAAATCAAGAATCGAGAACAGAACCCGCCCTGGAGAGATGCCGTTGGTCGAGTGGAGTGGTGACGCTGCTTACTTGCTGCTTTTATCTGCTGTGTACTTATATCTGCTGGTGACTACGGCCGAGACTGAAATCACGAAACCGTTGAGGACGACTAGACGAAGATGATGGACACGGAGGTTGTGATTGGCGTTGATTTGCTTTGATGTAGATGCTGTCGCTCTCTTCGCTCTTCTCTCGCCGTCGCTGGATAAAATTTTAGCATAGGTATGAAAGGATTTTTAGTGACTCGACAACATGACTTAAACCCATTCAACTCCCAAATAGCGCCACGTGCATTCAACTTATTATTTCTAATAGCAACAAGTTATAATTCTAAGTTAAATTTGGATATTTAGTTTACAAACACTGGATTTTAAGTTCAATTATCCCCGTTTCTTGTTTATTTAATCACAGGCCATTATCTTAATTTGTTTCTTCTTATTTGATAGTATTATCATTCAGTTTCATCATAATACTCTTTATTTAAATTGTCCTGATTTCCGTTTTGAGATTTTATTTTACAGACTGCCCTCCACCCCATCCCACCTCCATAAGAAATAAAGTAATTCCCCCTCCCACTCCCTCCTCAACACTGCATACAACATAGACACTAGCCAACTACAATACATTAGGTAACATCAGGCAACACACTCCAAGCAACAACTTAATTTTTCGACTTTTTTCAGTTTTTACTTATTTAGAGCAACCCTTCGGGGAAGCAACGCAACCCTTCGGGGAAGCACCTCTAAGAGCGAGTCATGGCCCAAATACATCTAGGTGTGAGCGGCCAATAAATACCAACTAAAATGAAAAAATGAAAATGAATCGAGAACACTTCGGCGAGGAACAGCCGACAGCAAGGTTGCTGGACCAGCGCAGTGCTAGACGTGGGCTAACTGCTTATTGACTGTGGCATCCTACACTGCAGCAGTGCCCTTCGGAATTCAGATCTCCTGTGCTGGTGAGCACCCGTGGATCCACAATCACCAGTTTTTTTGTAAGCTCCTGGATGGCTATCAGCACAGGAGATCTGAATTCCGAAGGGCACTGCTGCGGTGTAGGATGCCACAGTCAATAAGCAGTTAGCCCACGTATATATCATACATATACACATATATACACATATAGTCATATACACATATCAACAAATAGACCAATGGGCGCATGACTGTCGGTGGGACAAGCACTCGAAACTGAATCCGCACACATATGGACTGGCGCGGTTACCACACCATGTCAACACTATTACAATGCATCTGGGATTGGGATTTGACCATATATTAATTAATGCATGGGACGGCGCAGATACCACACCAAGTCCACTGACCAACATCAAACTATTTTCCTATGTACTGTACATGTTATTTTTATACAATGGCAGTTAACCCCTACCACTCTGGTGTCGGTAATCCAACTTATACTGTGGGAATAGCAAAGAATAGCAAAGAACCGGTGTACATTCTTCAACAACCCCGGTTGAAGATGTTACTGTCTGCGACAGCACCATCTCCCCCGAATTTGCTGAAGAGTGAACACTGGTCCATCTTTTAATTTAGTTTGAAAATTGAAAGCTTTGACACCAGGGTGGCAAGGGTTAACAGTGAGCGCTTTCGTACATCTTTGCATATGTGGTATTCTCACATAGGGTTATCTTCTTACAATACCTACATGTTACATAATGTGCTAGACGTGTAACAACACATATGCATGCCTGTAGAATGTCATGGAACGGCGCAGATGCCACACCAAGTCCAATGACAAACATCAAACCAACGATTAATATGTACGAGTCATATCTACTAATATCATTAAATATTCTTGGTGGATAACTCGCTGGATCTTCCAGACCATGCCGAAAAGTGGTATCAGCATGTCATGTGTTTAATTAACTTTCGGGCCACAGTCTGTTGGCACTGCAAGCGCTATGCGATGTATCCTACACAGTGTACCCAGTATGTATGTCTAAAGATACTGCATTGGTAGTTGCCACTTTTATTTATGCGGGCCTTCTGCTAAATTCTAACCTACCATTTAGTTGTTAGATATGCTTCCAAGCTTTGGCCGCAAGTGGCGGGGATTCCTACCTATCTTTTGACACATACGTCTAACTGTCGATGATGCCCAGGTTCTCGAGGGTCACCCCGCATAGCATCTTCCTCAGAAAGACAGCGTGCGTACATGTTATGGAAGGAACGCTCCCGAATCACATGACGATGCGGTCACGTATCGCTCCACAGCCACATATAACATCACCAGGACAATTTACCGTTCACATAAGCAATTTAGAAAGCACAATAGTATTTTTATGGTGGGGAGTAAAGAGGAAGATATCCATCGCTAGTGACTTTTCCGTGAGGGTGTGGTGGGTTCTAAGACCGCACCCAGTCACCATACCGAGTTGGATGGAGATCTGCATCTCGTCCGTCACCCATGTGTTATGGAACTAACATTTTATCTGTCATTAGGGTTAAATTTCAGAATGTCCAGAGATGTGCTGCAGGCAGGGGTTACATAATATAATTTCTTTTCGCAGTGCTTCCTACCTTGGCAGGAGTATCTACACAAACTGGTATCTGAGGATATGGGGGAGTGTATGCGAAATCGACACTTTAGTTTTCACCGCTCGGAAACCCCGATAGTTTCACAGAGTCGCATCCTGCCAACATGTCGATCAGGAGTCCAGACAATTTTTATGAAGCCTTGCGGCATGAGGAGCATAGAAAGAGACAATCTCTCATATTATTAAGAGGCCCTAAGGTAATTGGCCAATTTATATCATCTAGCCGGTGTGCGTAAGACCTACATAAGACGGTGACCTATGAATTCTTCGGAAGTCATCTGACCCGTCTTCACATAAACCAGCGTGCATCACATTAATTATAATCTCACCAGGATTGACCCACTGCACATAACTTTTTGTTTGAACAAAAGAGTGGCCCTTTTTGCCAGCTCCTTTCCTCCGCTTCGGCGTTGAAGGCATTTCCCTGTGACGGAGGCCTGCAGGAGGTACTTTCTTCTCACAACAATATTATTTTGTGTGTGTTAGGGGTATAATTGGCTTATATTAAACTTTTGCTCATTTACTGGCAAACCAGTACCATTGTTTGTGTAATTATCTACTTTTAATTATTACTATGTCCAGACTTTTAAATTAGGTTATGGACCGACATACTGGTGACACCAACAGTTGGGATGAGACCGTGGGGTTCAATCCCAGCGGCAATTGTCGCATGGCCCCAATGGAGCATTATCATTCCACCGGCTCTAGAAGCTGGTCTTTGTACCTTCCAGAGTTGTGATACGGGATCTGTAACCCTGAGAACCATAGCTAACCAGCCCTCCCACACAACCTGTACATGTGGTGCAACTGAGCTGAGCAATATAACGGAGCAGCATGTACACCGACGAGCTACAAGTGGTGCCCGATGTGGGGCTCGAACGAGAAGCGAACCCATGCCAACACTCAACACATACACGTTTCAGTCTCTTTCATTAGACAGTCAGCACTCCTTGGATATGGAAGCAGCATCATTTGATGGAAGGACTGCATGCCTGCTCACCGTCTATGCTAGAAATTTCCTGGTACGGAACAACCAGCACCATTTTTACACGAGTATTCACCGATCAGCGAGGGGCCATTCCGCGATGACTCGCAAGTGGGTACTCAATATATCACACTGTCGGATATCCATGATAGGCAACCAACATCTACGCCAGATTGCAGTCGACCATGACACAGACCCCCACGGGGGTACACTATTCCTTCACAGCCATTATGTTCACCAGCATCATCACAGGGTGACCAATGGCCGGAACTTCATGCACCATGTCCCGCATCTCCGCCGATATGGCCGTCATCACTGTACTACCCATCAATACCACGATAGTAGCCGCGAGATGTGGCATGCCCCTTTCAACAGTATTCCAGAAGAACAACATCACATGGCACACACCACCCCCGTCAGTCTCCCAGACTGCCTCCATACGAGGAACACCCGTCGCAACAGCTGATAGAACGTCTGCTCCGTTTACACAGCATGCCACGACCAGTCTATAGACCAACACCCATCTATGGACCTGCATCAGGGTGGTATTCAGCGGGCCCTACATATCGTGTTCAACACTATCATCGAGAACCGCCCTCACGGACACGGTATCATCGGGAACATCATCGGGAACTACCACCAACACCACTACCAACACGCAGACCAGCATCCACATTCACGTCAGTCTCCCCAGCACTACCACCTGGATTTGCACCTATAGCTCCATATCGTGGCAACTACTAATTCAGCATATTGAAAACTACATAAGACAGTGAGGTGGGAATCCTTCGGGAATCGCTCGTTCCGTCTTCACATAACACAGCACGCAACCATATCATCATAATTTCACTAGGTATGAGCTTTTCTTTACAGCATTTTGGTTGAATATTGGAGTACACCTTTTTGGCCAGTACTACTCTCCCGCTTTAAGCGATGGCAACATTTTCCTGTGACGGAGACCCGCCCGAGGCACTTGCCTCTCGCAAGGATTCAGTGATGACGGCCCATGCAAGGATAATACTCCTCACCCAAACTAGCATTAGTAGTGCCCACGTGAGGCACATGATTTTCCGACACTTCAAAAGATAGTTTTCTTTCCTTTCAGCTTAGAGGTATCATAACCTATATTAAGTTAATTAGTTATCTCGTGTGCGGGAGCCTCCCTTACGGGGATACCCCTGTGGACCTACGAGTCTGTGTGGTACCTCCGGGAGCCCCACGTTTAAAAGTCCATCAGACTGTCTCTATGTCTTGTATTTTCGCATGCTCATTATATTTATCTAGCATACTTGATGATCTGTTTGGTAAAAATATTGCATAGGCTTATGGGAAATAGGTCACCAAATCAAATCTTGTAGGTCCATAGATCACAAAATTGCTATGGACAGGCATACTGGTGACACAAACTCTTGGGTTGAGACTGTAGTGTTTAATGTTCGCAACGATGGTCGCACGGCCCCACCGGAATGATTGAGTTCCACCGGCCTTAGGAGCCAGTCTTTATTACCCATAGGGTAGTATCGCACAGGATCCGTAACCCCGAGACCGGAAGCTAACCAGCATCATCATTCGTCGTGCACTTGTGGTGCGGCGAGTTGACACCAGACACCGGAACGGCCCGATACTACCCCGTGAGCTACAACAGCAAACCGCCACGACGTCATTGCTTCTTTTGTGCATCTACTAAACATCCCAAGATGCATTGCAAAAAGTGGCTCACACAGGTAGCTGTATACACTAATTCACAGTACACCGAGACAGCATCAACAACACCACCATTGCTACTCCAAGCTCCATCATCGCCTAAGCAATTGCAGCAGCAGCGACCACAGGCTGGCCCCTTCCTCACTCAGCCACCAACAGCACTCACGGAAGCTATCCGGAAACAGACAGACTATATACAGGATGACACTGCAACAAAAACAATCCCGCAGGTAGTATCATTGGAAACTCTTCCACAGGCACATCACAAAGTAATATATAAGTGTGCTTGTCTGTTTAGTGGCGTTTCGACCAGTGCCACCATTGACACTGGAGCTTCCATCACCGTCTTCAACAAGCGCTTATATGAGAGCATCCCACCTTAGGCCTACAAACATATTTTTGCAAACAGCTACCGGAGCCGACGTTCCTGTGGCTGGTACAGTAAACCTTGAAATACAGATAGAGGAAATGCAATTCATATGGCGAGTTGTCATTGCCTCTATTCAAAATGATGCCCTGCTTGGTTCTGATTTCCTCAGTGCCAGCGAAGCCGGCATACACTACAGACAACAGGAATTAGACATACACGGCTGACGTATACCCCTTGGACCGGAATCATCACTGTACGATATTTGTACAGTGATTTTGGCATCTAGGGCCACAGTTGAGCCGAGACAAGAAAAAATCTTATGGGCCACCACACCACAGTTAGGAAACAACACACACATAGCTTGGCTGGAACCCGCCCCTGAATATATAATCACCTCACAACTCTTGTACCGGGAGTTCATTGTGGCTATCTGGTAGATGTGATATCACTGGAAACACCCCCTACCGCACCTACAGCAGCAACAACTTCTGATAATTTACCGGAACACCTGCATGACATATATTTGCATGCCACAGTTGGATTGGTGCAATCTCATAAACGTGACATGCGAAAACTTCTATGTGAATATTGCGACAGTTTCTCGGCTGGAGATATAGATCTGGGAGAAACTCATCACGTGTGAGACTCCATCGACATCGGAAACAATCGACCCGCTTCCTGTGGGGTGGAACATGTAATAAATAGCATGGAAGTGAGGAGGCTTGATGAGGCCTTGACTTGTTTTGAAGAACAGCAAAACTGCACAACTCGGTGTACCCTTCCAAATCCTCAAAATGCCGGACCACACCCACTCCAAGGTGCACCCCATCTGGTAGCACCACCACCCCCACTACAACTGGCATCTCTCGTCTATGCACCAAGTACGGACATCACTGGTCCTGTCCATTTCACACTCCACTCGTCGTCTGTTGCCTGTCAATCTTCAGATATGAGAGAGTCAGCTGTTACAGAGGTGGCATCGCGTACCACAGCAACCCCTCCCCCCCCCTCCACCCACCCGGTAAATACAGTCCAGCTTGGTGGGGTCAGTAGACTTGGCTTCCACAAGACATGGAGATGTTTAAACCATACAATAAATTACAGTCAGCTATAATGTTTTAATTTTGATTGAGAACACGATTGTTCTACCGCGTATACAAATCGTTAGCGCGCAGGATGATGAAGCAGCATCAAACCTTTGACAGTATAACACCGTGGATAATTTCAAATATTCTCTTACCTACATATTCCAGCCACTAATCAACATGCACTGGAATAAATCTACTACACACAAGAGGCGGTACATGTGTAAGATCATGCACATATAAAGGGAAAATATTTCCATTTTTCGCATCAAATATGTATAATCAGCAGCATCAAAACTCCATCCATATACAGATTGCCTAAGTTTCCGATCAGCCACATGCTTTCAAAGCAAGAATCACGTGATCATCACTTCTATTTTCTGGTAAATTGGATCACAGGCTATAAACAAAAGAACCGCCCTACACGTTGTAGATATGGGATTGTCTTGTGGGAAGTCATGACCCCGCTGGACATCTTATATGTACGAGTAAGTCCCGAGTAAAATTCAGGTGTGAATACCAGGTGAGCTAATAGACTATGTCACCATGTATATTAAGATGTACCGATCAGCGGCTATGTTTAGATACGTTACTAGCACTGGTCATCATCTATACTTAGATGCATTACCAGCATCTTATTATTTGGATATATATTATCAGCACTGGATGACTGGCAGCAGGTACGTCAGCTAGTGCGCAGGTACCGCTTCGCAGATAGTGAATCGAGTATGTTTGGCACCAGGTGGGAATCAATCAAGGGATTAGATAGGATAACCGGACTTGGTTAGTTACGTAGCGGTCTGTGTTCTCACCGAGCGTGGGACCAGATAAGCCGAGAATAACCCGGCTATGAGGAATGGTAACTCGTGTGCCGATTAACTCTAGCATTCTACAAGTTGTCGACTAATTGGCAATGAACATGACATGGACATTGTAGCGTCCTGTAGGCGGTAGGTACACAATCGAAAGTTATTTTCAAAAACATATTAATTGCAGAGGCGTGCTAGGACACAATCGAAAGTTACCATCAAAAACATATTAATCGCAGGGGCGTACTAATCCACCAGTAAGCCTTGTTATCACACAAGCATTCGTCATTCTGGGCAGGGCATTCGTCAGGAATGACATGGGAAGCCAGCTGGAATTCTAAAATAAAGTTAAGGGGACGACAGATCCCATCACTCAAGAACCAGCCAAACCGCAGGTGCTAGGTAGAAAGCACCCTCCCGGGGAGGGAGGGTCGGGGTTTTGATTAGTCAAAGTGATGTCATAATCCAATGAGAATCAGAGCAACCTCCTGCGGTGCGAAACCAAGATGGAGGGAGAATAGAAACTGAGATAGTATATAACGGGGACTTTAACTTTTAATCGAGAGTTCGGTCCGCCTCGCACCTTGTGAAACTCTTGCTGAATGGTTTTAAGTAGGCAAGAGCTGGTCAAAGTGGGAAGCTTAGGAAACATTGAATTGTAATATTTAATGCTTGTGAATAGATCGCTAGGTAACAGTAAAAGTTACCAACTTTGTAGGTTTATTGTATAGTTAAAGTTAGCAAGTAAAACGATGACCTTGTGATATATACAAGGCAAAAGTTTGTTACATATTTGTTGTTATTCTGGATAACATGGAAGACCACTGTGTCGAACCAATCGTTCTGAAGCGCGCAGTTAGATCAGGCCCAGGCACTAATATAAATATCGTCAGGTCTCTGTACCTACGAGGCGAGCTAGTGTCATGCTCCATCTTCATCGGTGGAACCGGTTGTCGCAGCAACCATCCGTACAAGGTTTCATCGAAGGGGGGTAGAGCACACGTCATCAATTCAGGAGACGATCCGAAATCTTCAACGTGACTACCACAGTGTGATGGAGGAGGCAAGAGGTGGTGAGTCGGGGGCAACGGCTACTGACGTTATCACGATCTCCCACACCCCATCAGGCGTTCCAGCCTGAAATTTGAACAGGCGAGTTTATAAGCATCCAACTTGAAAAACCACTTCATGCTAATTAAAAAGTGAGCGTCCACAGGAATAAATAGTTCCAGATTTGAACGTTGATCGGAGACCTGATTTCCGGCCGAGTGGGGATGAAAGCAACTATCCTACCTTATATTTATATTTACTATCTTCCTACGAAGGGAATATATAATCCGACTCCAGGAGAATAAAAATAAAATATTTCCATATTTGGCGAAACCGACTCGCCCTAAAACTTTCAGTTGTGGTCATCCTCCCTCCTGTGACGTCACCAAAAAGTGTAAAAAGAGGAGAGCGTGCACTGAAATTTCATCTTCTAGGGAAGATCGCGCATTAGGCTGCTTTCATGTCGCAAACCAAATGCTGCTGTTTTCTTGTTATTATTTTTACTTTATTTATATTGGCCAGGAAAGGTTATGAAGAGTTAGGAAAGTTCAGTTAGGTTAGTGCAGTTCTGCAAATAGCCATCATGCGGGAATAGTATGTCATGTGCGGAGGACCTTGCCTTGTCTGATAGCTCGGAAGAATCGCCACCTGCTCACATCGGAAAGAAGTATCTTTGTACTGCTTTATCATATAATGGACAGCCGTGAAAGTGTGCGTTTTCCAGAAAGTCGGACTTGAAACTTCACGTCAATTGCGACCATCTACTACAGAGAACATTCTGTGCAGACTGCAAGTACCTGTATTCAGCCACTCAGTATGGTGTAACACACACATTATCATTTAAGCATCGTGTGTTGGTTGTGACATTAAAGCCTGTTGAGCAAAATGAGGACATAGATATCCTCGTGCCACCTTTCGAAAATAGACTTCCAATTACCATGCTTCCAACTGGAAAAATGACCAGGACTAAATGCACCAAACGACGACAAACTGACTTTCTGCAAGTAGCTGTACCATCCGCATCTGCAACACAGCCAGCCAGCACCAGCACTCCAGCACCCATCACCACAGCATCGGCAGCACCTGCAGCATTGGTATTCACACCAACTGTAGTATCCGCACTGGCAGCACCCGCAGTGACAACACCGAAAGCACACAGCACTACAACACCATCCGCATCCGTGATAGGACAGCCAATTTCGGTAGTGATAACAACGCCTGTGAAAATCCATGATCCTGTTTTACAGAACATGTCAGAGAGTTCAATATCTCCGCTCAGTTTAGTTATCGACGAGGAGATAAGTCTCATGGAAGCCGTCATCATAACCACCACACCGCATACCAGCATGCCAACATTCATGCGCAGCACCATTCTTTCCATAGATCCTGCCGTCAGAAAGACTACTATGCCAGACAGACCATACACGAGAAAGCCCAGAATAGGTCATCAACCCGAAATCCGAGCGATTCTCAGAATGTCCGCGAGTAAGCTGTTCAAGGCTGTTAAAATTAAAAGACTATCTGCAATCACTACAGCAACATCGTCACACAGCATCATCGCATCATTCAGCCAACCTTCAGCGAGCACCACCGCCACAACAACAGTGATGTCAGCAATTGCAGAGCCTACGCCAGTCAGAACTACACCAATAGTCGTCACCACAACCACTAGTGCATCCATTAACTGATCCACAGCTTCATTGAACTTAAGTGCCACCGCCATTAGTAACATAGATAATGAAATATCAGCATCAGAAGACCACCCACTATGACTGTCAAGCACGAGTCGTGGGACCCAAACTCGTTGGGGGCAATTTCTCAGCAGACGTTTGTGGACATTAATGTCGTGGATGCAGCAGAATGTGTGAATAGGTGTGCGGAAGATAGAATTATTATTATTTTATTTTTGAAATACTTTTCTTATTATTATATATGTTTTTAAAATTGAAACCCTGTCCCTTGGCTGACTGCGGGCATCCTACACAGCTACGCAGAATTATTGCATAGCTGTGTCTCACCAAAATAATCGCTGCAGGTACCTGTGTTGTAAACACATCGTGTGCGACGTAAGTACACAACACACCGCAGGCGAATATGTCTTATATTCCCGTCATGCCATCACAGCAGTTGCTGGGGCTGCCTGATGAACCAGTTTTTCTTTATTATTAAATACTATTTTTCATATTATTTTTCTTCTCGCGTCAGAACGTCAAGACAGATTTTTGGATAGCAAGCGCTATCCATGCCGACCCGCCAAAACGGGCCGCACTGTATGCATACCTTTATATACTCGGTATGCATACACAATTACTCATATTACTGTGATATTATTGCTGTGTGTTTTAAAATATGTCTTTTCTTATATATATTATATTTTTATATAACTTAACTTGATTTAGGTACGTTGGAGTTTAGGCGTTCTCGGCGGAAATCTAATTGTCTGTCACTGGGAGAATGCCCATGCGAGCTATTGTCTTAGCCATAATCATGGTAGTAAATCAATAAAGAGCACGCACCACAAAATGAAAACAAAAAAAAGAAAAGGCCTGGAAAATAAATAGCAGGCCAAAACTAAAAAACTTGCCTCCCTCCCAAGCACTTTCGCACATCTATATGCACTTCTCTGATAAACTACGCATCTCTCGCGTCACTATTCCTCTCGGCTACGCGCCTACTTGAGAAGTCTAGAATTCTCACCTAGCATGCTCCCGTGCTCTCAATCCGTAATGCGTTATCGTCCAAAACTCAGGAAGGTCAGACGAAAATCTAATTTAATTCCAGTTTTTGCTTATGTTAGGACCTGTAGCTCCTAGATAAATGTAACGTTTGTAAGCCTTGAACGTTGAACTGGAAATTCCCTCTCTGACAGAGGTACCCTGGCAGGACCAGGTAGATTATATCATGGACACTTTTGAGTCCTCAGTGACTGAATCCTTGTATCTAGTCCGTGATATGGTACGAATAGCCCTCACACAACAATTAATGCACTTTGTCGGATATGTGAGAGATAATACTGTGAGTCTGTCAATAGTGTGGCAGATGGTGGTAGACCAGCTTCTAGAAAATTGTAAGAGCTCATCTCGTATGTGACACTGATCCCCGTTTAATGGCTTCATTCGGTCTCTATGAAGATAGTAGATCAGATCCTGTGATATGCTTTCTATTTGCAACAGTGTAGCATCATCAGGTTTTAACATGTCTGTAATAGTTAGATGCCTTCTATCTATTATCAATTGAAGTAGAATGTGATCATTAGTAGGTGACAACTGTGAGTCACTGCACCCTAGGACTGTTATCAGGTCAATCATGTATGGCAGGCTGGTTGTGGCTGCAGAACTCGCGCAAACAAATTTACTCTAAAACATATTCATTTGCGTGAGTTCTGAAAAACTGCTGTGACATCACATAGATTCAATTATGATGTCATAATCATGCCATGATAATGCAGGTTATGGTCATTCACTGTGTTAATACTGGGCGACCCAGAACCTGCATTATCATGCTTGTTATTAAACTCTGCTAAACTCGCACAAACAAATTCACCCTGACACTAGTGTGGACAACACTAGCCCAATCAAAAGCGCCCAATGATGGCTGTGTGCACCATTTTATTCCACCTGGCCTTGTATGCGGCATTCTGCAGGAGCTCGTGAGCAGTTGGCAAACTGTAATGCTGGAGCCTCTTCTCCACAGGGATGAACCAGCTGGATGAGGATAGATTCTTTGTGGCTAGTTAGCACATGACAAGCTTATGTTCGATGGAACTCTGATCAGAAATAATATTCCGAAACTGACACAGGGTTCTGATGTCCACCACAGCACGGATTGGGACTGCAACAAAGAGCCCTAAGATGGTTATCTTTGCTGTTCTTTCTAGACGATTTTGACTCTTTTAAAGTTAGATCTCCAGCCATGCTACCTCTTTCTGATTCAAGATCCATCACTCACAGCCATATAGTAGCCGGGACAGGATGTAGTTGATCCAGATTTTGTGACAGACGGCTGGATTTAGACCGTTACGACCATGACAACCTATTCCCAGCAGGGCATATTGCGCTTTGGATGTACATTTCAGTCTTTCGTCAATGCGTCTACTGTTAATATCTTTATCCGCCCCTTGAAGGATTCCCAGGTGGGTAGCAGTGTTTACAAATTAAACTTGGTTACTATTGACTTGAAGGATAGGAGGACTTCTGTTATGTCTGGAGTTATTAAAGTGAATTGCCTGCATCTTGCTGACGCTGACTTTTATATGGTCTCTGTTAAGCTGTTAACTTACCACTGTAGTAGGCGTATGGTGTTACAGTATTGCAGCTGCATAAGGTAATGATGATGATTATATGCTTTTGCGGAAGAGGACCACAGAATCTTCTAAGCAGTTCAGAAAACTCTGTAATCCTACAAAAAAATTTAACGAATTAATTAGAGGCAAAAAACATGTCTAAACCAGCTACTTGAAAATAATGAAAATAATGTCCTTTGGATGTTTCGCCATAACTAATCAAGAAGAAGATGAAGAAGATCATGGTTGAAACATACAAGGTTTTGAATACCTATGATCCAGACACAGTACCAATATTAAAATTTGCTTCAAGAAATAGCAACAGAAGTCATAGTAAAAGATTATTTATCCAGCGAGCTAAATATCATATATCCAAGTTTTCATTTTATTACAGAATAGCAAAAGTATGGAATAGCCTAACTAACCATATCGCTAATGCCCCGACCATTCAAAGCTTTAAAAACCGACTGGATAAATACTGGGGCAATGAACAAATTAAGTTTAACTTCGAGGCACCGTCACCATGAAGTAACCATTTCAAAACCTAGCGTCACTCATGCACCTGAATATAGAGGCCTGTACGACCTGTGTTCAGTATTCTTCTTCTTCTTGTATTGGAGATTCACTCATGTGAGGCACCGACAGTAAGCTCGTCGTCAGCAGAACAGTGTTGGTCATGAATCGAACAATCGCACACGATATTGAAGATCCTTTCCGGTATTTGTTGTATCCAACTGATTAAAGTCTCAGAGGTGAACACCCTACTATTAGTCGCTAATATTCCGTACTTAAAGTACGTAGATAAAATCTGCAAGTCGCAAACAACACAGAGGCACTAGCAAAATCCTATTTAATAGAGCCGGATACAAAACAGTAATGTCAGTTCTTTTCTATACCAATAAATGAAAGTTCATATGGAAGCTGAATTTATGAGTGTGCGTAAAAGTTCAGTTATATTATTTTGGCACAACAGGTAAATGAAACTCAGTTTGTTTTTGTTTTTTAATAATGGGTTGACAACACCATCACACCTCTAAGTGCAGGATGCGCCAATGATTGACATGTAGTGTGTAGACCCATTCCCGAGATATTTCTTCGATTTCCTGAAGAATGTCTAATCTCTTCCGGTACATTTTCATGGGATGCATCCAAGATGATGTGAGTTGTTATTTCTTCATCTTCTAAGAGGTGCTCTAGCCCCACAGTGGAGAGACATCTGGATAACTGCTGTCTTGGTGTCTGTCTGAAAGCTTCGAGAGCAGTACACCGCAGTAAAAAGTGTTTCCTGTCTTCTGTCTCAGTTTTACATAAATAATATGTTGAGGCAGCAGCATGCTTATTTCGACGAAAGAGTGCATCGTGTGCCTGAAGCTTAGCTTCCTGTCAGGAGTTTTGCTTTCACAAAAGCCTTCTTGGTCTCATGCAGTGATGATAATGCCGTGTTCCACACAAGAGCGACAGAGGTATGACTTAGAGATCCTGTTGACATATATCTAACTGAAGGTAAAGCCTGTGAATCTGCACTCGTTTTGGCAGTCCAAAATCTAACTACTGCACCACTTACATCTCGTTTCCATTGACTCTTGGTTGGTGTTATTTGTAGAACTGAGAATGCACTAGGTAACTGATACTTTTCTAGGATTTTCTCCAGATGCATAAACCAGCTTTCTGAGTCAATGTCCTTCATTGCAAGCTGCCGTAGTGCAATATGATATTCAACACAGTCGGGATCCGCGACCAGATTTCTATAGAAGGAGAGCATATGCTTATCGACTTCAGCTTCAATCGGAAGGACACCAAGCAGTCCATGTACGGCAATATTCGCTGTGTGAGCTGGAAGACCTTGGAGCTGGTGCAGCTTAGATAATTGAAATTGTTCCAATTTGGATAGCAGACTTGAGGACAGCTTCCATAGTTCAGTTCCATATAGAGCTCTTGGAAGAACAAAAGTCTGAAAAATCTTGCATGAAATAGCTGGTGATAGGCCATTTCGGGCATGGAGCCCCGCTCCCTCCCATAAGTGCATAAAGGGTACTGGTGGCTATTTTTATGTTCCGATCCACTCTACGTTCATTGATCGCTGATGATGCACCATGAAGGATACCAAAATGCATCATTTCATTTTCATCTGGGATGCTAACATCATTCATAGTAAGCATTCTCTTTTCCTCTCAATATAGCACCAGACTTGTCAGTATTGCAGGACTTTCTATCAGAGCTGAGGTGACTGGAGACAATGGATAATATCCTTTGAGCATCATTGGAACTTGTACTTGCTGCTATGGCTATATCATCCGCCACAGTAGGGACACTGCAGCAGATTGTACCTATCTTCGCGCCAAGGTGACGGCCTGTGACATCTTGTAAGAGGCAGTTTCTGTCAATCTTAAATAAATCTGGTGACAGACCGCCAACTTGCATTGTACCTTGAAGAGTTTTATATGGCCTTGAAAGCTGTCCCATCCATTTTACTCTGCCTGTGAAGCTAGTGTACCAATCACGCATGACTGTCCAAAGAGCAGGATCAATACCGATTAAAGCCAGTTTTCTGAATAGCCCATCATGCCATACGGTGCCAAATGCCTTCACTGCATCAAGGAAGATGATAGTCAGACCTTCTCTTTTGTCACCAAATTCAGAAATTAGTTCGACCAGGATCAGTGCAGCAAATAGAGGTGCAACACCCTCCGTAACTCCTTGCTGGAGTCCGGATTGTGCAGCTCTAAATTTGGAGTTAAGTCGGAGAATCAACAATAGCTCGAGAACTTTCCCCAGGATGCAGATTAAAGTGATGCCACGATAATTTGAGCAAATGATTTTGGATACCCTCCTTGAATATTGACGGGACCATGCCTCGATAAATCACTACATTATACAATTCCGTTAATACAGGGACAAGTTCATCCTGTGCATGAATTACATGCTCGGCAGTTATCCCACTTCCATCTGCCACTTTCTTCCTGTTCATTTTACTAATGCTGATCGCAACCTCATGAGCTGAAAATGGTTCAGTAGTCACAGGAAGAGCATTGGCAACTGCTGAAATGACCTCCATTTCATGTGCAACCCGATCTCTGTAGTCATCATCAAAATCATCATTGTTCTTGGGCACTGCAAGGTCACCAAAGTATTCTGCCCATGCATTCAGGACTGTATCTGGAGTGTTGTACATCATGTTATTAACAAGGAGATTATCTGTGCATGTCTGGCTCGACATGCGTTGCATATTGACCAACTTGAAGAATAATCCGTGGTCTTGAGAATTTGCGTTCATAATCTCCTCATATAGCTGATTGCGTCTTTCTGAGACATTAAGCCTCTGCATATCCCGGAGCTGTCTCTTATACTCTATGATTCTATCTTTTATGGGATGAGCCGCAGGACAACCAATTTCATTCCACTGCCAGAATGTTTTCTTCAATTCCCTGCGCAAGTCAATTATTGACTGTGGTTGAGATTTCATTTGAGTTTTTCCCATCTTCGCTCGCTTAACTCACTGCGGTGGAGGGCTCTTATGATATCAAGTGACATATATTCGATATTCAGACTGCTACTCAGGTCCCTTGCTGGAATCTCTCTGATCTGATTACAGATATTCAACCTGTACTGTTCGAGATCTGCCTGATACCATTTCGGTCTACCGGTGTGTGATACCTCATGCTGTCCCTTCCGCACGGTCAGAATTTCTACGTTACGTGTAAAAAAGACTACACAATGATCTGAAAGCAGTTCGGCATCATCCATAACATAGACATGCTCAATTCTGTAGAAGTTATTATCCCTCACTAGGACATAGTCAATAATAGACCTGGCAGTACCTGATGGCGCGAATGTGGCAACCTCAGGGTAATCGCTGATTGGGAGACGCAATGCTAATCTTTTGCACATATCAGCTATTAATGGGTCAAGTCGATATTTTCGATCAGTGGTACGGGTATGTAAGGATGCCTTCATATCTCCACAGAGGATGACATCATCCAAACTATATCGTCTCATAATCTCTTCGATCTCTAGTGATACATCATTATAATCCAGAACTGAGGACTTATATCCAGTGCACGGCATATATGCTCCAATAAGACAGATTGTTCGCTGAGGGAACTTTAGATGCGTAACAATAATGCATTCACTACCATCCTCCGTAACCTCTATGCATCTTGATAGACTGTTATGCCATAATACTGCAACACCAGCCTGACCCCTTCTTACTTGTTACTTGTTCTGTAAATCCCTCCTCTCTGTTCTAGGAGAACCACCAGCCGGCACTAAATTCCTAGCTGATGTAAAGTGTTGATTTTGTCGCGTTGTGTTATCATGCCTTCTTGGACGAAATATAGTGTACTGAGACTTTCCAGTTAGTATGCAAGATCTCTTGTGGTGCAGCTTGAAACAGAGGTCACGGGTGGCCTCCTCTAGCATGGTCGTGAGCGGGTTGCATTTAGTGAATGTATGGGAGGTGTCGAGAATTAGTTTAACGATGTTGTCCTGCTGACATTCTTTCAAGGTTTGGAGGTTACCGGCTAACATGATGTGTTCAATCTTGTTGATGAGTGGTTTGCAGGTTTCTTCCAGACATGGACAATTAAGAAGGAAATGTTCAGTGGTCTCTGGTTTAAATTCGCAGAGTGGACAATCAGTGTTAGAGGCACGGTTTCGAGTAGAGCCAGCATACAAGTTGTAGCGCTGAGTGAGGAACTTTGCTTTGACTGTTGCTTTGACGACTGTATAGGTATCAGTGTTTGCCATATTCCAGACTGAGTGGCAACTTCCTATTTTGCAGGACGATAAGTTGATGTATCCCAATGTTACTTTGACTGCAGCTTCCTCGAGTAGGATTTCTAGCCAGTAGTTATTCACATTAGCATGCAACAGCTTCTTCCAAGAACATTTTGTAGGTTGGGATTTTACAAGGTTGAACGCTGATGGAAGCTTATACTGAATCAGGCGCTTTCTAACAACAATCACCCAGCTATGGGATTTGTAGCTTTTGACTGTCAACTGTCGTCTAATAACTAATGCTTCAATTGAGTCAGGTCGTCGCAGCATGTTGAGAAACAGTGTCAGTATTCTCTTATGGATTTGACCTTCAATTGGGATAACACCAAGGAGCAGGTAAACAGCAGCATTAGCGGTGGAGGCAGGTAGATGCTGCAGTCTTTTTAAAGTCCCTCTGTAGTAGTCCTCCAGCATTTGGACTTCGCTTTTTGAGAGCACAACTGCTTCTAAGCCATGTAGAAGGATTGGTGTGATATAGATCTCTCATAGCTTGATGGATGTCATTGGGTTGATACCATTAAGACCGTGCATTCCGGCACCCATCAGCGAGTATGCCGCTCGGCGTGCTGAGTCAATACTGAGTCAATACGTGCAACATTTTTACATTATTTGATCTGTGAATTCCCAAATGTGTTTCCTCTGGGGAAAGTTCCAGTTCTTCTTGAGGTATGTGGAATTGGGTCTTCTTCATCATAGGTCTTCATTTTCCCTGTGATTCCATAACATGCAAGTTCACGGACGAGGGCTTCTACTTCAAACATATGGCACCAGTGTTCTTGTAGTATGAGTATGTGGCAGTGAGCTAGTACATGTAGGACACTGTTTATTTTATTTGTCAAGCCATGGATATTATAACTGACAATTAATAGCTTTTTACTGATCTGACTATGACTTTTGAGCATCTGGATGTGACACGGTTTTATTTGTAAATCCTTTGTTCAGTTTGTACCATGCTCAGTTCGGTTTCGGATTATCGATAATAATAATAAGATCAAGAAGAGCGGTTCTCATCCATAGGATATCCATGCATCTGGAAGAATAAGAAGAAAGATTGCCAACATGGCAAAACAGACGGTGAGTATCCAGGCTCTTTACAGCGATCTGAGTCGTTTTGGACAGAATCAAGAATACGACAGAGCTTTGAAGATAGCAAACAGAAGTAAGTGTATGGTTCACTAATGTAAGAATAATTATATACGAGTCAAAACGTAATAATCGAAAACTGATGTCTAGATATTCTTTGCTCGAAGCATTTGTTCACGATCGTCAGTGTAGCCCTTAGATAGATTGTGCTGATCAAACCTGGCCATCGCTTTGGTAAAATCAGGGCCCCATTCAATAGCGTGAACAAAGTCCAGTGTTCCATAAGTGGTCAATAATGTGTCATGTATTCACCATTATGACCATATCTGTAGTACCATAATTCCATTATCCATAGGGCCCATAATACCATGGATGTCATGGTTTCGCACGCATCAACATTCTGCATGCTAATAACTGCCATTTTTGTTTGGATACGAAGACTGGTTTCTAACGAACACAATGTCACTGCGTTTCCAAGTACCTATGTCTAATATTTATGGCGTACCATGCTCAGTTCAGTTTCGGAAATCCCGCCTTTTCATTAGGCGCACCCAGGTTACCCTGGTAAGGATATATGCCAATTAGTTCTTCCACGATTATTCTGAATGCGAATATTTATAAAGTTTGTACAATTAAAAATCTACGATGATGACACATGATTAGTAACTTATTTATATACTGTTGCTATACTATGCACTTTTACTACTGCTACTACCACTACTACTACTACCTACCCACTCCAATCCACCCACTATGACTGGATGTTTCCAACTGCTAACAACTAATAATTTTTTTCAGTCACCATAAGAACCAAACTACTGGATGAGCAGGAGAATGAGCACTGTGCCCCTCCCATCCATCCCTCCCTACCCTTGACCAAGGATGCTCCCCACTAACCAGCATCCTGTAAACATCTTATCTACTACACAATTACAGTACAGCTCGGGATGACTTGACATACTTCCAAACAAAAACAGTAACTTGTTGTTAGAATAATCTTAAACTCGATGTGAGAAATGTTCTCTTGTGTATTTTGAATGTGGGTGGATTGGAGGACATTGCTGCCTATGGCAACAGTGGCTTCCAATTCAATTATATTCAACACATTCAACAGAACATTTTAATTTTACTGTGGAGATGAGCCGGTTATTTCCTAGATGTACTGTATAACAAAGTCAACCAAAAATGTAACTACTACTACTACTACTACTACTACTACTACTTAGACATGTGTCCTGTTCATTTATAGTTAATATATCACATACATAATTGGAATTAATTAAAATAATAAAACAGGTGCTTAACTTAGAACGTGTAAATGTAATGTCTGAACTGTAGTTTGTTATGTAACTGTACTGTTTAATATATTTATATAGATATATGTATAGATCTGTGTAAGGTGTCTACCAATACAATAGGCATTGCCTTCGGTGGACAACCTATTTTAATCCATAACTTATATATATTTTGCTACTGAATAAACAATATTGAATCTTGATATACATGCATTGCTATGTACACACATTGACAAGTGCAGAAAGGTAGAATTATGTGGTTGGGATTAGAGTCTAACCACATAGTCGTCTAACAATTCAAATGGACTCCGGGTCTCAAGTCTAGTAGCTGGGATTGCCTGAGGTGGGTTTTAAACAGGAGATCACGGATGCACGTTTTGGTTTTCTGGATTATGCTATTTACTGTTCATATCAAAATAAGCACCCTTTCCCTAAAAATGTAATTCAAGAAGAATTTACAAATTTTAAAACCCAGTTGTTATTGTATTTGGTTTGCCATATAGTTTAAATCTGAAAGCTGCCGAAAGCAAAAAATTTAATATTTTTCTTGCTACAGTGCTACATGTTTTTCTAGCCACTTACCATCCCGAAAATTTTATTTTTAAGATACTTTTATTCCGCGGATTCAAATTGGAGCTAAGTAATATGTCCATTTACAGGCTTTGTTTGCTTATTTGCAGAATAGTTTTAAATGAAAAAGCGCAAAGATGTGAACAGTATATAATATATAAGTTTATGCAAAAATTAAATTAAAATTCCACGCATCTCTATATCAGACTTATCTAATAGGCTCAATATGATGAGTGTAATCGCTGACCTAATGAGTGGGTCTATTTGACATGTGGTTAGGAAAAATATGCATTTCCTATGTAATGATGTAAGTTGGAACATTTTCTGGAAAGTTACCGAGACATTTTTTCCGGAAAATTTTCCAGTTTTTATCTGAAACTTCATTTCCCATCTCATTGCATAAATTGTATTATTTATTCTTAGAATTATGTTTAACGTAACACTAATTAATAGAAAAAGTGCACCATCAACGTTTTATGTTAATACTAATACTCCAATGAGTCCAATACTTGTTGGGGATTAAAAGAGTTGATCATATTGAATTGTAGAACCAGGTGTGACATACTTTTGTTACCGGTACATTACATATGATTTAACCTAACAATGCATGTATACACCAAGGTTGATAAGTTAATATTCTGTTGAATATTTTGAAGCTAATTTGACTGGGAGCTGTTGCTGCAGCAACAGTTTCCAGTCAAATTAGCTTCAAAATATTCAACAGTTTGCCTACATATCATTGTCTTGAAATTCAGTTTTCTGGGACTCTAGCATTAAAAGGGTTAATAATGTTTACAGGGCCTACATGTAAGACAGCAACAACTTTCAGCAACATTGTTTCCAAAATGCACACCAGTCTCTTCTACCGGTTCTTTAAAAGTGGATTTCTGACCACCAGCTTTCATTCCAGCAGGTCTTTAACTATTTGCTTTTATCACTAAATATTTTGTAATTTGATATATGCATAATGCACATGATGTCGTTTGTTCACTGATTTGAAAAGAATAATTCTAATTAAGTATTTAACTTGTTTCCTTTTCATATTGTTTTTTGCCGTGTCATAACATCGCAATGGGATAAGATGGGTTTTGAAAATATTATTGTATAGTCATCAAACTGGCAGTTTAAATGCCATGATTTGGAACTACCCAAAGTGATCAGAATTGGCATATTCGATCGACTTCTTCGAAGGGCAAAGGTCAACCTAATTATTTTTTGTAAATTTACATAACGTACAAATCGAATGGTCTATCTAACATGTTTGACTTAAAATATTCTGTAAAGAAATTTACAGGAAATATTTTTTTAAGTAGTGATCTGAAACTGCCTGAAATACTGTATTTTACAGGTTTGATTTCAAATTTGCCACTTGAAACTGTCGGATAAATGGTTTGAACATTTTCTGGTAACCTTTAAAATGCAACTTTTTAATAGAGCTGGGCGATATTGGCTTTTAGAAGACGATAACGATATCTAAGAAAATATTGTGCTATCCCGATATATTGTCTAGGCGAATGAGCTTGAGGATAAGGTGTATTTTTAAACTTGTAATAATTGCCACAAAAACCCACCCATCATCACAGTCACTGCTCATGCTACAAACAGATCATCTATAACATTACTATAGATTAAGCATAGATTACATTGTTCTCATGATTTCCACATGAATATTAACCAAGCATAAACTTTGTATTTTATGCCATTCTCACCATTTTATTCAACTAGGTAACAACTCTGTTGTAAAACCGACATTCACCATTTGCAAAAGGGAAATCCTAAAGCTCAAATCTGATTGGCTAAAACAGAATTAGGTCTGCAGCCACGTTCAACTAGCCAAATATAGTTAACTATATATTAGTATTTTACAGTCGAATGCACCATTTTCGGCTGGCAAATAATCAGCTACAGTTATCTATAGTTCGCCGGTTGAACACGCCGTGGATCTGCGTTTCCAGTAAATCTGGCTGTCTGATTGGTTAATATTCACTTTGACAGCTATGTACTGTAGGATACAGCCAGTTATGGAACAGGCTAGTAATTTTCTAGCTTTTACAAGGAATTTACCTTTTATTCTATCCCCACCACCACCCAAGGCCAATTAAAACTTGTCCATGCTTTGACAGTGATGTGATCATAGAGGTCTACCATGAAGGCATGAATATAACACATTTTACCCTAAAAGCTGAACTGTGTACTGTCGAGATAATTAGTCCAATTTAAACTAATTATTTTGAAATTAATTTGATGGAAAGTTGTTGTCACAGATATTAAAATCCTTCTTAAAATTATTTTCAAAATAATCAGCTGGTCTTATTTTTTAGGGTTACATTTAACGCATTTGGCATAACAGTGCTGGATGATTGCCGGATGACTTCCTAAATTTCGATATATCTACATTGTAGGCCTATTCATCATGAACGATCTTTGTCATCAAATCATGAAGCAAGTTTATTATTACTGGCTGTGGCAGAAATAGAAATAATCTGTTGATACACCAGCATTTATTACCATAAAACATGGAATAAAAACGGGGAATAATAAAAATAACAAGAAAAATATATGCATTGCTACGGCACATGGCCCAATTATAGAGTAAGCTTAAGCAAATGATTATAAACTGTTTGAATTGACTGGTTACCGTAGTACTGTATTGAAATAAATACGACAGACTAGTCGGATCGGTTTTATATTGATTTTATTCATAAGTTCAACTTAGACAACTGACGCTATTGCCGATATTCGGAAATCAGACCATGACGATAACGATAATATCGCGATATTATCGGGAAATCTGCCAGCTCTGCTCCTTAATTGATGGTAGCTAGGTGCCAGATCTTCTGTTCAGAATTTTGCTTGGTCAAGTTTTGGGGTGAAAATTATAGATTTTATGAAATGTTTACCGGAAATTGTCAAAACGCGTCTCATCCTTGGTGGATTTTATCCAAATTTGGCGGGAATGATTCGATCATGGTAGCCTCTAGAACCTCTATTCAGAATTTTGGTTGGTAGATATTTTTGGTGGCATCTAAACCATTTAAAACTCTACTTCTTAATTGATGGCTCGATTTCAATGAAAATTGGATGGAAGGATCCTATGGAGGTAGGCTTGAAGTAGGGTTGCACGATTATTCACTTTTCATAATCGCGATCATTTAAGAAAAATAATCGCGATCATACGATTAATCATGAACCATATTAACTACGTCAATGCTGCTTAGAGAACTGTATTATGCTACTGCAGATTGTAAGATTATGGGTTAGGCACATGGGTATACATACATGGACAGAATACGCCAGTTGCTGATTGCAAACAAAGGAATGTATCAAGATTTTTCTAGACGGAAAACGGAAGGTACCGTATTTCGTTTAATTGTAGCCTATGCTCTAATAGAAGTCCACCCTATAACTTTGACATATGAGCTCCAATGATTTCTTAGCAGTTTCAAAACGGCAAAACTCTGTATTAGAAGCCCACCCCATAACTCAGCAGATAATTTGCAAGAATAGCGTGTATAATAATAACAATCGTGTCACAGGGTGTGTCTACTTCAGACCATCTCTGCCCTGATACATTTCCGGCCCCTCTAGAAGTCAATACAGGCCTCGGATTTGTAAATCTCGACCACCTGTTAAATTAATACTAATAGTAGGCCACGTATGTTCAAGATATAATAAAGTTTATTCCACACGTTTGTAGTTAAAATGCGCTTAAAACAGTCTTGGCGTGATTAAATAGCTTCCTTATAAATATATTTTAAGACCAAATTTATGTACCAAACAAGTACGGGAGAAAATGCGCATCAATTTTGTAACGCCGATCAACATTAAATGATCCAAATTGAATTATTACGAACGACAATATAGCCGGCCTCTTAAGTTGGCGAGCCAGTGGCTCTTTTGAGATGGGAGGCGGCGTGTTCTCGCGAGATATTAAATGCTAACGGGAGTTTATCAAACGGGTACCCGTTATTCAGATCAGTGTAATACTCAGTTCCTATCGCGCAATGATAAAATATAGAAATTCCTGAGTTCCGAGTTCCCGATTCCAGAATATTTATATCCGAGTACTCGCTCTAAAATAAACTCTTCAATTGGAGGCGAATCACGTGATTTGGATTTTCTTTCCTGACGCCATTTTATATCAAATTGTGGATTAATTTTGATGTATAAACGACCTTTATTAAAGGATACGCAATATTTAGGCGCTCACATCAAATAATTTCCCTTCCCCGGTGATGTTTTGAGGTATACATTAAACATAGGCGTAGGCGGTGAGAATTTTTAAGTGAGAAAATGCGTTGAATTTCCGTGGTAACAATTTTAGGACCTTTTTGGGAAAACCGTCAACGCATAGCTATTCAGAGAATGGGGAACGCGGGATAAGCGTGTGCGATTACAACAACAATGACAAATAGCGACCAAGTGAACAATCTTTATTCATCCAAAACTAATCATGAGTCAATACAAACAAATCAGTTATTTATTTAGTTTATTTAATCATACACACATTCGGCTGATAGTTGTTTCCATGCTTGGTAACGCGAGCAGAGTTTCAGAAGCGTAAACGTGTCGTCAATTTCAACATGGCGATTATACGATTATTTCATTTTATAATCGTCCACGATCATTTTGAATTATATAATCGCGATTAATCGAATAATCGAAAAATCGTGCAACCCTAGCTTGAAGATATCAACGGAGAATTTTGATTGGTCAATTATTTTGGCAGCGATCTTCCGAAAATTATCAGATACCTTGTTAAAATGTTTCTCTACTAAACTGCTTAACCAGATTTAGCTGGTACTATGATGTTAGGCTCTAGAACATTTATTCAGAATTTTGCTTCGGCAGCATATCTTGAATTATCTAAAAATTGGATTAAAATATTTTCTGGAACTCAATGGCCTGATCTCAACTCAACTTGGTCTCTTGGGTGAAATTATGGTCGGCTTCAACATAATGATATAAAATAAGAATTTTGGTTGGTGAAGTTTTTTGGTGGGCATCTTGGATGTCTGTCCATGAAATTGGTTTTAACCTTTCGTGGTCGAACTTTGTAAAAAAAACCCTTAGACAAATGTCAATTTTCATGCCAAGAGAAGACTATTTTTGAAAATTTAACACTGGAATAATTAGCTCGATAGTCAAGCCAGTCATTCCAGTGGTAAATTTTCGAAAATGGCCTTTTCTTGTCCTGCAAATGGAAATTTTCCAGGACCACTGCAGAGGCCGGTTTTGGCCGGCTTGACAATTAAAGGGTTAAAATATTACTCCTAAAAAGGCCTAATTACAATTTGTACTTTTATCTTGCAATTTCTGGCCAGATTTACTGAATTACTGCCAAAAAATCAATATAGCTCTACATGTCGACCATAGCCTTTCTACTTGAAATGCCAATATTCTAGCCTAGAACTTCTAGGTGAGTGATACAGGCCTCTTGTGTTATATATAAGTATTAGTTCGACGATTTTCAGGCAAAAAACCCCTCAAATATCTAGGTCACACGGGCACTGCCTACTGGAATACACATTCACATAACTATGGAGTGCAAGAAGGCAGAATCGCCAGATTAAGCACACACCTTCATATATTTAGGACAGTTTATGATTACCGGTTTTTTGAGTTTGAGCTTAGCAGGTCAACTATCTAGGGCACGAGGGTCACTTAGTACGTTATCAAGACAGAGCGCAAAGGCATTAGTCAGCATCTCCCTCAGTGAACTTTAGTTAGTCTTGTGTTCGATTGAACAGATTTCTTGTTTATTACTTTTCAGTTCTCAATCAATCATCTGAAGAGACTGAGGCATTCCAATGTAAGGTGGTATGTTTGATTCAGATGGGACGATTTGATGAAGTGACAACATTGTTCAAGAAAAACACAAAATATGCAGAGTAAGGGTAGTTTATTCAACCCAGAATTCTAATACATATACACACACGGACAGATCTACCCACTAGCCTATTAGCCAAATGTTAGTAAAACTGAAATCTGGCTAATGAAAAGCAGAATTGGCCTTTCCAGAGTACCCACCTATCATATGATGTCATAATGAACTGCGTGATGTGTACAATGACATCATAATGAATGATGTCATGAATGACGTCGATAAGTACGTCACGAATGCATATTTGAAAACGGTCTATGCTTTGTTGTACAAATTGTTTGCTTTTACTATTTAATAAATATTCTGGCAGCAACGGCGCCCAGTCAAATTAGTTACAAAATATTCAACAGCTTCCCTGTATAGTTTTCAGGAAATTGATAGCTAGGGCATTTGGGGATCGATCAATTCCAACACGGCGAGGTGTGGGTGGAGCTTAGCTAGTGATGGGCGGGGCATAGCTAAAAATGGAAAGGTCCATTGGCTAACTCATTGGCTAATGATTGAAATTAATTTAATTTTCTATGTTGGCTGAACCATGACTAACTCCAGCATTCTAATTGCAAAGCAAAAATTCCTGTTTACGTTGTTGAATATTTTGAAACTAATATAACTGACTATGGCAGCAACAGCTTTGGGTCATATTAGTTTCAAAATATTCTGTTCAACACAATACTTATATGTTAAAACCCTATTGTATCTGGACTGTAAAATTAATAGTATTAACTGCTGGTGACTAATGGAAAACATGTTCATAAGCGACATTGAAGTAAATGTATGGCTAAAATACTTACTATTTTACTAGCAAAAATGTATTTGGTTAGTCTTTTGGCTAGAACATTGCAGAAGACAGATCTGTCCCTGTACACATACACATCTATGTATTTTATTCTTACATGTGGCATTCTGTGTATTGAAATTCTTAATTATTGTATGCCGTTTAAAATGCCATGTAGGTAAATTGGACATAGGGACGTATAAGCCTATAGAAAGTGACAATGATAAAAACATCTATGATCACACATCCAATATGGCAACCAGTGAACCAGAGGCCATCTTGGAAATGATAACTCTGCCTTTGACCAGGGATCCAGAAAGAATTGTATTGAAAGGCCTATTGATCATCTAATGTAGCCACTGGTGGTAATCTTGAAACAGTGGTTGTCATGTTGCAAAGCTTTCCATGATATTAACTCAGATCAGACCAAACTTGCTTTCGCTTGGCTCATCATCTTGGCAGGGTACTAGAACAAAACATTGTACTGCAGAGCTCACGATTGTCAACCAGTGTTTTTCAGCATCAAAATGTCTGAGTCAATGATAAACTGCAAAATTAATACATTGCTGCACCCTAGGGCTCTATGGCCTCTCAGAATTATTGCATGTGTTCACATTTAAGCCTATGACAGACGATCCAACAAAGTCTGACGATGTTTGATCGTGTATTATAGCTTTCGACATGTCGAATCATACACACAAAAAAGATGGATGAAACAGGTAATCATATAACAGAATTTAAATCACACGATTTTGTTTGTATCACTGGTTGGTAAATTCATCCAACAATATCCGATGCTGTATGATCGTGTATAATGCACATGTATGACGCACATGTATGGCATACAAATATGTCATCATACATGTATAATCAGACATGTTGGATTGTCTGTCACTAACTTTAGAAGACTGACAAAAATCTAAATATTTTTATAGTTAAATGCACAGGATTGTAAATGTCTTATTTTTGTGGTCAACTTTTATCGTGTCTGCTTCAGTTTGTTCCATTTTGAGAAAGCCTACTGTGAGTATCGCCTAAACAAGACACAAGAAGCTCTGGCAACACTGAAATCAGCCAACAGTCTCGACTATCGGTGTAAAGAACTTCTCGCTCAAGTGGTTAGTCACCATCTATATTAAGGTGTTACTACATTATAACCTACCTCCTGGCATTACTATTGCTCTTTCATTCTCTGAAGGGAAGCGTAGTTGGTGAATTTTTTACAGCCAATGTTTGCCGGGTATTGTGGTTATTGAGTGACTGAAGGCTCCTTCCGGTATCTCCATACTCTCTCTAATGATGAGATCCATAGTAATTCGCTTGAATGCTATATCTCAGTATACGGCACGAAGAGGGATAATCCAATACCCAAAGCCACTGAGTATGTCATTAAGCACAATGACACCTCATTGCCTGAGAGCTATCACATGACCTTGTTGATAGTAACCAAGATTTCATTTCCTTTCCTACTTGTAGAAGCGGAAAGGTATTCAAGGTTTTTCTCAGCCTTTAAAGTTGTAATTTAACTTTGGGATTTGCTGTGGTATGAAAGAAAAGTCAAGATAGTACAGTCTATGGAATGTCTTCAGAAACCAGTACATAATATTGACTCGTCTATTGACAGTAGAATAAACAAGATTATCTTGGAGCAATTCTTCATCTCTTGACGTGGTTGATTGTGAAGCATTGGAACTGGCTCTTCCCAGGAAACCCCTGTCCTTAAATTCGAATAAATCACATCATACTGTTTTACAATTGTTTCAGGTGCCATGAGAATTGGGAAGAATAAGAGTATCAAGACTCGGGTTTCGCCTGTTCATAAGCCAGTCATACCGTTCCCAGATACATCGGATCATTCTTCGTTTATCAACATTCCGCAGCCTGCGCCCATGTGGCCTGAGATCGGTTTATCCTCTCAGGCCCGAGCAGGTCGTAAGTTGGTCCTATATCTCACCTTCATCCACAGCCTGCGCCAGGTGGCCCGAGTTCACTTTATCCTCTCTCGGGCCCGAGCGGTTCGTAAGTTGGTCCTGTATCTCACCACCTATCACTGCTACTGTTTCGCTGGCTGGTTTGAAGGACTTCCCGACCGGAGTGAACCAGTTGATCTCACTTCCATTGACTTCTACCAAGCCAGTTTCATCATCTTACGTTATATCTATTATTTCTCTGGTCCGGCGGCCAGGCCCGGTTTTATTCCCAGCCCGGTTTTATTCCCGGCCCCGGGTCTGGATGTTGGTCGGCTTAGGTTCCCGGTCTGATCTATGGGGCTGGACTTGGGCTTTTGTCCGGGTCTGGCCGCTGGGGAGGCTTCGGGCTCAGAGTTTTTGCTGGTTCCGGCCCCAGGCCATGGTTTTTTCCCAGTCCCAGGTCGGGATGTCGGCAGGATTAGGTTCCCGATCTCATCTATAGGGGCCGGACCTGGACTTTTGTCCAGTAGAGCTGGGCGGTCTGACGGTAGTACCATGAGGACAGCGGTATACCGTGACCGTTGACATTTCCAAATACCGTGAATACCGTCCATAATGTTTGAGCAATATTTGAGAAATAAATCCATAAAATCGGACTTGACCAAGGGTAAATAGGTGCTAATAGTGCCAAAAATACAGGCATCCATAACTATTAGCCGAGTCGAGGTGAAAGGGTCTTTGTAAAAAACAAACATCAAGACGTCAATTACAAAATAATGACAGGCAGAATTGTATGGCAAACGTACATCTTGAAAGTCTCATGGTAAAGTTGCTTTATTTAAAACTCATTCTCTGGCCGCCCGCCGGTGGTAATTACACTATAATATATTCCCTATTCCCGTTTCTATTATTTGTAATTTATTACTCCAAGCATTTTGTCACCGAACAAACACGCTAGAATAACAAAATAACATACAAACTGCGTGCTATTCAAACACAACAGCAATCTCGCAATGATGTATCTGATTGGTTGTTTATGAACTAGACCGTGGGAAAATACATTGCTGAATTTATCAATGAAAATTTCCTAAAACGTAGTATTTGTTCACGTCATTTTGATCACGTGCTAATTTATTAACAACGAGCAGCTTTGAAGTCGTTATTTTTTATTTTTCTGGCTTGTTTTAAGAAATTTCTTTAAGGATTAAATCCAGTTTAAGTAATGGCACCTAAAAATTATAGTGTTTTAATTTTTGTAATTCATTTTTCAACTGGCTACACGTCGGAAGTTCGCGGAAATAGCTTTTTACACGCATTGTTCACGTGAAGCAGGGCGAGTAACGAGTCTGCACATCGGGTACTTGGTAATTATCAGAAGCTTTGGAATCGGCTATATTCAATGTCGTGTTATATACATGTGTATAGGTCTGTTTTCGCGAGTAACCGAATAATCGACTCCAACAGAAATAAAAGAGTACAACACTTTTGTCTGGACTCTGTTTATCAAAGCGCTCGACTGCCAAAATAAAATTTACCGTTTGCTGGTCGCACGCATTAATAGCAAGAACAATCCAGATTGAAAATAGCTCACTCCAATGTCTCAAACAGCGGGTTATAGTTAGCGAGTCCACCACACCGTTTGACCGATATTCCCGTTAATGATATTATGTCAATAAAAATAGTGACCTAACAGTCGCAATAGCCATAATGTTTTTCTTCTCTAAATCAGAAAAGCTGATTTATTTATTTTACCTATATTTACCGTTGGTTGGAGATGGAAATGAAAAGGAAATGAAAAAAATTTGTTCTAATTTCGTGGCATGCCTCAACCTCAGATGACGGTATACCGTGGTACAGCGGTATTTTTTCATGGTACCGATACCGTCATGTAAATGTCAATACCGCCCAGCTCTATTGTCCAGGTCCGGTCGCTATGGAGGCTTCAGGCTCAGAGTTTTTGCCAGCTCCGGCCCAGGCCCTAGGGTTTTTTCCTCGGTCCGGGTCCGGGCCCTCACCTCTCTGGTCTGGCTGGCGGTTTTCCCGGCAGGCTCTGGCCCCGGGGCTGGACCGGTCATTCTGGATTGTTAAATTTAAATTTTCAGCAATTCCTTTTGTAATGTTTCACACATTCCCCCGGTCCCGGGGCCTGGTTGGGCTCCGTGGTTAGCTATGTGTTGGTCATTATTCATCCCACGTTAGAGGCACAGTTCTTACATTTTTTTGTTTAGTACTCCTCCACATTCTTATGTTGGCAGGCTGACATACTTTCATAACGTTAGGATAATTTACTTTCTCCTTCGATCAATACTCACCATTCTATTACTTCTGATACAAGCTATCCTGGATAGCTGGCCCTATGACTATAGACTTAGTAAGCTTTACCGGGTACTCGGCTCACAACTGCTGAGTACCTGTTTGCCATGAAGCTCATTCTTGTTTGCATAGCAACAGGAGCTACATGCTTTTTTGCAGTTGGACGTCTTAGCTTTCTTAAAGTTTTTTTCTGTGATTGTAATAGCTTTGTGTTCGCTCTCTAAGGATTATTTGGATTACCAAATTTGCATTTTTATCATTCCGCTATAGAATGATATGCTGGCTTTAGTAGCTAAATGTTGCTACATTTCTATAGCATATGATGGCTGTCATGATTTACTTTTCAAACAAATCAGAAAAAGCCTAGAGTGTCTGCCTCGGGATATACGCTCAGTGATTGAGGTGCCAGCTATAGTTTGGCAATGTGGTATAAAAGCAATCATACAAGTAAGCAGTTGAATAGTTTGAAACTAATTTAACTGAACGTTGTTGCTGCTTATGGCAGCAACAACTTCCAGTCGAATTAGTTTTAAAATACTCAACGAGATGAGTGTTACATAGTAAAGAATGTAATGCATTGGAACATCACACGCTATCACTTGAGGAGACAAAATGGTGGCAATCAGTTCAACATTTACACGGTATTACAAAGCAGCTAATTGTGATACAGAAACGGGAATGCGACAGTATATGAATGATATGGAATCTATAAACCATGCTCTATCGGTGCATTATAACATCTGGGATGAGATTAGTATCCCTTTAATTCTTTCCTTTCAGGCAGACTTATGTACCCGTCTTTAGTCCTGAAGGCATCTTATTTCAAGTCTCCTTTCACCCTTACTTTCAAAATTTTTCTTCGTATCACATCCCTTGACCCAGTATGGCAGTGCCACTTCCTGACTGTCGGCCTCCCACATTTTTTCCCCTTTCGTGTTCACCCATATCTTTCTTCGTGTTTGCTTGTTTTAAATTTAACCCCCCCTTTTTCATTTCAGGTCTGCATAGACGATTAACTCTTCAAGGCTTTATTCCTATGTCTCTGTCCTCGGACATCTCAGTAGTTATCCGAATATGTCTTCCTCTAGGCTGGATTGTCAGCATAGAAACTCATCTATCTCCAATCAGATATTCTCTCACTTAGGGATTCTTTTCGATCTTAATCAAGATAATTTTTTCATTCCATTCCCATTGTTAAGGCTTTTACATCTACATTCCAGTGTTCACTGTGGTCTAGTTCATTTCGACCAGGTCTTCCTTCTTATTATAGCCCTCGTAGGTGGAAAGGTGTTTTCTTGGACCTATTGCTGGAGAAGGCCTTTCAGCTTTTTCTCATGTTCCTTGGGATCCTTTATCTGGACACTACTACACTAGTTCCTTGTTTCCTCATTAAATTCCATCTCCTGAGTATCAGTTTGGAAGGCCGTCTAAACCCTACTACTGGGTGGTCCTGTTCTTTCTCCTTTCCTCAGGTTATTTGTTTACACAATCTCATCACATTCCATCTTCTTTCAGACTCATTCCTAGAAGGATGGGGGTGGGGTGGTGCTAGCTGGTTTCCAGGAACATTTCATGCTATGGGGCCCCCTGGAAGCCTCTTACCACGTCACCCTTCTCGAGTGGTGGGCTGTTTTTCCATGCCCTAGTCCATTGGGATCCCATGTTTCTCGGTTTATCAATTCTTATCCGCTCGGACAATTTCACAGTAGTCTCGGTCATCGATCATCAGGGAGGGACCAGGTCGGTCTCTCTTCCGAGAGTCCTTGATAATCTTTCACTTGTGGAGAGCCCACAACATTTCTCTACGTGCAGCTCTCATCCCTGTTACGTTAAATTTCTGGCCGTCCAATTATCTCGTCATTCCAGGTTCACAGAAGCGGAATGGGAATCAAAAGAGACTGTTGTCTAGTCAATTTTTCTTCAGTTCGTTTGTCCCCACATAGTTCTTTTGGCCTCTCTCAAGAAAAATAAATTACCATCTTCATATCTCCCTTTCCAGTAGTGATGGGCCTTTCAGTCGACTCTCTTGCCCAACTAGGACAACATGTTCACTTATACCTGTCCCCAACTATTCTCGTTTCTCTGGTCTTAAGAAGGTTCCGTCAACATCTCTGTGTGGTACTGTTAATAGCTCCCTTTCACCTGTCAGTCTGGAATCTGTCGAGTTGCCCCTTCCTTCGTCAATCTTTCAGTCAGATCTCAAGAACTGGAAAATCTCTCAGACCTTCCACTGGAAACAGTTATTAGGCTCAATTTGAGTTCTTAAGAGATGGTGTTCAGACCATTCTATCCTCCTCCTGAGGCCTCTATGTCACAGATTTCTTGTTTTCCTCTTTGATCAGAAGAAGCTGTCCGTTAACACTGTTAGGTCCTATTGTTTTTGCCTGGACTCTTTTTGTCACATATCTACTTAATCCTTTGGTTCAGACCAGTAACATTTCACGATCTCCTTAAGGTTTTGGGAAATTCTCATCCTTCAGTAACCTCTTCCATCTTGGAATCTATCCCGTGTACTTCAGGTTCTAGCTGGTAAACTCTTTGATCCCTTAGGATCTGTTTGTTTAAAACATCTCACTCTCAGGGCAGTCTTTTTATTAGCAGTAGCTTCAGCTAGCCCTCTCGGAAATTCATGCCGTATCTGCTGATTTGGGTAGTTTCAAGTTACAGGTTTTAGCATTATCCTCTATCCTAGGTCAGAATTTCTGTCCAAAACTCGGTTGAGTTTTTTGGTAAACCCATCATATTTCATAAGCTTTCAGCTTTATCTCCAGATGACTGTCTGGTTCCCTGTTAGGGCTCTCAATATTTACAAATTCCGTTCTACTTGCAAACGATCTGACGATAGATATATATATATATATATCAGTAGAATAATAGTTTGCTAAAACGAAACATGCTGGCAAGTGATGGGACGATTATTGGCACATATGCAGACATCTTTGGGTTACATTTGCAGAAGGCGTTGATCGTCCTTCGTCTTTAACTACTTTTTCACATTGGATCTTTGATATGATCAAAATTTTCCATGAGTTAACTTCCCCTGTGTCAATGCTTTAGTAGGGGTTAAGGCCCATGGAGGCCACCTCTTGTGACCCTTTTTAATGATCTTCTGTTGATGATATGCAAGTAGCTAATTGGAAATTAGAGAATACTTTTATTAATTTCTATCTTAAAGATTCTGGTCCTTCTTCTTTCTTCTATAAGAATATTCAGAAGATGGCTTCAGGGATCATCACTCATATTCCTTCTTCATCATCATCTTCCCTCGCTTCATCATCTTCATTAGTATAAGAGTGTTATTTGGGGTGAGTGTGAGTTCATTACATTCTCATGTGTATCTCACCCTTTTCAAATCATCTCTCATCTCCCTTTATGTTCATTTACTTCATTGTTGCATGATCATGTCTTCTGTCCTGTCTTCTTAGGGTCGTTCAAGGACCCACTTTCCCTCTCCTTTCTTCTGTACCATTCTATTAGGGTTACTTATGATAGTGTATGATTCTGAGGAATTACTATCATTTGTAGTATCATTCTCTACTTGTTATTACTAACTGCGTGTTCATTCTTTCTATTTTTTACATCAAATTTACTAAATAATTCGCCTCCAGGCTTTTTTCAATGTGAAATCTGTATTTGAGCAATAGTAATGCAAGAAGGTAGGTTGTAATGTATTAACAACGACCAGATGACCCGCATGGTCTGGTCTTATGTTTTACTAATTACATATACCTACCTCCTTGCATTACGGCCCATCTCAAGCCTCCCCTCTGTCAACATTTTTTTTGGAGGTGGGAGGGGGGGGGTGTTGCTCTTGAGGCTTTAATTGAATGGTCATATCTGGTTAGTATAGTCATATTCAGGAAAGATATTCGTTGTAGTCTTTAGCCTTTATTTTATACCCAGATATGTCAGTATTCAACATATTTGGGTATTTCTGGAAGAAAATTTCTTGTCACAATGTGGAGAAATTAGGATAATTTTATTCTCAGCTTTAGTCAGATATTCAGAGTCAAGTCATCATAATATCATCTGCCTCTCCATGGATCTGCTTCAAGCTGGATTATATGAATTACTACGGATCTCATCATTAGAGGGAATATGGAGATACCTGAAGGAGCCTTCAGTCACTCAATAACCACAATACCCGGCAAACTTTGGCTGTAAAAAATTCACCGTACTAGGCTTCCCTTCAGAGAACGAAAGAGCAATAGTAATGCAAGGAGGTAGGTATATGTAATTAGTAAAACATAAGACCAGACCCTGCGGGTCGTCTGGTCATGCTATCAGGCTTTGTCCGCTGATCTGAATGTCTGGATACAGTGTGGAAATTTAACCATCTAATCACCAGTATTGGTGAAGAGAGTTAAGAATTCTGCTTACCAACTGTCCATTTGCAGGTCAAGAGAAAACTATTTTTGAAAATTTGCCACTGGGGAATGATTGGCTCGGTTAACAAGTAATTTATGAAAAGTCTTCTGGTCTGCAAATGGAAGTTCTTCAAAACCATTGCAGAGGCCGGCTTTTGCTCATTTATCAAATCTTGAAACCGTACATCATGGAAAATCAGCCATTTTATGATAAAGATTTGGAAAATTTGTATATTGTCATTTGTCATCCTGACTTGGATAGATATGCAGATGATAATAATGATGAGTGACTGTGTTCTGCAGCTGAATAAGTGAAAACCTCTTTCAGCTGTAATCAGCTTTTCTTCAACCTTCTCCCCGGTGTCTCCACTGCGAGCGTCCTAGCTCCTTTAGGATATTTCTTATCTTTACTGGAACTAGATTACGTTATTTGAGGTCTGATCGCAAAGGACTTAGCAAGTAGATGTTGTGGCATCCTTTGGCGAAACCTACATGTATCGAAACCTGCAATGATCCAAATCCAGTATGGTCACCAGCCATTGGTGGCCATCTTGAAAATTGGTTTCCAAACGATAACTCGATTACCCTTTATCAGACCGATTTGAAACTATATAATGACTGGACTAGGTCTGCAGAAGAAACCTATCAAAATTTATGATGATATGAAATCCAATATGGCCGCCGGCCACTGGTGGTCTTCTGGAAAACTGGTTTCTGAACGATAACTCAATTATCATGGAGCGGATCACTTTGAGACGTGATAGGATGATTAGAAATCTATTGAAATTGATCCAAAATCCAATATGGCTGGCAGTTACCAGCGATCATCTTGAAAATAGGTTTCTGGATCATAACTCATTACCAGATCGCTTTGAAACTTCATAGGATGACTGTAATCGCTATCTTCTGATAGCTTTCATTTGTTTGTTTGACATCATGGCAGGGTATTATTCACAGCTTGCAGACCGCTTGTTAAGCGGTAAAAAGGGTTAAACAGAGATTAGCTTATGGCTTACTGCACAAGTGATTCAACTTTAATGGCTATTTTAAAATTCTACGTTCTGATAGATCAACCATAGCCGTTCCTCGGAGAAATGTAACTCTGTGACTGATGTTATTCATATGTTTACAATACTTGTCACATTGTGTGCTGTGCTAACTTGCTATCTATATAAACATGACTTTCAGACAGATATACTAATATATATACATATTTCCATAAAGATATTTTAGATTCTTAGTCTGGATGGTAAATAGCATTGACAATGTGTAGGTAATTTGTGTTTTTCTTGCAGCACTATCGTCTGGAGAACTACAGTGAGTGTTACAGTCTATACAGAGAACTCATTAAACAGTCACAGGTAAAGTCACTTGAGATTAGCTTATGGTCAGATACCAACTTACCTTTCTTTCCACTGGATGTATGGAAGGCCCTTCTATATTTCCATCTTGTAATTGAGCCTACACAAAACAGAATCACGTCAGACACATCTACACAAATTCAAATCATGTCAAAGGAATGACGCCACCTTTGACCACCAATTAGCACAGCTCACAAGCTCTATAGTGCAATGCATACGTGCAAGAAATGTTAAAATGTCTGACAAAAATGAACCTTTCTTTCAGCAGAGCATGTGCTTTTATTGCTACCCTCATCACAACAGTACACACTCCACAACGGTACACACTCCACAACAAGCACACTCCACAACACGCACACTCCACAACAAGCACACTCCACAACAAGCACACTCCACAACAAGCACACTCCACAACAAGCACACACCATAGAGCTAACATATGTGGAACTAAAAACCCACAGGAACTGCCTCTGATGAGTCCTACTGTTGGATGAAGCGCTAAAAGTCAGACTCAACTTTCACTAACCAATCCCACCCTAGGTACCACCAAAAGACCAACCATACCGCCATCACGAGACGCCAGGTACTACCAGTACTGCCAGACCCAACCCACCCATACTGCCAAGGTACCACACCGCTAGGACTTCACGGTATTGGAAACATGAATACACGGTATTGGAAACATGAATTCCGGTTATGGTATCAATTTCCATACCGGTATACCTTTAATACCGGTATTATTACTATGGACAAAATAGAGTGAGGCTCCAGTAGTACGATTCCATAGTCAACATATTTCCCATACATACGAAGTAGGCCTATATCAGCGCTCCTGTAACAGTCGACGCAAATCTAACGCTACCCGCCAACATAAGAAGTGAATATAGATCGCGGGGACTGAGAAGTTTTTCTCATATTGTCGGTTCCTCTTTACTTGTGCCATTGGCCGGTCACTACAAAGTTGTAAAATTCTGGGAAATTGCTAACTAACCAGGCTGTAGTAATTGATATAAAATATCATGCAAAATATTCATTTGATATTATGATATTCTAGAAAACAATGGCCCGAAATTATAAAATATTAGTGCAAGAAAAGATAGGTTTTAGATATTTTTAACCACCCCCTATGTCCTATGAGGTTAATTAAAATAAGTTTTATTCTATTTTTCGTATAAGTAGTAATTTATCAATTACTGTAACCCTAGCCTCTAGCAACAATTTGAAAGATACGGAGAGCTAAAAGATTTTCAAGTGTGATCGTTAAATATCATTTTCCCGTACAAAGAGCAGTAACTTATCGTGTTAGCCAGATATATTATTGGAATGTAACTAATGGAAAGCGGATTATCTGCCTAACAGAAGGTTATACCGATTTTATGTTATATTTTGATATTTCGGTATCAGCAAAATCATACCGGTATGACTACCGGTATGGCTATGATACCAGTATTCAGTATAATATCAGTATATCGTGAGGCCCTACACACAGCCACCACAACCCACACCGCCAATCGCCACACCCTCCACCTAAACTGCCCATAGTCACCATAACCACCAGACCGAAAGGTAAAAAAGGAGCGAACAATCCCAGCTCAAATCATTCACCCTTTTGGATCTGACAAAGACAGATCAAGCGTCAGGATTCTATAATAGTATTTAAGATTAAGTCGTTATTACAGTCTTTCTTTCCACTGGAGGCGATGTGCTGAAAGTTAACCTTTAATACTCAAGATTGGTCAAGGAAATCAATAAGTTTACTTAGTATTTAGCAAATGCCAATTTTCAGACCGAGAGAAGAATTTTTGAAAATTTGCCATTATGTCGATGTTAAATTTTCAAAACAAATCTTCTGTTGGCCTGCAAATAGACATTCCTCAAGACCAGTACCATGGCTGCATAATCTGTGTTTGACTGCCATGACTGCCAAATCTGTTTAACTGCCGTGATTGCAGAATCTATGTTTGACTGGCATGCCTGCAGAATCTGTTTGACTGGCATTAGAGCCAAATCATGACTGCCGAATCTGTGTTTGACTGCCGAATCTGTGTTTGACTGCCATGACTGCCAAATCTGTGTTTGACTGCCATGATGTCAGAATCTGTGTTTAACTGCCATTATGTCAGAATCTGTGTTTGACTGCCATTATGTCAGAATCTGTGTTTGACTGCCATGACTTCAGAATCTGTGTTTGACCTGGTGTGACTGCAGAATCTGTGTTTGACTTGGCATGACTTCAGAATCTGTGTTTGACTGCCATAACTGCAGAATCTGCATGTGTTTGACTGGCATGACTGCAGAATGTGTGTGTGACTGGCATGACTGCAGAATGTGTGTGTGACTGGCATGACTGCAGAATGTGTGTGTGACCGGCATGACTGCAGAATGTGTGTGTGACCGGCATGACTGCAGAATGTGTGTGTGACTGGCATGACTGCAGAATCTGTGTGTGACTGGCATGACTGTAGAATCTGTGTGTGACTGGCATGACTGTAGAATCTGTGTGTGACTGGCATGACTGTAGAATCTGTGTGTGACTGGCATGACTGTAGAATCTGTGTGTGACTGGCATGACTGTAGAATCTGTGTTTGACTGGCATGACTGCAGAATCTGTGTTTGACTGGCATGACTGTAGAATCTGTGTGTGACTGGCATGACTGCAGAATGTGTGTGACTGGCATGACTGTAGAATCTGTGTGTGACTGGCATGACTGCAGAATCTGTGTTTGACTGGCATGACTGTAGAATCCGTGTATGACTGTAGAATCTGTGTGTGACTGGCATGACTGTAGAATCTGTGTGTGACTGGCATGACTTTAAACAGTTAAGGTGGATGATTGAGATGTCTGTTTTCTCATCCATTTAATGGTAAAATTTGGTCAAGAGATTAAAAATATTTCCTTATTGCATGTCTATCTGCAGGTGAAGAGAACATTTAAAAAAAGTTAATCACTGAGATGGCTGGCTCGGTTATCCGGCCAGCTATTCCAGTGTTCAATTATCAAACATACTCTGCAAATGGACATTCCTCACGACTACAGCAGAGGCTGGTTTTGGCCGGCTTTAGGCGTTGCGATTATTGCATTGACTGATCGCGATCGATTATTAAGAAATAATTGTGATTACTCGATTAATCAGCTTGGATACAAATTACCAACTTAACAACAAAAGAATATCAATGATGAAAATTGCAATGGTGTTTAGAAAAGTCCATTTGCATGGCAAGAGAAGACCTTTCGAGGCAGGCATTCCAGTATTACATTTTCAAAAATAGGCTTCTCTTGCCATGCAAATGGACAAACACCCTCTAAGCAAAATGTCATTTTTCATGACCGATCACATTGAAAAGTAATTGAAAGTTAGGTTTTAAAATATTTTATGTAATAGAAAATATTTACGATTATTCGATTATTTAAATTTGAATCATATAAATTCACGATTTAAAATATAATCGCGATTTTCGATTTAATTGCCTCGCTGGCTTGACCATTAACTGTCTAGCAACTGCAAGCCATCAATCCATAATTTCAGTTGATAATAACTGAATAATGTTTTGAAAACAATTTCACTGAAAGGTGTTGGTGGCATCTGTAATGATCCTTAGTAAGGTCCATTTGCAGGCCAAGACAATACTATTTTTGAAAATTAAGTATTAGACTGACTGACTCAATAATTGAGCCAGTAATTCTGTTGTGTACAAAATAGAAAAAATTGTACTCTTGGCCTTCAAATAGACATTCAATAAACAAATATTTATGTTTTCTTAACCCATTAAAGTCACATTGGACCGACAGAAGTTAAGGCGGATAATCTATATGTGTTAAACCCACCCTGACAGTGCACTATACTATGACATGTTTATTTTGTGCTCTTCCCTTTATGATTGTCATCAATTTGAGGGAAAATCTTATTTTATAATGAATTCTATTTACGCATTGTATATGTATGATTGCCAATGTTCTGTTGAGCAGGATGACTTTGATGAAGAAAGGGAGACAAATCTGTCAGCAGTATTAGCATCCTTGCGGCTGTGGTGTGGAACAGATATGGTAATATATAACATTATCGTAACCCCATTCACGCTTACCAGACAAATGTGACAAATCATTTAACACTTTGGTAGTCAAGTATTAATGTCAATTCACCTTTCCAGAGTACCCACACATCATAATGCAACACTTAGTTGATTATGACATCACGTGATGGATGGATAAACTGGAAAGGTCCATTGAATAATCGTTTAATTCAAGACTCCATATGTCTATATTTTCATTTCAGAAAAAACCAATGAGAGCTTTCTTCCATAGAGATCTGAAATTTACATAATTCTTTATAATTTTTAGCGTATAAAATATTCTGGTGAGATGCCAAAATGTTTTATATGTATATTTGTAGGTTTCCTTGCTGAAAGTAATTACAATTATAAACATCATAGCTATTCATGTTTTGTGATCTCGTGGGCTATTTATAACAATTTTGGTCAAATTGATCCTAAAGCCGTCTAATAATTGCTTTGTGAAAGGTGTATCCATTCTCAAACTCTAGGATTATGGATCTTGGAAATTTCTAAAGTTTGGTGCGGATGCAGAAAGATAATACTCAAATGGTGATATACTTTTTATCATAGAGCTGTTGATCAGTGTGGTTTTATGCATGAGAGCTCCATGGCCCTTGCATCGCTTGCTAAAAGCCAATGAACACCATTATTACAATTATCCCCCTTAACTCACTGCAGTCCTTTACAAACTGTGCATTTGCTTTTAGCATTTGTGTGAGGACTATTGAATCATGGACATGGTTAATTCATTCAATAACAACAGTTTCCAAATTACCTTGTTTAGGATATAGAGAATTGAAGTATGGAAGTATCACTATTCTTTCAAATTGCTTAGCGGTTTTCATGTTATCACCCTGTAATCAAAGTCTCTAGTTCATAAAAAATAAACCAATCAAATTCTTGTTTCTTAAACAGGATGATAGTGCCAGTCTGAGTAATGACGGATCGTATGAGCTATGCTACAATAACGCGTGTTTGCTTATCGGTCAGAGTCGCTACAAAGACGCTGAAAATGCACTTAAGAAATCTGAAGGTGAGTGAAGATCAGCTGGACGTGTTCTTGCTGTATGCGACATACACTATAAAAGCCTAGGTAAAATTATTGCTGATGTTGTAAATTTACATGTACATTTGGGTCGCTATGCTGCATGTTTTACAGGTTTGTGCTTATCGCCTTTTATTCTCTACATACGCAATACATGTACTCTATTATTAACCTTTTAGTGGTCAAACCAACATTTGCAAATGTGCTCGAAAATATTCATTTGCAGGCCGAGCCATCGTTTGCAGTGGCAAATTTTCATGAATAATCTCTTGGTGTTCAAATGAACATTCACTGAACACAAACCTTTTAGCAAATCTTGACAATTAAAGGATTGAATAAATCTTAAGCTACATTAGCATTTAGTTAACGCTTTAACCATCGAATTTATTCAAGAAAATTTCAATTTTCTCATAGAAAATGTCCATTTGCAGACCAAGAGAAGACTATTTTTGAAAATTTACCACTGGAATGACTGGCTCGGTTATTCGAGCGGTAAACTCCAGTGGTGAATTTTCAAAAATAGTCTTCTTTTGGTCTGCAATGGGAATTTCTCAAGACCACTGCGGAAGCCATTTTTGGCTGATATGAGTGTTAAAGGGTTAACAACGCCTTACAATTATGCATGGGTAATATGATGCTCAAATTTTAAAGATCACAAGCGAGAATTATGGCAGCAACAGCACCCAGTCAAATTAGTTTCAAAATATTCAAGTCTGTTTTATTAAATAGTAGACATACAATTCATACACTTGACAGACTATTCAATGCATATAACAGAGCTAGATACGCCATTCATTACATATTTTAATTGTCAACCTACATATGAATTCTTGTTGTTCACACGATTAGACCAGTGCAGCCTGGGAGAAAAATGTTACTTACAGGTCTTGTCTGCAGCAAGAGCTGAACAAAGTTGTTCAAGTGAACCTGATTGGTTCCATGGTTCGGCGGCCATCTTGGTTGACCTAGTTTTAGCGAAAACGACTTCTCCAGAACCGCTGAAGGGATCGGGCCGAAATTTGGCAGATATGATTAGAGACTAAGGGCCATTAAAGTTTGCTCAAGGGATGTTAATCCGTAAAAAACATGGCCGCCGTGGGCCAATCAAAATATAGCGTGTTTAGCGGCCATATTGGATTTTTTTATTTGATGGATTTTGAGGTTGAAATTGGTTTTATATGTGTTTTGAGGTATTCTGATCTCGGATTTACAATTTTCAAAACTGTCGGGTAAACGTTTTGGCGGCCGTCTTGGATCATTTTCCCGCCAAAAGCTCCCATACTAAAGCAATGGGATATTTTAAATGTCTTCTCGGGACCTACTGGGTTGATTTCAATAATATTTGGCAGGAAGCATCCTTAGGGTGTAGAGATTCAAGTTTGTTCAAATGGTACCGATTGGCCAATTTGGCCGGCCGACGGACATCTAGGATTTTTGCCAATTTTTAGCTCACCTGGCCTGAAAGGCCAAGTGAGCTTATGTCGTGTCGACCGTCCGTCAACTTTTTCTTTAAACAACTTCTCAAGAACCAGTGGGCTGATTTCAATTATATTTGGTAGGAAGCATCTTTAGGGCATAGGGATCCAAGTTTGTTCAAACGAAGCCGATCGGCCAATTTGGCCGGTGGCCATCTTGGATTTCGGCCGATTTTAGGCAACGTCTTTAAAAATCTTGCTGAATGGATCGGGCCGAAGTTTGGGACATATGATTATGGAATAAGGGCCATTAAAGTTTGTTCAAGGGAAGTTGATCTGTGAAAAAACATGGCCGCCGTGGGTCAATCAAAATATAGCGTGTTTGGCGGCCATATTGGATTTTTTATTTTTTATTTGATGGATTTTGAGGCCAAAATTGGTTATGTATATGTTTTTGGGCATTCTGATCTCAAATTTCCAATTTTCTAAAGTGTCGGATGCCGGCAATCTTGGATAATTTTCCCGCAAAAAGCTCCCATACTAAAGCAGTGGGAAATTTAAAATGCCAATTTGGCTGGCGACCATGGATTTTGGTTGATTTTTAGAAATGTTTTTAAAAAATCTTCGCCGAAACTGTTTGAGCGATTGATTCAAAACTCAAAAAATCGTTTAGGGCATGAGCTGAACCAAGTGTGTTCAAGGGAACTTGATATGGCAAATGGTTGGGTGGCCATCTTGAATGGCCTGGTTTTCACGAAAGCAACTTTGTCTCCAGAACCACTGAACGGATTGGGCCGAAATTTGGGAGATATGATATTGATGACTAAGGGCCATTAAAGTTTGTTCAAGAGAAGTTGATACATAAAGAATCATGGCCTCTGTTTTCTTGTTACAAGTCTGCTCAACTCATTAGAGTGATACTTATTGTTAATGACCATCCTAGTTGAAATGCCTATGGTCCAGGTGAGCGATACAGGCCCCTTGGGCCTCTTGTAAGGGCCTCATAAACGTATTTAAAAATCTCTGAAACCGCTAGGTGGATTGAAGCAAACCCCATGAAATATGATCTAGGGCAAGAGCTGAACCAAGTTTGTTCTAGGGAACTTGATTGGTCCCATGGTTCGGCAGCCATCTTTGTTGACCTAGTTTTATCCAAAATGACTAATCCAGAACCGTTGAAGGGATTGGGCCAAAATTTGGCAGATATGATTAGGGACTAAAGGCTATTAAAGTTTGTTCAAGGGAAGTTGATCTGTCAAGAAAAAACATGGCCACTGTGGGCCAATCAAAATATTGTGTGTTTGGTGGCCATATTGGATTTTTTTATTTGATGGATTTTGAGGCTGAAATTGGTTTTATATGCGTTTTTTGGTTATTTTCATCTCAAATTTGCAATTTTCGAAACTGTCAGATAAACGATTTGGCAGCCATCATGGATCATTTTTCCACCAAAAGCTCCCCTACTAAAGCAATGGGATATTTAAAATGTCTTCTCGAGAACCACTGGACTGATATCAATTATATTAGGCAGGAAGCATCCTTAGGTGTAGAGATTCAAGTATGTTCAAACGAAACTGATCAGCCAATTTGGCTGGCGGCCATCTTGGACTTTGGCTGATTTTTAGAATCGTCTTTAAAAATCTTCGAAACCTCATGGGGAATGAATTCAAGACTCGTGAAACATCATCTAGGGCAAAAGCTAATCCAAATTTGTTTAATAGCCATCTTGGATGAACTAGTTTTCGCAAAAACACCTCCAGAACCTCTACTTATAGCCAATCGCCTTTATAGTTTAAATGCCTATGTTCCAGGTGAGCGATACAGGCCCCTTGGGCCTCTTGTTTTCATTACAGTGTTGATCTGTATATATCTGTTACAGACCTGTGTCGAAGTAGCTTGGAAGCTGATGAAGATATGACAGAAGAGGATGTTCAAGAAGAGCTGGCAATTATTAGGTATGTCTGCTTCTGCGTGTGTGTGTGTGTGTGTGTGTGTGTGTGTGTGTGTGTGGTGTGTGTGTGTGTGGTGTGTGTGTGTGTGTGCATGTGTGTGTAAATAAATCATTAACCATTTAATGGTCAAATTTGGTCAAGAAAATCAAACCATTTGCTTATTGAATGGCCATGTGTAGGGCAAGAGATTATTTTTGGCAATTTATCACTGGAATGACTGGCTCGATAACTGAGCCAGCAATTTCACTGTTAAATTTTCAAAAATAGTCTTCTCTTGGTCTACAAATGGACATTCTTCATGACCACTGCAGAGGCTGGTTTTTGCTGGATTGACGGTTAAAAGGTTAATCACTCATGGACATTGTGTTGGAGGCAGGAGGCTTCATAGCAGTGCATGTATATTTCAGTTGACTTTGCCTTATATTGCATAAATAAGTACGACTTGCTATATAATTAGCATCTCAGTGAATATGTACAAGAAATTTTCTGAAGGGCGTCACTACATGCAGCAAACTGTTTAAAAAAGAATATTAAAAAAATATTCAGTGTGCATATTTTGTTTCATTTGTGACAAGTTGTGAATTGAATATGAAAGTTGATAAGTTGTATCTGCTGAGAACTGACTGATCTGATTAACCCATTATACTGTGTCAGCTTCTCTTATCAGTTCTCTGTACGTTGCATGCTATTTGATGTTGCTGAAAGTTGTTGCTGTCTAAATAGCCACAGGTTTTAGCAACACCATTCTGAAGATGTGCAGTATAGCTCATATAAGTTAACAGGTTTCCAAAAACAAAATAGAGAAACATACATAGTTAGTAAGAAATGTTTTGCTGTGTATTTTGAAGCTAATTGGACCTTTCCATTTCTAGCTATGCCCCGCCCATCACTAGCTAAGCTCCACCCACACCTCGCCGTGTTGGAATTGATCGATCCCCAAATGGCCTAGCTGTCAATTTCCTGAAAACTATACAGGGAAGCTGTTGAATATTTTGTAACTAATTTGACTGGGTGCTGTTGCTGCCTATGGCAGCAACAGCGCCCAGTCAAATTAGTTTCAAAATATTCAACAGAATATTTATTAAATAGTAAAAGCAAACAATTTGTACAACAACGCATAGACCGTCTTCAAATATGCGTTCGTGACGTACTTATCGACATCATTCATGACGTCATTCATTATGATGTCATTGTACACATCACGCAGTTCATTATAACGTCATATGATGTGTGGGTACTCTGGAGACATCATTGTCGAAGGTAGCAATGTCTTCCAAATTAATTATCTTCAAAATATTCAGCATTTCAATTTATTTTGTTTTGGAAACATGTTAAGTTATTCCTGAGCTCTACTGCACACTAAATTGCTTTCCATCAGTTGTTATACATTTTAAAATTCAGCTGGTGTTCCATGGAGATGGTAATTACATAACTATATTATTGCCTATGTGAATTATAAACAGTCTATTATGGTTTATATCCTGCATTAATTTGCCCGCAGAGTGCAGTTAGCATATGTTCGACAGTGTCAGGGCCGACCAGAGGAAGCATTGCAGATCTATAATACAGTGCTCAAACATAGGTAAAGCTATGTACAGTATAGATGTATTTATTTACCTGGCTGATTTGTAATGGTTATGTTTCGTTTCTATTCATCCGTGTGCAGATTCAGACTTACATTCAATAACATATCTTCTGATTAAATTATATAGTGAAACTTCGATAGATAGATTAACTATTTAACCATTTAATGGTCAAACTTAGGAAAATTAAAATACTCGCTGTAACTATTTTAGAAATTTATCACTGGAATGACTGGTTCGATTAGAAAGCCAGTCATTTCAGTGGTAATATTTCCAAAATTGTTTATCTTGACCAGCAAATAGGCAGTTTCCTTGACCACTGCACAGGCGGGTTTTGGTTAGCTTGACCATTAAAGGGTTAATGCTTAAGATTGGTAATCAAGTGAAAAATATTTTTTTTGTTAATTTTAATAACTGGCTCCGATATAAAGCCAGCCATTCTGCTTGTAAATTTTCAAACATATTCTCTTGGCATGCAAATTGATATTAATCAATTGAGAACTTGACCATTAACACTTTCATGCCATACTCGGCCAATACCGGCCTTCATCGTATTCTTGAGTAATGTCCATTTGCAGACCAAGAGAAGGCTTTTTGAAAATTTACCACTGGAATGACTGGCTCGATAACCAAGTCAATAACTGAGCCAGTCATTTCAGTGGTAAATTGTCAAAAGTAGTCTTATTGGCCTATAAAACGACATTTAATAGGCAAATAATTTGATTTTCGTGACCAGATTTGGGCATTAAAAGGTCAAAGGTTAAAAGACCACATGCCATGCTTTACTGTTCTGTAACATGGTCAGTTACTGCACATTGGCCTCTACAGCAGCAACAATTCATAACATGTTTTTTTTGTCAGAAAGAGTATAACGCAATGCATTACAATATGATTTATTCTATTTTATCATTTTCACAGACCCAATGATATTGGCCTGGTGGCTGTTGCCTCTAACAATGTCGTCACTCTTAATAAGGTATGGCCTATAGCTAGCGAACATGGATGATTTCACTGCTAATCTAAAATAATTATTATGCTGAAGTAAGTAATCTCTTCCATTGTTAGACAAGTCAAATGTTATTTATATTTAATTGGTATCATAACCTTTAATCCTAATGCTATAAAGATATAATTAGTGAATGATGGTGGCGATCTGCGGCTGCCTGCCTGTATATCACTTAACCATTACCACTCTGATGGCAATATTCTGTCTCTTATTGTGTCAATAACGGAGAAACTGGTGTAGATTTTTCAACAATTTTGGTGGATGATGTTGCTGTGTTCCACCAAATTTATTGAAAAATGTTCATCGTTTAATTTAATTTGAATATTTAAAATTTCGACATCGGAGTGTAATGAAATATATTGACATGACTTTCTGCTATAACATGCAGGATCAGAATGTATTTGATTCTAAGAAGAAGATGAAAGCCGCATCCACAGATGGTCTGGTACAGAAACTGACAATAAATCAGAGGGAATCTATTGCTATGAACCAATGTCTACTGCATATACACGCTAATCAGGTTTGTGCTCATCTTATAACAAACATGCTTAAAGGTGCATATTCACACCAGTTCCTAACAAAAAAATTGTTAAAATTGTATACTTTTAGAGGCTTAAATGCTGTGCCTAGATGTAATGAAACGAAATAAATCTTAGCATATGATGATTTCAATCTTTATAAATTAATGTGATTTTTTAAAGTTGTGAATTCGTGTCTCTAATTCAATTTCACAACATAAAAAAATTATATAGATTTTTATGGAATGAAATCATCATAGGTTAAGCGTTATTTCATTTCATTACATCTAGGCACACCATTTAAGCCTCTAAAAGTATACAATTTTAACAATTTTATTTTCCAGCCTTCTGATGTGAATATGCACCTGTAATCCAGTCAAACCAGCATCTACAGTAGTCTTACAAAACTCTGTTGGCAGGATCATTAGAAGACTATTTTTGAAAATTTACCATTGGAATGACTGGCTCGGATATCGGCTTCTCTTGGTCTGCAAATGGACATTTCTCAAGACCACTACAGAAGTCATTGTTGACCAGCTTGAATCTTAGACTTAAAATGTTCTCCAAATTAATTAACTATATGTATTACTAGTGATGTCAGTTGAAGTGATGTCAGTTGACGTTTTCTCATTTTAAGGGTTGTCAGTTGAAGTAATGTCAGTTGATGTAATGTCAGTTGAAGTGATGTCAGTGGAATTGATGTCAGTTGAAGTGATGTCAGTTGAAGGGATGTCAGTTGAAGTAATGTTAGTTGAAGTAATGTCAGTTGAAGTCAAGAGCATTCCTGTACAGCTGTTTTGAAAATAACACACTGGAATTTTAATTTGAAAAATGGCTAATCTTGTCATTTTACTGGAAAACTGTAAAATGTTTATGATTTCTATTAACTGTTTTCAGTCAGACCAGTGCCAGAAGCTAGCTATTAGCTTAAAGAAGAGATACCCTCAGTCTGATGTACTGCCTATGATTGTAGCAGCACAGCTTTTCAAGGACAAACAAATAGCTAAAGCAGTCGAGAAGTTGCAGGTCAGTATATAATTGAGGAATCAAGTTTCTCAGTCAATCATATAATGTCATAATCAACTATGTCACATGTAGGCTAATGTCTTATGATTTAGTCCATCATAAATGCTTAATAGTCAGTCCAGTTGTACAAATTCTGTCTACTATTTAATAAACATGCTGTTGAATATTTTGAAACTAATTTAACTGAGCGATGTTACTACCATAGGCATCCCCTGTCCATTTCTAGCTATACCCTGTCCATTTCTAGCTATATCCTGTCCATTTCTAGCTATGCCCTGTCCATTTCTAGCTATATCCAGTCCATTTCTAGCTATGCCCTGTCCATTTCTAGCTATATCCTGTCTATTTCTATCCATGCCCTGTCTATTTCTATCCATGCCCTGTCTATTTCTATCCATGCCATGTCTATTTCTATCCATACCCTGTCTATTTCTATCCATACCCTGTCTATTTCTATCCATACCCTGTCTATTTCTATCCATACCATGCCTATTTCATGTGCGTTATAAGATTGCTTGGATTAAACTGACACTGACCAACTTCAAGGTCAGTCTGGAGAGCTGGTTTATCAGATAGCGGTATATCAGAGAAAGAGGTAATTCACATTGTGTTTGACACAACATAATTAGGGCTGGAACAATACACTAAGCTACGATGCGATGCGCATTGTGATATTTGTTATGCGATATGTATCGCAATACATAACTATATATATGTACATAAATGATGTATGCATTTTAAATAAATAAACATATTTTAGTATTTGCCATTTACAGAACAAAGTAATGGATTAGTTAAAATGAACCTTTCCATTTTTATCCATGCCCCGCCCATCTCTAGCTAAGCTCCACCCACACCTCGCTCATGTTGTGATCGATCGATCTCTGAACTTCCTGACTATCAAGTTCCAGAAAACTATACAGGTAAGCTGTTGAATATTTTGAAACTAATTTGACTGGGTGCTATGGCTGCAACAGCGCCCAGTCAAATTAGTTTCAAAATATTCAACAGCATGTTTATTAAATCGTACAGACATAGAATTTGTACAATGTGTCGGACTATTAAGAGTTAAAGGCGAGCCATATAGAATCATTTATGATTATGACATCATATGACATCAGATTGATAGATGGATATTCTGGATAGGTTCATTGGTACTCGCAGTAATAGGAAATCTACACATTAAAATCATGCATCTACTCATTTACTAAATCCTAAACTCAAATCAAACTATGAAATTCATTTGACACATATCAGGGTTCTTGTAAAAGTGTATCAAGTATCGTGATACGAGAAAAGTGTTGTGATACACAATGTGTCGATGAATCGTTGGAGCCCTACACATAATACATAAAAGGAGCAAGAGCGCCCCCTATAGGCAGTGACTATTACCATCATCTTGTCTTTCAAGGCAGCAATATAGTAATGTTGATGAGTGTTTTGAATACAATTTGAATGCAATGGTAAAATTGGTTTCAAAACATTCAACAGGATTTTTTGTAGTATAGTAAATACAAGTTTCAAGTGAATCATAAATGTAAACTTGTCTATTTTCGCTGTTGCTTGTGTATTTCGACAGGACAGCATACAGGACAGCTGGTGAATATTTTGTAACTAATTTGACTGGAACCCATTGCTGTCATTGACATAATAAGTGATGGCTCCCAGTCAAATTAGTTTCGAAATATTCCACAGAATATTCCGTAGCTCGTTGATTGTTAAAGGGTAACTAGATGTCTTCCAATTTGAGATAAGTGGAAGTATTCCTTGTAGAGTTTTCAATTTGTCTGCTGTTGTTTGTGTCTCAGGAAGTGGCATCTCGGAACACGGGTGTATCTCTCAATGTGAAGCTAGCGATAGCTCAGCTACATCTCAGCCAGGGTAGTGTCTATGCAGCGTGTGACATGTTGAGGTCATTAGGAGATCTCTCACACAAACCAGGAGTGGTAAGTATGCAATTTCAAGTGCACATCACCCGTTAACCCTCGAATTGTTCAAGAAAATTTCAATTTTCTCATCTAAAATGTCCATTTGCAGACCAAGAGAAGACTACTTTTGAAAATTTATCACTGGAATGACTGGCTTGACTGGCTTGACTGGCTCGGTTATCGAGCCAGTCATTTCAGTAGTAAATTTTCAAAAATAGTCTTCTCTTGGTCTGCAAATGGACATTTCTCTAGAGCACTGCAGAAGCCGCCTTTGGCTGATATGAGTGTTAAAGGGTTTATTTACACTCAGGTCCTTCAATGCTATATGAATGATGCGAAACACTTTACTGTAGTATACAGTACAACTCAGAAATAACGTAACTGACCAAAACCTCTTATTTATGTTCTACATATTCTGCCACCTGAAATCTAAATATCTAATATGGGTCAGTCCTTTGTGATCACCTATTTTTACAGGTATCTACATTAGTAACCCTGTACCTGAGTCAGGAGGACAAAGCATCTGCATCTGAAGTACTTAATGCTGCTGTTGAATGGTACAAGAAGAATCAGGTAAGAAATCCTATTCATCATTCACCATGCTAATATCAAACATATAGTATTGCAGAGGCTTCATGTCAGAATGTCATGCATCCTATATATGAGTATAAGGATTTCTGGGGATGTTTTGTGACAAGATTTAGCAAGCGTCTAATGCTTGAATACAAGGGGGGGGGGGTAAGCCACGCCCACCTTATACGTGTGGTGGAATGGACCTTTTCTGTTTTAGCTATGCCCCGCCCATCTCTATCTAAGCTCCACCCACACCTCGCTCGTGTTGAGATAGATCGATCTCTGAACTTCCTGACTCAATTTCCAGAAAACTATACAGGTAAGCTGTTTAATATTTTGAAACTATTTGACTGTGTGCTGTTGCTGCCTATGGCAGCAACAGCGCCCAGTCAAATTAGTTTCAAAATATTCAACAGCATTTTTCTTAAATAGCTAAAACATAAAATTCGTACAATGTGTCAGACTATTAAGCGTTAAAGATGGGCTTAATCAATCCATTCATGATGTCATGATTATGATGTCGGCATACACGTCGTATAGTTGATTATGATGTCATATGATTGAGTGAGGAAATGGATTCATGAATTGAGTTGAAACTTTAAACGCTGAATTCCCAGAACCTAAATTTAAAGATAAGCTGTTGAATATTTTGAAACTAATTTGACTGGAGAAAATCTTTCAAATTATTCAACCGAATGTTTATTAAATTGTATCTTAATCAAAACATAATGTGTACACTTTTGTGACAGACTTTTAGTGTTTCGTGACGGAGCTGCGTTATTTTGATTATGATGTCAGCTAACATTTGACATAATAAAATATGATGTCTATGCTTGAGTGACTGATAATATCCCTGTATTGACATACAATAAGAATCACATTTAAAAGATGTCACCTGTCAGAGTGTTTTCAGAGTAATGTGATGGATCAAGAGATGCAGCGGTTTGAATAATTTTAGCGTCTTCATACTTTGACACTGACGGCCACCATGCTCTGATACAGACAAGAAATATTTGTATGCACACATTTATCGTATAAACATGGCTTTGTCAATATTAACACACATGTAATATTCAACAACAGATTTTCATTTGTTAGATAACGTGTAAGAAATATTTCATTGATTAGATAAGTAGACAATGCGTAATAATCCCATATGTCCCGTGGCTGCAAATGTGTCCTAGCTTCTGGAGAAGTGGGAGAGATCTACTTATTAAACTCATAATCGGGATATCAAAGTGGGATAAATCAAACTTCGTATATTTAGCCGTGTCTAAGGGGGACAAATCTATTTATTAAACTCATAATGACGTATCTAACGAGTCAGATCTAATTAGCAGAATTTTAATTTAATTATTTTCTGTCAAAATAAAAGTTTTGTAATTTATTTTTACATGTTTTATATAATTAAAGCCAAAGTCATCTGTGTTGATGTCTCTGATACGGTCTAATGGTGATTTTCATCTGAAACATGGCGAGCCACAGCAAGCCGCTCGTATGCTGCAGGAAATGCGCAAGTATGTATCGCTCTGATTACTTCTAGCTTTTGATGGCAGGAAATTATCCTGGATGAGTGCACTAACCCACAGTTCAAGTGATCGTTAACTTTTGCAAACCCAAGTCATCATTATCTACTAGCCACCTCTTGATCAATTCTGTAATTATTGTTATTAGCCGCTGGTATATACGAGATAATTATGTATGTCTATTCTTCAGTTGCTCTTTGTTTGATAACGTCTGTAATCTCGAAAACAATTTGTATACCTGTAAGCTCTCTGCTCTACCCTTTAATGGTCAGACGTAATCAAGAAAATCTAAATAATGGTTTACTTTTCAAGCCATGACAAAGCTATCTGAAAATTTACCACTGGAATGACTGACTTGTTTATTGAGTCAGTCATTCCAATTGTAAATTTTCAAAAATATATTTCTCATGTCGTGCAAATGGACATTTCTCAAGATCGATGCAAAGTCTGTTTTTGACCAGGTTAACCATTAAATGGTAAAATAGCTTTCAGGAACACTTCAAACGCGTACCCATTTTCAAAACTAGGTCTATACAGGGAATCAATCTGTCACTCAAGTATATGACATCATTATTAATTACGTAACATATAAGCTGATGTCACAATACATAGTGACACATCTACTTCCGTTATGTACATTGAAAAGTCCATCAAAATATGAATTGTATGTGTCTAATGGGTTTACTATTTAATGAACATTCTGTTGAATATTTTGAAACTAACTTGACTGGGCGCTAATGGCAGCAACTGCACCCAGTCAAATTAATTTTCAAAATATTCAACAGCTTACCTGTATAGTTAGCTAGAAATGGGGATTCTGGGAAGTCTGGATTCAAAGTATATAAATTGATGACAAGATCTCTCTACCTCTGTGATGGACTGGAGAATGTATAAATATATCACACAGTTTAGGTAATTCCTCGATCAAATCGATTCCAACATGGATAAAATGTTGGCTGAGCTTAGTTAGAAGTTGTTCTGGCTTGACTGGGACATATAGCTAGAAATATGCCTCCCCCCCCCCCTCATGAAATGAGTTTATGATGAGAAGAGGAAATGATCTCTGCATGACTCGGCAGGATATATGCAATTGAGGATTTGCTTTGAAATTATAATACGGTACTAAAAAGATATATTACATGTCTGATAAATGGATGTTTATAATATTAAAGGCTTTCAAATATATATATAGTATAATCAAGTATGTGCTAGAGACTGGTGTTAATTTATCTTGGCTGATGACTTTTGTCTTGTTTTCAGATCTAAGCCAAAAGACCCACGTTTGTTGGCCCAGCTGATATCTGCATACTCACAATTTGATCCCGAGAAGGCGCAAGCGTATCCTTATGACCAATCTCTAAAAGATAGTAAGATTTGGTTCAAATATGTTACAGCACCTTGTTATGAAAGATCTGAAAAAGTTCTGGAAATTCTAATTCGAATCATCCCTGACTTTCTCTTTAAAAATTTAAAATCGAACTGCCTTCAAACTTGCTCATGCGCTTTGCTCGGAATGAGTGTCTAGGAAAATCCTTCAGGCCAGGAAATTGCCATATGGATCCAGATCCAGAATTTGTGGGTCATCTATAGTTGCTACGCAGGGGTTGAGATCTGCAACCCTGACGTAATAAGTAAATAATTAGACTGGCTTCAAATTTGCTAGGCCAATCAAAACCGACCTTTGCAGTAGTCTTGAGGCAGGTCCATTTGCATGGCGAAGAGAAGACTATTTTTGAAAGTGTACCATTGGAATGACTGGCGCTATAAAACCAAGTCAGTCATTCCATTAGTAAACTTTAGAAAAAGATAATTGCAATACATGGAAGTAATAGATCATATCACATAGGATGGGTGAGTTACTGAACGATTTGTTCTTTCTCGGATTCTGTTGATCCTTATCAAAAGATTTATAGCCCTGTAATTGGTAATTAAAGATGATGAGTACTCAAGGGTGTGTATTCAAATACATGAGCACTGAATACATGAATACATTGGCTCAAAGACATGTAATTACATGCTTGCACACCAGTAATGGCTTCCGTTCAATATTCTATTGTTTTTGAATTCTTAGACAGCAACAGCTTACAGAAACTCCAGTGTTTTTAACTGGCTGCCGGCTGAATTTCTACAGACTACATTTTCCATAGGGTTTAATTCTGGATATGCTAAATATTATAAAAACAATTTGACTTAAAGTTGTTGCTGGCTAATCTACCAACACCCTTTAATCAAATTGTTTTCAAAACATTCATGTACAGAGTTATTGTCCATTGAAATTATTGTCTTGTGGCTTGCAGCTGTCAGACTGTTAAAATGTACACGGTTTATTGTTAGAATTGGATGCAGGATAATTGACATTGACTAAAACTATTATGGCCTGAAAAACCTCTGGAAAATCTGTGTATTCTTTCCTGAACCTGCATGTACAGTATTAGCAGAGAGCTGACATCAGTGGGTGACCTTGGCCACGGTGTCAACGTCGATGCACTGGAGATGGGCTTTAGTACACTTGGACCGAAATACATGAAGAAAGTACAGAAAGAAGGCGGAACCCCGACATCCCCTGCTGTGTAAGTTGTACTTTTTAACACATTGATCAGGACAATGAGCTGCTGCTATAGTTGTGACTTGGGCAGTTTTGTCCGTAATCTAAGATGACTGGCTGACAAAGCAACTTATGTAAAAAGTAAAGTAACTTCACAATAGCGTCTCTAATATAGCAATTACTCTGGCCCATCCCCACCCCCACCCCTGTAAAGTATATACAGTATACCTGTGAAAGTCATTCAATATTTTCCAAGTGAAACATAACTTACCAAAGAAAATATAGTTTTCTAAGATTCACAGATGTCTGACATGATTAACCCATGAAAGCTTAGGTCTATGTCATGAATGTAGGCTCAAGAGCTTTTCATCTTAGGCAGCTAAGCATTAAGGCCCTTAGGCCTCTTGTACTATTAGAAAAGGGTTGCATTGACTGTCTAACTGCTAACAGCCACCAGCCAGTAATTTCAATGTACAATAACTCTGGACTGGTTGAATATTTTGAAAACAATATAACTCAGTTACATTTCATTTTAAGCACAGTCAGTTACATTTCATTTTAAAGTCTCATCTTTCTTTAATTAATACAGGGCTGCTAAGGTTATTGTGGAGAAGAAAAAGGCGAGAAAGACAAAAAAGAAAGGTTTGTATCCGAGAGAAAAGAAAATGTGCCCATGAGAATAATTTAGTAGTCAACATTTGTTTTCTTGTCCCCCAGATGTTATCATACATGGTGAACCTAAGAATTATCCCCTGTGTGTCCATACATCTGGATTCATTTCTGGAGCCTAGGTTTAGAAAGCCTGCATGAATTCACAGCAATTTAGAATGCCAATACTGTGTAAGAAGGCCGTGCTTTGAGTGAGACTGCATGTCCATAGCCACAAGTTATCCTTTAAATGTATTAAATTTGTAGAAAATAATCATGTTTTCCTGAGGATACCTGTAAAACAACCTACCTGGAATCATTGCATGTGCGCTACATGGCCAAGTCAGCTGGGATTTCAGTGAAATATGCTTTTATTCACTAGAGTTATCTGTCCTGACAAATATTAACCCTTTAATGGTAAGATTTGGTCAAGAAAATTTAAATATTTTCTTATTGAATGTCCATTTACAGGCTGAGAGAATACAATTTTTGACAATTTATCACTGGAATGACGTTATCGAGCTAGTTCTTCCAGTGGTAAATTTTCAAAAATTGTGTTCTCTGCCTGTAAGTAGACATTCCACAAGACCACTGCAGAAGGTGTTTTTGGCTGATATGAGTGTTAAAGGGTTATGATGCCTGGTTCATGCGTGTGACCAGCACTAGATCTTTATTAACTTTAGCTATTTAATGGTCAAACCAAACAAACCAGCCTTTGTAGTTGTCTTAAGAAATGTCCGTTGCAGGCCAAGATTAGTTTTGAAATTTTATCACTGAAATGACTGGTTTGTTTATTATGCCAGTCATTCTAGTGATACGTTTTCAAAAATACTCTGCTTGGCCTGCATATATGGACATTCACTGACCAAAAATTTTCTTGGTCAATCTTGACCATTAAAGGGATAAATAACCAAGCCTTATATTTTATCAACAGTCTGATTCTTTAAACAAATTTCAGTCAGAGTACAACTAGTAGTAGTAGTAGTAGTAGTAGTAGTAGTAGTAGTAGTAGTAGTAGTAGTAGTAGTAGTAGTAGTAGTAGTAGTAGTAGTAGTAGTAAATATGGATGGAAAGGACAGATTAGTTTCAAGGCTCAAGTTCTTCATCATTGAATTTGTTTTCAAAATATTCAGCAGCATATGAACTAGTAAATATCATCTACATGACATAATAGCTACTGAGCTCCATGAATATAATCTTACATCTATTCAACAGGAAAACTTCCAAAGAATCTAAATGCTGAGATTGATCCAGAGCGCTGGTTACCACGACGAGAAAGATCATATTATCGGGGACGACGGAAGGATAGGAGAAAGGATATTGGTGAGTTGAAGACTTGTCTGTGATTCTATCATTATGTAGACCTTGTACAAGTATATGGTAATTCAATGTACATCCTTTGACCATAAAAATTAGTCTAGGATATATAAACATTTCTTTGAAAATATCCACTTTGCAGATGAAGACAATGTTTTGAAAACTTATCAATGTAACTGACCCAGTCACTCCAGTGGCAAGCTTTGAAAAATATTGTCTTCGTTTGTAAATGTGTTATATTTCTCAAGATGATTACACAAGCCACTTTTATCTGTCTTGGCCATTAATAGATGATTACCACCTACGTGTAAATGATACCTCTTGAAAGAATATTTATTTTACCATGCCATACATGGTATTAGAATGGTTAGAAGCACATGTTACGAGGCATATTCAAAATTTAATACAATGCTTTGGACTTTGTCAATATCTCGTTAAAAGGTGGAGAGCTGTTTACAGTACCTAATTTCATTCTGAATTACATGAAAGGTCAAGGACAGACTTCTCAGTCTGCTGAAAATTTTAAAATCAATTTAACTGAAAGTTGTTGGTGTCCTGATGTTTCATATTTTTCAAATAATTAATATTTTATAATATAATAAATTGTGGAACAAAGACTGGAGTGCATCTTGTAAATGCTACTGCTGTTTAAAGCAGCATATATTCTGCTCATGGAAGATAAACTGAATATTGCAATCAAGCTAGGCACATAACCCTTTAATGGGAAAGGTTTATTTAAAAAAAATCTAAATATTTTGCATTTCATTCACAGCAGGGTCATAGATTTTAGAAAATTTACCACTTGAATGAATGGCTTAATTAATTATTTAATCGATTCAGTTATTTAATTGGTAAAATTTCAGAAAATGCTCTTTGGCTGCAAATGGACATTTCTCAAGACAACTACAAAGACTGGTTTTGGCCCGCTTGACCAGTAAAGGGTTAAAATACTCAAGCATAACAGTTTCTAATTATCCCCCCCTCCCCGTATACATATATGGGGGTATGTAATATTTGCTTTGTTTGTCTGTCCATTAGTCCGTCTGGTGTGATAACTAATTCTCCTGAAGTGACATTGACAATGCTTGGGTTGAAGGTTGTCCTAGTGGATTCAAAGAACCCTATCGGTCAAAAGATCAAAATCACAGTGTCTTAATTAATGAAATTATATATATATATATATATATATATATTGCATTTTCAGATGATAACGTGAGCTCTATTAAAGGGATCTTTACTAAACTTGGGATGGAGGTTGTCCTTGGGAATCTGAAGAACCGCATCGATTTTGGGATGAAAAGGTCAAAGGACACAGTGGCCCAATTAATGAAGTTACATTGCGTTTCCAGATGATAATTCAAGTTCTATTGAAACTTGGGTGGGAGCTAACGCTCGGGGCTCTGAAGAATCCTACTGTTTTGGTCAGTCACAGTAACCAAATGAATGAAATTACATTGAGTTTCTGGATGATAACTCGATTTCTATTAAAGGGATCTTTACTAAATTTTGGTGGGAGGTTGTCCTTGTGGATCCAAAGAACCCTATCGATTTTGGGGTTAAAAGGTCAATGCTCAAGATCACGTTTAACCAATTTGTATTACGGAAGGAGGAATTTAACCAGAATTTAGTCGAAGGTGGCTGCCTATAGTCAAAGGACTCTATTGATTTTGGAGTCAAAATACTGCGAGTCCAGGTCATGGTGACACAATTAAAGACATTTTCCAGAATTTCTCTTCAATAACTCAAGTTGTACCTTAGTAAAATTTGCTGTGATGGGTCTTAAGAATCATATTGATATTAGGGTCAAAGCTTGTGGTCAAGCAAATAAGGAAATTATGTGACTGCAGACTGGGGCCATACTTTAACAATCTGATGGTCATTCTTGTTTTAATGACCAATGGACCTTTCCATTTTTAGCTATGCCCCGCCCATCACTAGCTAAGCTCCACCCACACCTCGCCATGTTGGGATTGATCGATCCCCAAATGCCCTAGCTATCAATTTCTTGAAAACTATACAGGGAAGCTGTTGAATATTTTGTAACTAATTTGACTGGGTGCTGTTGCTGCCTATGGCAGCACCAGCGCCCAGTCAAATTAGTTATAAAATATTCAACAGAATATTTATTAAATAGTAAAAGCAAACAATTTGTACAACAACGCATAGACCATCTTCAAATATGCGTTTGTGACGTACTTATCGACATCATTCATGATGTCATTCATTATGATGTCATTCTACACATCGCGCAGCTCATTATGACATATGATGGGTGGGTACTCTGGAAAGGTGAATTATATCATGTAGTATTTTAGCATACCACCTAAGCTTTAACAGTATAAGAGCTACCTATCTGCCCGTGGCAAATTATGGCACTAATATTCTGTGTTTCATTGCAGGTAAAGGAACACAGGGCTCTGCAGCAGCGGGTGATAGTATGGAATTCAATGCATCTTTTGCCTCTAAACCATCCCCCAAAGCAGCACCAGTATCCACCCCCACACCAGGACCTCGGCAACAGAAAGGATCAGCTATACAGAAGAAGAAAAAGAAGAAGGCTGGTGGGACTAAGTGGTAATCACTAGAATTCATGAATTGAAAATAAATCTTAAATTAAAAACTTAACATCTTGTGTTTTGAAGATGAGTGTTCCGGTGCTTTGAAAGTTTGGTCTGTAAGCTCAGTCAATAACCAGCACTAACATTTGACTAGCTCCTGAATGTAGACCAGGCATATCAGTAAACTGGTGTATGCTCCCTGAAGACACTCATTAGGGACACTGTATAAACTATGGTCCGGACAAACTTTCTCTGTAATTTTCAGTGAACCATGAGTTGGTCAAAAGCATGTTCAGTGAACCATGAAAAGTAGGTAACAACTTTTCATATGCGAGACACGGTCACACACACCTTCAGCATATAATACATCTATACACCAGGTTTAGTTCCAGTACGCCAAAAACTTGAAATTATAGCCCGGACAAACATGTTCTGTAATGTTCAATGAACCATGAAATGTAGGTCACACTGACCTACTCTTCATAGACTTCAAACACCTCCTCCTGAAGATGCATCCACATATTAAGTTTAGTTCCCGTATACCAAAAGTTCTTGAAGCTACAGCACGGACAAAAACTGCAATGTTCAATAAACTGTCAAATGTATGACCTACTTTTCATACACTACACACCTCCCTAAGATACATCAACATATCAAGTTTGGCTCTGTATACAAAAAACTTGAAACTACAGCCCGGATTAAATTTGTCTGTAATATTCAATGAACTGTGAAAAGTAGGTCAGGCTGACCTACTTTTTACACACTGCACATCATATCCATAAGATGCATCCACATAAAAGATGCATCCACATAACAAGTTTCATGATCGTACATATAAGTCTTGAAATTATGGGCCGGACAAACTTGTAGACTGTAATGTTTAGTGAACTGTGAAAAGTAGGTCAGAAGTAGGTCATGCTGACCTACTTTTCACACACTGCACATAATCTTCATAAGATGCATCCACGTACCAAGTATCATGATCATACATATAAAGGTCTTGAAACTATGGGTAACTTGTTTTGTGGGTAGCTCTCTTCTTTGAGACATCTAACATCCAGTCAGGGTAGTTGTTGGCCCTCAGGACAAGCTCGTAAACTGTGATGTTCAGTGAACCATGAAAAGTAGGTCAAAGGTAGGTCATGCTGACCTACTTTTTGCACACTGCACATCGTCTCCATAAGATGCATCCACATATTTTCATGATGGTTCATATAAGTCTTGAAAGTTTGAAACTATGGCCCGGACAAGCTTGTAAAGGGCGAAAGAATGGACGGACAAAGCCATGACTTTATGCTCCCCCGAATTTCAGGGAGCATAAAAATTGGTTTTTCTCATGGCTCATATCAGCCAATCAATGGCTTGGTTCATAACTATGTGTCTGAATATGGCCTTACCTGGATAAGGTTTCCTATGAGGGTGGCTTGACCATGAAGCTGTTGTACAGGTTGGTGTTAGAGAGGTTTGTCCGAATGTGGTGGAAACGTACAGTGGAGGTATGAGTGCAATTATGAGGAACAATGTGAGCATGCAGGTTGAGATCTGAATTAGGGGAGATGGACTCCTGTAGCCAGTTTCAATTATTAGCACACCCGAAGGGCCAAGTGAGCTTATGCCATGGTGGCCATCATTGTCCATCCATCAAATCGCATCCTTAACATTCGTCCGTCAAAATCGCATATCCTACGGTTTGCTCGATTTCAACCAAATTTGGCTGGAAGGATCCTATCATTGTAAACTCCAGCACTTCTATTCATAATTTTGATTGGTAGATTTTTTTGGTCAAAATTTGGATTTTATGCAAAGTTTATCGGAAATTGTCAAAACTCATCTCATCCTTAGCCATTGGATAGATTCCAACCAAATTTGGCTAGAAGGACCATATGGAGAGATTCTAGAAATTCTACGCCAAATTTTGATTGCTCAATTTGTTTGTTGAAAACTGTCTAAATTCATCTACTTAGCCGTTTGCTGGATTTCAACCAAGTTATTCTAGAATGATCCTATTGTGGCCCACTCCAGAACTCCTATTTCAAAATTTTGATTGGTCAATTCTTTGTTTAAAAATGTACTAAAAAATGTCAAAATTCATCTCCTTAGTCGCTTGATGCGTTGCCACTGAATTTTGGATAGAAGGACCCTATGGTAAGTTTCCATAACTACCATTAACAATTTCCATTGGTCAAATATTCCAGTGCCCATCTTGGATTTTGACAATTTCCACACATCCTATAGAAAATGAATGGTAACAGCTTTAAATGATTTCTTCTCAAGAACCACCTGGTGAATTCTAACGTTGTTGGTTTAAGCATGTGGTGTTTGGCTCCAGAAAATTTTGATTGTCCATTTTTAGCTCACCTGGCCTGAAAGGCCAAGCGAGCTTATGCCATGGCAACCGTCCATCCGTCAAATCGCTTCTTCTTAAGGGTTTGACCAATTTCAACCAAATTTGGCTGGGAGGATTCCATGCTGGTACCCTCCAGACATCTTCCACCTGAATTTTGATGTCAATTTTTTGGGTACTCCTCCATAGCTGCTTGACATATTTCAGCCAAATTTGGCTAAATGGATTCTATGGTAGTACATCTATTCAGAATTTTGATTGATCAATTTTTTGGGTGAAAATCTTAAATTTTATGAAAAATCTACAGGAAATTGTCAAAATGCTACTCCTCCATAGCCGCTTGACATATTTCAACCAAATTTGGCTAGATGGATTCTACCCTAATAGGTTCTAGAACTTCTATTCAGAATTTTGATTGATCTTTTTTTTTACTGAAAATTGTAGATTTTATGAAAAATCTACGGGAAATGGTCAAAATGCTACTCCTCCATAGCCGCTTGACATATTTCAACCAAATTTCACTAGATGGATTCTACGGTGATAGGTTCTAGAACTTCTATTCAGAATTTTGATTGATAACTTTTCTCAGTGAAAATTTTGTGAAAAATGTACCGGAAATAGTCAAAATGCTACTCCTTAGCTGCTTGACATATTTCAGCCAAATTTGAGTAGATAGATTTTATAGTGGTAGGCTCGAGAACTTCTATTCAGAATTTTGATTGATCAATTTTTTGGGTGAAAATCTTAGATTTTGTAAAAAAATTACGGGAAATTGTCAAAATGCTACTCCTCATTAACCGCATGGTGGATGTCAAGCTAGTTTGGCTGGAAGAACCCTATATGGGTGGAGGTTTCACAACTTGTATACAGATTTTTGATTGGTCAATTTTTGTGTGAAAATCTTTTATGAAAATTTACCGGATATCGCTTAAAACGCTACTCCTCATTAACTGCTTGGGCGATTTCACCCAAACTTGGATGGAAGAACCCTCTATGGTGACAGGCTTCATATCTGGTATGCAGAATTTTGATTGGTCAGTTTTTGGGTAGCCATCTTGGATTTTCCAAAAGCTTTGGTAAATCAGTTATAAGCCTACACCTCATTAACTGCTTGGCAGATTTCAATCAATATCAGCTGGAAGGAACCTAGGTTGGTAGGCTTCAGAACGTATATACAGAATTTTTTTGGTGACCATTTTGGATTTTCCAAAAATTATCCATGTCTAAATGCAAATGGTTCAAATGCTAATGGTCCAATTGAGCGCCACGGGCCCAAGCCACAGGCCCTTGGGCCTCTTATTCCAGTGGCCATCTTGTTCTAAAAAATGTCAGCTACTAAACAGTGTTTGTACTGAATTCCAATTTTATATTTTATGTATTTTTACTGCTGTATCTAAAGTACTATGTCTGCTCAAATGCTAATGGCTCAAATGGTGAGCATTAGGACCCTTGGGCCTCTTGTCTAGACGGTTGCTCTTCCTAATTTTACCACCTGATGCTAGGATGTTTGCGACATCGGACAGGCAGATATTCTCCTACTCATTTGCATTGCGGTTATCCATGTGCACACGAAAACTTGGAACAGGGAAATTATCTGTCAGCAGGAGACTGGTTAGGTGAAAACATGCTGGCATGTGTGGCATGATTTGCTCGGCCAGGACTGGTGTGTGGTGGAGTATAGGAACATGTGCATGCACGGGATAAACCTGGATGAGAGGTCCTGCTCTGAAGAACAATAGAGGAATCCACTTTAACTATGCCACGCCTATCACTAGCTAAGCTCCATCCATGCGTTACCCATGTTGGGATCGATCGATCGATCCCTGAATCTCAATTTCCAGAAAACTATACAGGTAAGCTGTTGAATATTTTGAAACTAATTTGATTTGGCGCTGTTGCTGCCTACGAGTCGGATTAGTTTCAAAATGTTAAAAAGAATGGTTATTAAGTATTAAAGACATACAATTCATACACATGACAGCCTATTAAGAGGTCCAGATGGAATTTGATATGCCATTTATGATGGTGACATCTGCCTGCCTGTGAGTTATTTGATAATGACATCATATATTTGATTGACAGATTACTGTAGCATACTCAACTTGGAATGGGTGTTCTGGAATCTGTTTATTAACGTGCCAGAACCTGATGGTCAGCTTTTTTGCAGATCTTGCTGCAGCAACAACTCATAACTTCTTGTGAGTCTTACTGCAACCTTCTTTGAGCCTGCAGTGCCATGGATCTGACAGACAATACACCAGATGGACTGCCAGTTTCAGGATGAAATACAAGATTGGTACTTATTGTCTGGCATGGATCGAAGCTAGGAAAGATTTGTAGCTCATGTTCTGGGCCTGTCGGGTTGTGAATTCCCTTCTGCTGAATATTTTATCGCAAACTGCACACATTCATGATTTTTTCCCCCGAGATCTTGTCTTATTGTCGCTGTACTCGTGTAGGTCCTGTGTATAATTACATGTACTTTCTATTGTGGAGAGTACATCAAAATTTAACAGCATCAATGTAATTCCAAAGATATTGTTACCTAGCTCTGACTTCATAATTAGACATTTTAAACAACTCGAAGCTTGATGTCAACGATAAAAGATCAGTTGTCCCTTCTCTCAGATACAGATTCTGGCAGATACAGTACTAAATAGAATAAAGCCAGAGTTAGGATACATCAAATCTACCCCGAGGGCCAACAACTACCCTGACGTGATGTTAGATGCCCCAAAGTAGAGCTACCCACAGAACCGAGGACACCAATGATGCGAATAAGGAAACACATCACAGCAGGCATCTCATATATCAGAGGAGTGTCTGAGTGCATCAAAACAGCTTTCAAATCACATGGAGTTGACATGTACCACAAGCCTGTGACCTTATTGTTGCGACACACATGCCAAAGACAAAATTCGGTATACAGAATGGTCTATGATGTCACATGACAACTGTGATGACTACTACATTAGCTAGAGTAGTAGAGCATTATGCATGTGTTAAGGAACATCAAAGCCTGCAACATATGAACACTGGAGTGAACACACATCAAATAAGTATAGATGACATCAAAATACTACCAACAGAAGAATGCTGTGACAAATAATACATGCATTAGGCCATACAGATCAAACACACCATAAATTGAGACCATGAACGGGAATTCCTACCAATTTAAATTTCTCGTATATTCATAATAGATATATATTTCAAATAAATATGAGTATTCGTTGGTTTATGGGCACTTTAACTAGGTAGAAGTGTGGATGCCATTTTAGATTTAGATTGCAATCGCCATTTTATTTTAATCTATTGTCTGAAGTGGCTGTAAATCATCATATAAAAGCACAGCAACTGATTTAACTGGAAGCTGTTAGGCAGCAATTGCTTATAATAACACCATGTCGAGTTAATATCAAAATATTCAACAGCTGCCCCGTATGCATGATTGCTTCTCCACAACATTGACAAACAAGATTTGAGCATATATACTGTGTCACGGAAGTAACGATGGACAAGGTTTAGACTTTTACTGCTTAGTTCAAAAGTAAATTATGCCAGCTTTGATGACTCAGCATTTAGGCATTAAAACTGAATAGCTAGTCTAGGATGAGCTGCTTGGTATTGCTTACACTTATATGCCATGCGGCCACATACATCATCATCAGACAACGGCCCCACTCGAGTTACAATGAAAGCTATTAATATTCAGGTCACTCGGTCCTTGTGAGCGTGACACAACCACCTGTTTTTTTAACAACATGACCTATTGGTAGGGTTGGCAGATATTTCTTCAGCCATGACGATATAGCTATCTCATTAAAATATTGCGATATCATGATATATCATAAATTGGTAGCGTGGGGGGGGGGGGTATAGGTTAGGGTGTAGACAGAATTACATGTATTTCAAATTTGTGGTGGCTACAACATATTTTCAATAAAATTGTTGCATTCAAACCATAAAATGGCATCGAAATATAACAAATTGCAAACTTTGATACACCTCAATATACAGTTTAAGGCAACAAATGTAATGTAACTAACCGCTATTGAACACACACAACTGAAGTAAGGCATTCTCTTCTGTTCAGTGCGTTGTTATTTGTGTTATCGTTACCCCACTACAAACTGTCAAAACAGCCTCCATCATAGAGACAGAGCAAGGAAATCTGCATTAACATCTCTGCGCTGAACAAAAAAATTCCGCTGAGCAAAATCTGTTTAGCCGCTGAATCATACTTATGGCAATCAGAATTTTGACTGCTCTCAATACAGCCGTTGTAGTTTCTACAAAATGAGACAATAAGACCGAATGATTTTAAACGATAAATGAGTGTAATTGGAAACAATTATATCTATTTATACTTTGTCCATTGTAAACTCATTCAAGTTCGCTCACTGCTTTGCGGGTTTAGCCATTGATCTCAGTGGGTTGCCAGGGATGTGTGAAACTAACTCCGTTAATGCCACACTGGCACAACATAATTAAATAAGTAAATACTTAATATAAATTGAACTGTTGCTCATTTTGACTAAATCGTTAATGCTCTATGTGGCATGAATTTTCAATTGAATTGTTTTAAAAATGCTGTAATGTCATATTTTGTATAGTTACTTAAAATTGATTTCTCTTACTATTTCTATTATGCAATAGATTAACTTCCCCCCTCACCCACCGATCCAAGCTGTTGTATTGATCGAAGGCTAGGTATGTGTGGTTTTCTATCACCATAAACAAGTTTGAAGCTAAAACTTTTCACTATTAGAACACTGTTTAACACTATTAGAACACTGTTTAACACCAAGCCGATCAACGGCTAACTGATCAGGAGCTTGACCTGTAGAAATGATGTCATCAGGATGGAATGCGGGAAGTGCAAAGGGTATTTCCCAATAACTAATTCGCAAAACGAGGCGGGCTTAGATCAACAAAAAACTGCGTCATATATTTATGTAATTGTGAAAAGTGAGTAACAAAGGATTATTTTGTAGTTTATATCATTTTTATTACTGCAAACAAAGCATGGCTTTATTAAAAGTGGCTTATTTTGGAGTTTAATACATTTTTATTACCACAACAAAGAATGGATTATTAATCATAGCCTACTACTGGTCCGAATACATGTAAGAATGTCATTTCTAATTATCCCCCTGCTTTAGCGAAAAGCGGGGGGATTATGTTTTCGCTTCCGTCCATCCGTGCATTCGTCACACACAGGTTTTCTTTCGATAACAACTTTTGTGGGTCAGTTAGCTCGTCCCTCCGTCCATCCATACCTTTCGGTCTGAATTTGTGTCTGTCCGTCCGTGCAAATTTTGGGTTTTCGTTCAATAACTTTATTACGAACATGGCTGCCGTTGCGGAGGGATTATTTGATTTATATCATCTAGTTTATTTAGTGAAAATGAAATGTCAAATATCGCCATGATGATAATGACGATCTTCATGATTGTTTAAAATCATGACGATTTCAATATGGATATTCGATATACCGCGATAATATAAAACTCATATTTGACACAGTGGCATTGACCTTTTCTTAAAACAGTTTTGTATCAAGGTCACAGTGACCTTTACCTTTGACCTTGTGACCTCAGTATCATAATGCTGCTTTCTAACAGTACCGGCAATCACATAGACAAGTTTAGTTGCAATAGGATTAACTGATGCTGAAATATAAGCCGAAAAGTTTTTCTAAACGCAAAAACAACATTGTTGATACCGTCGGAAAAATGACATATGTCTCGCTTTCTGCTTCGCAGGCGAGACAAAAATTGCCCAAGCCTACATCCAGTTGAATATCCTTGGCAAAATATTCTTCCAGTTAGTTTTCATAATCTACCAATGTATCCCTCATCCTGCTTCTAGTTCTTGTAAGATCTGCATATTTTGGTCATCCAAGTTTCCATTCAATCTATCGTCTGCGTGTTCCTCGTCTTCCTCCATGTCCGGCTCTGTGTCCAGCTCATTGACCTTCAATAAAACAAAATACAGGTAAACAAGACTGACAGATCACACGCATGCAGCCACACAATGGAGGGATCATATCTATCACTCAATTATCTGACATCATAATCAAATACGCCACTTGTAAGCTCATGTCACAGTCAAAATGATGTGTGGCAGATATAAAACTGGAAAAGTCTGTCTCAAAGTGTCAGAATTGTGTCTTTGTTGAAATCATAATTAATTTAATAAACATTTTGTTGAATATTTTGAAACTAATTTGATTTGGAGCTGTTGCTGCAGCACCAAGTCAAATTAGTTTCAAAATAATAAACAGCTTTCCTGTATAGTTACCTTAAAACTTAGATTCTGTGCATGCAGTTTTCAAATTTTCAAATTGATTCCAACCCACATAAACTAGGGCGAAGCTTAGTTAGCAATGGCGGGGCATAGATAGAAATGGATCTCAGAATTGGCTGTGCTTGAAATTAGCCTGACTAAATGACTGTCCAGCAGGGCTTGTGACGAGTATATTCTGTTAGACTTGATTATGTACTAGCACTTAACCAGGCTGAGGAATGTCCATTTGCAGGCCAAGATAAGATGGTTTTAAAATTTTACAATTGGAATGCAACTAAGCCAGTCACACCAGTTGAAAAATTGGCTTGCAAATAAAATTAAATGGCTAATTGATGGATTCTGAAAATACTTTGAGCAGGTAGGCAAATATATGTTGTGACAACAACCCCCAGTAAAATTACTTTCGAAATATTCAACAGCATACCTGTATAGTTACCTTGAAATTGGGATTCTGGGAATTCAGTGATCAAAGTATATAAATCGAATCCAACGCACGCAAAAAGTGTCCGGAACTTAGCTAGAAATGGGTGGGGCATAGCTAGAAATGGGTGGGGCATAGCTAGAAAGGGGTGGGGCATAGCTAGAAATTGATCCATGTATTGACTCACATTTAATGACCACATTTTAATCCAGTTTTAGCAATGTCCTGCCTATCACTAGCTAAGCACCAACAACACTTTGCCCGTGTTGAGATCTACAGTATCAAACTCTGAACTCCCTGAATTTCCATTTCCAGAAAACTATATAGGCAAGCTGTTGAATATTTTGAAACTAATTGGACTGGATGATGTTGCTGCCTATGGCAGCAACAGTGCCCAGTTAAATTACTTTCAAAATATTCAACAGAATGGTTATTAAGTAGTAGTCATACAATTTGTACACATGACAGACTATTAAGATTTCATGATGGGCTTAGATACGCCATTCATGACATATTTTAATTGTAGCATCAGCCTACCTATGATGTATTTGATTATGACATCATACACTTGACTGACAGATTGGATTCTTCTATTCTAAGTTCAGAGATAGACGCTTGAAGGCACAGTGAAATTCAACCAATCATAAGATATGTGTAAATTTTTCCATAAACTTTCTAGCCTGGCCACATTTTCTCAACACTGACCACTTAGATCACGCACAGCCATACCCCATCAAGTGCAATGGTTATTTTGTTACATATTTGATTAGCTACTGCTTTTAAACATGATTCCAGTATGGGTGCTCAAACTGACACTATTAAACTGCAAGTATGCAGAAACATTTTCCAGTGAAATCAATCTGAAACTATTCTACACCTTGTTAGCTCATGTGGCCCACATTGCTAAGTGAGCTTATGCCATGGGGTCCGTCCATTGTCTGCCCGTGAAATCGTATCTGCTTAATGGTTTGACCGATTCTGAGCAAATTTGGCTAGAAGGATCCCATGATCCAGAACTTATATTCAGAATTTTGATTAGTAAATCTTTTTGTTGAAAATCCTTTTAAAAACTTTACCGGAAATTGTCAAAATACATCTCCTCCTTAGCCACACAGTGGATTTCCAAAAAATATGGCTGGAAGAAACCTATGGCAGTAGCCTCCAGAGATGCCAGAATTCTATTGAGAATTATGATTTGTCAATTTATTGGATGAGATTTTATGAAAAATTTACTCGACATAATCCAAAATCCATCTCCTTACCAATTGGTGGATTTAAACAAAATTTGGTTGGAAAGATTCTATCATGCTATGCTGCTGAAAACGTATTCAAAATTTCGATGGGTCAATTGTTTGGGTGAAAATCTTAAGATTTAAAAAAATTCTTTCAGGAATTCTTTAACATGTTACTCATCCTTAATCAATGGGCCAACTTTGATTGGTCGATTTTTCAGGCAGCTATCTTTGATTTTCACAACTTCCGGAAATCCTATATAAAACGGATTGGAACAGCTTTAAACGACTTCTTCTCAAGAACCAGCTGGTTTTGATGAACGATGGGTGGATGAACCATATGGTAACTGGGTCTGAAACTTCCATTTTGATTGGTCCATTTTTTCAGAGGCCATCTTGTTCTCGAAAATGAGATCGCAGAAACTGCTGTATAGATCAGGCTGAAAATCATTTCATCGATACCTAAGCACGACTAACATTTGGTAGAGAACATGATCCATGATAAAACATGGCTGTCATGGACCAAGCTAGCGTTTGGTGGGCATATTGTATTTTTTTATTGGCTGGATGGAACCTAAGGTTTGATTTGATTGTGTGGTCAGTGGCCATCATGAAGATCCGACTTGTGTGGTCAGCGTCCATCATGAAGATCTGACTAAATATCACGCGTACTCAGTCCAATTTTAAATTCTATGTATAATGCTAATGGCCCAGGTTCAAGGACTTTGTGCCTCTTGTTTTGAAATTGAGATACTGCAAGTTTCCGGACCAAAAGGTCATCAGCTGAATATGTTGCCAGGTATATATAACAGTAGGCAAACACTGATCAACTGATGAGTTACATGGATGAATGATTAATAGATAATGATGAGTTGATGACATACCTTTAAAACTTCATGTTCATAGTTGCCTAATTCCTCCAGCATTATTTCCACATGTGTAGTGTTGATCTCCACTGACACTTTGCCATTTGATAGTACTATGATAACCACTTTTGAGAATGCTCCCTCAAGCGCACGCTGGTACGCAATCTTCTTCACCTTACACATCACGTTCCGTTTCTGCATGAAATCTGAGGAAACAAAGACAAAGTATAGGATAGATGCATAACTCAGCAAAATAGTGTGCATTCATGAGCAGAGTATGAAAGTAATTAGCATCATTGCTCACCAGGATGATTTAGCAGTTATTTTTAGTCCATACAGAACAGAATTAGTTGGTTGGTTTAAACTTTCAGGATTGTGTGTCTGAAAACTGGTGCAATCTTGAAAACAGAAATGCGGAAAACTGTTGTTACCTAAGACATCTGTCAGCACAAATGTTATCAAGCTTGCTCCAGCTTCCAATCATCAACAAGTTCCTATGGCTTCCTTGTATGGAGTGCATGTACAGTATAGCTCAGAAATAACTTTACATGTTTCCAAGCAAACCAGAAACATGTTAGTTAATACAATTTTGAATACGACGTAAGAAATGTTCTGTTGAATATGTTGAACATAATTGGACTGGATGACATCGCTAATATCTAGCAATTAATTTATGTTTAAAATATTCAACTGTAAGTTTTAGCTTGTTTTGGAACTATGTTAGGTTATTTTTTAGCCATAAATTTAGGGTTTGAATAAAACTATAACCAGCCCTGTGACTGGGTGGGCCAATACTGAAATATGACTAAATTTCTACTAGCATCAGACTAACATTAGTTCCAAGTCCTGCTGAGGGTGTCAATTTGTGAGGGTGTCAGTTCATGAGGGTGTCAATTTAGACAATAACGTCACACTCGTGATCCTATTCGTGTGTCTATCTCGTCACTTACTAATCACAAATCACCTCCAGCCACGCACAGGGAGGACATGATAGCGTGTTATCCATCACAGAGGGATCAATAAGCTGAGTAGATGAACATGTGTATACAATACCACATGCACAGGATGATGTATTTAGTTACAACTTGGAACTAGTATGAGTTGATCTACCTGTCAATTTTATACATTTCTGACAAAGCTGAAGTTATATCTTTTTGCTTCTCGCGACCGTCCATCCGTCAGTCAACTTTTGCTTTAAAACATATCGCTTACTTAGCCTCTGCAGATTTTAACCAAATTTAGCTGGCAAGATCCTATGTTTGTAGAATCTAAAACTTCTATTCCGAATATTGATTTGTCTATTTTTTTTAGCGGCCAACTTAGATTTTCCGAAAATTTCTCGAACAATTTAAAGTGCTACTACTCCTTAATCAATAGCCCAAAACCAACGAAACTTGGGTGGAATGATCCTATCTAAGTAGAATTCAACATATCAAACAAGAATTTTGGTTGGTTTATTTTTTGGTGGCCATCTTAGATTTTCACAAAATCATCCAGAAATCCTTTAAAATTAAAACGTGTCTTCTCTTAAATCGATTGGTGGATTTTAATTAAATTTGGCTGGATCCTATGGGGTGTCTTACAGAAGTATCTTTTGGCCATTAAGTGAAGTGATATCCTGGACATATTCTCAAACAGTATTTATTTACCTTGAGGGTTATAGTTCTCTTCCCACGCTCCGAAACCATCAGAGTGAAGGCCTGCTTTTTTAATGTCAATCCTTACATGACACGCCCATCTAACCTTGCTCAAGTCATTAGTGGCATCTTCACATAGCTGCCAACAAACATAGATTGCAACTCATTTAACCATTCACCGGGCAGAATTGGTAAAAAATTAAGATTTGCTTAGGTAATAATCAATTACAGGCCAAGAGAAACCGATTTTTGAAAATTTACCACTGGAATGGCTGGCTCGATAATCGAGCCAGCCATTCCAGTAGTAAATTTTCAAAGATAGATTTCTTTTGGCCCCCAAATAGACGTTTCACAAGACAACTGCCGAGGCCGGTTATGGCCGGCTTGACCATTCAAGGGTTAAAGGAACTATGCATTCAGAAAACAGGTGAACTGATTTAAAGGGATGCTAATCTGATTTTAATGATGTTTGTTGTCATTTACTTCCTAGCACATTCCTTTATCCATATCTCGATGAATGTATCCAGTTTTGGCTATGCTCTGCCCATCTTTAGCTAAGCTCGACCCATGCTTTGCCCATGTTGTGATCGATCGATCGCTGCACTCCCAGAACCTGAATTACCAGAAAACTACAGGTAAGCTGTTGAATAGTTTGATTGGTTGCTGTTGCTGTATATGGCAGCAACAGCGCTCAATCAAATTAGTTTCAAAATATTCAACAGAATGCTTATTAAATAGAAGACATACAATTCGTGTAACTTGACGAACTATTAAGCATTTCTGACTGACTTAATCACGTCATTTATAAAGGAATTGATGATGACATCAGCCTACATGTGACACAGTTGATTATCGCTTCATATAACTGATCGATAGACGTCATCTATTGTTTCCATTTTAACATTGCATGGATGTTGAACTGTCATGACTTTAGACCCAACACATGACTCCTCAAACTATAGTGGCTAACATTTTACTAGTTACTTACTGAAATAATTGTAGAGTTCCATGCATTAAATCCCAGGTAATAATTGGCCAACTCTTGACATTTTATACAATAAAGTTTTGAGGGTGGCTCCGTCACAGCTTTTCTCTTTGAGTAAGCTATCTGTAGGGTAAAAACAGACAGGTACAGACATTATTTCAGTAGTAAGCTGGGACTAAAGCTGTGTATGGTCTACTCTACATCGATGTTGTGTGTGGGAGGTATATTGTTGATGTAGACCTGTAAGGTAACCATACAATCCTCCACCCACACCAACATGGATGTCATTATCAAATACAGGCAACCATACAATCCTCCACCCACACCCAACATGGTCGTCACTATCAACTACAGGCAACCATACAATCTTCCACCCACACCAACATGGATGTCATTATCAACTACAGGCAACCATACAACCTTCCACCCACACCAACATCGATGTCATTATCAACTACAGGTAGCTATACAATCCTCCACCCACACCAACATCGATGTCATTATCAACTACAGGCAACCATACAATCCTCCGCCCACACCAACATGGATGTCATTATCAACAAGGACAAATTTGTCCAATACCTACCTCGTTGACATATTTTTCAATTGGGTTGCCATGAGATGAAGTCTCTATTTTGGAGTGAAATCTGTTGCGTTTTAGATTATGCCCCCAAAATTGGCACACCACAGGGATGCCACAGACCTACATCTTCCCAAGTTCAGACAAAATTGCTCCAGTAGAACCAGAGTTATCGAGAGTCAAAAGTGTTTATTTTCAAAAGAATGTTGCTGAAAGCTGTTGCTGCTGTTTTCGCTGTTTACCACAAAATTAGCACACTACTTCGGGACCCCACACACAAGGGTCTACCCCAGTTTTGTATAAGACCCCTCCCACTAGAACCAGAGTTATTAAAGAATATTTCCAGTATCCATTTTGAAAACTATTGCTCGAAGCTGTTGTCTTTTAGCTTTTTTACACCAAAATTGGCACACGTCTTCGGGATCCTACGGGCAAGCGTCCATCCAAGTTTGACATAGATCTCTCTCAGTAAAACTAGAGTAATTAAAAATGCCTAAAAGAACAACAACAACAACAATAACAACAACAGCAAGAAGCACTCCATGCTCGCATTAACCCTTGCATTTAATGACACAGGTAAAAAGTGACATGTATTAACAGTCTACCTGTCTTATGTATCAAAAATTCTTAATGAAAATAGAGATATTCGGGATACTTATCTAATTGGACTGGACAACTGGCTGCTTACGGTTTTTGGAATATTCAATAAACTACCTGTGCGGTTACTTTGAAACTGAGTGTCAGTAAACTTAACTCGAGTTCCAAGAATCTCAATTTCAAGGTAAAAATACAGATAAGCTGTTGAATATTTTGAAACTAATTTGACAGGAACCTGTTGCTGCAATAGCCAGCAACAGCTCTCAGTCAAATTAGTTTCAAAATATTCAACATAATAATTATTAAATTGTAAATGAATTTTAATTTTCGAATTTGTCCTTTCGGATTCAAAGGGTTAAGAATAGTCAATGGTTAGATCCTACCACGCTTACCTTGCATATGATTCCATTAAACTCTAGTGCTCCAGTTAAAGCATCTTTGGCCTGCTTTGCGGAGAAGTGTGAATAATAGTTTACAAAAGCATAGCAATTTGAATTCCCTGTCTGCAAGGTCAGAGCCAATTCATCATGAGCTGTGGATGAACTGTTCATGCAATCTTCCGTCTTTGATATCGTTGTACTGTTATTCCCAGCACCAGTCCTGGAGAACTTGAGTGGGAGAAGACTCGTAAAAATGCGGATTTCAAACACGAGCCCGTACTTTGAAAACTGGTTGTAAAGGAAATGCTAAAAAAATAATGAAAATAAAGACAATAAATTAACGTTTAACATTCGAGTCGAAAGAAAAATGTGTACATAACCAAGCACCAATTCCTGTAGGTATATCCAGTTACACACTGATATTTACACATCAAAATATGGACATATGCTCACACGAACTAATGCAAGCAACAATAATTTCATTCCTGTTTTCTTAACACTAAAGGTTGAATATGACAATGTACAAAACATATGTTGAAACTAATCCCACTATGGAAGCAGCAACAGCTTCCAGTCAAATTAGTTTCAAGATACTCAACTGTATGGTTGCCTTGAAAATCTCCATAGTAAAAACTGGGGAGAAGTACTACTTACATATATGTCATCTTCTGTTCCGACAAGTTGGGAGATATACAGACTCTTCCGGTTTTCCCAAGGCCGCTTGAACTCGATTACTTCTACTTTCAAGTCTTCATCAGCCATGTCTCAATTTTATAAACAACATAACAGACAATACATTAGTAACAAATAACATTACATTGCGAGCAAATCTAGACTGTAGTGATTGGAGATGCTGACTAACACTCAGCTTGCATGAAAAACCAAGTCCCTCAGGCTGAGTTGTAATCCTCTTTAAAACTAATCACCATCACTAATTGCAAATCTGCCGAAATTAGTTGTAAAAAACTGGCTCATATTAAACATACCATCATATTGGGGGTTTGACATGCTGACAAACATATCTACTTGTACATCCTGCAGGATATCACTTTATCCATCAATCATATGACATCATAATCAAGTACACGATGACATCATAATCAATTATGTTATGAATGACGTAGGTAAGTTCATCACGGATGCTTAATTGATGATGGAATAAGTGTTGTTGTATGAATTGTATGTCTTTACTATTTAATAAACATGCTGTTGAATATTTTGAAACTAATTTGACTGGGAACGGTTGCTGCCCATGGCACCCAGTCAAATTAGTTTCAAAATATTCAACAGCTTACCTGTATAGTTTTCTAGAAATGGATAGTCAGGGAGTTCAAGGATGGATCGATCCTAACCCGTGCAAAGCATGTGTGGAGCTTATCTAGAGATGGGTGGCGCATAGCTAAAACTGGATTCATCCATGGACATCATAGCATATCAGCCAGAAAGGTGCACATGCACCAGCTTTTTTATACCAGCATTATGCATGTAAAGACAAAATTTCCAACCCAGCCCTCACTAACTGGCTATATGGTCCGTAAAAATAAAAACCAATGCTACCATCATATAATTATTGGCGTTGTGAGATCTTATCAGTACATTTATACGTAAATGGATTTATAATTATTAGCTCAGCTGGCCTTAAAGGCTGCAAGCTTATGCCATGGGGACTGTCCATCTGTGGTCCATCCATCAACTTTTTTCATTAAACGACTTCTCAAGAACCACTGAAGCGATCAGGCCGAAATTTGTGATATGTGATTAGGGACTAAGGGCCATTAAAGTTTGTTTAGGAGAAGGTGATCCATAAAAAAAAATGGCCACCGTGGGCCAATCAAAATATAGCATGTTTGGCGGCCATATTGGATTTTTTATTTGATGGATTTTGCGGCCAAAATAAGTTTTCTATAGGTTTTTGGGTACTCTGATCTCAAATTTGCAATTTTCGAAACTGTCGGATAAACGGTTTGGCAGCCATCTTGAATCATTTTCCCGCCAAAAGCTCCCATACTAAAGCAATGGGAAATTTAAAATGTCTTCTTTTCGAGAACTACTGGGCCGATTTCAATTATATTTGGCAGGAAGCATCCTTCAGGCATAGAGATTCAAGTTTGTTCAATTGAAGCGGATCGGCCAATTTGGCCAGTGGCCATCTTGGATTTCGGATGATTTTTAGAAATGTCTTAAAAAATATATTTCTCTGAAACCATTTGAGGGATCGATTCAGAACTCATGAAATATGATCTAGGGCAAGAACTGAACCAAGTTTGTTCAAGGGAACTTAATTGACCAAATGGTTCAGCGTCCATCTTGGATGACCTCGTTTTCGCAAAAACGACTTCTTCCCCAGAACTGCTGAACCAATCCGGCCGAAATTTGTATTATATGATTAGGGACTAAGGGCCATTAAACTTTGTTCAAGAGAAGTTGATCCGTCAAAATACATGGCCGCCGTGGGCCAATCAATATATAGTGTGTTTGATGGCCATATTGTATTTTTTTATTTGATGGATCTTGAGGCCGAAATTTTTTTTATAGGTTTGGGTATTCTGATCTCAAATTTGCTATTTTCAAAACTGTCGGATAAACGGTTTGGCAGCCATCTTGGATCATTTTCCCGCCAAAAGCTCCCATACTAAAGCAATGGGATATTTTAAATGCTTTCTAATGGGCCGATTTCAATTATATTTGGCAGGAAGCATCCTTAGGGCATAGAGATTCCATTTTGTTCAAGCGAAGCTGATCAGCCAATTTGGCAGGCGGCCATCTTGGATTTCAGCCGATTTTTAGAAATGTCTTTAAAAATCCGATCTAGGGCAAGAGCTGACCCAAGTTTGTTCAAGAGAACTTGATTGACCAAATGGTTCAGCAGCCATCTTGGATGACCTCGTTTTTGCAAAATCAACTTCTTCCCCAGAACTGCTGAAGCAATCACGGCGAAATTTGTGATATATGATTAGGGACTAAGGGCCATTAAAGTTTGTTCAAGAGAAGTTGATCCATCAAAAAAACCTGGCCGCCATGGGCCAATCAATATATAGCGTGTTGGGGCCATATTGGATGTTTTTATTTGATGGATTTTGGGGCTGAAATTAGTCATATATGTTTTTGCACATTTTGATTTCAAATTTGCCATTTTCGAGACTGGCGGATAAACTATTTAGTGGCTATCTTGGATCATTTACCTGCCAAAATCTCCCAGCAATGGGAAATTTAAAATGTATTCTTCACGCGCCATCTTGGATGTTGGTAGATTTTTTAGAAATGTCTTTAAAAATCTTCTTCAAAACTGCTAGGGGGATCAATTCAAAATGCATGAAATATCATCTAGGGCAAGAGCTGCACCTTGTTTGTTCAAGGGAACTTGATTGGCCAAATGTTTTGTAGGCCATCTTCGATAACCTATTTTTTCTCAAAACAACTCCAGAACCACTGAGTGGATTGGGCCAAAATTTGGGAGATATGATTAGGAACTGAGTGTCATTGAAGTTTTTTCAAGGAAAGGATCTACGTCAGAAACATGGCCACTGTGGACCAATCAAAATGTAGCATGTTTGGCGGCCATACTGGACTTGCAAAATGTCCACAAACTAATTTAAAAGACTACTCCTAAACCACCCACCAACAATTTTGACAAAAATGCATAGCGCTCCAGGTGAGCGACACAGGCCCCTTGGGCCTCTTGTTTATGGTACAAAATGTATATGTGTTAATTGTCATGTGTCTTATGTATATATGTATGTGTATATATTGTAATACTTTACTGTGGATATTCACATGTATTCTGATATTGTGGAACGATTTAGCAACAATCCTGATCAAATGTAATTGTCTGATACTCGTATTATGCAAGTACCAGCGGTTTTCACCGTATGATGTAAAGTTGTTGGTCGACCTATTCTACATAGGGGAGGGATTCCCAAAATACCTTCCCGAACAAGAAGAGGAAATACTTGTGTAATGTTGCCTTTCACAGTCAAATAAAAAGCAATTCAGCTTCGGACAATGGCGGGGATGCATTGGTGGAAAGAAACATGTATATTTGACATACCCATCACTTAAAAGCCCTTAATATAATGCTTGAGCAAGGAAGTAAACCACACCCATGACGTCATTTATCGGGGTCGGCCATTTAAGATGTCGGAATGACCTGCTAGAGGGAAACATGGCACCTTTTGTATTTATCATAGCTTATTCCTGGTCCATATGAGAATAAGAACGGTATATTTTGATGATGAATAGTTTCTATTTGATGTAAATACACAAAAAATTCAAGAGAACTGTTATAAGCTGCCGTTTGACATAATTCAACCGCAGGAATTTTGTTGCGCTCTCTTGACTAGCCACGCCCCGGGTTAGAGAGGTCACGGCCTATCATCTTGTTCAAGCATTATTAGATTTCTTGGGGTGTTCACAACTTATCCAGCAATGAAAATTTATCTTTGAAGGAATTTATAACACAGTCGTGCAAACACATATTCATAGCCATATATTGGAATCAGTAATTAGGTTATACATGTGATTTATAGACATGTCAAATTAGAGTTTTCCCAAAATAGTACTACGTCGTTATGCTTCTGGCCAATCAAAAGTTGATGTACAAAACAGCAGATGCTCTCTGGAGAGGATAAAAGGCTGTGTACACAGTATTTCTGCGCCTTCTGCTTCTTGCTGTCAGCAATCTCTCTCTCTAACTAACCACTAACCAATGCTGATTGGGTCAACTGTGTCTAACAGACATTAGCACCAGGCATAATAACCTTTCAGAGCACAATACCCTGGCATTCCTCGTGCGCGCTCTACCTATGCCTCTGCATGTCTATATACTGTCAAGTTTGTGCACGTTAGACTGAATGTTAGACTGATGCTAGATGCATGATTATTTCATCTTTTAGGAGCACGGTACGTCAAAATTTGTTCTAGATGAACGTGAAATTCTGCTCTAAAGCTGCTGCTAAAATCAACAACTCAGCTGATACATAGCAGCTCAGACAGACAGACATTGATGTAGACAGATCTGGTGAGGTGTTAGCAAATCCTCTCTGCTTGTAGCTTGACTGTAGAGTTGAAAGACTTGTAGTGATAGCCTCCACAGGGGAATGTTACAGGCAAGCATCTGAAAGCTTCTGCAAGTAGTGAGTCCGTAACAGCTAACACTGATCTAACTCGAAGTCGTGGCAATTCAGGTCTGGTCCGCACTACCCTGGCATTCCTTGTGGGTGGGCCTACCTCGAATGATTTCAACAGGCAGACGATGTGGACATCGTTATGGTGTACATGATCTGATGTGTGAATACAGCCACAAAAAGAGAGTAGTTCTTTCGTAAGACTGATGTGGATATGGTAGGAATCGCACTATTATTGTAGACTGTTTGCAAAGCAACAGTGTGCAATAGGGTGTCTGTTTACAGGCTGCTCGATTCCACAATATCCTACATAGTACAATACCAACGAACTAACATTTGCTGTTCTATTTCCTTTAAGCTGTTAAAACACCATGTTAATATTTTTGATGACATAACATCATCTGCACAAATTCGGTTTGTTTTATACATTAGTTTAGCTATCAAAGCTCATGCTCCTTAAGACAACATTATACTAACATGATCAAAGTAGTAGAACAAAGAAACCGCACACAGTAGGCTCACACACACACACACACACACGCACGCACGCACGCACGCACGCACACAAGCTAGCTGATCACATTGAATAATGCACATAGTCCTATGCTCGTGTACACAGATTAGCACAGATATTTCTCTCGAAAACTACATGGTCATATATATTTTTGCTTACACAAGACGAAACGTATTATCGTTCGTCCTGGGATGATTCCAACAAAAATACAGTCACTAGGGCTTGAAATCACCAAGAGACCCAATTGACGTCATACAAAAGTTAACCAGTTGTTGTCAAGATACACACAATTATATTTGTGTGGATGTGAATTTTGCATCACCGCAATATTGCTAATGACTTAGTCTTGCTCAATAGTTAATGCAACTATTCATGATATTACACTAGGCGTATGTTGAAATAATATCAAGCCTGTGTGATGATAAAAGGGAGACAACTCATGTCACGAACAACAAATTACCACGCAGTGACATCCCTAGAACAGTGTTTTTGTACATCTGAGGCTGCGGAAACACCATATTCTGCTTGCATTTTGGCCCTGTACGTATGTGTACAAGAACGAGTACCTACAATATGGAAGGCCAGTTCAATCCACTACATGTGTTGTAACGGAAAGTACAACAGCTTGCATCAAGGCTTAACATTCGCCAGCTTACCAGTGATGCACGCCCAATGAGTACTACCAACGCTAGCAGTAAGAATTTGAATCTAGAGGCTCACAGAAACACCAGGGCTCGATTTTAACACTAACCCGAGGATAGTCCAATTTCATATGGGTTAGTAAAACTACACCTGCGCTAACCCATTTTGGTTAGCAATATGCTCTTAAAAGAGAAAATACAAAATACCCACTTATAATGTCATTATGTTCAGCACCCAAGAACAAATTTTCTACTAGATTCAATGCTTTATTGAATATTTTGAAATTAATTTGTCCGGAAAGTTTAATTAATTTCAAAATACTCCACAGTTTCTCTGTATGATTGCCTTGGAAATGAGTTTTATAGGGATTCATCGGTGAATGGATTAAAGAAGTGATCAGCTTTGAGTCTACAAACATTGGGTTAATGAAATTTGCTGCAGGATAGTAAAATCAACGGTGCACTATTCCATCTGGGTTAGTAGAACAAAAACCTTAAAATCTACCCCTGAACACTGTATCTGTGTATGGAATAACACCTCAGCCAAAGGCTGAAAAGCAGCATGAGGTGGGAAGCATTTGCGACACCAATGAGACGTGTATTGGTCCCACGATAAATAATTTTGAAGTACCACCGACTGCCATGAAGCAGACAAATATTCTGTCATATCCACAGCCAGGCATGAGCGTCAATGAATCATTTTCAATAGATCATGAACGCTTTATTGGCAATAGTAATGATGGTTTGGGCCTGACCACCCCTACGTACAGTGCCCATGAACAGAGCTCTTCTCTGCCAAGCCTAAGACGATTTGGCCTATGTAACCATGAGCAAAACACACTACCAGTTAATGCACATGGCAGGCCTTGCAGTCCACCTATGGCTGACTCACAGGAACAGGCAAGAGAAGGCCTAGAAGCCATTATCACTGCCTTAGTGGTTGATGCAACAATGGCCGCAATGGCACAGTTGCTAGCTGGATATACAGATGCAGCATCATCACAAAACCAAGCTAGCGCTGATAGATTAAATATTGCAAATGCTAGGTGGATGGATGTTAAAATAAAGCCAGAGCCTGTCAGTAATAATGCCACACTACCAGAGCTTGGAACTAGCCATGCTTTGAAGCCACTTTCAGGACATTACCCGTCTGTGGGAACATCAACTTCGACTGGTGTCAGACATGGTTGTGCTCCAGCGCATGTGGCAAACACTGGTGTGGATGAAATTAGTGCTCCGAGTGGTGGCAGCCGGGTCAGAAATGCTTCAATATGTGTATGTATGTGTATATATGTATGCATATGATATTTATGTAGGATGGGCATGTGGCATTTAGCTAAAGCTTATAGTTTCCTTAGGCCAATCATCAAACTCATACCAACCAGTGAAGAAGTATATGCATAGATTGATTATTATAAGTATTCTGTTGCGGCTTATATGAGTTTCGCAGGGAATTTATGTAAAACCTTGTTAGTATCCGGCAATAAAGTTTGGACCCCACATCAAAATTTACAGGCTATCTGGCAAGTCAAGGCTGCCGAACTCCATGGCAATGCACAAAATAGCATACAAAATGCCTAAAACATCAATAAATGAAACAAATCATGCATTCCTCATTTATTTAGTGTTCTTGGGTTAAAGTATAGGGCACAGTAGGGTTGCATGATTTTTCGATTATTCGCGATTATATAATTCAAAATGATCGTGGACGATTATAAAATTAAATAATCGTATAATCGCCATGTTGAAATTTTTATCAAGACACTTTTACGCTTGTGAAACCTTGCTCGCGTAACCAATCATGGAAACAAACATCCGGCGATCAGCTGAATGTGTGAATGATTAAATAAACTAAATAAATAACTGCTTTGTTTGTATATTAACTAAGTCAATACTTAGGGAGAAAATGCATTGAATTTCTGTGATATTTCGCTTAATTGAAGCCTAGGCTTCTATTAGGACAAGAGGTGTTCAATTTCCAAACCAACATCTCTGAGAAAGGGGTGGGCTTATATTAGAGTTTTCCCAAAAATGTTTTCTAAAACTGATACCACGGAAATTCAACGCATTTTCTCCCATAAAAATTTCCACCGCCTACGCCTATGTTTAATGTATACCTCAAAACATGACCGGGGAAGTGAAATTATTTGATTTGAGCGGTTAAATATTGCGTATCCTTTAAAGGTCGTTTATTAAATCAAAATTAATCCACAATTTGATATAAAATGGCATCGCGAAAAAATACAAATCACGTGATTCGCCTCCAATTGAAGAGTTCATTTTAGAGCGAGTACTCGGATATAAATATTCTGGAATCGGGGACTTGGAACTCGGGAATTTCTATATATTATCATTGCGCGAAAGGAACTGAGTATTACACTGATCTGAATAACGGGTACCCATTTGATAAACTCCCGTTAGCATATAATATCTCGTGAGAACACGCCACCTCCCATCGCACAAGAGCCGCTGGCTCGCCAACTTAAGAAGCCGGTTATATTGTCGTTCGTAATAATTCAATTTGGATCATTTAATGTTGATCGACGTTACAAAATTGATGCGCATTTACTCCCGTGCTTGTTTGGTACATAAATTTGGTCTAAAATATATTTATAATAACGAAGGTATTTAATCACGCCAAGACTGTTTTACGCGCATTTTGACTACAAGTGTGGAATAAACTTTATTATATCGTGAACATACGTGGCCTACTATTAGTATTAATCTAATAGGTGGTCAAGATTTACAAATCCGAGGCCTGTATTGACTTCTAGAGGGGCCGGAAATGTATCAGGGCAGAGATCGGTCTGAAGTAAACACACCCTGTGTGACACGATTGTTATTATTATACACGCTATTCTTACAAATTTGCTCTTAAAAAAGATTTTCCTATACAATCTGCTGAGTTAGGGGGTGGGCTTCTAATACAGAGTTTTGCCGTTTTGAAACTGCTAAGCAATCATTGGAGCTCATATGTCAAAGTTAGGGGGTGGGCTTCTATTAGAGCATAGGCTACAATTAAGCGAAATACGGTAGTTCATGATTAATCGTATGATCGCGATTATTTGTATTAAATGATCGTGATTATGAAAATTGAATAATCGTGCAACCCTAGGGCACAGAAGCTGTTTTATTACAAAACACTGATAAGTTAGAGCCGTATTTAAAATGGGACCAGTTTTGGAAATGCTCAGACCACCCCTTTAACAAAAATACGCTTCAAATAAAGGAATTAAGTCATGGAATTCGTCAAAATTCATAAATCATTGTGATTCCAACATTTACTTCTACAAAATCAAGATTAAGAGAAAAAATAAATCTGTTAATATTTAATTTTATAATGGGCAATCTGCCGCAATACCACGGAATTAGGTCACATTTTAATAGAATTTTTGGGAGTAGGGTGATTGTGATTGAAACAATGCGGAGAAGCCATCCAAGCAACCAGCACTCCAGAAATGTTCATCTGGTTACTAGATAATGTGTCCTAGCTGCTAGGATAATAGTAGGAATGAACGCCGCCTATAACAGTGGAAATTTCCTTTGGAATCTCGGTCAACATTTCCCGAGCATTTTTCAAGTGACCATTTTTTACTACAGATTCACACCTGGTTATGAAATCTTGTGTAATTAAAAACTAAAATTTTGCATTTGACCTGGTTTTGGTATAATTAGCTTTGTCAGATAAGGATAAGAAGCTTCGAAATATAAACAAATCATTATTATATGTGTGATATGTCACTATAGCTTGAATACGAAACCTTGCCACAGAGTTTGGTATACCACAGAGTTTGGATCACTGACCCTATGTATATATCCCCATATATATGTATGTGTATATATGTGTAAGCACCATGCTGTATGATCAGGGTACCTGTTTCTAACCGGGTTCTATTTCTAACAATTGCTCCTTTTTGCGTTCTCCTGCACTCATTGTTTTGGTGACATCGTCAAGACATGTTTATTTCAATAGATACATCATTTTTGCACACAATTTGAAGGTTTGATAAAAATGTAGCAGAAATAAGTAATTAGTTTACCTATTTTTTATTTGACATTTGAAAAACATGTGTTTACACTATTACTTTTTTGAGGGGCCATAAAAATGTTCATAACTGGTAAAGAAATGAAACAAACTGGTCCAGTTTGTGCATCAGACGACATATGCCAGTAGCTATCAAACATGGTATGTTGATGTTATAGTATCTATATATGATAAAAACTAAAATAATTTAACGTGATATGGTATGCATAGCAATCCTTATTATCACTTTAAACACCAGATTTGTTACTTTACACAGCAAGGATACAGAGTTTTGATTTTGAAAATGGTGTTGCTGCTGTCGACGTATACCAGGTTTTACGAAAAATGGAATTTGACCAGGTCTAGATTTACTACAATAACTTAAATTGTGCTTCCTTTTTAGCGGCGTTTGTATCATTATTTTTGCTGATAAACTCTCCTGTTGTCATATCATAGACAGTGATGTCATATCGCCATCTTGTTGTTATATAAATAACGAATCTACATCCCTGTTAGAAACTGGTACCTAAGTACACAAAAATCTCTGAAAACTGATAATGTGTATTTACACACAGTAAATTTATTTGGAGGAATTAAACACCTTTAATGCATGTATTATTTCACTGAACACTTGCACATTACTAAATAGAAATCATTTATTGACGAAAGCTTTACAGTCTTACGCAACCGGCAAAATTGTCTATACCCCGTTAAAAACTGATATTCAGATCATACTACATGCCATAGAATCAGCATCATAGAAGCACATGTCATGTACACCATCTCGTATTGTTTGTTAGGGAGCGTCCATCATGGTGAAACGCTGCCATATCATATTCAACTGCTAGAGTATCTCGAATACATAACGACTAAGCTTGATGCAAAAGAATCTGGATTTCTCCAAGGCTTTCGATACAGTACCACATAAAAGACTCCAATCAAAATTGCAAAGCTATGGTATAGGAAATAAAGTAACCAAGTGGATAGAAAACTATTTAACCAATAGAAAACAGAGTAAGAAATAATGATACAACATCAGATTGGGCAGGTGTAACCAGTGGCGTACCACAAGGAAGTGTTCTTGGGCATGTCCTTTTTCTAATTTACATAAATGATCTACCAGAATCACTAACCTGCCACTGCAAAATTTTGCCGATGACACAAAAATATATGGAGACCCATCCACCAATGACATCCAAGATAACATAGACAAGGTTATGCGAGTGGTCTCGGACATGGCAACAAGGCTTCAATACAAATAAAACATTTTGGCAGTAACAGTTTCCGAATCCAATACTCTATGACAACTGGTACCTCACAGCTAGAAAAGGATTTGGGAGTGCATATTGACACAGACCTTTCTTTTGAGACACACATAAATAACATTGTATCTAAAGTGAATAGTAGAGTAGGAATAATCAAAAGAACCTGTTCCTGTATAGAGCCATCTACACTTACTTTTACTCTACAAATCTTTAGTAAGACCTATTCTTGAATACTGTAACTCGGCATGGTCACCAAGATTTAAACGACAATCCCAGCTATTAGAAGAGTACAACATCGGGCAACAAAGTTATTACCACAAATTAGAGACTACAGATACACAGAAAGACTCAGAACCCTAAATCTAATGTCACTGAAATAGACGATTTCGAGGAGACTTAATCGAAACATACAAAATCCTTAATGATATGTATAACATTGACAAAAGCAGCTTCTTCAAACTCCACTAATACACACACTAGAGGACATAAGTTCAAGCTCAACATGAAACGCAGCAATAAGGATATTCGCAAATACTTTTTCTCTAACAGAGTGGTATCCTATTGGAATTCACTGCCAGCAACAGTTATAGAGGCACCAACGGTTGAATTCTTTAAAAGTAAACGAGATAAGCATTTCAAACAAATGCTCCGTGATTTTGACTAAACATGATTTGCATAGAGACACTAGCATAGAGAAGGCGACCCGGATAGCGACAAACACATTGAACAGGCCATATGCTTATCAGACCACCACAAAGTCATACTGCAATTCTGCCAATACAGTGGACTGATTTTGGAGTAGTCTCTGCATAAACAAGAACATGCTCGGTAGCGATTCCAATTACTGGTAGATAATCTCTGCTTCCACATCCGCACTTTGTGGTTGCATGAAGAGACACTTGCGTAGAGGAGGGGACTCGGATGGCGATGAGCACAGAGAATGAAAACAACAGCAAGTAGACCAACACGGCCTCCACAAGTGAACATGCAAACAAATGCTAGGCGCAGCAGGTTGTGACCATGAGTGTAGGCGGCACACCGCAGCTGACGCGGGGAACACCCATCTGCATCATAGCATTTCCCAAAACACAGCTGAAGTTTTAAATCTAATGTCACTGATATACTGATGGTTTCGAGGAGACTTAATTGGATAAGGGTCTGGCTTCTTACCGCACTCGAGCGCTGATGTTGTCGCTGGGGCTGTAGGTAATCGTCGGCGCTGAGGCGTACTATATAATAGCATTGCAGCCTATTGTAAACGGCTGTAGGAGCGATATCGCAGATGTCTGAGCGCTGCGCTAGAGCATTAACCCGTGAACACTCTAGCCGACAAAGAATGGTACTTTTTTATTTTTTAAATCATTTATGATTATATTTCTTGTAATAAATGTACATGATTCAAACTGTTTACATTATATTTTTTTCTTCCTCAGATACGCGTGCACAGACAAACTTTGGCTGATGTCATGATGTTAGCGAACCTTGGAGAGTTAAAGAATTAATGGTCGAAGAAACTGATGTATTTAATAGCATACAGCTCAAATCGAACAAAATTCATTTTCTCTCCCAAGATCCAAAGAGCCAATGCATGCACGCACGAATGCACGCGCACGCATGTGAACACACACACACACACACACACACACGTGATTACTGGCAAAACACAAACATAAAGAAAATTATACAAGTATTTATATGTCGGAACAACATGAGAACTATTATTGAATATGTTGAAAAGCCAAATGCAATATTGGCTTCCAGTCAAATCATTTTCAAAATATTTTAAAACGCAATTTGTTATGACGTTGTTTTGACATTGAATCAATGTTGGAATTATGTCATGATACAATTTCAAGATTGATTCAACGTTGAAACAACGTCTGTGCCCGCTCGCTGGTATTTAACTATTTACAGTGGCCACAGAACCACAGTTTCTTCTTTGGTGATATTGTCCCTTCTTGAATTAGAACACTACAAAATCTCACAAACCCAAATTGCTGTTTGTCTTTTAATAGAGACCGTCATTGTTACAACACTCCAGGCATCATTGTTGAATACATCATGGACAATATCTAAATAGATGCTGGAATCCAACACACACGGTGATATACATTACGGACAAGTTTCAACGACCTCGTTTAAAATGGCGCCTGATAGTGATCTCTTTGTATCTTCTTGGCCTACCAACCATGATAGTATCTTTCGGGGTTTTTTCCAGTACAGGCAGATCGTGAAATGCTTTTGGTTGGTTACATTTACGTGATTTATGTGGCTTTGGTTTGTTCAGATGTTTCTGTGAGTGGACGTTTTAGCGTCTTCTCTGCTGCTGTAGTCTTAGTCACACGTGGAGCTGCCGTGTTAGAATTATGACACACTAAAGCATCATAATGCCCACTGAGGTCGAACAATACTGGGAAGACAGCGACAGAATCCCCGGATCATGATTGTATGGCCTGGTATTCTTCAGAAGTTCTAGTAGTATACACAACCATAATACATATATTTAATACATTGCTGATGGCGGTGAGAGCTAGTTCTCCTACAGATGTACCAGGGGTTCACAGCTCATCGAGCTCCACTTCTGACGCATCTAGACTATCTGTATTCGCTAAGCACCACTCATATGTCTGCTGTCGTAGTGTCAAATGGTCATTTTCTTCTTTATCGGTGACTGAAACACATAAAGCCCTGAACAAACACTTTCCGTCACCAGCTACACGCTGTTGATAATATTCAACTCCTAATATAGGATATGATTCAGGTTGAATTGAAATCAGCGTAGGAATTGTATCTGGTGCAATTGTATTTTGTGCCATATGCGTTGGCATTCTGTTTATAGCTACAGTTACCGCCGAAGATGTTGACATTGCTGGTACTACTGTATCGATGTACTTCACATCAGTTATCAACTGGCCATTCGCATTTAATACCATAGATGGAATGTGTTTTTGGTGGTGTTTGAATGTGTTTTGATTTGAGACACTGTTTTTTATTTCTGTGACCAATCGAAAAGCGAAAACATGATTAGTTGGTCCCATTTCATTTAACCAATAGATATCGCGTGCCTTGTCACAGTGTAGCTGTTCTGCAGCTTGTGTATTGATATGCCCGGCTTACTCAGTCAAGAGTGTTGACCTTGATGAAACCGGCCAAACAAGATGTACTTCTCTGACGACCCTGTGACTGGATGTATGGTGCCGTCAGTTGTGTCTTTAGGCGGATCATCAAGCAGGAAAGGCATGCGCACGTTCAGGTCACCACTTTTTGCCACTGCAATATTGGCTTCAGTCACTTCGGCAACGCGCCCATCATTTGGATGGAATAGACCGGGTACTATTTTGTTTCCAACTTTGGCCACTGTATTAGCAATATCTATAAGGTTTACAGTTGGGACATGTTCCATCGAACGGAAGATATGTTAGCTGAATATTTCGAAACTAATTTGACTGGGAGTGCTGGTGCATGTTTATTAAAAAGTAAAAATTAAGCACCTACGCTTTGTCCGTATTGGGATATTCAGCTTGAATATTTTGAAACTAATTTGACTGGGAGTGTTTATTAAAAAGTAAAGCACCCACATAAAATATTTATTCAGGGTTTTGCCGCAATCTAAACAAAGCTGAGAATACAACTATCCCGTTCGCGTAGGAGATCTCACGAGAACACGAATGGGGTTTGCCGGTTAATTATTAATAACCTACCGACTCTAATCTGGGAATTGCCTGGCGTCGAGTACTCGGCTGCAATACTATGTCTCCGACACCTATTACCTGGCTCCTCACCACCGATGCGCCAGTGACGACGTTGGCGGGGAAGCACAGTAAGATTATTATTATTATCGATAATACTGAACACAGGCCGTACAGACCTCTATATTCAGGTGCATGAGTGACGCTAGGTTTTGAAATGGTTACTTCATGGTGAAGGTGCCTCGAAGTTAAATTTAATTTGTGCATTGTCCCAGTATTTATCCAGTCGGTTTTTAAAGCTTTGAATGGTTGGGGCATTAACGATATGGTCAGTTAGGCTATTCCATACTTTTGCTATTCTGTAATAAAATGAAAACTTGGATATATTATATTTAGCTCGCTGGATAAATAATTTTTTACTATGACCCCTGTTACTATTTCTTGAAGCAAATTTTAATATTGGTGCTGTGTCTGGAGCATAGGTATTCAAAACCTTATATGTTTCAACCATGTCCCCTCTCAGACGTCAGTATGCGAGTGTGGGGAGGTTTAGAGAACGTAACCTATCCTCATAACTGAGATTGCGAAATCCAGGGACAATCTTTGTTGCACGCCTCTGCACATTTTCCACAGAGTGTGTATGTTTTTTAAGGTGTGGGTTCCATACCGCATGTGCAAATTCAATGTGGGGGTGCACAAAAGCTTTATATAATAGCAAAGTTTTCTTTACCCAAATATTTGTAGGTCCGTCTAATGAGGCCCATGATACTGTTGGCTTTATTGATTTTATTCTGAATGTGGTGATCAAAGGAGAGCCGAGTCAAAGATGACTCCGAGATCGTTTTCGTTGTCCACATGGGATAAAGTATGGTTAGCATTATCACATTCAAGTTTATATTGTAAATTCTGTTTTGTACCTCTACCAATGGATAATACATTACATTTATCAGGGTGGAATTTTAACATCCATGTTTTTGACCACATTTCTAGGCTTGTCAGATCTGATTGCAGGTCATCACAATCAGATTGTTTTGTAATATGCTTAAAGATCTTTGTGTCATCTGCATAAAGATATAGACTGGATGTTTGTATTAGTTCAGGCATGTCATTTATGTAGATCACAAACAGAAGGGGGCCGAGCACACTGCCCTGCGGTATGCCACTAGTCACAGCTGCCCATTGAGAGTATGAGTCGTTTATATGTACTCGTTGACGCCTACCCACCAGGAAGGATGTAATCCACCCCAGGGATGGTTCTGTGATCCCATAACTTGCTAGTTTGTTAATCAAACGGATGTGAGGCATGGTATCAAATACCTTAGCAAAATCCATATAGAAAATATCCACAGTGCCTCCCTTCTCTAGCATATTAATCCATTCATCTAAGACATTTATTAACTGGAGCATGGTTGATCGTCCAGTAAGAAATCCATATTCAGGGTTTGTACACCTTTCAGGATCTGAAATTCCATGACTTTTCCATGACCAAAATTAACAAATTCCATGACCTCTAAGAATCAACATCTCAGTCAAATTTTAATCAAAGGACTATGTCCAGGGGAAAGGGTCAACAATAAATAGCAAACAGATCAAATAAATGAATTAGATTTATTATAGAACTTCTTTTTAAATGGCAGTCACATGACAGCGTACATATAGGCACTATAATACTATATATGGAATATTATTATTAGCATTGATCATCACAGTTTGAGGTAAATATAACTGACTATCACAGATTCCCATATATCATATTTAATATCCTTGCCTGGTAGGTGGGGCTTAGAATACACCTTCCGTATCTTCTGCGTGTCGTAAGAGGCGACTAAAGGAAGTAAGGGTGAGGTAACCCTGACAGAAACCTTGAGTGCTGAAGACAGAGGTTCCAGGCCGCACGGCGCACTCTAATAAACCATGGATCCACGCACTTAACGCTTATGATCATGTCGATAGTCACTTACAGGACTGGCGGTATGATCAGCGAACGAAAAGAAGAAAGAAGATATTTAATATCCGAGATTAACCCTTTATTAGCAGAACCAGAACACTTTTTTTTAAATATTTACCACTGGAATGACTAGATCGCCTATGAATCCAGTAATTCTATGATAAATTTTCAAAAATAATCTCCTGATTCTGTAAATGCCTTAATGGAGTTTATCTACTAAACAGATTTGAGCATTATTTAGTGGTCATCAGGCAAATGGTATATATGTATGACTAGAAAGAGCATATTATGTATATATCGAGCACTATATAATAACACAGGGTATATATGTAGGGCTATTATCCCTGTAATATACCTATGAGATTATTTTAAAAATATTTTAATACCAATTTGACTGGAAATTATTGCAGCATAATGCAGCAAGAACAGCCAGGCAAATTAATTAAAATTATTTTGAAACTAATTTCATTGAGCGTTGTTAGAGATTCAACATTATTCAATTTATTACAGGCATAGATGTAAAGATTAATAGCACTAGCTATCTAGTATCATCACCATGGCATCATATGTACAACCTTATCTAGACAAAGAGCATATGTATATATTGAGCACTATATAAAAAATATTTACCACTGGAATGGTATATGTAGGGCTAATATCCCTATAATATACCTATCATGGCCATGAAATCATTTAAAAAATATTTTTAAACCAATTTGGCTGCAAATTATTCCAGCCTAATGCAGCAATCCAGACAAATTAATTAAAATTATTTTGAAACTAATTTCACTGTGAGCATTAATATATAACTAAAGAGATGCAACATTATATAGGAAAAATTTCAAGATTAACCCTTTAACTGACAAATCCCTGAAGAATTAAATTTTGTAATACTTATTTAGTAGCAGACTGTTGAATATTTTGAAATTAATTTATATTAATACTGTTTCTCCTTTTGGCTAACAAATCCAGATGTTTTGAGCTTTTTGAGTGGCTTTTCACCGCAGCTTCACCCATATTAGATACGTCGAAAGACTTTAGACAAAGCCGACATCCCGCTTTTGAAGCGATAGCATCACGTTCTATCCAGCCACTGTACTGCGCATCTGATAACCAACTACCGTTAAAACTGCACTTTCCGGGCATTTTTACCAATAGTTAAACTTTCTTAGTCATATTTTATCACGGAAATATCGCGAACTTAAAAATTAACACATTACGGCAACTATTTACTGTTAGCTTTACTTACTTTACACAGCTGAAAATCCCAGCTTGATCGCAATTTATAAAATGACGACATGTTTGTTTACGCTGAGAAAACAATTTCTTCCGGTAAAATTTATCGCAGACTTCACTCTCTTAGGTTCGTTTCGCATTCGCTTTCGTGTTTATTACCATACTTCATAGTAGTAGCCGAAACTTGCCGATCTGCATAATTAACCTTTCTTTTTGGGTTGAGAATCTCGCGCTTTCTCGCTAGCGCGAGACTACCGAGACTTGTGGCAGCGATTGCTCAATAACAATGCAGCCATTGTGAGCGAATATCGTGTTATGACACGACCAAGCCAACACCTTGTTTCGATAACCTGTCACACTTACAGCAGAATTTTATGCCATTAGATTTTTTTAAGCGAGATTTTCATTTTCCATGACTTTGACCAAAATTACGATTTTCCAGGCCTGGAATTTAGATTTTCAAATTCCATGACTTTCAAGGTTTTCCATGACCCGTGCGAACCCTGCATATTGATTCTTACTAAAAAGTTTATTTGATTTCATATGGCTCATTATTTGCTGTCTAATAATGGATTCCATAACCTTGCAAGCTACACAGTTGAGACTTATGGGTCTATAATTACTTGCATGTTTGGGGCTACATTTCTTTTTAAAAATTGCTGTTACATTGGCCTCCTTCCAATCTCATGGTACAGATTTTGTTCTTAATGAAGTTGAGTATATAATTGACAAAGGTTTGGCTACAGAGATGGATAGTTCGTTAAGAACTCGGGGATGTATTCCATCATGTCCTGCGGACCTAGAGGTTTTCAATTTGGTGGTGGGCTAAAACTTGTGCCTAAGTTACTTGTGCCTCAGTGTTTTTAAATGGGATGTTAATAGGTCTAACTGGAATGATTGGCAGGTTGTTGGTTGGTTCATCAGTGAAAATAGTTGAAAAGTGACATGATAGAACCTCAGCTTTTTCTATGTCAGTTTCTGTGCATTGAGGTTTATCTGGGTCTATCAGCAGTGGAGAAGTACCAGGTTTCGTTTTAATTTTAGATTTGGCATACATCCAGAATTGCTTAGGGTTTGATTTGGCTGCTTTTGCTATATTTTTTTCATAGTTTTCATGCATTTTGTTAGTCAGAGATTTGACTTTGTTCCGTTGCCTGTTATACTTTATTTTATTTTCGTTTGATCGGTTTGTAATGAATCTTTCCCAGCATCTGTGTTTTTTCCTAATTTGACCTACAGTATTGTAGTCTAATGGGATGTCACCTTTCTTAGATATCAGATGTTGGTGCTTAATTGAGCGACAATGGTCAAATAATTCAAATACAAACTAGATAGATCTATTTCAAAGAACAATCTTTTGAATTGAACTGAGCTAGCCATACGATAATAAAGAACACTGATGCAATAACAAGCCAATGGCTTATGCCTCGTAAAATGATGATGATGATGATGATGATATTGAGATATACACTCGCACAACACACGAACTAAGAATAACTTACACCAAACCTATTACAGAATAATGACAGCTCACAAAAACCATCCCACCAAGCAATACAACTCTGGAACAACACAGATATAAATATACGCACACAAATTCTTACACAAAGCTCTTTTAAACAAAATATTTAAAAAATAATCTTAGAAAGATACTAAAAATCCAAACCAATGACATGAATGCAGAAGTCACCACCATGGCAGTACAAAAGCAAGTATGTACCCAGTTGCCAGGATAACAACTAGAATGTAAAATACACATCTGCAATAATAATAATAATAATAATAATAATAATAATAATAATAATAATAATAATAACGCATCCGTAATTGTTGATGTGGATGATGCAGTTGTGTATAATAATAATAATAATAATAATAATAATAATGCTGCACCAAGAAATGTTGATACAAATTAGGCCGCATTTTTATACAATAATAATAATAATAATAATGATGCTGCACCAAGAAATGTTGATACAAATTAGGCCGTATTGTTATATATGACAATAATAATAACAATAATAATAAATAAAAATAATAATAATATTGTAAACAAGATATGCGTGTGTTTTCCTCATTCTCATGTGCGTGTGTGTGTGTGTGTGTGTGTGTGTGTGTGTGTGTGTGTGTGTGTGTGTGTGTGTGTGTGTGTACACGCATGCATGCGTGCGTGTGTGTGTTAATTGTCTATTGTCTTAAATGTATACATGTAAATATTATATTATCTTCACCCAATCAGCCAATGACCCATGATCCAACTATCACTGAATTATATGTTTATTATAAGTTACATGTAAAGGGTCAACCACTGTACAGGCTCAGCCTTTGGTGGACTGCCTGTTGTGTAAATGTAAAATCTATGTGTTATATGAAAATAAATAATTTTGAATCTTGAATCTGGAGATCTATCAATGATGAACGAAAACTGGTGACAATGGTTATTTATACCTATTCAGTGTATCGGGTTTTTTCGTGTCTTGTGCACTCTGAAGTGCTATACGCCTCACAATATGTTCACTCGTTCAATTCAAGGATTTTGCCGCCACGACACAGTCAGATATGAAATAATGAAAACATGTAACTTCTTCTTGTTATGTATATTTAGGGTAATTTTGTATCAAACCGCCTGCCATCCATCTGGAGGTGTACACCGATCTTGGCCGCCGTAGGATCTTGGCCGCTAGTATACCGATCTTGGCCGCCTGGTCTATCTAGTATTCTATATATCTATGTTTTGTTTATACCTATGATTGGGTGACGACATACCTTTCAGATATATCGATATACCTGTTGTATTCTCCTGGAGAGACATGTATGATTCTTGACATTTATACAGAATCTGGTTGTTAAATCTTTTGTGCTCATTTTGGATTTCTGAAATTAGGAATGAAATTTGGTAAAAAATACTTATCAGTAATTAATACATTTTACTACTGGGCCGATTTCAATCAAACTTGGCTGCTATAGTGCTACGCATCCGAATAGAATATACATAGAATTGATTGGTGGATTTATTTCAGCAGCTATCTTGGGTTTCCAGAAATCCCCCCAAAATTGTTTAACACTTTAATGGTCATGCCAGCCAAAACCGGCCTCTGTTATGGTCTTGAGGAATGTCCATTTACAGACCAAGAGAAGACAATTTTGAAAATTTACCACTGGAATGACTGGCTTTATACCCGAGCCAGCCATCCCAGTGATAAAATTTCAAAAGTTGTATTCTCTTAGCCTGTAAATAGACATTCAATAGGCAGATATTAAAATTTTTGGACCAAATTTGACCATTAAAGGGTTAACAGGTTACTCTTACAAATGTCTGGCCACAATGTGTGCTTTTAAAACTAAAAACTATTGCTGGCAACAGTACTCCAGGTGAGCGATACTGAGCTCCAGACACACTATCAGATCTGAATGCAATACCTTATTACCTCTACATGGCAAGGGTAATGAGACAATCATGATACGCCTACAGGTACAATAACTGAAGCACTAGTGTCTCCATACTTTGAAAGTGAAACGACTAAAGGTGACAAGATGATTAAATTCTGTTTAGTCAAAGCATAATAATTAGGATATTAATCCTTTATCTCTCACAGACCAGCTATTACCGATTGTTATAATGTAGGGGAGATTCTGTTGAATATTTTGAAACTAATTTGACTGGGAACTTTTGCTCTCTATGGCAACAACAACTTCCAGTCAAATTATTAGCTTCAAAATATTCACAACATCATTATTAAATAGCTCTTGATATCGAGAGGCTGTAATTAAAAAGGTCAGATCTTTATGAAAGTAGATACATCGATGTATATTTTAGAAAGAATAATGCTGTAAGCTATTCAAGACAATAACAGTTTAAAAGCAGTATTATTTCAAAATATGTCTCAGTTTGAATTCTTGTTCACTTACAGAGTATACTTCTGAAAGTGCTTCAATATTCTTCATATTGATTCAACAAACTCGGGGAACATGCTTCATACATGTATTTCAACATCTCTCTTTAACTGTCCTTTCTTCTGCAGGTCTGTGATAGTCGTGTTACTCATGTACTGAAGTTTTCTCTAGCAGAGTGTCAGTCTTACCCTATGAGTGATTTTAGGTGGTTTAACCATTTATCTAGAGGACTAGACCCACTTTCTGAGATAACGACGTGTCATGTGCATAACTTTGCTCAGTTGAATATGTGATGTTATAGTGTGTGCTTTAGTAAGAACTGGTGTAATCCCCTGGCAGGATGAGAACTATCGCCATGTCGGACACACAGTGTGGAGGCTTCCTTCAGTGACACACACCTATTATTGATAACCTACTGTGAACAATGTGCAGTATTCACACATGCGGCTACATTTCACGCACTGTCTGCAGATTTGATTTATATGGGACAAAATTCGGTACATATTGTGCTTTAATCACCAGGAGGAATGCTACTGTCTATGACTCTATGTTCTGAGAATATTATTATATATACACTGTTGCGATACAACAGATTTAATAATCTTTCACAATAAAAACTTTTATTATTGCTTAAATGGTCAAATTTCGTTATTAGTCATTTGAAATTGTTGAAATTATCTTTAATTTCGAAGATTTGTGTCAATCAACGCTACCTCCAGAACAGCCACCATAATATATTAAAATTTAAAGAAAATGAAAAGATGAACATCGAAATGTTGTTGATTGGTACCATCATAGAGGAATAAAACTATTAACTCCAGTAAAATACCAGAGATGAATCAGAATAACTTAAAACAATGTTTCTAAACATAGACATTAATCATGTATTTATCTGAATAATCGGAGCAATCATTTTACCCATATTGCAAACAATCAAAGATGTAAGTGGACCTAAGTGCCTATCAGTGGGGTTTAAGTGCCACGCAAATATTATTCCATTTGTGCATTGATACCTATAACAGAGCTTAATTACTGGTGCAATACTGCTGATTATTTTGAAAACAATCTGACTGGAAGTAGTTGCTAGCAGCAGCAAGGATTCTCAGTCAAAATGTTTTCCAGTTGGCTAGTGTAATTTTCACCGATTGTTTCTATGGTCACAAAGTGATGCCAGCGAATAATTTGAAACCATTTTCACTGAAATTCTTTGCTGCATATACCAGTGGCCTGTCAAATTGTTTTCAGAATAGTTTCGGGTATTTTATATCGCTTTTACTAGCAGAAATACTAGTAGATCACTGTTATATAACAAGTACAGTAATAACAGGACCGCTTGTAAAAAGGAACAGAATTAGATTTATCGCGCATCTGAGCATTGGGAGGCATATTAAGGTAGTTTAGTTGCTTTAAGTTATTCTGATTCATTGTATCTTCTTTACTGGTGATAGTAGTTACATTACTCTATGGTGTTACCAATCAACACCATTTGGAAGCTCCCTTTTCCTTTACCTTAACCACATGCATCAAGTGTGAGCAAGATTTATCCATGATGTTTTGCTGTCCATGATTCTCTTAATTCTTTTGGTTTTATCCATGAAATCCCAGTGTCAGTCTGACAGTCTATAGCCTTTTCAAGGGGTTTAATACAATATAAGAAAGCTGTTGGATATTCAGCAAATAATTTTACTGGAAGGCAGTGTTAGCAGATCAATTTCAAAATATTCAACAGTTTTCCTCTATGGTTGCCTTGAAAATTAGATATGGGGAATTCATCCGTGAAAGGGTTAAAGCAAACAGGGGTCAGAAAAGCATAGCACAATGAAAGCATGCGCCTTCACAGTAGACTCTGGTATTAGTACAGTCATTCTATGTGAACTCATAGCACAATGAAAGCATGGGCCTTCAGAGTACACTCAGGTATTAGTACAGTCATTCTATGTGAAATCATAGCACAATGAAAGCATGGGCCTTCACAGTACACTCAGGTATTAGTACAGTCATTCTATGTGAAATCATAGCACAATGAAAGCATGGGCCTTCACAGTACACTCAGGTATTAGTACAGTCATTCTATGTGAAATCATAGCACAACGAAAGCATGGGCCTTCACAGTACACTCGGGTATTAGTACAGCCATTCCATGTGAAATCATAGAAGATTGTTGTTGCATCAACTATTGAAATTACTATGATTCTTGTGCATGGCTAAATTTCTATAAACTGAGAATATTCGGAATATCAGATCATTATTAACTCGCCTGACCTAAAGGCCCAAGTGAGCCTATGCCATGGTGTTCGTCCGTCGGTCAAATTGCATATCCTGGGTCAGCTTATGCAATGGTAATTCGGTTGTAATGAATAACCTGGACAAATTTGCACAATATTCATGTCGTTGATACATGTATATTTTTCAATTGGGCCGCTATGGCATCAAATGTGTCTGTTTTTGAAGCAATGTTGCCAACTGAAAGCTTTTACTGTTTGAGATTTAGCTTTGACCTCAAAATTGGTGCACATATTCAGGACCCCATAGACAAACAAGCGGCCAGTAGAACCAGAGTTATTCACAGTGTCCAATTTGAAGAAATTGTTGCTGAAAGCTGTTGCATTGTGATTTTTACCCAAAGGAAGTTGAAGCACTCCATTCTCATATTAACCCTTGCGTCTGGCGATGCAGGTAAAAAATCATGACAGTTATGGCCGATTATGAGATAAATGCTGACAAATTGAGCTTATGCCGTGGTGGTCGTGACTCAGCTGTCTGTCAAATCGCATCTTCTATGACCAATTTCAGGCAAATTTGTCTGGGAGAATCTTATCGTGTTAGCAGGGCTCGATTATAAGACTAACCTGTTAACCCGAAGATAGTAGAATTCCATATGGGCTAGTAAAACTGCACCTGCACTAACCTGTCTGGGTTAGTTGCTCTCAAAAGAGGAAATACAAAAAAATACTATTCTAATGTCATTATGTTGAGTACCCACCAAAGGCAGCAACGGCTTTCCAGACAAACTAATTTCAAAATATTCAACGACTTCTCTGTATCAGTGATTGGATTAAAGAAGTGATCAGCTTTGAGCTTACAAACATTGGGTTAGTGAAGTTTGCTGCGGGATAGTAAAATCAATGATGCACTATCCTGTCTAGGTTAGTAGAACAAATCCTTAAAATCTACCCCTGGGTGTTAGGCTCCAGAACATCTCTTCAGAATTCTGATTGATCCATAAATTGATCGGTGAAAATCTTAGATTTTGTAAATGATTTAATGGAAATTGTCAAAATGCATCTCCTTGGTGGATTTCAAGAAAATTTGGCCATAAGAACCGTACGGTGCTCCGCTTCTGAGTTCAGAACTTCGATTAGTCAGTTTTGGGGTGAAAATCTTGGATTCTATGAAAAAGTTCCCGGAAATTGTCAAAATGCATCTCCTCAGCCGCTTGGTTGATTTTAACCAAGTTTAACTAGATGGACCCTATGGTGGTATGCTCCAGAAATCTTTTGGGTGGCACGAGTATTATTGGGTTAATCAATTCCCGGTTTTAACCAAATTCGGCCAGGAGTACCCCATATTGAGTGCCTGGAATTTTAACTGATCCATTATCAGGTGAACATCTTGTTCTTGAAAATGACAGCACAAGAAGTGCTTACGGTTCAGGCTGAAACTCCTGATATTTCATCGATAACTAAGGGTGATTAAAGTTTGTTCAAAAGAAATTGATCAGTGATAAAACATGGCTGTCATGGACCAATCAAAATTTACTGTTTGGTGGCCATGTTGGTTCTTTATTGGTTCAATGGAACCTTTCATTCGATCTGATTGTGCATTATCAGTGTTCACTACAGGTAGGCAACTATACTATACGGTATACTAGCGGCCAAGATCATATGGCGGCCAAGATCGGTGGTGACCCTAGCAAAGCATGCATGTAATGGATTGGATTGTATATATTTGGTAGGCCTTATAAAAAGTTATACATAACGTGGTTTATGCATACATGTATGGACACTACAACCTGCTGTGATACAATTAACTCAAACAGGTTTTTTTTATCTTTGCCTAGCATATAGGCCTACCATAGCTTCCCTCCCCAGTGCTGATACTGGTAGAGATGGATACACCGTCAAATCTTTGCCCACCCGCCACCTAATCGTGGAGACGCTCCTGCTTGTCAATTTACAGTATCCCATCATTTACAAGTGGAGTAAATAACGCACCGATGTCTGATTAGTGATTACTTGACAGCGGCGACATTTATGTCTCGGTCCGAAGGTGATGCCTTAAATCACGGAAACGTAGAACGACGTTTGAAAATGTCGAGTTTGGACACTATTAAAGTCATTGTTAAATATATATTGATGTATAACTTAATGTTCCACTCACCCACGCACCCGCTTCCCTGTCACCCACCCACCCCCACACACCCAACCACCCACGGATGTAAAATGAGAATAATGAGTGCAGCATAAATAATAGAATATTTTATCTAACCAACAAAACTGACGCCTTTACTTTCCAGTTTAATTTAATCATCCCAGGGCTCGAATTTGCTCGGGACGAAATTGCGTGATTTTCGAGGCGAAAAGTTGTGTACCACGTCATCCCTGTTTTTGCAATGGCTGTTCGCTTGAAATTCGATAAAATTCGTCAACAATGAGCTAAAAAGTTAAATAACGTGAGATATAGGACATGTTTAACATGATTTAAGGTGCGAGCGAATGGATACGTGAATTATACGAAGCAATAACCGGGGTTTGTGTCAAATATTGTAGCTAAGGTTGATTAAGAGGCGCGCTACCAAGCGGTGGCGGAGTTCTCCAACTTTTGAACATACTAATTGCTCTGACTCTCCCCGGCCCGCCAGTCTGTCCAAATATCTGTCACAGGGGCGGGTTGAGTCAGAGCAGACTCGGACTACATTGACCCCAACATGAGAATATATTTATTAACAAACAGAGAATATACCACTTCATTGCACAATATAAGCACACGCACACACACTGCGTGAGACCTATGAAATTTATCTAGTAAATTCAATACAATATTCCACCATCAATTTTGAAAGGAATCCGACTGAATAAAAAAAAGCATCCGATTTTGTTTCTACGAGAATTCTTAATACTTACCAGATGTACTATTATGATAATGTCTATTATCTAGTCTAGCTCAAAATAAACAATTAAAACTCCGCACTCTCCTGGTCCTGCCCATACTGTGTCCGGGAATACCATAGCCCCAGGTACCGAGTCAATTCCCAATCACAGTCAGATTCGTCTTATGTTTGCCTTGGCAAACTGCGAAAGCAGCTCAGCCTCACCTCAGCGGGCGGCTGAGGGAGGGCCATAGTACATCTAGTAAGTATTAAGAATTCTCGTAGAAACAAAAGCGGATGCTTTTTTTATTCTACTTCGAATAATACTTACCAGATGTACTATTATGATAAACTCCAGATTTCGACAGCCAGAAAATGCCGGTGGGAGGAGGTGAGGCTCGAACCAGCACTCAACTACCATCCAACAGAGAAGGTTGCGAAGAGACTAGAACCCTGGCATACGCTTGGGTTCTGCTATCTGACTCATAGAGTGCTAAACTTCCATGGTCTAGACCGCGCTCCCCCCCCCCTCTTTTGTCCGCACAAAATTCAGAGGGCTGTCACTGGGGATGCAACACCCACCAGACCCGTGTCAGCCCCAAGTCTCAGCTAGCGCAGTCCAGTAGAGTGCAAAGAAGCTACTACAACTTCTAACTTTGAAAAAATATCAGTATATCGACTAGATTTTCAAATTGGAATGAGTCTAATGTCTGGTTGATAGGATAAGAATACTCTTGTACCAGACTATTTACCTAAGCAGTCTGGTATTTCGACTGTAAGTAAACATATTTATAGTCACTTAATTAATGTAAACACTCACCATTTTGAGTGCTTGATCTTTTCTTGATCATCACAGGAGCTCTGCCCAATCCACGGTCGTACTCAGTCATGTGCATAGCGTTTGTTCAGTGTAGGCGGAAGACTTTAGTGATGTGTGCGAAGTAGTGGTCGGACGTGGCTTAGTTTAGGTTTGACAGATTGGCGACGGCTACCGGATTAAGTGAGCTGAAGATGTCGCGAAGGTAGAAATCAGTGAATGACGACTTGGCATGCCATTGTGCTACAGACATCACCTCCTCTAATGAGACACCCTTATAAAGGGCCGATGCTGCTGCTAGTGCTCGGACCTGATGGGCATTTGCATGATCAATTTGCTTTCCTGTAGCGATTTTGTGAGACATCTGAATAGCATCGACTATCCAACGAGAAATAGTATCTTTCGAGGCACGTAAATGGGGAGCCAGGAAACAAAGACGCGGAAGTAGTCTTAAACCTTCACCCGTGACGACAAAACGGTCATGTTCGGCAGAAAGCGCATGAATTTTGCTTCTCCTTCTCGCCGACGCTGCTGCAACCAAGAAAACTGATTTAATAGTTAACAGTTTAATATCAATAGATCTAATCGGTTCAAAAGGAGCCTGTCCTAAAACCTGTAGAACAAGATATAGATTCCATGATGGGATAGGAATTGGCTGTCTAGGTCGCAGATTGCTCATTCCTTTGATAACTTCATTCAAAGTGTCATTCTCCACTCCTTCAACAGTGAGACTGGGAATGACTGAAGCTAATGCAGACTTATATGCTGCTAGGGTAGAAGGTACAAGTTTGTCAACTTCGTATAAATGACAGATAAAATCTGCTACGTGTTGAACAGATGCAGAAAAGGGATTAATATCTCCTCTCTCACCACTGTGCAAATTTGTTGATTCTATAATTATATGTCTTTGTGGTTGAAACTCTTCTGGCTGAAGCAACAAACTTCGCTGCTTGCTCAGAAAAGCCACTCTCAATTGCACGCTGCTTGACAACATCCATGCAGTCAATCTGAACATTTCCGGTCTGTCGTGAAGGTACAGACCCTTGTTCTGAGAGATTAGATCTCTTGCGTCTGGCAGAGAGACTGGATTGCAGACCAGAAGGTCCAGCAGATCCGTAAACCATGATCGGCCTGGCCAATACGGGGCGATCAGTAGTACTTGGCACATCCCCTCTCTTATCTTTGCCAGAACTTTCGGGATGAGAATTGTTGGAGGGTACGCATACGCGTACATTCCCTCCCAACTTATCGCCAGTGCATCTACTGCTAAGGCTAGCGGGTCCGGGATCGGTGACACGTAAGTGACCATCTTTGCGTTTTGATTCATAGCAAACAGGGCGACATTTGGCTTGCCCAATGTTTGAATAGAACCTCCGCTACCGATTGGTTGAGCTGCCATTCCGTCGGACGACAAACTGTCCTTCGACTGAGAGCATCCGCTAGAATGTTCAATCTTCCTGGAATGTGTGCTGCCCGAAGAATAATATTCCTCTCTTGGCACCACAGCAGAAGGTTCCAAACCATCAAACATAACTCTGGTGACTCGTCCCGCCATGGCGGTTCAAATAAGACACCACTGTTGAGTTGTCTGTCCTTATTAGGACAATTTTGTCTTGAATTAGACTCTCGAACTTTCGAAGTGCAAATACTACCGCTAATAGTTCGAGCACATTGATATGTTTCTGCGCATTGGTCCGATCCCATTCCCCTGACACTGACTGATTGTCCAGTACCGCTCCCCAACCCGTCAACGATGCATCCGTGAAGATGGACATCTGAGGTTGAGGAGGTTGTAGAGGAACACCTCGCAGGAGATTCTGTTCGGATAACCACCACTGAAGGTGGAATATCAATGGTTCTTTGACTGGTATCCTCAGAGATAACGGATCCGTTTTCTGAGACCAGAATGACATTAGATACATCTGAATGGGCCTGCGCCTGAGTGCCGCATATGGAACCACCTTCTCCAGAGATACTAGTAACCCCAGTATCCTGAGAAACTGGCGCGCCGTCAGATAGGCTCCTAGAGAAACCGACTCCAGAACTGCAATCAGGCTTTTGACTCTGCTCTCTGTCGGAAAAGCTATGCCGTCCCTGAGATTGAAAAAGATTCCCAGATAAACAAACTCCTGGGATGGAGTCAGTTCTGATTTCTCTAGATTCACAATCCACCCTAGATCCTTTAATAAGTCTAGGACTACCTGCAGATTGCTGCGCAGAGTGACTGGATTCCCCGCCTTTAGCAGCCAGTCGTCTCTGTAGGTGTGAACAGCTATATTTCTCCTGCGAAGTAAAGAAGTCATGGCGAGAACCACCTTGGTGAAGACCCTCGGAGCTGTGGTCAGGCCGAACGGGAGAGCATTGAATTCCCAAACATTGTCTTGGAATGCAAAGCGAAGGTACTTCTGAAAAGGAATTGACATTGGAATATGAAAATATGTATCCTTCAGATCTATCGACACTCCCCACATGCCTTTCCTCAGCCCTGTCATTACCGCTGCTACTGTCTCCATCTGAAATTTGGGAGAAAGAATAAACTTGTTCAACGGTTTGAGATTGAGAATTGGTCTCCATCCTCCGGTACGCTTCGGAACGAGGAACATGATTGAATAGAATCCCAGTGAAGACTGATTTTTTACTAGATGAATGGCCTTCTTCTGATGAAGAGATTCTATTTCTGACCGAATGGCGTCTAGACGATCTGATTCCCTTGGAACAGGAGTCCATATTGGAGTCGAGGTTAACGGAACTAACGATTGATGGATGAGCCAGTCCGGATCATAGCCGTTTCTTATCCACTGACAAATTAAACAGTCGCGCACAACCTGTTCCCATTGGTTTAGGAATAATTGAAGTCTGCCTCCGACGGATGGCATCTGCACACAGCTGTCGGTCAAGATTGGCCGATAAGACGCTAAGTCGCTTGGGTGAAGATTCTCGACTCCATTCGCCTCCAAAGCCACGGGTACTGGTTCCGCCGGAAACCCGTCAGGAGCGAGCCCCACGGCCGCCCCTCGGTTTCTTATAGTACGACGGTCTGGAACCGCCGCCACGGCTATCCTTACGGTAGCCGCCGCGGCCCAAACCGCCACCCTTCCTGTCTTCCTCATACAGCCTCTTATTAGAGGACTTGTATGAGGATGAACGGCCAGGTCCTTGTGATCCGGATGGCCTATGGGCATCACGGCCAGAAGGACGGAAGGGCGATCTAGGATGCTGTCGTTGCTGCTCCTGGCGATGTTGCTTGTAGGACTGCTGCGGCTGTGTCCTCTTAGTCGATTTCCACGACTTGCCGACTACCTCCTGCTCTGCAACCATTGACGCGACTTTGGAGAAAGCTTGTCATGCCGAGCCGCCGAACAAGCCTGGACCTATGAAAGGCGCAGAAGACAATGCAGCCCTCATCTCTGGTCCGGGTTCTACGCAATCGAGAACCATTCTCCATCGCTCTGCCAAAGTCCTAGTGATCACCCTGGCCAGGCAATCTTGAGACAGGCGCATGGTGTCCCGAACAACGCCGGGAGCAGCCTCTGGCACCTGTCCTCCCTCCGCCGTGCAGTCCAGCATACCCTGCAGGACGGTACACCCGTGCGACAGCACAGCCATGGCTGCCCTCGCCGCATCCTCAATGAGCGTGAGCTCATTGAACGGGTCTTTGTTGGTCTGGGAAACCAACGGACGCGAGCGTCCCTTAGCTTTCCCAGCCAACGGCCTATTCAGCGCCTCTCGTTCCGCAACGGAAAGCCGTGGAACCCGGGCGTACTGATGATAGGCCAGCTCTGGAAAACGGACCCTACTCCTTATCCCCTTCGGGGCCTTTGCCAACGCATAGTCTGGCTGAACCAGACGGTATGCCGCAACTTCCAGCATGTTGGAAGTCTGCGTGTCCAACGGGAGTGTCGGCATGGCAGAAGAGCCACTTGACAGAGTGCTAGCTGCTCGCTCTGACATCCGTTCCATCGCCGGATCGCGCTGAGATCCTAGATCAGATGCCAACCCGAGACGATTGGTCATCCACCCAAGGACCTGCACCCATTCAGCTTCGGTGCAAAAAACGGACTCGTCCATCAACGAACTCCCGTTTTCATCCTCCCTCTCACCCTTAGATGAGAGGGCCACCGACGATCCATGCTGAGCGCTATGCGACACTTCTCTGCCAAGACAGAGCGCATCCATAACGCGACTACCAGCGGCACCGGTGTCTAGCGAATCGCCAGACCCGGATTCACCGCAGTCCATCGGCTCCAGCACCGGAGTCGGGACCACGACCGCTTTTCCTGCGGCAGGCGACGGCATTCCGATAGGAGCCGCACCTAACGCCGCCGGGATACCAGCAGGAACCGCAAAACACGGCTCCGCCGACCCCTCCGGTTGCACAAATAGCGGATGGAAAATGCCCGACGGAACGTCGACATCACCATCCGCCTGGCAAACCCGTACCTCCCGAGAGCAACCCCTGGGACGTACCGGGCATTGACGTCTTCGAAAGAAGGGCATGCCGGAATCTTCCATTAACAACAAATCTTCCTCCTCTATCGTTGGCTCTTGAGCCAAGGACAGAGACGGGGCAGGTGCATGACCCTCAGCAGAACTAGCCGGACCACCTAATGGTTGTCCTGCACCAGCTTGCGTCACTGGGACCGTGGACTGCAATGAATCAAACATTGCCTTGAACTGGGCCGCCCATACGCCCAGAGCTGAATCCATCCTCTCATTCAGCCGACCTTCCAGTCCCATCAACGACGCCTGCTGCAACTTCGCTGCCTTATCCTTCGCGATCCTCTCCAGTCTCACACGCCGATCCCTGTCAAACTCTGCCACCATTGCCGATGACCACTGAACACACACATCACAAGGGCTCCCGACCTTACACTGGGCGCACGCCACGCAGTGATGTCCCAAATACTTCCGTTTCATGAACCGGTTGCACTTCTGGCACAACGTATCCGGATTCTTCGGTTTCTGCGAACACAGAGAAAAATTAAAACGCTGCACATGACAAATGATGACGAGCACTACGCACAATCGACTTGATAGTTAAGATTTCTTAAACACATTAACTTTCTCTTAAATTAATGATAATCAAGTTCTTAGGCAGGAAATATTTGAAACTTTTTTGAATGAAAATTTTTTAAGAACACACAACTCAGCCTTTAACTAACGTTAAATAACCAAGGCTACATCGCCGATCGCTACAAACACCCTCGACAATGAAGCGAAAGCTAAAATCCGCGATAAACAGAGTGCATAGACACACCAAGCCAAGAACGACATAATTCATGGGCGCCGCCATCTTGGCCAAGGGCGCATCCATCTTTAGAGGAACCGAGTCGCAAGAGAAAATTAACCGAGTACCCGAATTAAATTAAAAGTTAACGGGTACAGAAGCGACTCCAACAATGGCTAACATTTTAAAACAATGTGCCAATTTAAGGAAATTTCAAACATTCATTATGGCACGAATGTATAAATTCTAGATTGATACAACCTGCCCTTGTGATGATTTTCCTAATTCCTCCATGAAGCCAACGATGATTTTCCAAAAACAACGCTTAATCCGCTTAAATTAGACTAATTTGAGCACGACAAAAACACGCGACTTGTAAAAGAGCAAAATAGACGAATCTGACTGTGATTGGGAATTGACTCGATACCTGCGACTATGGTATTCCCGGACACAGTATGGGCAGGACCAGGAGAGTGCGGAGTTTTAATTGTTTATTTTGAGCTAGACTAGATAATAGACATTATCATAATAGTACATCTGGTAAGTATTATTCGAAGTAGAAAGCTTGCTACCACCCGAGGCAGCAGCAACCCTCAGTTAAGATCCCCAACCAATACAACACACCTCTCGTATAGTTACCTTTAAATTGAGATATCAGCTGTCCACGTTTAAAACACAGTATTGAGGCTACAGCATGACAGCACTAGTCGCTACTATAGAGCTATAGCCCTGTAACGCTGTGCGTGGATCTGCACAGCGCCATTTCACCGAGATTTCTCCCGAGGAGGAGGAAGGTGATTATTGATCGCTGATTGGCTGAGCGCCATTGCCGGCTTGGAGCCGACGATAGGAGAAACTTATGAATGGGATGACGTAGTAAATAACGTAGTATTTATAGTATATCAATGACATTCCAGAATTTGGAGTTGTGTGCAGTTTCATACGGATTTTTTCGTTCGTTGATGATAGACGTGTTTTAGATCAGTGTAAATTGCGTCCATTATTGCGTTTGCGACAAAATTATATTGCTTAAGTGAGACCAGAGTTTAAAGAACAGTGTTATTTGTTAATTCTTCTCTTTAAAATATTCTAAACATTTTCCGTTTGAGGTTCGTTCGCGTGCATCAAGCACTAGCTTTTCCGCCAGTAAAATCGTTGCTCTTGTCGGCCATTAGTGTTGTCTTGTTCGTTTTTATTTGGCGCCAATTTTCGAAAACAAAGCTTTTTCTTTTTACGTTTATTTGCTGTGCTCCCCGAGTCGTATCTATACGGTATTGTTATTAAATTATTTTAATAATTTTCGTAATTTTAAAACCTGTTTAATCCTTTTTCAAAAATTTTCTTTTGGATGTTCGTTTGCGGGCTTTAAAACACTAGATTTTTCGCCATTCAAACAGCCGCATTTTTCGGCCATTAGTGCTAGCCTTGATCGGTTTCGACACCAATTTTCGAGAAAAAAAAAAGAGAAAAATTTTGAAATTTTCTTTTCAGTTTGCTTAGTTGGAATTTTCGCGAATTTTACCGAAGGGGACGACACAGCACTGGTATACTGGTAAAGTTTACTAGGCGTATTCTACCTCTTCTCTCTCTACACTTCCGTCTTTCACAGCCTACTCTACTCATCTCCTTCACACACTAATCCTACTGCATCCTATCCTATCTCTCATTCAGTACCTTCTAAATTTTGCTACTGCACACTACCTTCTAAAAAACTCACACCGTAGGGTAAGTAACATGGAGGAAGATGACTTCCTCAAACAGCTTATTGAAGTGGCGCATGATACTGGTGGTGGTCAACTGGCCACAGCCAACTCAGCGCCAAATGGTGGCAAAGACAGGGACGCAAGCGCTGCCAAGCAGGGAGCCACTGGTTGTCCATGCAGGGGTGGGGAGGGAATGTCCTGGGAGGGAGCGAGTGAGGGCGTTAGCGTCACTACTCACCTGGTTGGGGGGGGGGGTTGTAGGGGCTGGTAAGGCGGACCTACATGAATTGGCAATGGAAGAGTTCTCCCACGAACAAGTGGCCCAGCAAGTGGTGATTCTGGAGAGCAATCTCCAGAACACACCACAAAGCACCCCTAAGAAGGGTGGTGATACACCAGGCCCCAAAAGGAAAAAGAGGGTCGGGGTGTTAGAGGAGGGGTAGGAAGTGGGAGGAAGGGAAGGCACTCCCAGCAAGAGGTCTCGGGACAAGGGGCCTTCCCAAGCGGGAGGGAGAGTCCCAACCATCGCGCAGAGCGGGGGTTCCCCGGGTGGTGCGTCCAGTAGTGAAGGGATGGAGGTGGGCCATAGGGGGGGGGGGGGCAGAGAGATGGTACCCAGGGAAGGAGGGTCAGGGTCAAGGGACTCGCGGGCGATGATTTTGCGGGGTTAACCCGCATGGTAATCTATAGGTTACTGTATGCCATGGTGGGCATGCTGGCAGGCCTAGACAAAAGGGACGGGGAGGTTTTGGTAACCTCCAGCAGTGAAGGGCAGTTCCAAAAGCTGCTGAAAATCACAACGATAGGCAGCCACGTGGTGTCTATTGAAGAATACACCACCAAAAACACCAGACAAAGCAAAGCGGTAGGTGTCATATCGGGAGTACCAAGGGACTTCACGAATGACGACATAAAGAAAGAAATGAACGACCAGGGGGAACACAAAGTGGACTGGGTGGGTCGGATTGGCGGAACAGCCAGACCGACTTATGCAGTGAAACTGGTGTTCAACTCGGACGCACTGCCAAGTAAGGTTAAATTGGGATGGATGACCTTCAAATTCAAACCATACATCCCAGAGCCCGTCAGATGATACAGATGCCACCTGCTGGGTCACGTGGCAAAGCACTGTAGAACCAAAGCCAGCGCATGCGTCAACTGTGGAGGGAACCACAAACGTGAGGACTGCCAGCAGACCCCCCACTGTAGAAATTGCAAGGGGAGCCACAGTGCTGCATATCGCGGATGCCCGCCTTTGCAAAAAGCCAAGGACATCCTCAAGGTTAAAACAACAGATCAGGTCTCATATGGGGAGGCCAAGAAGAGGATCACCCACCAAACAAGCAGGGGGACTAAACAGCCAGCTGGAATACCAGTACCTGGACCAGCCACACCTCTTGAAAGCATGGCAGAAAAGGGCGGAATCCGTAAGGAGGAAGCTGGCCACCCCCGGGAGGGACTGCTCAGTGATGAGACATCTGGAAAAAGGGGAGGAGGCTCCTACTGAGCCACCCACAATAGAGACGGCCACGCCCACCCTTCCGCTTGGGAGTCCAGCCAGCAAAGCCTGTAAACAGGCCAAAAGGCAAACAAAAACGCCTAAAAAACCCGCCTGCAGAGGGCCTAAAGTCATAGGCAGTAGCAGGGCCCGAAACCAAAGGGCTGAACCAATCGGCACATTGGAGGTAACTCTAGTGGAAAAACAGGTTATCAAACCTGTGAACCCCACTAGCAGTACTAGCAGCTGCAGTGACCTGCCGGCCGAGATCACCAGAGGGACACCAACGAGCGTGGTAAGACCCACCCCGATTGTTGGAGAGCATAAAATTGTTTTAAATGTCCAAACTTTCAGACTGATCATAGAGACGATCATATCATCAGTTTGCATTGGCAACGAGGCAGCAAGGAACAAGGTTGATGTCGACGGTCTCGTTGCGAAATTCGTAGAACTGTGCTCCTCTTCAAACTAATCATGGGGGTCAAAATTCTTCAATGGAATGTTCGAGGCATCCGGTCTAATACCACCCTTGACGAATTGTGGAACACATTCCACAACGAAAATGACCACCCAGACATTATATGTCTACAGGAAACCCGTCTGAAACCCAACCAGGATTTCAAAAGGTACAACTACAATGTTGAAAGACAAGACCGTACCACAGAATCTGCAACCACCTCTAGGGGTGAAGGCGGCGGCGGCATAGCGACCCTCATAAAAAGTAATCTTTCCTACAAAAGATTGCCACAACGTGAGAGTAGCGTAGAGCAACTTACGATAGAAATAGAAATCAATCACGAAACTATTAATATTGTAAACGTCTATAGTCCCAGGTTGCACTCTTCCTCGGACTATGACAAGCTCCTTGAAGGCCTAGAAGGTGAAACAATACTTCTGGGCGACTTCAGCGCCCACCATGCCCTATGGGGGAGCAAAACCACGAACTCCAAAGGCCGAATACTAGAACAGGTTATTGACAACTACAACCTGTGCCTACTAAATGACCATAGACCCACCAGATATAACTCTAGTGATGGGGAATGGTCGGTCTTGGACCTTTGCCTCATAACACCTGGCTTTCGACCAACCCCCAGCTGGGACATCCAAGACCAGCTCCTCGGCAGTGACCACCTCCCTATCAAAATACAGATAGGAAGCCTACAGAGCAAGAACGAGGCGCCACTGCACAGGAACAATTGGAATCTGAAAAAGGCCACCTGGACCGAATACAAGCACATAATGGCCATGGAGCTGGAGACACCAATCACTAGTACCCGCACCGAGGAATATTATGAGCAATGCATGGGGATTCTCTACAAGGCTGCCAACTCAGCCATCCCCCAATCAAGGCCAGACAGTAACCCCAAACACAAACGCGTACCATGGTGGAACAGCGAGTGCCAAGAAGCAGTAAAGCTCAAGAAAACAGCCTGGAATAGACTAAAGAGAAACTTCAGCATTGAACGCCTAGTTGAATACAAGAGACTCCAGGCCAAGGTAACAAGAAACATCAAAAAGGCAAAACGCGATCACTGGCGACAATACTGCTCTGAAATCACTCGGTTCACACCCTCGAGCCAAATATGGCGCAAAGCGAAAGCTATTGCCAGCGAAAAAACCAAGTCCAAAAACCCCTTACCCACCCTCACAGCAAATGGGGGTAAAGCACGCCAATGACAAGGAAACAGCTGAAGTGCTTGCCACAGTCTTCATTGCAACCAGTAGCAATGCTAACCATGACCAGGACTTTGTAGCAACCAAAACAAAGGTCGATGAGCATATCAATCACCTGTTCAGCTCAGGGAAATGCGAGGATCTAAACAACCGAGACATCAACAAAACCTTCAACAGAATGGAGCTTGAGCAAGCCCTTGGCAGAGGCAAAAGCTCCTCACCAGGTGAGGATGGCCTGAAATACGACATGCTTCGTAATATGCCAGAGGAGGGTAAACAAATGTTACTCAATCTCCACAACCTCGTATGGAGCTCTGGAAAAATGCCCTCAGTTTGGAAAACTGGGATCGTGGTTCCTATCCCAAAACAAGGGAAGGACAAAACTGACCCAAGATCATACCGGCCAATCTCCCTGACGAGCTGTCTATGCAAAGTCATGGAGAGGATGATTAAAAACCGACTAGAACATGAGTTCGAACATAACGGCCACCTTGGCAGAGTGGCTTCAGAAAGGGCAGACGCACTACGGACCACCTAGTCAGACTGACTGAGGCAGCCAAGAAAGCCCTAGATGCGGGAAGAGGAAACACAACAATAGGAGTTTTCCTAGACGTTGAGAAAGCCTTTGATATGATGTGGCGAAATGGAGTCCTAAAAAAGCTCTATGACTTTGGTTACCGTGGCCGCATCCTATTCTGGATACAAGATTTTCTCGATAAGCGTTCGTGTTAATGGACAAATGTCTAGGGAACAAACATTGGAAAACGGCACCCCGCAGGGTGGTGTAATAAGTCCCCTACTGTTCAATATCATCATGAGTGATCTACCCAAAGACATTGAAAAAGACCATGCACTGGGTCCCAACGCAATAGGCGGGTCTATTTTTGCTGATGACACAGCATTGTGGAACAAATATGCGAAGATAGACCGTGCACGTAAGACCATGCAGAAAGTTCTGGACATAGTCTCACGGTGGTGCAAAAAAATGGTTTCAAACTGTCTGCGGAAAAAACAGTCCAAATCAATTTTACCAATGTTAAATACATAGGCCATGATGCAAATCTGTACCTCAATGGACAGAAAGTCAAGACATGTGCTGAAGCCAAATTCCTGGGACTAACATTTGACAGAAAGCTCACATGGAACCCCCACATCAAGAGTCTGAGGGAGAGATGCTTCAAGCAATTAAATCTCCTTCGCTCATTAACAAAGCACACCTGGGGTGCAGACCTGCCGAGCATGCTTATGCTATACCGCGGCCTAATCCTGTCAAGGATAGACTATGGATGCGAAGCATACGCCACGGCGAGCAAGTCACTGTTAGAAACCATTGACACCCTCCAAACAAAATGCCTTCGCATTTGCTGTGGTGCCTCACAGAGTAGCCCTCGAGACGCAATCAACGTAGAGTGTGGAGAAATCCCATTAGATCTGCGAAGAGAGGCTTCTCAAATTCTGGACATACCTACAAAGCTCTGCACCCACCCACCCTACCAGGGAGGTATGTCTTCCATGCAAGGAGCACCTAAGACACAAGGTACTGCCCAAAAGGACCAAACCACCAGGCCTGTTAATGACAGAGCTCGCCAGTGCCACTGAACTGGTAAATGTCGAAATAGAAAGCTCAAGGCCGGCTCCTGACCCGCCATGGCTACTTCCGCAGATCAAGGCGCATGACAGCCTATCCACACAGATAAGCAAGAAAGACCCACCAGCACTAATCAAGAGCTACGCTCTGGAAAACATTGACAACAGATGGAAGGAGCACAGGAAAATATATACCGACGCTTCCAAAATGCCCAACTCCGGCGAATGCAGAGCAGGAGTAGTCACAGGCGACCAGGAAGAAGTCCTCAAGTACAAGCTTCCGAATCACCTGTCAATATTCACAGCCGAACTGGTGGCAATTAAAAAGGCTCTAGAATGGATTAAAACAGCAAATCCAGGCAAATACGTTATACTCACAGACTCACTAAGCTCGGTGAAGAGCTTCAAATCTAGCAGCAGCAAGAGCAGGGACAACCTAATCAAGGAAATCCGGAAGCTGTATGCAACTGTGGTGACTGACAACAAAACCGTGGACATCGACTGGGTCCCAAGCCATGTTGACATTAAAGGCAATGAACAGGCAGACGAGGCAGCCAAGCAAGCGCTCAAAGATGGAACTATGACCAGCATAGGACTCTCAAAGTCCGAAGCGAACGCCCAGGTCAAAAGGCACATCAACAGCAAATGGCAAAAACAATGGGATGAAAGCACAACGGCAGATTCCTGTTCAGAATCGTCCCCGGAGTCAAACGCAAATACCAAAACCACATCCCAGGATGCCAAGGCGACATTGTATTACGCCACATCAGAATGGGTCGGATCAGCGTTAACCAGATACGAAAAAAACTCAACCTGTCAGACACAGACCAATGTGAGGCCTGCAAGGAGACTGAAACTCTAGACCACTTCTTCCTACGGTGCACTGAATATGCAGACATTAGAAAGGAACTCATCAATACGCTGAGAAAGGGAAACTTCAATCTTGACCCTGTAGAAGACATTATAGCGATACGTGACCGACAGATCAACCACGAATTAATCAAGTTCGTGCTTGCGTCGGACAAACGCATCACATAATCAGAACACATTTTGATTAGCCCGAGACACCGACCAAAACAACAACTGAGACAACCCTCGTGAGGTGTCAGGTCCGAGGAGAAACGCAAATCACTTCCCCTAGGCGCATGAGATGTCAGGTCCGAGGGGAAATACGTGTAAGCGAATGATTTGATGTGTGCATGGCCTATATAGTATGTTATTTGTGATGTCAAAAAAGCAAGCACGTGAGACGGCGCAAGAAGCACTCTTCTGCGGCCTCTACGACCCCGGCCTGTCCTGCTGCATTTACTGCCTTCCAATCCCCGGCCTCTCCTGCGGCATTTACTGCCTTCCCACCATCGACCTCTACGACCGCTACGGCCATTGCAGCATTTACTGCCATCCCACCACCGACCCCTATGGTCACTGCAGCATTTACTGCCTCACCACCCTCGTGAGGTGTCAGGTCCGAGGAGAAACGCGCAAATCACTTCCCCTAGGCGCATGAGGTGTCAGGTCCGAGGGGAATCGCATCACACTTTTTCCCCTAGGCGCATGAGGTGTCAGGTCCGAGGGGAAATACGTGTAAGCGAATGATTTGCTGTGTGCATGGCCTATATAGTATGTTATTTGTGATGTAAAAAAGCAAACAGGTGAGACGGCGCAAGAAGCACTCTTCTGCGGCCTCTACGACCCCGGCCTGTCCTGCGGCATTTACTGCCTTCCAATCCCCGGCCTCTCCTGCGGCATTTACTGCCTTCCCCGCATCGACCTCTACGGCCATTGCGGCATTTACTGCCACCCCACCACCGACCCCTATGGTCACTGCAGCATTTACTGCCTCACCACCCTCGTGAGGTGACAGGTCCGAGGAGAAACGCAAATCACTTCCCCATGGCGCATGAGGTGTCAGGTCCGAGGGGAATCGCATCACACTTTTTCCCCCTAGGCGCATAAGGTGTCAGGTCCGAGGGGAAATACGTGTAAGCGAATGATTTGCTGTGTGCATGGCCTATATAGTATGTTGTTTGTGATGTCATTCTATGAATTGTTATTAAATTCTTGAAAACTTTTTATCTGGCTTGACTTTTCCACTTACGGATCGTGACATTGTCATGAATTGATGACCCAGAGTATGTGAGTACATGCCCCAAAACACCTGTCCACACTGTCTGTTTTCTCCTTCTTTTTCTTTCAGCATTGTTCCCCTCCTTTTCTTTCAGAGCCAGAGCTGGAGCTGGAGCTAAAATGCAGCAACGAACACAAACAATGACAGACGGGCAGAAAGACAGATGGAGGACTGGAATGGACAACAGATGGGCCTGCCTGCTGGCGGACCGTGAGGGATATGGGACGTGTGTACATCTCATTCGTGGCCCGTAGGCAGGTATGCTTGTCTGTCGAGCGGACTGACAAACCAATCAACAAATGGACAGACTGACGGACAACTCTGGGCACAGCAAGCTGCTGGAGTACGCTTAAGCAATGTACTTGGCCCCACTTGCTCAGTCTTCTCGGATGGCCCGGACGGACACAGTCACCATACGGGCTACCTAATCAATCAAAATCAAACAAGTGCGCGCTGGTGCCTGCTCGGATGATGGCCAGAAGAGCAAATGGGTCCCAGGACCCGAAAGACCCCCACACTCCAACCTCCCCACTCCCCCCAAAGGGGCCGGGAGGTCTCTGACCCAAAGCCCCCCCCCCCCCCCCCCCCTTGGGTACATCAAGTCATAAGACCGTACGCACCTTTCCCCCCCCCCCCCCCCCCCCCCCCCCCCCCCCCCAAACCCCAGCACCTACCCATCTCTTCCCCACCCCCGTTAGGTCCAGGTTAGGCCATCCCCATCACCCACGCCCAAGCATGAGGAGCAACAGAAAAGCCATGGACAAGAACAGCAACATGAGACAAAATCGAGAGACAACGATCAACACACACATACAGAGAGACACAAGCTAATGCACAAACCGACGTCACAAGAATTCAACAGAAACCATAACGGCCAGGCGTGAGTCTAGACCCTAGCATTGGGAACTAGCATATAAACGCCTTAAATATTACAACACACACACACACATTCCAGAATTTAAGGGAATGCCATTGCGCTCTATGCCTAGGCCTAAAATACATGCATATACGCCCGCGCATAAGCATATACGCACACATACGTATGTGCCCATATGTATACATGTATGCAGGCATACACTTATACATACACACGCACACACACATACGTGTGCACATGCGCATGCGCGCGCGCCTGCACATATGTATCCTACCTGGAGTTAGTCAAAGGTATAAACTAACTGATTATCGTTTCCAATCGAACAGAATAATTTAGAATCAATCCAATATTTTTGGAATTCCGTGTCTGGCAATCTAAATCTGTCAAGAATAATTCTGAATTTTAATTTAGCGAAGAAGGCAGCTGCCAGACCGGCAGACGTCGGGTTAGTAAAATTGCCCTGTTTTAAAGGGACTCTGAAATTCCAATAGAATTTATAGCCAGCGCAGTCAGATAAATAATGAGATCGTTATTATACCTTCCACTGGAGCCTGAAAAACTGAAATTTCATTAATGTGCCATCTAATTTTGTTTGATCAATGGAGGGTTCAGCAATCCAACATTAATTAATGGCTGAATGAAGCGACATGAATAGAACAGGTGCTCGGCTGTTTCAAGAGGATATTGACAGAATGGGCAGGCAAATGAGGTACCAAGTTTGATCTTCCTCAGGTATTCACCGACAGGTAAAACGCCATGATAGAGCTTAAACAGCACTGTTCTAAGTGACGGCTCTAGGAATTTAGAATTAATATACACGCCAGGATGATGCAAAATCAATGGATGAAAAAACGAATCTTAATCTGCAGGTCAACTGACCCATTGTTAAGCAGTAAGAGATCAAATTCACGGGATGAAATTTTCTTTGACCAGTCATGATCGGTACATATGTTTATGTGGTTAATAAAACGACAGACCAGCCCTAGGGGTGTGTGTGGTCATCATCTCCCCTGAAATACTTAAAATTCATCAAAATTGTCTTGTTCGTGCCAGATCGTGACGAATTTTTAACCTATGCTCTCAATGCCTTTGCCACTGAATATATTACTTGAAGAAGCAGTGCTATGATTCTATTTTGAAGAAATTCATCCGTATTTTGCTGAGTTATCTCCTTTGAAAAACTTAAAATTCACTAAAATTTTCTTGTTCGGGCATAATGGTTGAAAGGAATTGAACCTGCTTACAAATCTATCTTTCTTTAAGGTAAGATGCAGTGTCAGGATTTCATTTTTCATTGATTAGTTTTCTAAAATATTGTCCTTACAATTAACATTACATGTATGTCCACTCTTGATGTATGTTTATCTGAAATGTTTGGATCCAGGGGGATATGCCGTCTTCTGGTGGCTCTTGTTGACCATGTCATTAGTTTCGGATATGCCAGTGATCGCATTGCAATCATCAACCTGGCTATACCAACGCGAAACCATGCCACCAAACCTGCAGATAACGGATCAGCGACTGTAATAATGCTTAAAGATAACTATAAACGTGAAGCACAACGACAACTTAGTAACCCAAAGCATTACCAGAAACTAAGCGAGACAGTTTGGCAAAAAAATTGCAACAAATTTAATGAGATTCTAAAAAAATGCTCGATAGCAAGAAGGTCACCGAAACGCAACATCTCTCTGCTAAGTTTGAGTCAAAACCACGGACTTTCTATCTTTTGCCAAAAATTCATAAACCCATAGATTCGTGGTTGTACACAATGTCACAACCCCCGGCCGACCTATAATCTCAGATTGTGGTTCAGAATCCTACAGAATCAATAACTATATTGATTACCATCTACAGCCAATAGCAAGTAGACATCCCAGCCTCTTGAAAAACACAGACGACTTCTTATCCCAGGTCTCTGAGACCTGGATATCTCAAAATTCATTCCTGGTCACGCTTGACATCGATACTAGGCATACAAACATTGACACCCAGACAGGTATAAATTATATCCGTAAAGCATTCGTGAACTACCCAGATACCAACAGGCCAGACATGAAGTTTGAAAGGCAATAATTTTGAATTCGATGGCGAAATTTACCAACAAATGTGTGGCTGTGCGATGGGCAAGCGCTATAGCCCATGTTTTGCCAATATTTACGTAGCAGAGCGGGAGGAGGAAGCGTTAGGAGTGTCCAAAACAGCCCCTCATTTATCGCAGGTAACTTGATGACATTTTCATGATTTGGCAACACACAAAGGCAGAGTTTGAAGAATTTTTCGAAATTCTGAACAATCACGGTCCGAATATCAAATTAAAAGCAACCATTGACGAGATGTCTGTAGATTTCCTGGGTGTAACTGTATATAAAGGTCTAAAGTATGAAACAACTGGCTACTTAGACTACAAAGTGTATTTCAAACCAACCGATTCGCATCAGCTACTACACAAAAAATCTTGCTATCCGCTGCATACTTTTAAAGGAATCGTAAAATCGCAAATAATCCGTTTTCACAGGAATTCGAGTCACACGAAAAACTTTGAAGACGCGTGCTCTACCCTATTCAAAGCACGAGGTTACTCCTCACGATTCGTGCGAAATCTGAAACGACTGCTTGGAAACCATTCCAGATAATGCCTCAAATCATCGGCCAAAATGCTTTCACGAGCTTTCAGAACAAAAGCAATTTCCAACTTCAGTCTAATCTAGATTGTGACTCTGAAAATGTTATTTATCTAATTTTATGCAAATTGTGCCAAAACAGTATGTCGGCGAAATCAAATGTCCATTAAGATAGCCGGCAACTCGACACCTTTCAGATGTTAGGCTAGAGGAAGACACACATGTGTTGGAACATTTTAATCTTCCTGACCATTTAGTCCCTCGTGACTTTGACAGTATGCCAATTGAACAGCAACCCTTTCAGATACGGCAGAAGAAACTGATAAACAAACAAAACTTCGAGAATCGTTTTGAATTAAAGAACTCGAAACACAGTGGCCAAGGGGAATAAACTTGGACCCAGGCTTATCTGATCAACGTGACAAAATTCCATTCATTCTGACCTATAATCGCAAAAACGTTGGAATTTCCAAAATCTTGAAAGATGAGTATCAAAACCTACAGGAGAAACTGAAACACTCCTTCAACAAGCGTCCAGTAATTGCGTTTAAGAAAAATCCGAATTTACGTGACATCTTTGTAAAAGCAAAACTCAAATAGCTATCCAGAATATCCATCTCAATCATTCAACATTAACCCTTTCATGATGGTCAGCCAAAAGCGGTCTCTGTAGTGATCTTGGACAATGTCCATTTGCCTGCGGGGATTAGAGTGTTTTTGAAAATTTACCACTAATGATTGGCTCGAGAACCGAGACAGTCATTCCAGTGGCATATTCTCGGGAATGACCTTGTCTGTGCCTGAAAATGTACATTAAATAAGTAAACGCATATTTGGGTTTTATTGAACAAATTTAACCAGTAAATAGTTAACATTAATGCCATATGGCTTTCCTCAAACAAAATGACAAATCTCAGGCAGTAAGATAAACCAAAGTATTTTATATAATGTTTTCAATTATTGAAGATTCTGAGCCAGTGCATTGATAATATTAACTACTACTCTTTGATATACATCAAAAGAAAGCTATGATTTTTTTTACAGAGCTATGTATTAGTTTTTATAATAGTGTACTGCTCCACCACCACGCCCCCCCCCCCACCCCTCCTCCCTTCTCGGATACGATTAAGCGGAGGTATGAGCCTATTAAGTTTTGAGCCCGTATGTCCGTACATGTACGTATGGTCACTGCAACTCGTCTTACAGTTTGAGAGAGAATTGTATGAAGCTTGACAGGATGAATGTACAACAACCCAGAGAAGCGCCGAATATTCAAGGTTGGAGGTTTACTCGTGTTGGGGAGGATTGAGGTGGTGGGTCGGGTAGGTGGAGGGGTATGTTAGCATTCAGCTGATTTTCTTTTATATTTTTTCTAAGATAATATAGTGTAAATAATATATAAACGTGTATGTGTGCGTACGCGTGTGTGTACGCGTGGGCGGGGCGGCTGGCGAATACATCCAAACCTGTCCACAAAGACCACCTGTCAGACGAGATGAAAGCGATCTATATATTACGCATGCGTGACCTCTATATAAATGATTCAATATTGTATGCATGCTTACCAAAATGGAAAGCGGTTAATCTTCGTTGTTTCATGTTCTATGCCTGATTGTTAAATTAAATACAAGGCTGTTATATATCGGCACCATTCCTACTCATTGTTGAAATATTATTTACCAAACCGTATACATTAGCCTAAGCGCAGAGAGATTCCACTACAACCAGCATTCCTTTTTATCACATTAAAGGCGCACATTCACATCAGGATGCTTGATAAAATAAAAATGTTAAAATTCTACATTTTGGAGGCTTGGAGGCGTAAATTGTGTCCTTTGATGTAAGGATACGAAATAAATCTTAAGATAGGCCTATGTTTATTTCATTCATGTATTTCCATAGTAAGTTGTTGGTGATAGAGGTGCCAACAAACAGATTTTGAAAGCGACCATTCTAGGATTGCGAACGTTATTAGTAAGCCAAAATTCTGACTTATCTCATGGAGACGATGATGATGAAGTGTAAAACAAAATTCTCCAAATTTATATGGACACTTTGGATGGATATCCGTATAGAGGAATGAACAGACAAATATGCGCATTCATTACATGGCTACTAATTATCCATTGTGGTTGGCGGCGTGGGTGAGAATTCAAAGAAACCAATATTTTGCAACAACAAATTGTCGTATTTCAAAACAGATAATATCCATTAACGTACGCGTATTATCAGCTTTAAGCTTGCTACAGTACAGCTCAGAAATAAGCTAAAACGTTTCCAAAATAATAACCCAGAACCATTTTAGCTAGTAAAAAAATGTTCTGTTGACTATTTTAAACAAAATTTGATTGAAAAGACATTGTTATCTTAATCTTCCACTCCAATTAGGCGCCAATGTTCACAATATTCAACAGTAGGCCTACGTTTTATTTTGTAAACATTTTACGGTATTTCTGAGCTGTAATGTACTCGCTGATCATCAAAGTCAAAATATTAGTTAAACATACAAAATTGTCTAACCATTTAATGGTCAAAATTAGTTAAGAAAATAAACACTTTCTTATTGAATGTTCATTTCCAGGCCAAGAGAAGACTAAGTTTGAAAATTTACCACTGGAATAACTAGCTTAGTTATAGCCCCAGTCATTACAGTTGTAAATATAAAGATGTGTTTTATCTTGACCTTGACCATCAAATGGACATTCATCAAAGCGACTGCAGATGTTGGTTTCGGCAGGAAAAGGGTTAAAAGAAAATGTCTTGATGTCATGTGACTTTCTAAGAGGAAATTATAATAAATTACATTTCACGTAGTCTATTTTCAAAACATCCGTAGACACAAAGAAATGAAACGGCTTTTCATGTTTCCGACTTTTTGATTCAATTTGTTTACGATGGTGTCCCCCTGTCTCCCTGGATATGTAGTTATTATTATGATGAAGCAACACGTGCATTGTTAGATTAGATTAGGTCATACATTCCTCATGCAGTTATTAGTTATTAGAAATATATAATTAATATGACCACTATGGTCAATGGAAACCGCGGTGGAAATCTGTTTACAATACCTCGGGGTTCAATACCAAAAGAATCGTGTCAGAAATAACAAGATATATTGGAGATGTTGGCGTGGGTGGGTGTCGTGCTCTCATACAGAGTAATCACTTAGATCTAAACGCCGATCCGCCAAATATTCGAGTATGTAAGTATAACAATTCATTCATTCATTCGTTCATTCATTCATTCATTCTTTCTTTCGTTCATTATTTCTCTCGCTCATTAGTTCAGTCGTTCATTCACCCGTCTGTCCATCCATCCGCCCATATTTCACAATTCCTTCATTCCTTTGTTTATTCCACCATTCAATCAATCCTGGAATTCTTAAATTAATCACTCACTCAATCAGCATCTTAAGCATCAATTCCGCATTTCATTCCATCCGCTCACCCTTGCTGTCTTCATCTCTCCCACCACCCCTTCTACAGCCCTCCCTCGCTCCCCTCAAGCACTCCTCCTTCCCTTCCTTCTTTACACCGTTCTATCCAGATTTCCTTCCTCCCTTATTCCGTTCCTTCCGCCTCTCCTTCAGTCATTCCGTTCCCACCCGATCAATTCATTCCAAGTATGTTTCTTCATCCTTTCACATATTCAATCCATAAATCTTTCATCCATTCATTAAACTCGAATGAATGAATGAATGAATGATTAATCCATCCATCCGAGTGAAAGATCAACAAAGCAAGCGGTCGATCAAGCTGTCACTCAATTGATCGATCAGTCAATCAATTGATCGATCAGATTCATCCAATGATTGGTTTGATCGATCGATCGATTGATTGATCAGCTACTTGGTAGATTGATTTCCTTGATATTTTATTGACTACTGTTTGCTTGGCAGATCATTCGATAAATCAATTGATCTACCAACCGATTGACTGATCATTCTACCAAGTGATCGATCGATTGATTGATCAGTCAATAATACGATCGATCAATCATATGATATGATCGATCGTACAATCAGATCGATTGGTCGATCAATTTATTTATTGAAAATATATCGATCGATCGATTGACTGGTTGATCGATCAATCGATTGAATGATATACCAATCAATCTATAAATCAATCAGCCGATCACCCAATCAATCAATCATGCAATCCATCAAACATTTGATCAGTCGATCAATCAATCAATCAATCAATCAATCAATCGCTTGATGACTCAATCAGTCACTCACTCAATCAATCGCTTGATCGATCACTGAATTGCTCAATTTTCAAGCAATCAATCAATCAATCAATCAATCGTTCTATCAATCACAATAAATTGATTGATTGATTGATTGACACGTTACATTTGATTCATGTCTGACCAGAAGTTTTCGAGAAATCAAATGATCAATTATGTATCCCATTTCGGTCAAGGTCTGAAAATACGCTTTCACAATCCGATCTTTTGTTGTGTTAAAATCTGAGCCAAATCGGATCAAAAGTTTTTTGGGATGCAGCTCTGGACACACAGACAGGCATACACACACACGCACGCACGCACGCACGAATGAATGCAATACCCTTTTCCTTTTATTACTAACTATCTAGTATGGATGTAAGAATCATGATTTTTGTAGGTTGGAGAACACTTAGATCATGGACAAGATACAGGTCTAATCGATACAAGCAGTCTCACACAGAGGATGGTAGCACAAATTGATAGGGACCCATCAATGCCAATAAAACGTATATACGATAGAGCCTTGTTAGAAGACCATGATGTGGAAGATGACGAAATCCCGACATTTGATTCTGTGAGATCCAAATTAACCAGAAAGCGACTCTCACTGATACCACACATTCCACATGAGATGCACGATGTTCTGATTGAGGACGAGTATTTGATTACCTAGCGTGATGAACCGGTCCTTAGTCACCAAGACAATGATTGGGGAATTGCAGTATTTGTTACAAGGGCCAATCTCAAGAAACTACAGCGATGCACCAATGTCTATGTTGATGGAACATTTAAAACCTGTCCACATCCATACGTCCAATTCGTCACAATTCATGAAATGTTTCAGGGCAGAGTACTTCCGTTTGTCATGTCGTTGTTGACTGGTAAAACTGTTGGATACTATCGGCAGTTACAACACGCCAATGTGAGAGTTAGGCAGCTAACTGGCCATCATTTCCGACCATGGCGTATTATATCTGACTTCGAAATAGCACTACTGCTGATAATAGAGACAGAACTACCACGGTCAAAGCATGTGGCTGAGGATTCAAGAGCTTGGTTTGGCTGGCCCATATGCTCGTCGGAGAAAACTTCGCAAGTGTCTACAGAAATGTATGGCATTAGGATGTCTGCCACTCGCCCTGGTCCGACAGAACTTTAGGATACTTGCAACTGCAAACTCAACAGCACGACTTATCAGACGGTATCCCGATGTACATGCCTTTATTGTATATATGCTGCGGAACTATTTCGATGGGGAGTTTCCGCCCAAAATGTGGAACGTGTTCAACCGAGATAGCGTTGCACGCACGAACAATTTAGTAGAAGGTGAAAATGTGTTGGCAGTGATTGTAAAATCGTACAAGCTTTTTTACTCTGTGGCTTGTACAATATACATTGTAACGACAGAATTAAACACTAATAGACGTACATGTTTTGTGGTGGGCCCATAGCAGCAGCAGCAGCAACAACGGCAGCGGCGCCGGCAGCAGCAGCGGCGGCCGCGACAGCAACAACAGCAGCAGTAGTAGTAGTAGCAGCAGTAGTAGTAGTAGTAGCAGCAGTAACAGTGGCAGCAGTAGAAGCAGAAGCAATAGCAGTAGTAGTAGCTGTAGTATCAGCAGTAGCAGTATCAGCAGCAGCAGTAGTAGCTGTAGTGTCAGCAGTAGTAGTAGTATCAGCAGTAGTAGCTGTAGTATCAGCAGTAGTAGCAGTAGTAGCTATAGTATCAGCAGTAGCAGTATCAGCAGCAGCAGTAGTAGCTGTAGTGTCAGCAGTAGTAGTAGTATCAGCAGTAGTAGCTGTAGTATCAGCAGTAGTAGCTATAGTATCAGCAGTAGTAGCTGTAGTATCAGCAGTAGCAGTAGTAGCTGTAGTATCAGCAGTAGTAGCTGTAGTATCAGCAGTAGTAGCTGTAGTATCAGCAGTAGTAGTAGTAGTAGTAGTAGTAGTAGTAGTAGTAGTAGTAGTAGCAGCAGCAGCAGTAGTAGTAGCAGCAGTAGCAGCAGTAGTAGTAGTAGTAGTAGTAGTAGTAGTAGCAGCAGTAGTAGCAGTAGTAGCTGTAGTATCAGCAGTAGCAGCAGCAGTAGTAGCTGTAGTATCAGCAGTAGTAGCAGTAGCAGCAGTAGTAGTAGTAGTAGTAGTAGTAGTAGCAGCAGTATCAGCAGTAGTAGTAGTAGTAGTAGTAGTAGTAGTAGTAGTAGTAGTAGTAGTAGTAGTAGTAGCAGCAGTATCAGCAGTAGCAGCAGTAGTAGCTGTAGTATCAGCAGTAGTAGCTATAGTATCAGCAGTAGTAGCTGTAGTATCAGCAGTAGCAGTAGTAGCTGTAGTATCAGCAGTAGTAGTATCAGCAGTAGTAGTATCAGCAGTAGTAGTAGTAGCTGTAGTATCAGCAGTAGTAGCTGTAGTATCAGCAGTAGTAGTATCAGCAGTAGTAGTATCAGCAGTAGTAGTATCAGCAGTAGTAGTATCAGCAGTAGTAGTAGTAGTAGTAGTAGTAGTAGTAGTAGCAGTAGTAGCAGTAGTAGCTGTAGTATCAGCAGTAGTAGCAGTAGTAGTATCAGCAGTAGTAGTATCAGCAGTAGTAGCTGTAGTATCAGCAGTAGTAGCTGTAGTATCAGCAGTAGTAGCAGTAGCAGCAGTAGTAGTAGTATAAGCAGCAGCAGTAGTAGTAGTAGCAGTAGTAGTAGTAGCAGCAGTATCAGCAGTAGCAGTAGTAGTAGTAGTAGCAGCAGCAGTATCAGCAGTAGTAGTAGTAGTATCAGCAGTAGTAGTAGTAGTATCAGCAGTATCAGCAGTAGTAGTAGTAGTATCAGCAGTAGTAGGTAGTAGTAAATAGAAGTAGTATTAGCAGTAGTAGGTAGTAGTAAATAGAAGTAGTATCAGCAGTAGCAGTAATTAGTAGTAAATAGAAGCAGTCGTAGCAGTAGCAGTAAGTAGTAGCAATAGCAGCAGTAACAGCAGTGTTTACTAATGTAGTGTTCAGGCTAATTGATTACCCTTTCAGCAGTAGCAGCAGCGGTGGCAGTGCACCAGCAATATCAGCAGCAGCAGCAGCAGCGTTGCTAATGTAGTGTTCTGGCGAATTGATTAGCCTTCCCTGAGTGTTTAAACTGAAACATCACGTAATCCGGTTCATTCCCTCAATCAAACGATCAATCAATATCGATTGATCGATCCATCCATCCATCCATCAATTAGTCACCCACTCAGTTACAATTAAGAGGTGATCCACCGGCGCCTAAAGCGAGACTACAATGCAGGCAACCGGAATCTCCGAGACTATTGGAATGTCATGGTGCATGTTATAAACACATACGTCTGACGCAATTGTATTTGGCTGTGTAGTATTCTCTGTACCCGTCCATGCTCCATTCGCCCCATTGCTCGGAAATATATGCAAATTCCATGCTTAAGGATCTCCAGGTAGAGTCTCCTAGGTACTGTGTAACAAATGACTTGAGCTCCAGGAAATATTTGACTCTGTGATTAAAAAGGGTGTTGCACTTTGGTAGCATATGATAGTAATCATCAGTCTCTAATTGACATGTTGGATCTACTTGATTTAGCTGAAATCTGGCGAGATTATCCTGAACCAGGCACGTTCCTGTTAGTAGTCTGACTTTAATACTATGTCGCCGGACATCCTTAACATATGAATGAACAGTGATTATGGTTTGATACATTCTGCCAACCGATAGCCTTGGGAAGTGACGGTATGTTAGTGTAGTTTTCATACGGCATTGTTCAGTTAGTTCATGTGTCCAGTACATATCTACTGCTGTCTTGACCGTTTCTTTCCACTTGCCTTTGCTCAGGATATGAGTTTTTAGGTACATAAGTTGTGGAAACCTGTACTACTGCAGGATACCTGGGATATATGTGCACCGACTATGAGGATTAACAGGCCTTATTTGTGCTTTCCGTTCCATTCTGTTCAGTGTTGGATTTTCGCTTCTGATTATATTTGATAGTAATGTGATCTGCCTGATATTTATTTCAGCAGCAATTGTTCTGGCTCCAATCAGTAGGTATACAATACACTTTGTTGTACGAACCGGCAGAGATAGAATCTTTCTCAACATTGAAATGTGAAATGCCTCCAAATCAGCTATATGCTTGCTGGAGGGAGTGAATACTTCAAGACCATATAGAAGTCGTGGTAAGATGTACATGATGTATATATTGTAGCAGATTCTTGCAGAAAGTCCATTCGTGCCATGGAGACCAGTGTCTGCCATAGAGTAATGAAACTTCATGGGAATGTTGGCTATGGTAGTAGGGGAATGAACGTTATTTTCTGGCTCAGTCATCCCGCCCATGCATCTGACTTTCTGACCGTGTGTCCGTCAATTCATACAACTTTTGTCTTTTCGTTGGATAACTTCTGTTTGGAGTATCTTGACAAATCTTCATGGAAAGGCTGGCTTTTATTCATAATCATTATCGTCTTTCGTCTGCGCGTGCGTCTATTCGTCTATCCAAACCAGTTGGATTATCATACTACTAAGATGTCTGTCTTTACGGGCTGGGGTTGGGGTGGAGGTGGGGTTAGGGTGGTGGGGGTTGGGGGGGGGGGGTTGGAGGGTGCCATATTTAATTTATATCATCTGCCACTTACGATTGCTTTAATGTTAGGATAAGGAAGATAACTCATCAACGCCTTACTTTAATGAACGTCTAAAATACTTGATGGAAAGTGTAGTGTAGCGGAAATGTGTCTGCATGTTATAAGCCCCTACGTTCATATATCTATTTCTGTACCATTTAATGCTTAAAATGTCATGATCTCAATTTTAGGACAAATATACAGGAAACCCGTTGAATATTTTGAATATGTTTTAACATAAACCATTGGCAGCAATAACTTAGTCAAATTCGTTTCAAAATATTCAACAGAATTTGCCATATCTGATTTATAAGATTTAGCAGGTTAAATACCATGACACAAGCCATACAGAGTAAGAAAGAGATTTGTAATTCATTTTCTTACGTTACTTGCAATACGAAATGTGAATTCAACTCTAACGCAGATAAAATATAACTTTCTAATCACCCACGTTGTTAGACTTAGTCCTGAAGGACTTGTCAGTTTACTGGTGGAGTACTTTAAAGACATATGCGTCCTTTTCAAAATATAGTCCGAAAATGTCAGATATACGTAGATAGGGCCTAACAATAATTGGAAGCAATTATTATTATTTAATAAGTAGATTCGTCAGCAAAAACCTATTTCTATGTTTATATGTATGATTACTGTATTCTGTGACTGTCGTAGTAGAAACATCCTGCAGCTGCAATCAGTCCTTCTTCACTTTTGCCCACTGTGTCTTTGTCCTCGGCCAAAATCCTTAGCTTCCTCAGGCCCGTTCTTGACTTGAGTGTAGCTAATCCTGATTTCTTGACATTTCAATGTTTACTTATTGTTATATGATCATAGTAAGGAATCTCACTGTCACGAAATGATTCAGCCAATCATAGCATTAGTGTACAATGCATCGACGGATGTGATAGAATGACTGCTGTTATAACAGTGGTTTTCCTTACCCTGAAGATATGATGTCACGTATTTGACATAACATATTCCGATGATTCAGTGTGGGTTTTTTTAATTTTGGAGTCTGTAATTATGAAACTGTTTCTGTAGCCTATGTATCAATGCTATAATGGAGCGCTCCAATCTGTCACTCAAGTAGCTGACATCATAATCACGTCCATTGTTAGCTAACGTCATAATCATAAACATGTATAGCTCCGTCGCTAATATCGGCAAGTCCGTTACGAGTGTACAATTTTACAATTTAATAAACATTTTAAAGCTAATTTCACTGGAAGCATTTGCTGCCATAACCAGCAACAGCCCGAGTCAAATTACCTTTTAAAATATTCAACAACTTACTTGTATAGTTACCTTGAAATTTTGATTTTGGGAGTTCGGCCTTCAAAATTTCATGTCGATTTCAACATGCCTAAAATGTTGACTGAGCTTAGCTATGTCATAGATAGAAATCCATCTATTGGCTGACAGGGTAAACCGATGGGATTCAAGACCATATAGATGACGCCACATAGTATTATTACACCGCGACGTCTCACACACACGCACGCACGCACGTATGCCCACACACGCCTAATTGAGCATATATGGAGTATCCAAAAAGGGGCGTGCTCTAGTGGGCGTCCTTGTACAAACACTAATGGGCTGTTGGACTATTGGGCTGTCAGACAGTCAGACTAATGGGCTGTCGGACTATTGGTCAGACCACACTATCAGTTACACCAGTGTTTAGCCGTGGGTACAGGCTGTTATCACACACACAAACGTATAATTGTGTGCGCGTGTGGTAACAGCCTATCAGACGTCTGAGGGAGATATGTTATCATAACATGACATGTAGAATAAGCAATCTTTGAATTAGACATCTTGACAGAGAAGTCAAACGCAATTAAATCTGTGTATAAGTGACGGAGTATGGACCATTATAGTGTAGACAGTAAAGACACAGCGCTAATATCATCCTGGTCATGTGACGTTTCAGGGTCAGATTTAATGACGTCATTAGCAGCTGTATGACGTGGGTTTGCTTGAAGCAGGGTGCGCGCGGGGGGGGGGGGGGGGGGAATCAATATTCTCGTGTTGTGATGAACAACAGTTTGATGATAATTAATTCGCTCGCTGTATTGATAGCTATGATAAATTCATTGCTCTGTCGGGTATTACATTTGTTATACATGCGGTATATACAGCCTTGCTGATATGCACCAATATGTCATAATATCCTTAGACTCGCTGAAACTCTCTAAAATGATAGCAAATAATCATAATTCCTGAATACATTTCATCAATCAATTATATGACGTCATAATCAACTGCATGACGTGTAGGCTGACGTCATAGTCATTACGTCATGATTGACTTGATTTAGTGTATGGGTTGTGTGACTTTGTCATTTAATAAACATTGTTAAATATTTTGAAACACCACCCAGTCAAATTATTTTCAAAATATTTAACAGCTTACCTGTATCGTTTTCTCGAAATTGATAGTCAGGGAGTTCAGGGATCGATTGATCCCATCATGAGCGAGGTGTGAGTGGAGCTTAGCTGGAGATGGGCGGGGCATAGCTAAAACTGGTAAGATCTATTCCTAACATAAAGTTGATTGTGAGGCTAAGCATACCAGTAACCATAGCAACCATGAAATAATCTCAACACACCAGTAACCACAGCAACCATGAAATAATCTCAAGTTCAAGACAAGCATACTGTTACAGCTAAAATGCTGAATATTTTAAAACTAATCTGATGGGAAGCTGTTGCTTATATAGGCAGCAACATATTTCAGTCAAATTATTTTCAAAATATCCAACAGAATAGTTATTATGTTGAAAATGTTTGTCGCTGTTTGATATTTCCGGTTGATACGGTTGCAAGTGTCTAAAACAAAAACATCTTTGCATGAATTCCACGAAAATACAGACACGAACCCAAAATAATTAAATGCTGCTTACCCCAACAATACTAATATTTTATGCAAGAGAAATGCATAATCTTACGTATTTTTTTTAATTCATGCAATACATCAGCTTTAAATTCATTTTGTGCGGTCCTTTCTGACGTCATAATGCATTGTTTTAGCGTCTGCTGCAGCGTGCAAATTTTGCTAATAAACGTGATTTAAAATCTACAACCATCTGTTTTCGGGAGTTAAGGTAAGTATGCATCATTGGTATCATTATAATTATGAATATCTAGGCTACATGATGACATATATTTCATCTTAGTGAGAGAGCATGGTTAAATAAGAGACAATGACGAAATGTGGTATTAAAATAAATACATTGTGTACAAATTTTTGTGATTCCGTCACAATTACTACAAATAATTAGAATAACATTATCAAAATCTTATGTCTACGAAGCTGAATTAGTTTTTCTATAGCACAATGCAACACTCTTTTGAATAAATATATCATATTGGAGTAATTGGTGCTCTGGGAATTGCAATTATGCGTGACGGAATCACATTTTAAGTAATGGAATCACATGTGACGGAATCACGCACCTCTTGGTGTCCATTTAAAAGCAATTATAGGATCAGCTTATAAGTAACTACTATACTTTATTATGTGTCATTGTGAACATAGATATTCATAATAAAACAATTTCCTTTATAAATGCATTCACGAACCGTGCGATCTCACAGAAACTGTCTATTTGTAGGGCAAGTGAAGACACCTTTAGAAAATTTACCACTAAGATGACTGACTCGGTTCTCGAGCCAGTCATTCCAGTGGTAAAGTTAAAAGAAATGTCCTCATGTGCCCACAAACGGACATTTCGCAATCTTTTGAACACCACAGCAAGAGCCATTTTTTTGGCTGGTAAAAGTGTTAACCCTTAGCACATTGATGTCGAAAAGTAGATAGCTATAGAGTCTGGAAAAGAAAGGCTGGTGTACATTTTGGAAACAATTGCTGCTGAACCCTGTTGCTGTCGTAGCCAGCAACAGTTTTCAGCAGCATTGTTTCCAAAATGAATACCAGCTATAATATGAAATTAAATTAAATTTTAATTTTCAAAACTTTAGAGTGCTAAGGGTTAAGGGTTAAAGCAATAAAGATGATATATTAGACGACAAAGCCATTAATAAGTATTTTTACACTTTCAGAAGAAATGAAGACGGCTGCGGAAAGACAGCGGGAGAGGCGGACTAGAATTCGCCAAAATAATGCAGAATATTCGGCATATTTGGCGAAAGATAGCAGCAGGAAGCGAGACGTGAGAAGCCAGTTGCGTGAAAATGAACTGTCTGCTCTCCGCCAACGGACAAAAATTAGTACACAAAAATGGCGTGAACGTAAATCGCAAAATGTATTAAAAGTGGCACTCCCTAGAAGTTCAGCAACTCCATATAAGACAGCAGCAGCACTAGGTCGAGCAAAGTGTCGCGTCGAAAGGCATCTTCCGAAAAGCCCGAGCAAGCGAATAGCAGTTATTGAAAAACTTACTGACATTGATAAACATAATTCACCCGTCGTTAATGTGCGTATCTTGCACAGTCCGGTTCAGCATGGTAATGGCATACCTGATGACATTATGAGTAAAGTAAAGGAATTTTATTTAAGTGAAGATATATCAATAGTAATGCCAGGAAAGGCTGATGTCATTGCGGTGAAAAGTCAGGATGGAGTTAAAACCACAGAACAAAAACATCATCTAAATATGACAGTTATGGAAGCATTTCAATCATTCAAAGCCAAATATAGTGATATCAACATCCAGAAATCAAAGTTTTCAGAATTACGGCCAAAAAATGTGCTTTTATCATCAAAAATGCCACACAATGTGTGCGTTTGTAGGTATCATGGTAATATAGTTCTCCTCCTTGAGTCATTGCATCGTACATGTCCATCGATTCCGTTATATTCAAGGAATGAGTTTCTGTCTTCGTATGTCTGTGACATTTCTAACGAGATGTGTATGTCGAACAACTGTGCAAAATGCAAGGACAGCAAACTCTTCACTGAAAAGATTAGTGATCTATCCAACATAGATGACAGTATACATTGGCATCAGTGGGATACCGATCATAATAACTATGTTATAAAAGCTCTATGTGAGGGAACAGTACGGGATGCAATTAATGAACTTTGTGCTCAAATGCCAAAATTTCTTTGGCATGCTTTCATCAAAGACAAACAAGCGAGTTCGTACAGTGATGACAAGGAAATAGCCCAGTTACTGGACAGCTCTAGTTGCTTACTCCAGATGGACTTTGCAGAAAACTACTCTTGCCTGTTTCAGGACGAGATACAATCGGCTCATTGGCACCAAAATCAGGTAACTTTGTATACAGTCATTGCCTACCACAGAGATGAAAAGTTGTCAATCGTTATTGCATCAGACACAAGAGAACACGAAAAGAAGTCAGTTACCGCATTTACTACCACAGTGATTGAGCGAATTCTACATCAAATGCCAACCGTAAAGACAGTTAAGATATGGACAGATGGGCCTAGCAGCCAATATAAAAACAGATTCATATTTGGTTTGATGATTATAATGAACAATAAATTCTTGAACATTGATCTATCATGGAATTACTTTGCGACAAGCCATGGGAAGGGCCCCAATGATGCCCTCGGGGGAAACGTGAAGGCGATGGCCCGACGCCATGTTATGGCCAGAAAGGGAATTATTAAAGATGCTGAATCCCTAACTGTAGCTATCAAAGCATCTGGATCTCAGATCGAGCTTATTCACATGACACATGATATTGACAAAAAGTGCGTTGATCTCGATATTCTGAATGCCTGGAATAAAATTCCACTTGCTGTCCCAGGGACTATAAATACACACTGCGTTATTCCCGATTCACAGACTGTTAAAAGGAAATATTATAGCAGTGCAATTCAAGAGTTCACGAGTGTTATCTTTCCAACAGTTCCAAATGAACATGAAAACGTTCCTGCCAATGAACCTTTGGGTGAAACTTGGAATGCACATATCGCTGACACGACAATCGAAGAAAATGGTGGTGGTGATGCGCCAGTAAAAAGAACAATGAGAAAAAAGGATTCACTTAATAAACGGAACGCGAATTTGAAAGGTGTTGGAAAGAAACGGATTGCCACTAATGATGATGATGACTGTGAGTGTTTGTTCTGTTCAGAACTGTATTCCCATTCAAATGGAGATTGGATACAGTGCCAATCATGTTATAAGTGGTGTCACACTGAATGTGCTGGTGTGTCCAGGAACCAGTCGCAATTTATTTGTGACATTTGCAACTGATATAGATGGCAGTTTGGAGACATCATTTCTTGTTTATTCATATCCATCTAGTTGTTATTAGGGTTACACAACTGAATTTCACTTTATATCTATCTAATCCAAAATTTAAAAGTGGCCACATTAACTACCTTGCAAGGTTCTTTATTTTCGACAATTTTGCTGGGAACTGAACAGCACGGTCTGGCCTTTTAACCCCTTTTGACCACATGGCTTCATTTGGCTTTTGTCTTAGTATTTTCCAGGAGTTTGATAAAATTACAAAATGAACTTATAAACTTACAAAATGAACTTAAATGAACTTATAATATTTGATAATTGACTGATTTTAATTACATTACCTCTTTAATTGTGATTAATGCCATATTTTGGCGTTTTAAAAGTTAAACATTAAACATATAGATTTATCAAAATTACTGAAATATCATTTCTCTTTTTGTGTACATATGTTTGCTTACATTATTGCATTAAATATGCTTAGAAACCATGGGCCGTAATCACAAAGGGTGCATAAGTTAGGTGTGGCATAACTACCTTGGACAGCATGACGTCATAATATTGAATGACCCTCTAACAAATGTGACATCATAATGTCACCAAGCTAGTTATAATCTTAGTAATATTAATTATATTATGTCACATGTGTAGTTTCCCGATGTCACAATCTAGTTTGACACTGGCTATTTTACCCTAATCACAATATATATATATATATATATATATATATATATATATATATATATATATATATATATATATATATATATATATATATATATATATAGTATTTAGTCCTGCATATTGTCACATTAATTTAATTTAAATTCAATGTAATGGATGTTAAACTTTCTTTACTCCATTCGGAGGTGCTCCCGTGTAAAGGAAGGATTTACGTAATTGAACTATTGAACTATTGAACTATACCACTCCTATCTTACGCACCTTTGTGAATAGTTTTGCACTCGTGAGTCCGTCACAATCACGTAGGTGATTCCGTCACACATATTGTAGAGGCTGAAATTGTTATAAATGTTTATATTGCCAAAATGTTATATTCTTTTAGAAGCCAGGATACTTGGTTACAAAAATGACTGCCCTTTTATTCACACCTATGTGTAAAGAGCAGAAATGTACATTTTTCTATGCTTAATGAAATTCTTTGTCTATTCTTTGTGATTCCGTCACAAACATATAACAGCACATATCGAAGAAAATATTAATTTGATTGTTATCAATCTAGCGCCTACGTGATTGTGCTTGTCTTATTTGTATCATGAAGAAATAATTACTGTGCTATCTTGTTTCAAATATTTCTGGAAGGCTTTTAGTGTTCATTAATATTTGTGCAAATTGTGATTCCGTCACGCTGGAATTCATGTTTGAGCAACAGCATCCTGAATATAAACTTCCTTTCTGTCATTAGAACACTAAAGGTTCATCATCTGTAGGTCTATTTAGACACAATCTGTATCCGGTCATTACCAAAGTCAGCGACAATGACGTCACCATTTTGCATGATGGCCAGTCCACGAGGCTTGTTAAACTGTCCATTATTAACACCTTTACTGCCGAATGTAGAGATAAACCTACCATCAGCATCAAACACCTGTATACGATCATTGCCAGAGTCACACAGAATGACAAACCCATGTTCATCTATGTCTATACCTTGTGGCCCCCTCATCTCACCATTAGCCTCTCCAGCAGTACCAAATGAAAATATAAAGTCACCTTCAGCAGTAAACACACTGACTCTGCTGTTACCCCACTCTGTCACGTACACGCGGCCAGTCGTCATAGCAACAGTTACATACACTGGCCCGGACAATTCTCCTGGTGCGCTTCCTGCTCGGCCAAACTGGCGGATAAACTGCCCAGTCCTCGTGAACATCTGTATTCTGTTATTTTTGTAGTCACAGATATACATGTTATCTGACATGTCTACAGCCACGCCATATGTATATTTAAACTGTCCTGTGTTTGATCCCATTGTGCCGAATGTATACTTAAACTGACCGTCTCTATCACACACCACAATACGATGATTCCTGTCGTCTGCTATCATGAGGTGCTCGTGACTGTTAACAGCAAGTCCTGCAGGATGGTTAAACTGTCCATCACCCTGACCGCGTGTTCCGAATGTTTTGATGATCGTGCCGTCATCAGTGTAAATCCTCACGCGGTTATTGTATGTGCCCGTGACGTAGAATCTGCCTCCAGTAGGACTGACAGCCACACCGCGAGGACCGAGAAACAGATTCACACCACTGCCTTTCCCGCCGCCTATAACCCGCGCGTGACTCAGCACTGCAAACACAATAAACATCTCATTAATGGATCATCAATTCACGGATCTCATTCACACATAATTCCACGTCTCAGCTTATTTTCTAATCACGAGAACAACATCATATTTATTATGCGCTTAGAGCATGCATGGAGTTCAACGCGATATAAATGTACTACTATATGTCTATCTCTCTATCTATCTATCTATCTATCTATTTTTTATTTTTTTTATTTTTTTTAAGCACACAGTTTTAGCAGATTTACAGACATCTCGACATAAAATTCATTTAATAACATCAAGATTCTACATTCGCTTGAGAGATTGTTCAAGCAAACACACTGACAACAAACAGTGACAAATATCTCGTAATAAACAACTTATGATAATATATTGAAATCTATATTTACAAAATAGGTATTGTTTACATGTTATATTGTCAATATTGTAATATTATTTTGTTTGTTGTATCAGACAGACCAAGTCTGGCGCAACAACTCGACTCAAACTGCCCCACAGAGAGCTTCGAGGACAATGTGTTAAGCCGTACAAACACAGCTGTAATACAGAATTGGCTACAAACGTGTTTCCATCTAGAGTAATAGATGCTTGAAACAATTTGTCAGAATCAGTGGTCACTTCACCAACCGTGGTCCCTGCTCCCACCGTGGTCACTACACCCACCATGGTCCCTACTCCCACCGTGGTCACTTCACCCACCATGGTCCCTGCACCCACAATGGTCCCTGCTTCCACCGTGGTCACTACACCCACCATGGTCGCTGCTCCCACCATGGTCACTACACCCACCTTGGTCCCTGCTCCCACCATGGTCACTTGACCCACCATGGTCCCTGCACCCACAATGGTCCCGGCTCCCACCGTGGTCACTACACCCACCATGGTCCCTGCTCCCACCATGGTCACTACACCCACCATGGTCCCTGCTCCACCCATGGTCACTTCACCCACCATGGTCCCTGCACCAACAATGGTCCCTGCTCCCACCGTGGTCACTACACACACCATGGTCTCTGCTCCCACCATGGTCACTACACCCACCATGGCCCCTGCACCAACCATGGCCCCTGCACCCACCATGGTCACTACACCAACAATGGTCCCTGCTCCCACCGTGGTCACTACACCCACCATGGTCCCTGCTCCCACCATGGTCACTTCACCAACCGTGGTCCCTGCTCCCACCATGGTCACTACACCCACCATGGTCCCTGAACCCACCATGGTCCCTGCTCCCACCATGGTCACTGCACCCACCATGGTCCCTGCTCCCACCATGGTCACTTCACCAACCGTGGTCCCTGCTCCCACCATGGTCACTACACTCACCATGGTCCCTGAACCCACCATGGTCACTTCACCCACCATGGTCCCTGCTCCCACCGTGGTCACTACACCCACCATGGTCCCTGCTCCCACCGTGGTCACTACACCCAGCATGGTCCCTGCTCCCACCGTGGTCACTGCTCCCACCATGGTCACTGCACCAACCATGGTCCCTGCTCCTACCATCGTCTCTGCACCCACTGTGGTCCCTGCGCCCACCATGGTCCCGCACCCACCAGGGTCCCTGCTCCCACCATGGTCCCTGCTCCCACAATGGTCCGTGCACCCACCATGGTCCCTGTTCCCACCATGGGCACTGCACCCACCATGGTCCCTGTTCCCACCATGGTCCCTGCACCCACCGTGGTCACTACATACACCATGGTCCCTGCTCCCACCTTGGTCCCTGCACCCACCATGGTCCCTGCACCCACCATGGTCCCTGCTCCCCCATGGTCACTACTCCCACCAAGGTCCCTGCTCCCACCATGTTCACTTCACCCACCATGGCCCCTGCTCCCACCATGGTCACTTGACCCACCATGGTCCCTGCACCCACAATGGTCCCGGCTCCCACCGTGGTCACTACACCCACCATGGTCCCTGCTCCCACCATGGTCACTACACCCACCATGGTCCCTGCTCCACCCATGGTCACTTCACCCACCATGGTCCCTGCACCAACAATGGTCCCTGCTCCCACCGTGGTCACTACACACACCATGGTCTCTGCTCCCACCATGGTCACTACACCCACCATGGACCCTGCACCAACCATGGCCCCTGCACCCACCATGGTCACTACACCCACCATGGTCCCTGCTCCCACCATGGTCACTGCACCCACCATGGTCCCTGCTCCCACCATGGTCACTTCACCAACCGTGGTCCCTGCTCCCACCATGGTCCCTGAACCCACCATGGTAACTTCACCCACCATGGTCCCTGCTCCCACCGTGGTCACTACACCCACCATGGTCCCTGCTCCCACCGTGGTCACTACACCCAGCATGGTCCCTGCTCCCACCGTGGTCACTGCTCCCACCATGGTCACTGCACCAACCGTGGTCCCTGCTCCTACCATGGTCTCTGCACCCACTGTGGTCCCTGCGCCCACCATGGTCCCTGCACCCACCAGGGTCCCTGCTCCCACCATGGTCCCTGCTTCCACCATGGTCCCTGCTCCCACAATGGTCCGTGCACCCACTATGGTCCCTGTTCCCACCATGGGCACTGCACCCACCATGGTCCCTGTTCCCACCATGGTCCCTGCACCCACCATGGTCACTACATACACCATGGTCCCTGCTCCCACCTTGGTCCCTGCACCCACCATGGTCCCTGCACCCACCAAGGTCCCTGCTCCCCCATGGTCACTACTCCCACCATGGTCCCTGCTCCCACCATGTTCACTTCACCCACCATGGTCCCTGCTCCCACCATGGTCACTTCACCGACCATGGTCCCTGTACCCACCATGGTCCCTGCTCCCACCGTGGTCACTACACCCACTATGGTCCCTGCTCCCACCATGGTCACTACACCCACCATGGTCCCTGCACCCACCATGGCCCCTGCACCCAACATGGTCACTACACCCACCATTGTCCCTGCTCCCACCGTGGTCACTACACCCACCATGGTCCCTGCTCCCACCATGGTCACTTCACCCACCATGGTCCCTGCTCCCACCATGGTCACTACACCCACTATGGTCCCTGCTCCCACCATGGTCACTACACCCAACATGGTCCCTGCACCCATAATGGTCCCTGCACCCATAATGGTCCCTGCACCCACCATGGTCACTACACCCACCATGGTCCGTGCTCCCACCATGGTCACTACACCCACCATGGTCGCTGCTCCCACCATGGTCACTACACCCACCATGGTCCCTGCTCCCACCATGGTCACTTGACCCACCATGGTCCCTGCACCCACAATGATCCCTGCTCCCACCGTGGTCACTACACCCACCATGGTCCCTGCTCCCACCATGGTCACAACACCCACCAGGTCCCTGCTCCACCCATGGTCACTTCACCCACCATGGTCCCTGCACCAACAATGGTCCCTGCTCCCACCGTGGTCACTACACCCACCATGGTCGCTGCTCCCACCGTGGTCACTTCACCCACCATGGTCCCTGCACCCACAATGGTCCCTGCTTCCACCGTGGTCACTACACCCACCATGGTCGCTGCTCCCACCATGGTCACTACACCCACCTTGGTCCCTGCTCCCACCATGGTCACTTGACCCACCATGGTCCCTGCACCCACAATGGTCCCGGCTCCCACCGTGGTCACTACACCCACCATGGTCCCTGCTCCCACCATGGTCACTACACCCACCATGGTCCCTGCTCCACCCATGGTCACTTCACCCACCATGGTCCCTGCACCAACAATGGTCCCTGCTCCCACCGTGGTCACTACACACACCATGGTCTCTGCTCCCACCATGGTCACTACACCCACCATGGCCCCTGCACCAACCATGGCCCCTGCACCCACCATGGTCACTACACCAACAATGGTCCCTGCTCCCACCGTGGTCACTACACCCACCATGGTCCCTGCTCCCACCATGGTCACTTCACCAACCGTGGTCCCTGCTCCCACCATGGTCACTACACCCACCATGGTCCCTGAACCCACCATGGTCCCTGCTCCCACCATGGTCACTGCACCCACCATGGTCCCTGCTCCCACCATGGTCACTTCACCAACCGTGGTCCCTGCTCCCACCATGGTCACTACACTCACCATGGTCCCTGAACCCACCATGGTCACTTCACCCACCATGGTCCCTGCTCCCACCGTGGTCACTACACCCACCATGGTCCCTGCTCCCACCGTGGTCACTACACCCAGCATGGTCCCTGCTCCCACCGTGGTCACTGCTCCCACCATGGTCACTGCACCAACCATGGTCCCTGCTCCTACCATCGTCTCTGCACCCACTGTGGTCCCTGCGCCCACCATGGTCCCGCACCCACCAGGGTCCCTGCTCCCACCATGGTCCCTGCTCCCACAATGGTCCGTGCACCCACCATGGTCCCTGTTCCCACCATGGGCACTGCACCCACCATGGTCCCTGTTCCCACCATGGTCCCTGCACCCACCGTGGTCACTACATACACCATGGTCCCTGCTCCCACCTTGGTCCCTGCACCCACCATGGTCCCTGCACCCACCATGGTCCCTGCTCCCCCATGGTCACTACTCCCACCAAGGTCCCTGCTCCCACCATGTTCACTTCACCCACCATGGCCCCTGCTCCCACCATGGTCACTTGACCCACCATGGTCCCTGCACCCACAATGGTCCCGGCTCCCACCGTGGTCACTACACCCACCATGGTCCCTGCTCCCACCATGGTCACTACACCCACCATGGTCCCTGCTCCACCCATGGTCACTTCACCCACCATGGTCCCTGCACCAACAATGGTCCCTGCTCCCACCGTGGTCACTACACACACCATGGTCTCTGCTCCCACCATGGTCACTACACCCACCATGGACCCTGCACCAACCATGGCCCCTGCACCCACCATGGTCACTACACCCACCATGGTCCCTGCTCCCACCATGGTCACTGCACCCACCATGGTCCCTGCTCCCACCATGGTCACTTCACCAACCGTGGTCCCTGCTCCCACCATGGTCCCTGAACCCACCATGGTAACTTCACCCACCATGGTCCCTGCTCCCACCGTGGTCACTACACCCACCATGGTCCCTGCTCCCACCGTGGTCACTACACCCAGCATGGTCCCTGCTCCCACCGTGGTCACTGCTCCCACCATGGTCACTGCACCAACCGTGGTCCCTGCTCCTACCATGGTCTCTGCACCCACTGTGGTCCCTGCGCCCACCATGGTCCCTGCACCCACCAGGGTCCCTGCTCCCACCATGGTCCCTGCTTCCACCATGGTCCCTGCTCCCACAATGGTCCGTGCACCCACTATGGTCCCTGTTCCCACCATGGGCACTGCACCCACCATGGTCCCTGTTCCCACCATGGTCCCTGCACCCACCATGGTCACTACATACACCATGGTCCCTGCTCCCACCTTGGTCCCTGCACCCACCATGGTCCCTGCACCCACCAAGGTCCCTGCTCCCCCATGGTCACTACTCCCACCATGGTCCCTGCTCCCACCATGTTCACTTCACCCACCATGGTCCCTGCTCCCACCATGGTCACTTCACCGACCATGGTCCCTGTACCCACCATGGTCCCTGCTCCCACCGTGGTCACTACACCCACTATGGTCCCTGCTCCCACCATGGTCACTACACCCACCATGGTCCCTGCACCCACCATGGCCCCTGCACCCAACATGGTCACTACACCCACCATTGTCCCTGCTCCCACCGTGGTCACTACACCCACCATGGTCCCTGCTCCCACCATGGTCACTTCACCCACCATGGTCCCTGCTCCCACCATGGTCACTACACCCACTATGGTCCCTGCTCCCACCATGGTCACTACACCCAACATGGTCCCTGCACCCATAATGGTCCCTGCACCCATAATGGTCCCTGCACCCACCATGGTCACTACACCCACCATGGTCCGTGCTCCCACCATGGTCACTACACCCACCATGGTCGCTGCTCCCACCATGGTCACTACACCCACCATGGTCCCTGCTCCCACCATGGTCACTTGACCCACCATGGTCCCTGCACCCACAATGATCCCTGCTCCCACCGTGGTCACTACACCCACCATGGTCCCTGCTCCCACCATGGTCACAACACCCACCAGGTCCCTGCTCCACCCATGGTCACTTCACCCACCATGGTCCCTGCACCAACAATGGTCCCTGCTCCCACCGTGGTCACTACACACACCATGGTCTCTGCTCCCACCATGGTCACTACACCCACCATGGCCCCTGCACCCACCATGGCCCCTGCACCCACCATGGTCACTACACCCACCATGGTCCCTGCTCCCACCATGGTCACTGCACCCACCATGGTCCCTGCTCCCACCATGGTCACTTCACCAACCGTGGTCCTTGCTCCCACCATGGTCACTACACCCACCATGGTCCCTGCTCCCACCATGGTCACTTCACCCACCATGGTCCCTGGACCCACACTGGTCCCTGCTCCAACCGTGGTCACTACACCCACCATGGTCCCTGCTCCCACCATGGTCACTACACCCACCATGGCCCCTGCACCCACCATGGCCCCTGCACCCACCATGGTCACTACACCCACCATGGTCCCTGCTCCCACCATGGTCACTACACCCACCATGGTCCCTGCTCCCACCATGGTCACTTCACCAACCGTGGTCCCTGCTCCCACCATGGTCACTACACCCACCATGGTCCCTGCTCCCACCATGGTCACTACACCCACCTTGGTCCCTGCTCCCACCATGGTCACTACACCCACCATGGTCCCTGCTCCCACCATGGTCACTTCACCAACCGTGGTCCCTGCACCCACCATGGTCACTACACCCACCATGGTCCCATCTCCCACCATGGTCCCTGCTCCCACCATGGTCCCTGCTCCCACCATGGTCACTGCTCCCACCATGATCACTACACCCACCATGGCCCCTGCACCCACCATGGCCCCTGCACCCACCATGGTCACTACACCCACCATGGTCCCTGCTCCCACCATGGTCACTACACCCACCATGCTCCCTGCACCCACCATGGTCACTACACCCACCATGGTCCCTGCTCCCACTATGGTCACTGCACCCACCGCGGTCCCTGCTCCCACCATGGTCACTGCACCCACCACGGTCCCTGCTCCCACCATGCTCCCACCATGGTCCCTGCACCCACCATGGTCACTGCACCCACCATGGTCCTTGCTCCCACCATGGTCCCTGCTCCCACCATGGTCCCTGCACCCACCATGGTCCCTGCACCCATCATGGTCCCTGCTCCCACCATGGTCCCTGCTCCCACCATGGTCACTTCACCAACCGTGGTCCCTGCTCCCACCATGGTCACCACACCCACCATGGTCCCTGCTCCCACCATGGTCACTACACCCACCATGGTCCCTAAACCCACCATGGTCACTTCACCCACCATGGTCCCTGCTCCCACCGTGGTCACTACACCCACCATGGTCCCTGCTCCCACCGTGGTCACTACACCCACCATGGTCACTACACCCACCATGGTCCCTGCACCCACCATGGTCCCTGCTCCCACCGTGGTCACTGCTCCCACCATGGTCACTGCACCAACCATGGTCCCTGCTTCTACCATGGTCTCTGCACCCACCGTGGTCCCTGCACCCACCAGGGTCCCTGCTCCCACCATGGTTCCTGCTCCCACCATGGTCCCTGCTCCCACAATGGTCCCTGCACCCACCATGGTCCCTGTTCCCACCATGGGCACTGCACCCACCATGGTCCCTGTTCCCACCATGGTCCCTGCACCCACCATGGTCCCTACACACATAATGGTCCCTGCTCCCACCTTGGTCCATGCACCCACCATGGTCCTGCACCCACCATGGTCCCTGCTCCCACCATGGTCACTACCCCCACCATGGTCCCTGCTCCCACCATGTTCACTTCACCCACCATGGTCCCTGCTCCCACCATGGTCACTTCACCCACCATGGTCCCTGTACCCACCATGGTCCCTGCTCCCACCATGGTCACTTCACCCACCATGGTCCCTGTACCCACCATGGTCCCTGCTCCCACCGTGGTCACTACACCCACTATGGTCCCTGCTCCCACCATGGTCACTACACCCACCATGGTCCCTGCACCCACCATGGCCCCTGCACCCACCATGGTCCCTGTCCCCACCATGGTCCCTGCTCCCACCGTGGTCACTACACCCACTATGGTGCCTGCTCCCACCATGGTCACTTCACCCACCATGGTCCCTACACCCACCATGGTCCCTGCTCCCACCATGGTCCCTCCACCCACAATGATCCCTGCTCCCACCGTGGTCACTACACCAACCATGGTCCCTACACCCACCATGGTCACAACACCCACCATGGTCCCTGCTCCCACCATGGTCACTTGACCCACCATGGTCCCTCCACCCACAATGATCCCTTCTCCCACCGTGGTCACTACACCCACCATGGTCCCTACACCCACCATGGTCACAACACCCACCATGGTCCCTGCTCCACCCATGGTCACTTCACCCACCATGGTCCCTGCACCAACAATGGTCCCTGCTCCCACCGTGGTCACTACACACACCATGGTCTCTGCTCCCACCATGGTCACTACACCCACCATGGCCCCTGCACCCACCATGGCCCCTGGCCCCTGCACCCACCATGGTCACTACACCCACCATGGTCACTGCTCCCACCATGGTCACTACACCCACCATGGTCCCTGCTCCCACCATGGTCACTTCACCAACCGTGGTCCCTGCTCCCACCATGGTCACTACACCAACCATGGTCCCTGCTCCCACCATGGTCACTTCACCCACCATGGTCCCTGGACCCACAATGGTCCCTGCTCCAACCGTGGTCACTACACCCACCATGGTCCCTGCTCCCACCATGGTCACTACACCCACCATGGCCCCTGCACCCACCATGGTCACTACACCCACCATGGTCCCTGCGCCCACCATGGTCACTACACCCACCATGGTCCCTGCTCCCACCATGGTCACTTCACCAACCGTGGTCCCTGCTCCCACTATGGTCACTACACCCACCACGGTCCCTGCTCCCACCATGGTCCCTGCTCCCACCATGGTCACTGCACCCACCACGGTCCCTGCTCCCACCATGCTCCCACCATGGTCCCTGCACCCACCATGGTCCCTGCACCCACCATGGTCCTTGCTCCCACCATGGTCCCTGCTCCCACCATGGTCCCTGCACCCACCATGGTCCCTGCACCCATCATGGTCCCTGCTCCCACCATGGTCCCTGCTCCCACCATGGTCACTTCACCAACCGTGGTCCCTGCTCCCACCATGGTCACTACACCCACCATGGTCCCTGCACCCACCATGGCCCCTGCACCCACCATGGTCCCTGTCCCCACCATGGTCCCTGCTCCCACCGTGGTCACTACACCCACTATGGTGCCTGCTCCCACCATGGTCACTTCACCCACCATGGTCCCTACACCCACCATGGTCCCTGCTCCCACCATGGTCCCTCCACCCACAATGATCCCTGCTCCCACCGTGGTCACTACACCAACCATGGTCCCTACACCCACCATGGTCACAACACCCACCATGGTCCCTGCTCCCACCATGGTCACTTGACCCACCATGGTCCCTCCACCCACAATGATCCCTTCTCCCACCGTGGTCACTACACCCACCATGGTCCCTACACCCACCATGGTCACAACACCCACCATGGTCCCTGCTCCACCCATGGTCACTTCACCCACCATGGTCCCTGCACCAACAATGGTCCCTGCTCCCACCGTGGTCACTACACACACCATGGTCTCTGCTCCCACCATGGTCACTACACCCACCATGGCCCCTGCACCCACCATGGCCCCTGGCCCCTGCACCCACCATGGTCACTACACCCACCATGGTCACTGCTCCCACCATGGTCACTACACCCACCATGGTCCCTGCTCCCACCATGGTCACTTCACCAACCGTGGTCCCTGCTCCCACCATGGTCACTACACCAACCATGGTCCCTGCTCCCACCATGGTCACTTCACCCACCATGGTCCCTGGACCCACAATGGTCCCTGCTCCAACCGTGGTCACTACACCCACCATGGTCCCTGCTCCCACCATGGTCACTACACCCACCATGGCCCCTGCACCCACCATGGTCACTACACCCACCATGGTCCCTGCGCCCACCATGGTCACTACACCCACCATGGTCCCTGCTCCCACCATGGTCACTTCACCAACCGTGGTCCCTGCTCCCACTATGGTCACTACACCCACCACGGTCCCTGCTCCCACCATGGTCCCTGCTCCCACCATGGTCACTGCACCCACCACGGTCCCTGCTCCCACCATGCTCCCACCATGGTCCCTGCACCCACCATGGTCCCTGCACCCACCATGGTCCTTGCTCCCACCATGGTCCCTGCTCCCACCATGGTCCCTGCACCCACCATGGTCCCTGCACCCATCATGGTCCCTGCTCCCACCATGGTCCCTGCTCCCACCATGGTCACTTCACCAACCGTGGTCCCTGCTCCCACCATGATCACCACACCCACCATGGTCCCTGCTCCCACCATGGTCCCTGCTCCCACCATGGTCACTACACCCACCATGGTCCCTAAACCCACCATGGTCACTTCACCCACCATGGTCCCTGCTCCCACCGTGGTCACTACACCCACCATGGTCCCTGCTCCCACCGTGGTCACTACACCCACCATGGTCACTACACCCACCATGGTCCCTGCACCCACCATGGTCCCTGCTCCCACCGTGGTCACTGCTCCCACCATGGTCACTGCACCAACCATGGTCCCTGCTTCTACCATGGTCTCTGCACCCACCGTGGTCCCTGCACCCACCAGGGTCCCTGCTCCCACCATGGTTCCTGCTCCCACCATGGTCCCTGCTCCCACAATGGTCCCTGCACCCACCATGGTCCCTGTTCCCACCATGGGCACTGCACCCACCATGGTCCCTGTTCCCACCATGGTCCCTGCACCCACCATGGTCCCTACACACATAATGGTCCCTGCTCCCACCTAGGTCCATGCACCCACCATGGTCCCTGCACCCACCATGGTCCCTGCTCCCACCATGGTCACTACCCCCACCATGGTCCCTGCTCCCACCATGTTCACTTCACCCACCATGGTCCCTGCTGCCACCATGGTCACTTCACCCACCATGGTCCCTGTACCCACCATGGTCCCTGCTCCCACCGTGGTCACTACACCCACTATGGTCCCTGCTCCCACCATGGTCACTACACCCACCATGGTCCCTGCACCCACCATGGCCCCTGCACCCACCATGGTCCCTGTACCCACCATGGTCCATGCTCCCACCGTGGTAACTACACCCACTATGGTGCCTGCTCCCACCATGGTCACTTCACCCACCATGGTCCCTGCTCCCAAAATGGTCACTACACCCACTATGGTCGCTGCTCCCACCATGGTCACTACACCCACCATGGTCCCTACACCCACCATGGTCCCTGCTCCCACCATGGTCCCTCCACCCACAATGATCCCTGCTCCCACCGTGGTCACTACACCCACCATGGTCCCTACACCCACCATGGTCACAACACCCACCATGGTCCCTGCTCCACCCATGGTCACTTCACCCACCATGGTCCCTGCACCAACAATGGTCCCTGCTCCCACCGTGGTCACTACACACACCATGGTCTCTGCTCCCACCATGGACACTACACCCACCATGGCCCCTGCACCCACCATGGCCCCTGGCCCCTGCACCCACCATGGTCACTACACCCACCATGGTCACTGCTCCCACCATGGTCACTACACCCACCATGGTCCCTGCTCCCACCATGGTCACTTCACCAACCGTGGTCCCTGCTCCCACCATGGTCACTACACCAACCATGGTCCCTGCTCCCACCATGGTCACTTCACCCACCATGGTCCCTGGACCCACAATGGTCCCTGCTCCAACCGTGGTCACTACACCCACCATGGTCCCTGCTCCCACCATGGTCACTACACCCACCATGGCCCCTGCACCCACCATGGTCACTACACCCACCATGGTCCCTGCGCCCACCATGGTCACTACACCCACCATGGTCCCTGCTCCCACCATGGTCACTTCACCAACCGTGGTCCCTGCTCCCACCATGGTCACTACACCCACCACGGTCCCTGCTCCCACCATGGTCCCTGCTCCCACCATGGTCACTGCACCCACCACGGTCCCTGCTCCCACCATGCTCCCCACCATGGTCCCTGCACCCACCATGGCCCCTGCACCCACCATGGTCACTACACCCACCATGGTCCCTGCGCCCACCATGGTCACTACACCCACCATGGTCCCTGCTCCCACCATGGTCACTTCACCAACCGTGGTCCCTGCTCCCACCATGGTCACTACACCCACCACGGTCCCTGCTCCCACCATGGTCCCTGCTCCCACCATGGTCACTGCACCCACCACGGTCCCTGCTCCCACCATGCTCCCCACCATGGTCCCTGCACCCACCATGGTCACTGCACCCACCATGGTCCCTGCACCCACCATGGTCCCTGCTCCCACCGTGGTCACTGCTCCCACCATGGTCACTGCACCAACCATGGTCCCTGCTTCTACCATGGTCTCTGCACCCACCGTGGTCCCTGCACCCACCAGGGTCCCTGCTCCCACCATGGTTCCTGCTCCCACCATGGTCCCTGCTCCCACAATGGTCCCTGCACCCACCATGGTCCCTGTTCCCACCATGGGCACTGCACCCACCATGGTCCCTGTTCCCACCATGGTCCCTGCACCCACCATGGTCCCTACACACATAATGGTCCCTGCTCCCACCTAGGTCCATGCACCCACCATGGTCCCTGCACCCACCATGGTCCCTGCTCCCACCATGGTCACTACCCCCACCATGGTCCCTGCTCCCACCATGTTCACTTCACCCACCATGGTCCCTGCTCCCACCATGGTCACTTCACCCACCATGGTCCCTGTACCCACCATGGTCCCTGCTCCCACCGTGGTCACTACACCCACTATGGTCCCTGCTCCCACCATGGTCACTACACCCACCATGGTCCCTGCACCCACCATGGCCCCTGCACCCACCATGGTCCCTGTACCCACCATGGTCCCTGCTCCCACCGTGGTAACTACACCCACTATGGTGCCTGCTCCCACCATGGTCACTTCACCCACCATGGTCCCTGCTCCCAAAATGGTCACTACACCCACTATGGTCGCTGCTCCCACCATGGTCACTACACCCACCATGGTCCCTACACCCACCATGGTCCCTGCTCCCACCATGGTCCCTCCACCCACAATGATCCCTGCTCCCACCGTGGTCACTACACCCACCATGGTCCCTACACCCACCATGGTCACAACACCCACCATGGTCCCTGCTCCACCCATGGTCACTTCACCCACCATGGTCCCTGCACCAACAATGGTCCCTGCTCCCACCGTGGTCACTACACACACCATGGTCTCTGCTCCCACCATGGACACTACACCCACCATGGCCCCTGCACCCACCATGGCCCCTGGCCCCTGCACCCACCATGGTCACTACACCCACCATGGTCACTGCTCCCACCATGGTCACTACACCCACCATGGTCCCTGCTCCCACCATGGTCACTTCACCAACCGTGGTCCCTGCTCCCACCATGGTCACTACACCAACCATGGTCCCTGCTCCCACCATGGTCACTTCACCCACCATGGTCCCTGGACCCACAATGGTCCCTGCTCCAACCGTGGTCACTACACCCACCATGGTCCCTGCTCCCACCATGGTCACTACACCCACCATGGCCCCTGCACCCACCATGGTCACTACACCCACCATGGTCCCTGCGCCCACCATGGTCACTACACCCACCATGGTCCCTGCTCCCACCATGGTCACTTCACCAACCGTGGTCCCTGCTCCCACCATGGTCACTACACCCACCACGGTCCCTGCTCCCACCATGGTCCCTGCTCCCACCATGGTCACTGCACCCACCACGGTCCCTGCTCCCACCATGCTCCCCACCATGGTCCCTGCACCCACCATGGTCACTGCACCCACCATGGTCCTTGCTCCCACCATGGTCCCTGCTCCCACCATGGTCCCTGCACCCACCATGGTCCCTGCACCCATCATGGTCCCTGCTCCCACCATGGTCCCTGCTCCCACCATGGTCACTTCACCAACCGTGGTCCTTGCTCCCACCATGATCACCACACCCACCATGGTCCCTGCTCCCACCATGGTCCCTGCTCCCACCATGGTCACTACACCCACCATGGTCCCTAAACCCACCATGGTCACTTCACCCACCATGGTCCCTGCTCCCACCGTGGTCACTACACCCACCATGGTCCCTGCTCCCACCGTGGTCACTACACCCACCATGGTCACTACACCCACCATGGTCCCTGCACCCACCATGGTCCCTGCTCCCACCGTGGTCACTGCTCCCACCATGGTCACTGCACCAACCATGGTCCCTGCTTCTACCATGGTCTCTGCACCCACCGTGGTCTCTGCACCCACCATGGTCCCTGCTCCCACCAGGGTCCCTGCTCCCACCATGGTCCCTGCTCCCACCATGGTCCCTGCACCCACCATGGTCCCTGTTCCCACCATGGGCACTGCACCCACCATGGTCCCTGTTCCCACCATGGTCCCTGCACCCACCATGGTCCCTACACACATAATGGTCCCTGCTCCCACCTAGGTCCATGCACCCACCATGGTCCCTGCACCCACCATGGTCCCTGCTCCCACCATGGTCACTACCCCCACCATGGTCCCTGCTCCCACCATGTTCACTTCACCCACCATGGTCCCTGCTCCCACCATGGTCACTTCACCCACCATGGTCCCTGCTCCCACCATGGTCCCTGCTCCCACCGTGGTCACTACATCCACTATGGTCCCTGCTCCCACCATGGTCACTACACCCACCATGGTCCCTGCACCCACCATGGCCCCTGCACCCACCATGGTCCCTGTACCCACCATGGTCCCTGCTCCCACCGTGGTAACTACACCCACTATGGTGCCTGCTCCCACCATGGTCACTTCACCCACCATGGTCCCTGCTCCCAAAATGGTCACTACACCCACCATGGTCCCTGCTCCCACCATGGTCACTACACCCACCATGGTCCCTACACCCACCATGGTCCCTGCTCCCACCATGGTCCCTCCACCCACAATGATCCCTGCTCCCACCGTGGTCACTACACCCACCATGGTCCCTACACCCACCATGGTCACAACACCCACCATGGTCCCTGCTCCACCCATGGTCACTTCACCCACCATGGTCCCTGCACCAACAATGGTCCCTGCTCCCACCGTGGTCACTACACCCACCATGGTCTCTGCTCCCACCATGGACACTACACCCACCATGGCCCCTGCACCCACCATGGCCCCTGGCCCCTGCACCCACCATGGTCACTACACCCACCATGGTCCCTGCTCCCACCATGGTCACTACACCCACCATGGTCCCTGCTCCCACCATGGTCACTTCACCAACCGTGGTCCCTGCTCCCACCATGGTCACTACACCAACCATGGTCCCTGCACCCACCATGGTCACTACACCCACCATGGTCCCTGGACCCACAATGGTCCCTCCCTGCTCCCACCGTGGTCACTACACCCACCATGGTCCCTGCTCCCACCATGGTCACTACACCCACCATGGTCCCTGCACCCACCATGGTCACTACACCCACCATGGTCCCTGCACCCACCATGGTCACTACACCCACCATGGTCCCTGCTCCCACCATGGTCATTTCACCAACCGTGGTCCCTGCTCCCACCATGGTCACTACACCCACCTTGGTCCCTGCACCCACCATGGTCCCTGCACCCACCATGGTCACTGCACCCACCATGGTCCCTGCACCCACCATGGTGCCTTGCTCCCACCATGGTCCATGCACCCACCATGGTCCCTGCTCCCACTCGACCCACCATGGTCACTGCACCCACCATGGTCCCTGCGCCCACCATGGTCACTACACCCACCATGGTCCCTGCTCCCACCATGGTCACTGCACCCACCATGGTCCCTGCTCCCACCATGGTCACTACACCCACCAGTGGTCCCTGCACCCACCATGGTCCCTGCTCCCACCATGGTCACTGCACCCACCATGGTCCCTGCTCCCACCATGGTCACTGCACCCACCATGGTCCCTGCTCCCACCATGGTCACTGCACCCACCATGGTCCCTGCACCCACCATGGTCCCTTCTCCCACCGTGGTTCCCCACCATGGTCCCTGCACCCAACATGGTCACTACACCCACCATGGTCCCTGCACCCACCGTGGTCCCTGCACCCACCAGGGTCCCTGCTCCCACCATGGTCACTGCTCCCACCATGGTCCCTGCTCCCACCATGGTCCCTGCACCCACCATGGTCCCTGTTCCCACCATGGGCACTGCACCCACCATTGGTCCCTGTTCCCACCATGGTCCCTTGCACCCACCATGGTCCTACACCCACCATGGTCCCTGCTCCCACCATGGTCCCTGCACCCACCATGGTCCTTGCACCCACCATGGTCCCTGCTCCCACCATGGTCACTACTCCCACCATGGTCCCTGCTCCCACCATGTCACTGCACCCACCATGGTCCCTGCTCCCACCATGGTCACTACACCCACCATGGTCCCTGTACCCACCATGGTCCCTGCACCCACCATGGTCACTACACCCACCATGGTCCCTGCTCCCACCATGGTCCCTGCTCCCACCATGGTCCCTGCACCCACCATGGTCTCTGCACCCACCATGGTCCCTGCTCCCACCATGGTCCCTGCTCCCACCGTGGTCACTACACCCACCATGTGCCCTGCTCCCACCATGGTCACTACACCGACCATGGTCCCTGCACCCACCATGGTCCCTACACCCACTATGGTCCCTGCCCCCACCATGGTCACTTGCACCCACCATGGTCCCTACACCCACCGTGGTCCCTGCTCCCACCATGGTCCTACACCCACAATGGTCCCTGCTCCCACCATGGTCACTACACCCACCATGGTCCCTGCTCCCACCATGGTCACTACACCCACCATGGTCCCTGCTCCCACCATGGTCACTTCACCCACCATGGTCCCTGCACCCAACATGGTCCCTGCTCCCACCGTGGTCACTACACCCACCATGGTCCCTGCTCCCACCATGGTCACTACACCCACCATGGCCCCTGCACCCACCATGGTCCCTGCTCCCACCATGGTCCCTGCACCCACCATGGTCCCTGCACCCACCATGGTCCCTGCTCCCACCATGGTCCCTGCTCCCACCATGGTCACTTCACCAACCGTGGTCCCTGCTCCCACCATGGTCACTACACCCACCATGGTCCCTGCTCCCACCATGGTCCCTGCTCCCACCATGGTCACTACACCCACCATGGTCCCTGCACCCACCATGGTCACTCACCCACCATGGTCCCTGCTCCCACCATGGTCACTACACCCACCATGGTCCCTGCTCCCACCTTGGTCCCTGCACCCACCATGGTCACTACACCCACCATGGTCCCTGCACCCACCATGGTCCCTGCACCCACCATGGTCTCTGTTCACCCACCATGGTCACTGCACCCACCATGGTCCCTGCTCCAACCGTGGTCCCTGCACCCACCGTGGTCCCTGCACCCACCAGGGTCCCTGCACCCACCATGGTCCTGCTCCCACCATGGTCCCTGCTCCCACAATGGTCACTTCACCAACCATGGTCCCTGTACCCACCATGGGCACTGCACCCACCATGGTCCCTGTTCCCACCATGGTCCCTGTTCCCACCATGGTCCCTGCACCCACCATGGTCCCTACACACATAATGGTCCCTGCTCCCACCTAGGTCCATGCACCCACCATGGTCCCTGCACCCACCATGGTCCCTGCTCCCACCATGGTCACTACCCCCACCATGGTCCCTGCTCCCACCATGTTCACTTCACCCACCATGGTCCCTGCTCCCACCATGGTCACTTCACCCACCATGGTCCCTGTACCCACCATGGTCCCTGCTCCCACCATGGTCACTTCACCCACCATGGTCCCTGTACCCACCATGGTCCCTGCTCCCACCGTGGTCACTACACCCAATATGGTCCCTGCTCCCACCATGGTCACTACACCCACCATGGTCCCTGCACCCACCATGGCCCCTGCACCCACCATGGTCCCTGTACCCACCATGGTCCCTGCTCCCACCGTGGTCACTACACCCACTATGGTGCCTGCTCCCACCATGGTCACTTCACCCACCATGGTCCCTGCTCCCAAAATGGTCACTACACTCACCATGGTCGCTGCTCCCACCATGGTCACTACACCCACCATGGTCCCTACACCCACCATGGTCCCTGCTCCCACCATGGTCCCTCCACCCACAATGATCCCTGCTCCCACCGTGGTCACTACACCCACCATGGTCCCTACACCCACCATGGTCACAACACCCACCATGGCCCCTGCTCCCACCATGGTCACTTGACCCACCATGGTCCATCCACCCACAATGATCCCTTCTCCCACCGTGGTCACTACACCCACCATGGTCCCTACACCCACCATGGTCACAACACCCACCATGGTCCCTGCTCCACCCATGGTCACTTCACCCACCATGGTCCCTGCACCAACAATGGTCCCTGCTCCCACCGTGGTCACTACACACACCATGGTCTCTGCTCCCACCATGGTCACTACACCCACCATGGCCCCTGCACCCACCATGGCCCCTGGCCCCTGCACCCACCATGGTCACTACACCCACCATGGTCACTGCTCCCACCATGGTCACTACACCCACCATGGTCCCTGCTCCCACCATGGTCACTTCACCAACCGTGGTCCCTGCTCCCACCATGGTCACTACACCAACCATGGTCCCTGCTCCCACCATGGTCACTTCACCCACCATGGTCCCTGGACCCACAATGGTCCCTGCTCCAACCGTGGTCACTACACCCACCATGGTCCCTGCTCCCACCATGGTCACTACACCCACCATGGCCCCTGCACCCACCATGGTCACTACACCCACCATGGTCCCTGCGCCCACCATGGTCACTACACCCACCATGGTCCCTGCTCCCACCATGGTCACTTCACCAACCGTGGTCCCTGCTCCCACCATGGTCACTACACCCACCACGGTCCCTGCGCCCACCATGGTCCCTGCTCCCACCATGGTCACTACACCCACCATGGTCCCTGCTCCCACCATGGTCACTTCACCCACCATGGTCCCTGCTCCCACCGTGGTCACTACACCCACCATGGTCCCTGCTCCCACCATGGTCACTTCACCAACCGTGGTCCTTGCTCCCACTATGGTCACTACACCCACCATGGTCCCTACTCCCACCATAACACACGTGTCATGCG